>CAWUFW010009637.1:0-600000 GCA_963921515.1 Calotriton arnoldi
CGGTGAATACAGCCATTGTCCAAGAATAGACCAACACAGGCATGCCGAGGAGACTGACCACAGGGCAGATAGCGCATATCACAGAAGCACACAACGGACGGGGAAGAAAGAAGAAAACACTCCCCCATGTCGGCCACATGCAAGTTAATTGGAAGGAGTCACACAGCACTGACCTTGAACTGTCTGAGAAGCATGTGGGAAGAGGGCCCGTGTCCTCCAAACAAGCCAACAGAACACAAGTCCTGTCTCCCTACGACTACACAGAGCTCACAGCAACCCCGGAGCGTGCACATTGCAGACTGCACACACAGCCGGAGCACGCCACCTCAACGAACCGCTGCGAAATGGCAACCGCAACACACCTACCCAACTACGCCGAACAGCTCAAGCTGTACAAAACCAACCTGTGCCATACATTGGGATGCGATCTCCTGTCCCTGCTGAACGTAAGTTACCGACTGACTTACCGCATCACATTGTTCAGCTGCGTCATGCCCGTCTTCTACTGTCGGAGGTGTCCCTACCAGCATCCCGTCGAGATATGCCTCTCCAACCCGGCATGTCTGAAGGCGGACCTGCTACCACTACTCCTCCCTCTGGACGCACACGACAGGGCCTGCTCTGCCTATGGGGGCATGGCGTATGTGGCCAACATCGCACCCGCACTGAAATGGGACCACTGTGCCTCCACACGACGGATCATCGATAACAGCTACATCGAATGTCACCCAGCATGCCCCATCATGGTCCTCCAAGGGACAACCTACGAACAACACCTTGACAGCCACCATCCGCTTCATTGGCTGGCAAACATGTACACCACCAATGACATGGAAGCCCTGCTGGACGGCATCGCATACCTGACAACCTGTAAATACGTCGGACCACAACGCAGGTTCCCCGAGTGACCTATGATGTCCAACCCCGCACCCATGCTTAGCTTCCGCACGGACTGGCCAGTCACCACCACAACAGCCATACCAAACGACCGGCAACTGTAACCACACCATCAACGACATCGCCATGACATCGGATATGACCGGGACATGCACACTGTTCCCCATCACATCCAGGAACACCGCATGCATCGTGGGAGGCAGTGGCATGGGCTCTGTGTATCGCACCCACATGGACGGAACTGCACGAACAACCAGGACACGACATGGATCCAGCGCCCATGGACACACACACCGCTCAGTGGACATGAATAGGTCGCCTGGAGTCTGTGGGTGCTGCACCCCTCCCACCCCCGCCCCGGGAATCCCATACCAGGACCTTTGCATGGACGACAAGTGCATACAACAACAACACGACCCCAGTGACTGTGACATGTCCAGTAACCACCACAGTGCAACAACAAGTGGCACGCCGCTGCATGCACGCAAGCACATGCCCTGATGTCATCTCACATGCACGCGTGCATGAGGAACAACCGCAGCAAACCTGTCACATGGAACTGAGATGGACTGTGCCCATGATGCCAAGCGGTCTGGTAGGCTACATGTATACCGTCTGTGTCAAAGTCCGCAGCTCCGCAGCTATACGTAAATGTACATTAGCACAGCCTTGGCCAAGCAGATGTCACTCTGAAGCCCACATCCCACATGCAACAGCCAATCACATGTAACCCCACACCCTATCCCATTTGCAATCATGCTCAGTATATCCTCAACATGTATCCCGCTGCCAGTAGTGTCCACTATACTGCATCACAGAGGACAGAAGACTCAATATAATGTTTGAAACCCAAACTGTCTCCGCTGACTCATTTCACAAGTACGAATGAGAGAGGATGAGAGTATGTGAAGTACACGGCAGTCGTGACATGACCATGTAGTCCACTGGTATTGGATGTCAACGCAAATGAGTAGCACTACTGTGGAAGACACACATGTGTCGTGTGAAGTCGTATGGACGCAGTGCTCAGGTGGGTGGGTGCGACGGGTAGATGCGCACATGCCAAGTTGGAGCACGCCGTGTTGGGAGGGGTCATGAACAGTACACCACCGCTTCCCTGGGCATTGTGAGAGGACACCTGTCGGGGGGAGTGAACACGTGTGTGCACAGCAGCCGGGCACACGTACAAAGCGGTACCAGGCGCACCTCAGCCCACCCTCTGTGGACAAGCTGGATCCTGTTGTGCGCCCGCCATGCCCCTGACAAGGCACACACAGCCCCAGTCGACCAGGTGTAACCCCAACATAGTCAATCCGCACAGGCGATACAGGGCACGGGATGGCAGTGGAGCATGGTGTGTGAGAGGTCTCCTCGCGCTCCTCCTGGTCATATCACGCAGGCAATAGAACCTCAACGTCTAGCATGGCACAAGTCAGATGGAAGTGTAGGGGGACGCACCACAGCACGAGCAGCACTGACGTCACGGGAGGTGGCTCGCACCATCCCATCCATTGCCCATCATACCAACCACGCCACATGCCATTGCGACTAAGTGCAAGCGCGTGCGCCACCACCCCCGAGCCCTCCCCAGAGAGGCCAAAGAGTGAATGTGTGGGCCATCAGCCACAGACGGACGCGGCCTGGCCGCAAGGGCAGCCACAGCCACTGGGTGTCGCAGGTGGCGGATCCGGAAGGCGAAGACTGTGATGCATAGTCCATGCAGGCCAGGTCACCATTTGGGGCACCACGCAGGTGGACGGCGTCCCGCGACACATCATACCCTGAGACAGCCCACTCGTGCAACTGGACCCACACATACACTCCTTGCCCTCTCTGGTGCGAGCTTGGGGCTGCCTGTGCAAGCGCTAGCCTCGCAGGTGAGCATGCATATTGGGGGAGCGAGGGGAGGACATGAGGGCTGGGGCGAAGATGACTGTATCACTGTCAGTTAGTACAAGGGATGACCCAGATGTGGAAAGGAAGAGACGTGTCCCGTGTGTACTGCAACTAGTCGCCAATACAACTGCCCCCCATGTCCGGAATGTAAGCCCGCACCTAGGCCCGCCCATCCGCCACATCGAACATACCACCAGCACGACAACCTTCCCATTCGAAACACTGACTGGGGGTGGCGACCAGTGTACAATCATGTGTAGCCTACCCACGCGTACATGTGGGCCCTCCATGATCCATGTCACCTGCGGCAAAGTCATGACATGCGCAATGAGGAAGTGAGGAGAGCTGCCCGCCCCACGCGCAGAAGGTGCATCAGCTCCACAGACCCAGCAGCGAGTCCAGCAGGGGTCACATGTGCAGGGGCAGCTGTGCCTGGTGTGAAGGCACATGCATATAGACAGCACATCGACCAATGTGTAGTCTGCCCACATCTACAGTCCATCATCATGCGGACATAGGAATTGAACACAGGGCAACACATCTTAGTGGGTGCACCCACCGTGACCAACAATGCGCAATCATCGACGTACCCGCCCTGTGCATGGCCCCCCACCCAACGGCGGCACATCCAGTGCCACCATCTCACACACACAAGCCTTCCATGGAACATGCTGTGTCCAATGGTCAGTACAGAGTCAGCGCCCATCTGGTGGATCCTGAACAGGAGACACATGCACACACATGCCAGCTCCCACTATGTACGACTGCCACCTGGCACGTGCAATGTAACCTCTCACCTGTGACGTGTGACTGCAAGCACACAGCCGTCTTGGCATGGGGCTGTCAATGTGGACACCTGTCAATGTTTCGGGAGGTGTGATCCGTACAGTGCTGTACATAGGGTGCAGTGCTGACACCTACTACTGTCTCATATCCCCTCGTGCCACAGGTCCCACTTGTTTTGGCCGCTCAGCCTCTGCCCACATCGTCGTCGTCGTGTGCCATACTCATCCAGCCGCGGAAGCAGTTCCATGCTCAGCAGACATTCATGTTGCCGTGGCGTTGCCGCTTGACGGATATGCAGTCAGTCCCCATCAGCACGCCCCGCAAGTCATTGGGGCCTGGATCCCCATGTGCATGCACATGGCAGTGGTTTGTATCACTAGCCATTGCCATTGTTGGGAGACCTGTGTAAGTGTATTGTGGCCGTGCCGTCCCAGCTTGACAGCTGGGCTGTGGCTCCTGTGCTTACTCAGTCATGTCAGTGATGTGTATGCGAAATTGCTATGTGTCGTGTTGCTTTGACATGTGTCCTCTGCCATTGTCCCTAGGCGGAGACCGAACATTGACCGCCCATACCAATTGCTGGCGGACATGGACGATACAGAGGTTATTAGGAAGTTTCGGCTGGACAGGCCAACCCTGCATCGACTGTGTGCCATGTTAGAACCCCATCTCCGTCCCCGCAGGGTGTATCCGACTGCTGTCACCCCCACGGCTAAGGTGATGGCCGCCATGCATTTCTTCGCCACTGGGTCATTCCAGCACACAGTGGGCATTGGAGGAGGGATGTCCCAGCCCATGTTCAGCAAGGTGCTGAGGGATGTACTGGCAGCCATGATGCTGTACCGGAACAGGTACATCCGCTTCCCCAGGGCTCGTGAATTGGCGGCAGTGAAGGGTGCATTCTATGCCCTTGGCAGAATCCCACACGTCGTTGGAGCCATTGACTGCACACATGTCGGCCTTGTTCCACCACAGGCCACTGAGCACCTGTACCGCAACAGGAAGCACACGCACTCCCTGAATGTGCAAGTGGTGTGCCTTGCGGACATGGTGATCACCCACGTGTGTGCAAAGTTCCCAGGCTCGGCCCATGACGCACACATAATGCGCAACAGCATCTTGCCACGACTGATGTCCAATATGCAACAGGATCGTGCCTGTATTGTCGGTGAGTATGTGGAGTGGTGTAGCGTGCTGGCTGTGCAATGCTGTCCCCTGTCCAGTTGGATTAGCAACGGTTCTCTGTGTCCCTCACACCCAGGTGACTCTGCGTATCCGAATGGGGCATGGCTGCTCAGTCCATTGAGGAATCCTCGCACCCCAGCAGACGATCGCTACAATGAGGCACATGGGAGGACCAGACGTGTGGTCGAGCGTACCTTTGGCCTCCTCAAATCCAGGTTCAGGTGCCTGGACCGCACCGGGAGTGCGCTGGCGTACTCCCCACAGAAGGTGTGCCGGATAGTGGTGGCGTGCTGCATGCTGCACAATCTGGCCATTCGGAAGCAGATCCCCCTCATCGTGGATGACGGAGATCAACCAGGGCCCCAGCCCGCAGACCAGGACAGCTCGAGTGAGGAGGACAGCGGAGAGGAGGAAGCTGGTAATGTGCGGCAGCAGCTCATCGCCCGCTACTTCACTTGACGGTGAGTGTCCATGTACGACGGCTGATGTGGCTGTATCTGTGCAGGTGTGTGTGTGCTGTGTCAGGGTGGCCGTTTGTTCACTGCGTGCTGTGTGTCAACGCTCCATGGCCAGGGTAGTATGCCACTGTTGGTGGCTGTGGCATTGTGCCCTATTGCTCTGTGCGATGTGTGTACATTGCTTGTAGTTGTTGACATGTACTGTGTGATGGGTGTGTGACACACTCATTGAATGTGCTCCTGTTCTGTCTCCCACCCCTAGGTCCCTACAGGCCCTCCGGATTCAAATGCCATGCCACGCATCAGGTGCCTTTCCGCCCAAGGTGGCCGTTGTATTCCGTACAAATAAGACACAGGGCACAAACAGCAGTTAGTGAAAAAGGTGCATTTATTACAAACTCTGACATGTGATTGTGTGTAAGGTGATGACAAAAGTGGTGCGTGCAGTGACAATGAGCTGTCGGTCATGGCTGCGTGATGATCAGGGTGTACCCACTGGTTCTATGTCCATAGTCCAACACACACATGCCATCCAGATGGCTGTGTGGAGTGGGATCGTAGTCCAAGTCAATGCAGTGGCTGGTCAAGGAAGGCTGGCGGAAGGCTGGCTGGCTGCCTCACTTGCGACTGGAGCGTGCGAAGTCCTCCCGGGAGATCTGTTTCCTCTTCGGACGGCCCCTTCCACGTTTGCGAGGGGGGTGCCTGCTTGCGACATGCTGGTGGTTGAGATGTGATCACTGGCTGTGGACGCAGGGGAACTGGACACTGCTGCTCCACCCTGCGCCCCGGCAGGTGGTGGCGGAGGGGGAGCTGCTGTCCCTGGCTGTGACCTCACCGCCACCACCAGCTGTCCCATGAGGTCCACGATTTGGCCCATACGGGCGTCCATGGACCTCAACACCCCCAGCACCTCACGCGTGTCTGAGGCAGACCGGACCCATTGTCCTTGGGCCTCTTCATAGGCCCCAAGGACTCTGGCCATGTGAGGCAGGGCATGGCTCCCAGGGGAGGCTGGCGTTTCCCTGACCCTGCTCCTCCTACCAGTCCTGCTGCCACCGGCCTGCCCACTAGCCACATTGCTCACCACGGTCCTCGCTGTGGCTCCCAGGGTGGATCCAGTCATCCGGGCCACCACCTGCGCTGGGGCTGGTGCCAGCGAAGACGTGGCGGTGGTGGCGGCGGTGGTGGTCGGTGCGGCGATGGTGGCGGTTGCGGCAGTGGTAGTGGCCACAATGACCGTGGGTGTGGCCGCAACGACAGTGGCAGCAGGGGGCTGTGAATGTTCAGCAGCCCTGGATGATGGGTTGGTGGGTAGGAGGGGTCCTGGGGAGCGGCTGGGCCCTGCCACACCAGATGGGCCTGCTTGGTTGTCCGTGTCCGAAGAGGAGGACAGATCCTCCAGATCCGTGTGTCCTCGTTGGGGGCTTGTAGGCTGGCTGTGCTGGCTGCTGGCTCCATCCCCAGCATCCAGCAGTTCGTCACCTGTGGAGATAATGAGATTTGTTATTGTGTTGCACCTGGCGAAGTATGTATTTGTCGTCTGACATTGACAGTTCGTGCAATCTCGTACATGGGTTTCCCGGAGGCGTGTGTGTGGCTGTAGCATCTGTAGTTGTGTGTGCTTGGCAATGGGACTGTGTGCTGTGCACATGTGGCATGGGACGGATTGGCCATGCCGATGGGTGTGTTGCTGTGCCCCTACTTATTGTGACTCTGGTGTATGCGGGCTCCTGGCCCATCCTGGGTCTGGTTTGTACTTTGCTTTTGGGGTTCAAATGGAACGCTTAGGAACGCATATGGCAACATGGGGGCCATGCCCCAGATTCGCATTTGGGAGGGAATATGCTTTTGGGGTTCAAATGGAACGCTTAGGAACGCATATGGCAACATGGGGGCCATGCCCCAGATTCGCATTTGGGAGGGAATATGCTTTTGGGGTTCAAATGGAACGCTTAGGAACGCATATGGCAACATGGGGGCCATGCCCCAGATTCGCATTTGGGAGGGAATATGCTTTTGGGGTTCAAATGGAACGCTTAGGAACGCATATGGCAACATGGGGGCCATGCCCCAGATTCGCATTTGGGAGGGAATATGCTTTTGGGGTTCAAATGGAACGCTTAGGAACACATATGGCAACATGGGGGCCATGCCCCAGATTCGCATTTGGGAGGGAATATGCTTTTGGGGTACATGCTGTGAGCCATGGGTGCCGAACGTGACATGTGTTGTGGCAGCATGACAGTGCATGGTTTGAGGTGTGTGCATGCTTGACATGGCCTGCATATTTGCTGTCTGTTGTGATTACTGGACATGGCATTGGACGCATCGTTATGAGTGAGTGATGGTTGTGTGCCAGCCAACGTATTGCAGTTGTCCCATCTCCTTGGTGTGCGTGCTGCCCTGTGCCATGTGCATCACTGCAGTGCTCGGGGGGTGTGGCCCATGTTGTGTGTTGTTGCTCACAGTGTGTCGTGCACTTCATTGACTTCTGGCACATGGTTGGTCATGGGCATGTATCTTAGCGTGACTGCTGTATGTGTGGCAGCTGTGCGGATGACATGCCTTTCATGAGACTGGGGCTGACGGATGGGATGGATGGTATGTTGTTTGTGCATGGTGTGTCTGTGTGTTTGATGGGTTCAGTGGTGTTCGTGTGCATTTATGTTGTTCCGCTCTGTTGCGTCTAGTGTTGTTTGTCTTACATAGGCGTAGTTGTGGGGTGTGTGGTTGACAGGCAGTTGGGGCTACATGGACAGGACTTCAATGGTGTTTCGGTTGTGTGTGATGAGTTGCACAGTGGCTGCCGTGTGGTACTATATTCAGTGTGGCTTGTGCATGCAGACGTGGCTCCTTGGGTGTTGCTATGTCTGTGATGGGTCATGTGGGGTGTGAGTCTGTTGTTCATGTCCGTGTGCACATTGTTCACTTGTTCGTGACGGTGGGCGGTGCTGCGTGTTCGTCTGCTACGTGACATGTCCCATGTGTTGGTCGTGTTATGGTCCTCATGCCTCCAGTAATCCAGCCCTGTCCAGTTTCCCACCTGCAAGTTGTTCGTGCGTGCACTGTACTGGATGCCACATGGCTCTAAGCGGGGGTGCTCCATGTTGCAGGTCTGTGGAGGTGGGAGGGTGTTGTGGGTCGTGGGGGTGGCTGGATACCCACTGACACCGATTGCTGTGGACCGTGATGTCTGCCTTTCGGCTGTCGTTGTGCACTGCGGTGGCTGACACGTGGCTGTGGGGTGTGGGGGATGCTCCTCCTTGCTGTGCTGTGGGACTGGGGCCTGGTGTGTGTTGTACTTGGGCTGTCCACCGTCCCACCCACTGCACTTTGTGTTCCTGCCACTTACCTGTTACTTGTCGGTTAGTGCAGCTGTGGCGGACACATGGGTGTGGTGGGTGCTCGTTGTGGCGCTTCTGGCATATTTGGGGACCTGTTGGTGGTTACGTGGCTGGCTTAGTGTACACATGTCCCCACGCATCTTACAGTTGTTCTGTTTGGGCTGTGTGTGGTAGTGTCTGTTGCATGTGTGTGTGATGTGTTGTGTATTGTGTGCTGGACATGGGGGTGTTTGTCCCTGGGAGCTGTGGCATGGTGGTAGTGCATGTGAGTACATAGCGGTGTGCTGGTATACATTAGTTTGTACTTACCAGCCTCCACTCCCCTGCTAATCCGGCGAGGATCTCCGGATGGATTACGACTCGCACCTTCTCCTCCCACGCTTTGAAGGTCTTAAAGAGCGCGGGATTCCCTCCGCCAGTGACGGCAGCCAGCTCTCTGTTTTTGCCCTCCTTCTTCTTGACCAGGCTCTTTACGTCATTCCAACGTTTGTTGATCTCGACTCTGTTCCTGGGCAGGGTCCCGACTGCATTGACCTGGTCTACGATCCGGTTCCACATTCTGTTTCTGGTGGCTAGTGGTGTGTGCTGGACCATGTTCCCATAGATTTGTGGGTACACCTTGATGATCTCGTCGACCATGACCGTCAGCTCCATGGGCATGAACTTGGGCATTCTTTGTGGTGCCATGATGTTTGTGGTGCTGGTGCGGTGTGTGTTGTGTAATGTGCAGGGGGTTTGTGGTGCCGGTGTTTGGTGGTGGTGGTGGTGGTGGTGGTGGTGTTTGGTGGTGGTGGTGGTGGTGGTGGTAGTGATGTGTGCGTTTCTGTGGTGTTCTGCTGTCCTTGCTGTGTCACTGTGTCCTCTCCTCTCCTCTCTGGTTTGCAATGTAGCAAGGGGTTGTGGTCTGTGGGAGTGCTGCTTTTGTACTCACCTATGTGGGTGTGTCCTCATGGTCTGTTGTTTTCAGGTGTGTTGTGTCTGGGGTTCTGGCCTTTGTATTTTTTGTTTGTCCGGGGGTGTTTTCGGGATGTGTACTGTGCTTGTGTATTTGTGCGTGCCTTGCTGTGTGGACTTGTTGGCCATGTTGTGTGCTATTGGTTTTGTGTGCGGATGGTTTCTGTGCAGGTACGTTGGCGCCATGGCTTCTGCCGTGTCGATTCTCATCGGCGTTGTTTGCGCTGGCGGGCGGTATATTTGTGGTTTTTCCGCGCTCATGTCGGTGCGATCGTAATTTCACGTGCGGTGTGTCGGCCGTGAGGGCGGGCGGTTTTGTGTTGTCGTGCGTGTTTCCGTCCGTGGCGGGCGGTTTGTCTCCGACTCGGACGTTGGCGGGCGGTATTTTGTGTGCTTTTCCGCCGATGGCGGTATTCGGTTTGTGTAATCGTAATGGCGTGGTCGGTGTTCAGGCGGTGTGTGCGGGCGGATTTTTGCCGCTTCCATGCCTGGCGGAATTATTTACGCCGGGTATCGTAATGTGCCCCTTTCAGTCTAATTTTTCGTAAAAATTGAAGTTTTAGTGTCTACTGGGTCTTGCACCATCGTTGGGACAAACGATAATCCTTTTTGAAGTATTTTTATTTCCAAGTTAGTTAAGGGATGTTTAGATAAATTATACACCGGCATAAGGTCAGTGTTAGTGTGTTTACTACGACTCCCACTCTGGTCTACCGCCTGTACACTTTGTGACTTGTCCTGAAGAAACCCTGCTCCTGGTTCTGTTGTACTGGTGCTCGCCATCCCCCCCTGAATCCCCGTCCCCTGTTCCCGCCTCTGTCTAAAAAAGGGGGTGGGGCCCTTGGGTATTGATAATATGGTTGGTATGTAGGGTATGGCTGAAAATACAGACCCACTCCCTGGTCTGAGTAAGACGAGGAATCTGAGAAAGTCAAGAACTTAGTCCGTGATCTCCCTCTATATTGTAAGTTTAAACTGCTGGGATTGTTATTTTTGAAGAAATCTTCCTTCATGTAAGGGTACACCCAATCCAATTTAAAATTCTTGATGTCTTTCGAAACTTTAGAAATCTTTAAATTCACTGTATGTCTTAAAATCTACCAGTGTTTTTTCTATAGTTTCCAATAGGGATTTAGCATCTGCTATAGTGGTATCACCCCCAATTTCTTCCTCCAGTTTTTTAATTTCTTTGAGTTCCTCCTCGCTAATTCGTAAAGCCGTCTGGATAGATAGAACAATCCAGTCACGGGAGAACTTTGTTCCAACTCCACTAAAATCTACCAAGAATGCCTTGTCATTCACGAAGATTACAGGAATATTTTTCACCTGCAATCCTGTAGGTATGGTGTTTGACTTCAAATATTCCAATAGTACTTGGGCATGCAATTGGGTTCTTGTGTTCTTCTTTCTAAGTTGTATAAGTCGCTCTCCCTTATCTGAATTAAGATTACTCGTCCCCAGTACCTCTCCGCCCAATAATGACGGGATCTGTTTCAATTTGTTTATATCTTCTTCAGAGTAACTCACCATATACGGGTCTGACATTATATACAACTAAATATGTGTACATGCAACATACAAAAAATAAAAGAACAATCAATCATTAAAACATTATACCTCAAAGACAGGGCACCGTAGCTTATGGAACTTAGGTAAATTGGGCTCTTGGTGGGAGTTGGGACTCTGTGGCATGGTTTGTCCTTAGATGTGTTGTTGACATCAGGGGTTATTTGTGCACGTGGATGTGTCAGAGCATGACCTGCTCCTTTACGGATGTGGTCCACACTGAGCCACCTCAGTGTCGTGGTGTGCAACATGTCATGATATATTGACTGCAGCCATGCTATTCGTTATGCAGTGTCACTTGCATTGTGAGTGTGGCTCACAGACACGCCGCTTTCCTGGGTTTGGCACATGTGCATGGGTTGGTTGTGAGATTGGTGATGTGTAGGAAGGGCCCCCTCTGGGCACATAGTCGACGGGGGCCTACTTGCTGTTTCTAGGTGTGCTGCAGTGTGCCAAGGGGATCAGGGACATGATCCAGAGTCATTTTGGGTGTGCACTGTGCTATACTTAATTGTGCATGTGTGACATTGTTCCCATCTCCCCCCGTACCCCCAGTCCCTGGTCATTACTCACCCTGTTGCCGTTGTGTCAGGTCATGTTGAGCAGTGTTCGGTCCCCCAACTCCTGCCACCGTCTCCCCACTGATGACTGTGGACACCATTTCCTCCATCTGATCCAGCTCCTCCTGTGGCGCTGGACTCCCACCTCCAGTCTGCATTGCTGCCTTCTGGTTGTTGCTGAGTTTCTGCTTGGTTTTGCGCTTCACATCATTCCAGCGCCTCTTGAGCTCTTCCATTGTCCTCCTGAGCACTCCGACTGCATTCACCTTGTCCACGATGGACTGCCATATTCTATTTTTTGTTGCCAATGACACAGTGGAGGTGACAAACAGTTGTTGATGGTGTTCTATCACCTCCGTTATCAGGATCCTCTTTTCCTGCGGACTGAACCGCGTCTTCCTCTTCTTCTTCTCCATGCCCTTCCCTGACCCCGAGGTCCCAGGCTGGTCCTCCGTGGGGCTTGTGGGGTTCTGGTTGTCCTCTTTACATGCTCCGGCTACCTCCATTGTGCTTCGCAGTTGTTTTGGTTGTGGTTTTTTTTTCTGCTTTTATAGTGATTTTTCCCGCCTGACGTGTGTGAATTGCAGGCCTGGCGCAGCTTATCGTGGATTTTTTTATCGCGGTTGGGCCCATCGCCACTTTTTTCACTTTCGGCTTTAGATTTTTATCGCCATCCTGGTAATTTTATCGCGGACATTTGACGCGTTATCGGGAAATTATCGCATGTTACCACCGTGTTGAGAATAAGACGTTAACACGGCGTTATTTTCCCACGATAGACGACGATATGAAACATTGCGTTAACCTATTTTGGCGATGATTATCGGCGTTCTTGAGAATATCCCCCATAGTCTCACTTGTAGTGTGCCACTCCAATTTAGTTTCTGCATTCTGGTGCTTTCAGTAAAGGAAACATTCTGCACCAGGCTGATGCCATCCATGTACCTACGACTGCCATCATCTGCTTTCTTCCATCTATACCGCTTAGGTTATCTGCCTATATACTAAGTCAACACAGACACACAGAGTGGAGCAGTTCTCACATGAGAATTCAGCCATTCTATTATTCTTTTTCGTCCCTACTACTGTTCTTCCACAGCTTCACAATTCCTAATCTCTTTTCCAATCCTATCTTTTATCTCCAGATCCTCCCAACTATCCTCTTTCTCACCCCTTCATTAGCTCCCATCTTCTTCCAGCAATTTCAAGCCGATCGAGGCTTCCTCATTCTTCCCAAACATCACTTCAATCTCCCCAGCTTGCCTCCCACCAAGTCTGTCAACCCTCCAGTCCCTACATCACACTTCTACTCATCTTTCTCACCTCCCAATAGCCTTCTCCATGTTATGCATACCCACATTTCCATCTCCCTTTCCAGTACCCCATCCCACTCGCTCTCTGCTCGAACAAGTCTCCTTTCCATCAATCTCACAGTTCAAAAGTAAGTTTATTGAGGAAATTATAAGTCACAATACAAAAGACAATATAACAATAGATAGTCACATGAACCAAGTTTAAATTGAAGAACAAGATGGTTTGATGTATAGATCAATTCAGCATAACTGAAAAGAAAAATTGACAGGGATATGCAGATCAATCAGTGTAAACAAAAGAAGATTACAAATCATATAAAAATCATAATACAAAGTTCAAAATGATCATATTTATGTAATTACAACGTATGGAAATTCATGGAGGTTTAGAAACTTCTTGTTGTACAGGGGTCAGGGTGGAGGAGCGTCTAGCACTAGCATCAATGAACAATGTGATAGGTAACCATAAATTCAAGCGTTTCGCTGCCATATGAGTAATTGTAACATACAGCATACCACCAAGCTTGATAAGATAATTTGGTAAAATCTTTCCAATTTTTGGTTATTTGCTGAAAGGCAACTGCCAACAATAAGTCTACTATCTTTGTGTTAGATTTGCAACCTCTCCATATAGAAGACAAGCTTCCCAAGAACACATGAGAAACAGAGAAAGGACATTTGGAATCAAAATTTAAGTTAATTTGAGACCACACCTTTGCCCGAAAATTATAAACAAGTGGGCATGTAAAAAGTAGATGGTGTAGATCTGCATGTGGGGAAGAGCATGTCCAGCAAGCATCTGAGAGATCAGCGTGTCTTGTATTTAAAGTGACCGGGGCTAGCAAAAGTCTATTATATATTAAAAAAAAAGTGTCTGTGTAGTGTTTGCTGCCCTAGAAGATTTCCTGATTTTAGTCCATATTTTGTTCCATGTATCTGTAGACCAATTGACTTCCAAATCTTGTTCCCAAGTTCCACCTTAGTTTTTTCTTGTATATTGCACGAGGTCTGTAAGTAATTATAAATAACAGAGGCCTTGGGGTTGATATGTAGAAGAGAGTGTAATTTATCAATGGAGGGAGGTGTACGGTCACTGAGAGGATTTGGAAGTATGTATTGGGCATGAGCGGTCAGAATAGCTTGTTTCAGAAGGAGATATTTAGATTGGAAAGACATGGGTAGGTCAAAAAGTCCACTAGCTTGCGAGAAAGACATAATTTGATCCTGTGCATATAATTGATGTATCCAAATTAAACCTCTTTGCCTCCAGGATTTCCAATAAAAAGGCTTGCCACGTATCAATATCATATTATTATGCCATATTGTGGATCTGGAGAAAGAAGTCCAATCTATAAGGTCTATTGAAGAATTGGGTTTCAAAATTTTAGATGTGTGTTTAATTACGGGAGTCGATAAGGATTGTGGTTTGCGGGAGAAAGAGAGATACTCTTGAAATGAGAAGGGAGAGAGAAAAGAAAGTTCAAGTTTAGACCAGAGAGGACAATCCCTGGAAGGCTTAGAAAGCCATCTTGATGCTTGACGAAGCAAAAAAGATTTTTGATATGTAGGGAAGTCAGGGAAGTTAACACCACCTTCTAACTTAGGACGGATCAATTTTGATAGAGACATGCGTGATTTTTTATTGTGCCATAAAAAAGAGGACAATAAAGAGTTTATTTTCTTGAAAATTTTTAAGGGGATGGATACTGGGATATTGGAGATTGTGTAAAGAATTATAGGGGATAGCATCATCTTTATGGTATCTAGACGACCCCACCAAGATAAGTATAAAGGGTGCCATTTCGTGGTTAAAGAGGATATTCTCTGTGTACAGTTCTCCATACAAAGTGAAATTGTACCTGAGATAGAAGGAGTAAAATGTAAGCCTAAATACTTAATATGTTGAGGGCTCCATGTGAAATTGGAGATAGCTAAATCGTCTTTAAAAGTATATTTTGTTAGAGGTAATATTTCGCATTTATCTTTATTTAATTTATATCCGGTGACAGCTGCAAAGGAGTCCACTTCGTGTAGGAATGCAGGGAGAGAAGACTGGAGTTGTGAGATAAATAATAATACATCATCGGCGTATGCCGCCAATTTAATTTGAGTATCTTGAAAATCAAATCCATGGATGTCCTTGTTTTGACAGATTCGTGACAAAAAGGGTTTTAAGGCTAAATTAAAAAGAAACGGGGATAGTGGACAGCCTTGACGAACACCTCTACCCAAATTAAAATAAGATGTATCACCGTTTGCACACACTGCCGCTCGTGGATTCGAATATAAAATTGATATTAAGGAGATGATTTTAGGTCCAAGTCCGAACCATTTAAGAGTTTGAAAAAGGTACAGCCATTCCACTCTATCGAACGCTTTTTCTGCATCTAACGATACTGCTGCTAATGACTGCGGGACATGGGAAGATTTAGATAGAATGTCAAAAAATAAATGAGTTTTGTCTGTAATAAGGCGACCTTTAACAAATCCAGATTGTTCCATTCCCAATAAATCAGGCAAATGGGATTCCAAACGTATGGCCAAAGCCTTTGAATTTTTTTTGTAATCGACGTTAATTAGAGAGATGGGCCGAAAGTTTTTACAGTACCTTAAGTCTTTCCCTTCCTTGGGAATAAGACAGATTAGGGCATCTGAAAAAGAGCCTGAGGATTCACCTGAGTTTAGAAAGGAATTTAGTAGATTATGTAATTTGGGGAGTAATAAATATGCAAAATATGTAAAAAACTCAACAGTAAAGCCATCCGGTCCTGGGGCTTTATCTTTTTTAAGGGGCTGTAATGCTGTAAGAAGTTCCTTTTGTGATAGGTTGGTCTCTAAGATAGTAAAATCTGGTTGGGTAGTAGATGGCCGTTGGATACCAGATAAAAACTGGGATACGTGATGTTCTGTGGGAGGAATTTCTGATGTGTATAATGTCTTATAAAATTGAAGAAATTCGTTTAAAATTTCATCATCTTTAAATTTCAATGTTTGTTGCTCATCCATAATGGACTCTATACTAAGTTTGTTATGCTTAACTTTCAAATAATTAGCTAGTACTTTTCCAGCTTTATTCTGGCCCCCATAAAATTTCGCACTGGACTTTAATAAATATGTTGACGCATTCTCTGTCGATTCCTTGTTGAACTGAAATTTGACATTTATAATTTCTGTTAGACAATCTTTTGACTTTGAGGAATAATAAGAAGGCTTAAGTTTCTTTATCCTGGCTAAGAGGGTTTTGGTATGTTCTCACGAATCTTTGCGTTTTTTGGAGACATAACCAATAATAAAATCTCTAGCTGTTGTTTAAAAGCACCCCACACCACATAAAAAGGTAGAGTATCAGTCTGATTAAACAAAAAATATTCATTAAAAAAGGAAACAAAAGAGGAGGTGAATCTTGGATCTAAAAGGAGAGCGTTGTTAAAACGCCATTTTCGAGGAGTGTTAGGATTCTGTAAAATATCTAGCCGAATGGTAATAGGAGCATGATCAGATATTAGAATGGATCCAATATCTGCTGCCATTAATGATTGGGATATATTATGTGATATAAAAAAATAATCTATCCGTGATTGGGTATGATGAACCAGAGAGTAAAAGTGTATTCCTTAGTAGTAGGATTACAAAGTCTCCAAGCATCTATAAGCTAATATTGTTTAATAGTTTGCATGAAAAGCTTATGAGCTTTATGGGGGACAAAGGAGACCATTGAATTACGATCTAAAAAAGGGTCAAAAACTTGGTTACAATCTCCTGTAAGGATGAAATTATCATCAATATAATGCACGATTTGTTGAGCTAAGGATATCCAAAAAGAGGAGTCTCCAGCAGTAGGGGCATATAGATTAAGCAAAGAGACCAGAGCATTACCAATTAATAGTTTAGTAAACAGCCATCTGCCATCTTCGTCAGAACATTGTGAAAGTAATTTAACAGAAAGCGCTTACGACATAGAGTTAGAACCCCATTGCGTTTGCCATCCCCTGGTGAATAAAACACCTCCCCAACCCATCCTCTCTTTAATTTTGTTGACTCCTCTGCCATTAAATGAGATTCTTGTAAACAGGCTATGTCCGCCCCCAATTTAGCTAGATGAGTTAACACCCTTTGCCTTTTAATAGGCGAATGAAAACCTCTGACGTTCCAAGAGACAAGATTTAAGGACATAAGATAATTAAGAAAATAAGTAAAAGACACCAATCGATGTATAAATTCAGACAACAAAGAGCATACCGAAAAACAAACCAACTATATACAGAATAGATCAAGCACGTTAGGAAAAGAGAGAAAGAAAAATAAAGATGTAAGTTTACATGTGACAGTTGAGATGCAAGGAAGCAAAAGACATTATGTGTATGACTGAAAAAAGAATAATAAGTTAAGAATAAATAAGGAAGATAAAAGGGGATAAGTAGGGAGGAACAAAGAAAGGAGGATTGATAAAGAGAAATAGTATAGAGAATTAAATTAGAAAAAAAAGACAAGAGAGAAGTGAAAAAGAGATAAGTTACTATTAGAAATAGTAGAAGAAAGAAAACTGTACCTAGAAAGGGTCTAAAGCATAGATAGCGTGAGGGGGGATGAGGCCACATGGAACGATGACACGTCCAGACTCCACGAGGTGAGACGGGGAAGACTTCAGGATAAACGACAACAAGAAGGATAAGTCAAACAATATGAAGAAGGAACACGTGAAGAGAAAAAATTAGTTAGAGTTGTCGAGGCAAGTTTAAAATGAAAGCAATTTTTCTTAACTTTAAAATTGGTAATACAAAATTGCGATCTAGAAAAGGAAACTCAGATAAGATAAGCAGGCCAGTATCTAAACTGGTAAACACTCACTTTACAAGAGATTCAACATTTTAAATACATAAGGCTGTAAACCCATAAATAACCCCAAAAAAGAGTTATCTGAAGCGTGTATTAGAAATGTCCATCTTTTCAGGGCATTGCGAATTGAGGAAACTTTTAAGCTTGACCGGGTCTTCGTAAGTGATGGTGTTGTTATTGAAGGTCACTTTAAACAGGAATGGATGGAATAAACCAAACCTTGCACCGATAGAGCGTAAAGCCGGCCTCATGGCCAGAAATTCTTTGCGTCTGTCTGCCGTAGGCTTTGCATAATATTGTGAGAAAAAGAGCTGATTGCCTGATGAGGAGATTCGCTTCATGGACCTAACTGCTGACAGTACCTTGAGAAGATCAGTGTATTCAAGGAAATATAGTATGACTCCTCTTGGTTTTCTCATACTGGAGGACGTCGAATGAAGAGGTCCCAGTCTATGAGCACGTTGAATATTCAGGGTAGTACCCTCTGGCAAATTTAGCACCGTCGGCAACAACGTTTTAAAGTAAGTTACAGGGTCAAAGCCTTCTGAGCCCTCCGGTAAGCCATATATGCAGAGATTATTCCGCCTATTCCTGTTTTCAAGGTTTTCAATCTGTTTCTGTAGAGATGTGACCTGAGATTGAAGGACCTTGACTTGAATTCAGGCTGATCCCAAGGATTCCACGTTGTGCTCAACCTTAGTGATTCTTTCTTCCATCTTTGCCCATCCGTCCCTTAAGACTTGTAATTTGGAGTTTGTCTCTTCTACAAATGGGCGCAATGCGCGAATTTCCTCCAAAAGAAGATCCATGGAGACTGACAAGTTTTGCTTTGGTGGAGAAGGAGGGTCTTTTTTCAACCGTTTGGTTGATGCTTTGTTAGCTGTAGAAGAAGCATTGATATTAGAAGCAGAAGCACTTTTGGGAGAGGAATTCAAAGAATCATCCATTGTAGCAAGGTGAGCCTAGAGATTTGAACGGGCAGCAAAAGAGCGGTTTGTGGGAACCAGCAGCGGCCTTACCGTCTTCAGTCGGCCCATATGAGGGGTTACCTGTACTGATATCTCTTCAGAATATCGAATGAGTGGGTGGTTCCGTTAGAGCTGGTAATAGCAATTGCCGCAGCTTCAGCTAGTAAAATGCCAGTTAGATGAAATGTAATAATGAGTCACAACCTATAAAAAATATCATAGAAATTCCAGATAGTAGTCATAGATATTCTTATTGAAATAGGTGCGAAAAGTTATTATTTCAGACATAAGAATATCAGCTAAGTCAACTAATGAGTGGTGCAGGTAATAGACAGCAATAAGACATTGGGGTTGCTTAGTTGGTATCTTGTACCCCTTCAAATTGTAGATAAAGAGGCCATAAGTTTCTCTGAAGTAAGCAGAAAAGCTTTCAATGCCGCTGTGACTGAAACCTGCTCATAGTCACTGACTCAAATAAAGGTGTGCAGACCAAAGATCTTAGTCTAAACAAACAAATGTCATTCAGCTCGGCAGGGCATCGCAGGAAAAACAAGTAAGAATAATGAAGGAGGCGACAAAATGGCCGCTAAATTCAAACTCAGTGGGTTAGAAGCCTTAAGTCATCCCTTACATTGAGCCACCATAAGGATGCCCAATAGCTGCAACTTTGCTTCAGGTCACTTACTGAAGGGAGAAGAGAGCCTTGTGGGCAGTAAAAAACCTGAAGAAGAATGATATCACAGGGAAAGTAGGTCCTCTCGGCCAGCGAGCGCTTCCAAAATGGCGGGCGCCATACCGTTCTGAGGAGGAAACGTAAAGCAAGTGAAGAAGAGCACCTCTCACGCGATGAAAACTCTCCCCTCGTCTACCTCCAGGATTCCGACGACCGCACGCTCATTTTCGCGGTTTCCTTTCTTGAAGAAGCGCCGCAAAATCCTTCGTCCTCACCACCGTCACCGGGCGAGTCAAGGGAATGCCGCCATCTTCCTTGGGTGCTAGCCACGCCCCCCTTTCCATCAATCTTAAATGATTCAATAGACCTCTCCTCCAATTACTTAACGTGGTGTATTATACTATCGCTACAGCTTCATTCATTATCCCCTTCCATAAGAGTCAAACATCCAAGAACTCACAAATTGTTTTATATTAGAATATTACAGTTAGAAATATTGTTTTATATAAATATCTTGTACTAAATATTTTTTTCCCAAAAAAAACTATCGTGTTTAGATTTTCTATCATTTACTCCAATTGGGCAATATTTTTGTAAATTCTAAAGCGTGATATTCCTCTGGTAACAAACCTCACTAATTGTATTCCTGATCTCACTCCTCATGCCAACTGACCTGGCCTAGCCAATACGTGATCTTTACTGTTCACAATCTTATTTCCCCTTGGTATTGGCCTAGAAACCACTTCTTAATCTAGTTCCATTCAAACCATTTATCTCATTTTCCTAATGATACCTGACCCAGACATCTGCATTCACTCTGCCTTACCACCACCTCTTATACTCCCCCTACTGCCACACATGCTTTCTTGCCTCTGATACTCAAAGTCTCTTTCAATTAGCTTTAGCTTTACTACCTGTAGTTGGTGCCTCTTGTAACCATTGTTCATACTCCTTGGAGTATTGCCTTTGCCTGATCAAAACAAAGCATATTTCACCTCCGCCTATGCTGTGACTTGGCTTACAGATGACAGAGCTCCAACTATTTATTAAGCCATTGCCACAAGAAACAAGATAATTTTAAGCAATGGGCATAACAAGAGGGCCAGTGGACTGGTTACTGTGGGCAAAAGCTCACCACCAGTGTTTGCCTTTCCTATTTCCCTGTCCCACATTACAAATCCCTACTTGATAAAATGCATCTTCAGCTTGCCATGGAAGTGGATGTAAGTAACTATATGGAAGCTGTAAGTATTCTTTCACTAGTCATTATTCAGTGCATATTTGTGAACATGCATTACTTTTCAGTTTATACCTGGGGCTGTATTACACAAGGTGCGCGCCCCGTGGGGGCACTTTGGTATTAGAGAAGAGGCCATAGACGCTTGTGCGTCCCCTTCTGTAATACTGATAGCGGTGGCGCACATGAAGCACTATCTTCAAGGGGCATTCCCTCATTTGCATGTGGGCCCACGCAGTATTACAGACACGGGCGCAGAGGAAAAGAAGCTCTCCGGAGGCGCACTGACAGTGCACCACTTAAAAGTTGGAGCACTGTCAGTGTGCCCCCTGAGTGAAGCCCTCTGGAGGAGGGAAAGGGGGTCTTATGGATCCCCCAGACATCCCCTTGCAGGTGGGTGCAGTCACTGACTGCACCCGCCTGCAAGGGGATTTCTAATCCCCCTTCAAAGAGCAGTCAGGTTGCCATCTACACTGTGAAAACATGGAGCGGCTTTAAAGCAGCTGCTCCGTTTTTCACATGAATCCACTGCCCCAGGGCAGCGTGAGTTCGCGGCTGCTCTGGGGACAGCGCCTTCTATATAATAGGGTGCACTTTCCCTGTTTGCGCCCGGCGCACCTGTTTTAGGTGCGCCTGGTGCAAACAGGGAAAGTGCACCCTTTACATATTAGGGCCCCTGGTGTCCTTCCTTCAGGATATATTGCAGCACATTTCCATTGCGCGTAACTGTGAGATTAATTGCACAGGAAAAGTTAAAATTAATTTATTCTGATTCTTGACAGTTGGCGAATTGTAGATTATTGAGCCTGAACTGAAAGAGGGGGTACAAGAGGTGTGTTCACCCCCATAAGAAATTGTGTTATTGATTGAGAGGATGGCAGCCCCACTGAGACAACAATCACAATCCTTGTCAGGATGAACCACAAAAGTCAGAAAATGTATATGTCTTTAATCCTTTGATAGCTTGGTACATAAACAGTCAGGCTTAACGTAGAGGCATGTGTAAAGTATTCATGAAACCCACAAACAGTAATAAAGTTAAAACACATTACAAGAAAAATCACAAATCAATTCAGAAAAATAGAAACATTTTAATAAATAGAATGATAGCAGAACAACAAAAATCCAATCAGTAGAACCAGAGATTTTAAATGTTAAATCTTTGAATGAAAATAGCGTCTAAGAGCACAAAGTGTCATATGCGGTCACCTGGTCATGCTTGACCGGAGTCAGGCCGACTATGATGGCGTGTGGGTTTTATACAGGAAACAGGTTAGTACTGCTGAAATGTTACCTTCTAAGTCCGGCGCAAAGATTTCTGTTTGAGGTGTAAGAGGCTGAGCATCACAGTCAGTTGCCTCTGTAGTGTGAAGAGCAGGCCAAGTGTCACTTCAAAATGGCGGTCGTTGTGGGCTATTATTGCTGTAGCGCGAAGTGCGGGTCTCATGTTGCCAGTCCTTGTTGGTGGTCTCTGTCAGCACAAAGCACAGGTCTCACCGGATCTTCCACTGGCGGTCGGTGTGAGCTACAAAGTCTTGGCAGTCAGAAGGAGCCCAAACGTCAGGATTTCACATTTTTTCTGTTGAAGAGTTCAGACAGATGGCAGCTGATAGAAATGGGGTTTCTGGTTGGCTAAGGCATATACCCAAGCCAGGCAGAAAACACCACTCTAGTCAGGGTAAGCTAGTTACATCCCAAGGGTAACCTGTGCTTACCCTCGAGTAGCTTGGTGCAGAGCAGGCAGGCTTATCAAAAAAGGCAATGTGTATAGTATTTATGCAACACACACACATAGTAAAACCATGAATACACCACAAAAGACTCCACATAGGTTTAGACAAATAGCTTAGTATATTCTGAACAGAACAAGACCAAAACAACAGAGATCACATGCATACTTTTCAAGTTATGGACTTTTTAAAAATAGCAGATAAAACACAATGCTTGTGGGACACTCGCTATTCTCAGATTGAGGGTGTCACGCCAGTCCAGAGTGGAAGGATATCAATCCCCTCAACAGTTAGGGAGAGCAGTTCTCTTCAAGTATGTGGATCAAAAACATTGTTAGGAAGTCCCTAACAGTGAGATAGGTTACGCTCAATCGGCAATCTTGCAGGGCTCTAGTCGCCCACGATAGTTGCAGGTCGACTACGAGGTCTGCCCCAGGTCCCTGTATGAACAATACCTTTGTATGGGACTGTGGCAAGGGCAGCAGCATCGGTGTCACATCTCTGTAGTCTCTGCTGTGGGGCGGCTGGTGTTGCACAGATAAGGCGCATCTGCAAAGAGCCAGCAGATGTGGCGATCTCGTGTCAGGCAGGGCAGGGGTGGTGATTTCCGGCAACACACAGCACAGACGCAGTATTCTTTTGTCGGCACATGATACAGATATGTGCGAGAGTACAAAAACAACTGCAGGCACCCTGTTTAAGGTGCCAGGATGGATTTTAGTTTATTCAGGCTGGGTAGGCTCCAAGTTGTTTTGAGCCCAACAGTAGCAGTTGCAAGGGTGAATCCTTTGATGGCCTTGAGATTCCTTGAACAGGGTCAAGCCAACAAGCCCTTGGAGAATGCTTTAGGTCAGCACAGCACAAAAGTAGCAGGTACCAAGCCAGCACAGCAGGGCAGGTCACAAAGTGGCAGTCCCTCCTGCAACTCAACAAGCAGCAGGCAAACACAGCAGAGCAGTTAGCAAAGTGGCTGTCCCTCCTGGCAGCCCAGCAGTTTCTTCTGACAATGTGCAGATGTAGAGCCAGCGATGTCTGGTTACAGGTCTAAAACTTGTCTGATTTCAGGGGGTCAGAGACCCAGTACTTATACCCAAAAGTGCCTTTGATGTAGGGGTGACTTCAAAGGAACTCTCTGAAGTGCACAAGGATCCCTTTCAACCCATTCCTGTCTGCCAGGCTAACCCTGGGGGTAAATCAGTTGTTTGTGTGAGGTCAGGACAACACCTATTCAGATGTAAGTGTGAGCCACCTCTCCCCCTTCCTGCTCAGGAAGGCTTTCGGAATGCAGATGATTCCTCTGCTACACCCAGCCCTTCCTGTGTTTGTGGCTGTCTAGAGGGAGTGCACAAAGTGTAACTGTCACCCAGCCCAGACGTGTATTGGAGACAGGCTGTCAGGTACAAAGAGCAGTAAGTACAGAGCAACCTGAACCTTATAAAAGTGACATTTCTAAAACAGTCATGTTCAATCAAACTTAACCAATAAGGAAGATTTATCATTACCATTCCAAACATATCAAACATGCAAATTCTGCTCCTCTCTGATCAGGAATTATAGCTTAAAAGTAACTTAAGGAATTCCCAATGCTGGCTTTTGAGAGGGGTAGGCCTCACAGTAGTGAAAAATGAATTAGGCTATTTGTCGCTAGCAGGTCATGCAAAACATAAAGGTACATGTTCTACCTTTTACTTACGTAGCACCCTACCCTTAGGATTACCTAGGGCCTACCTTAGGGGTGGCTTATATATAATAAGAGGGGAGTTTAAGGCTTAGCAAGTTGTTTTAAATGCTAAGTCAAAGTGGCAGTAAACTGCACACACAGGCACTGCAGTTGCAGGCCTAAAACAGGTTTGAAAGGCTACTTTTGTCGGGTGCACAATGAGTGCTGCAGCCCACTAGTAGCATTTGAAGTACAGGCCCTAGGTATATGGTATACCTCTTTACAAGGTACTTACAAGTAAATTAAATATGCCAAACAGGTGTAAACCAATTAAATTATGTTTAGAGCAGAGAGCACATCCACTGTAACACTGATCAGCAGTGATAAAGTGCTCACGGTCCTAAAGCCAACAAAAGAAGGACAGAAAAATAGGAGGTGGAAGTCAAAATGTTTGGGGTGACCCTTGAGAGAGGGCCGTTTTCCAACACCAGCCAGGGTTCTAGGAGCAGGGGGGCACCTCTTGGGATCAGGAACTCACTCTATCAGAGGCCAGCAGGGCTGAGGCAGGTCCAGTGCATCAGGTCAGCACAGCAGTTGCGGAGAAGCCTATTTAGTTTTTTCTGTCCCTGTAGGTCACACATGAGGTCAGCCAACTGACCCTTAGAGTCACTCAGGTTAGGCTGAGATGAAGGAAATCAAGTCAATTTTTCCTTCTCAGACAGCAAGGCAGTCCTCAGCAGCAGGGCTGTCCTTCTTCTGTAGTGTCCACCGGCCCAGCAGTGTTCCAATGTGTAGCTCTGGAGGTTGAATACTTGTACATGGTGCCAGCCTTTGTGTTGGGGGACTACCTGTCCTACCCCCACACCTGGTTCTGGAATGTTCTTCCCCATGCTAGGCTCTAAACATTTGGGGTGACAAAAGGCAGGGCAGGCCTTTGTGTGGGCAAAAGCCAAAGCCATCTGAAGTGTAGTTTACAGTGGTAGCGGTGGATTTGATTAATCACACAATCCACTAGTGATGAATGTAATGGGTTTAAAAATACTTTTTGGATATAGACATGGGAAAAATACAATTAATAGGTGCTACATCAGACAAGAACCTTGCCACCATAAGGTTGTAACTTGGGTGGAAGGGGGAAAACCCAACCCAAAGTAATACCTACAGAGCCTGGAGCACACCAAAAGAGTGACAACAATCAATGAGTAACAATAAATTTTGAACCAACGACAACCATTACTAAGGTCCCTATTTTATTTTGAGAACCAGAAAGTGAAATTTTATGCTTCAATTATTGATGGACACTCTGAGTTACAATGTGTTTAAGCATAATATAATCTGTATATCAACATTGTATGAGGTGTTTGGAACAATCTTTTGAAACTTCAGGTCATGTGATATTTCCATAAATTATGTTTTTCAATTTGTGAAAAGTGATCAAGTCGAGACGAGAAACAGCTGACGTGTTTAATCGATACAACTTTATCAAGGGTCTAACAATACGTATATAAAACTGTAAATATAGGTATGATATCTGAATATAGCCTGTGTGTCTAGATGACAACTCAACGTCTACATTAAAAATTACCATCAGCAGCTGAAAGATTGAAGGGTGGGCAGCTCTTTGTGAAGAAGTAATTCAGACACTATTATCCAAGAAGCAGAGAGGGACCTAAACCAAACTCCCTTTAATTGAAGGCATATGCATTCTCAGACTTCTGTGGAATTACAGATAGAAGGCTTCAAAACAGTGCTGTTTTTCCAAAAATGTGGTCAGATTGTGATGGCTTTTTGATTGGAGCAAAACACACTTAAAGTAATGAATGATATTCTGAATAAACTGTTGTTTGTTTAATCAATGCTCTTGTAATCTACAATAAATAACCTTCACCCGGTCCTGATCCCCTGAAATGATAAGAGTGGGAGCGAAACATCGACAGACTAATGCTCTAGAGGGTATCATATTAATACAATAAAGTGTTCTTCTTTTTTTTTTAATTGTGTTAGTTGTATTATATATCAGTATTTTTCAGAAGGGATGTTTGGTGGGGTTAATGTGACTCATGATGGGTGTACATAAGGTCGATGTGGTATTTAGACATATAAATTGATTTCACTATATAAAATAAAACTGAATTGGATTATGTAGATGCTCTCTTCTGATTATATATCTTCCTTATAAAAGAGCAGTGGGATTGTTTAACCCCTTGAATAATTTTGTAAAGTCCTGGGGCATTAGTTGTTGTGTTAGTTTTACTCATTACTCCAGCCCCTTGTGATACTAGTTAGCAGAGAACAACCTATTTCGTAGATTTTTATGATTGCAGTCTGGCACTTTTATGATCTTTTGTGGTTGTATTGTAAGGCAGCTACCTCCAGTGGCCTTATTCTAGCATAAGCCTGCAACTGGTTTATCCCTGTGCATATCAGGGTCCCACTTAATGAGATGACACTGAGAGACAGGCCGGGCATGCCACAGGCACAATTGGGAACCATCTCCTGCTTCTGCTGCCTGTCCTGCTGCCTCTGCCCCTCCTGCCTCCAATACCTTTTCTGCGATTTGCACTGAGTACTGCCAGCCTAAAACGGGGTGATGCGAGTTCCAGTTGACATTCCTGCCAGAACCTTAAAGAGCTTGTTGCCCTGGTCGACACTCCCCAGATGCTGCACTGTCCTCATGTCAACTGCGATCATCATTCAGGGCCCTCACTGCCTTGCCTGTGCCATGTTGTTTTCTGGATGGCAGCCCTAGGGTAAGAGGAGTCTCAGGTGAGGCAAGATCAAGGGTGCAGCATCCGCTGCTGATGCTGACCAAGTCTTCAAGTACTAGCTAAGAGGAGTGACTGAGGACTAATGGTGCAAAGAAATTACTTTCAAGAATACTAAAATTTAGACAATCAGAGTGATGGTGGTAGCAGAGAACAGCAGAGATGAGTGAAAATGTGATAGAAAAACTTAGAAGTTCAACGTATGAGAAAGGTCCAAGAGTTAGGAGAGATACTGTGACAGAGTGTTTGAATATGATAAATGATCTCCCATCCTTTCCATTGGGGCAAGGCAGATGAAAAACTTTGAAACTCAGAGGACATGCTAATTGAAGGTTGGGGACAGATGCTTTGGATACCCAAGACTCAGTTATAAACTATAAATCAAGTTTGTGGCTAAGTTGGAGTTCATTTACCTCTATTGCATGCTTTATCATTGAACGTACATTGATCAACACACCATCCATTATAAGCCCCTTGTTTCCTACTTCCTTTAGTGGAGTGTGGCAAGAGTCCATGATACAGCGGGATGAAGATCATGTACCAAGAGGCCTCGAATTTTGCCTGCCACAAACATTATGATTTTGTGGGTATTGTTTTCAAAGGAGTTCGATCCCATCAGTTCACCAACTGAGATAAGGAATATTGAAAACATTAAACCAGCTATTGGATTCAAATGCACATTAAATGATCATTAGAAAAGAGTAGAGTCATGGGGCTTCCCAGAAATATTCCAATCAGCCGCTGCTCTGAAAGGAGGTATATAGGCCATGTAGAATCTCTTGGTTCAAAGAGCTAAAAGCAGGTAGAGCATAAGATTTCCACTATTGTATGCAGCAGATAATGATATCATGATAAATGGTGTCAAATGCTACCATTGAGTGCAGATACATCAAAGCAAAGACACTGTCATTGACAGGCACATCCAAAGATCACTCAACAGATAAATCCTAAGTATTGAAGTGTGGTCAATCACTGACTAGAAAAACATGAAAAGGTCATAGAACAACCCAAGATACTTTTCCCAGGTCAGTTTGAGGGAAATTCAAAAAGATTTTTGGGGAAGCGTGCAGAAGACAGTTAATTCTACCATAAAATAAAACATTGAAATGGCCTTTGTTCCTTCTCAATTTGAAATAGAACACTTTGAGCAACTGGTACCATGTCACAACTATAAAGGAAATAAGGAGAAACGCACCCTTGGTAAATTAATTTACATATAGTTGCATCAAAAATGTAAGCAGATTTTGTGGGAAAGATCATCAAAATACTAAGGGCCTGATTATGAGTTTAGCGGTCCTTGAACCGCTATATCTGTGGGACGGATTGACCGCCGTGGTCCGACCGCCATATTACGAGATTGTCGGAGTGCTGTTGCAAAGACCACAGTTGAACCGCTGAAACCACCAGCACACTACAGACCGCCATGGCTGCGGGTGGGGAAAATCAGCTGCCATAAGTGGTACCGAGAAGTTTCACTGCTGTCCATATTACGAGTTGGCTTTCCGATGAGCCGACCAAGGCGGTGGGACCGCCGGAGTTGAGTCAGCAGAATCTAAGGACTTGCTGTGTAAACTATCCCTTTCCTGTCCTTCCCATCAGTGTTTGAAGTGGATCCCTTTGTCCATGTCCCCTCGTCATGCAGCATCTTCACCCCGAAGATTATGACCCTGTTTGTAGGGAAATACAGGGAAGTCTGTTTTGTATCATGTACCCATTGACTGGACTGGTTGCATATGGATAAGACTCCCGCAATGTATAGGTGATATTTTTCCACATGTATCATGCATATGTGTACATTCGACACATGTGCAGTCGAAATATACACACAGGCATCGATAAACATGAAAAAAAACAATGACTACCGCTGCAAGACCATCACAGGCACACCACGGACCCAGAGGTCAACTTGTAATAAGGCGGTTGGAAGAGTGCTGGTGGTGTGGTCTTCTGGAGGCCGCAGCATTCGGGCGGTTGGACCGCCAAACTCATATTTACTCCCTAAATATGTTCTTGATATTGCAACGCTATCTGCTCAGGAGGGTGTTTGGACAAAATACCTGAAAAAACATATTGTGATATAAAAATATCATGTCAATAACATCAGGATTTCAGAAATATCGTTCACAGGAATATCGAAAGTAAAAATATAGTTTTTAGTGTTGGTTTAATTATCATTTAAAAATATCTATGTAGAAAATACTGTTGTATATAATATTGTTTGTTTTTAATTAGTTTGTAATTTATTGTAGTGTGTTAGTATATGTTTATACATTTTTTTATTTGTGTTTCTAGTAAGATAATTTATTAGTTATGAAATTGTTGAAATTGGTATTTTTAGTTCTATTAGTGTGAATAAATAATGGTTTTACAATTTTTTTACTAGCAAGATATTGGGGAGAAGGGTGGGGAGATTCTTAAAAGTGTGTATTTAAAAGTAAAAGATATGGCAATAATTTTAAAGATATGCAAATTAATAATTTTCATTTCCTAATTGTATTTTGTTACATTAATGTTTTTATACATTTTAATTTAATAATAATTAAAATTTATATTGATGATTTGAAATTAAATTAAAATATATATTTTTTAAATATAAAATACATTATTAAAATAATTTAGCAAATAAATAAATGTAAAAATATATTTTAATAAATTAAAATAATTCAAAAATATTCTTATAAAATAGTTTAGTAATTGAACAAAATCTGTGAAGCAATTTGTATGTATTTTTGGTATTTAATCATTATCAATACATTTTAATTTAATATTAAATACAATATATATTTATGGTATTATATGTATATTAACAATTCTTTTAATATAAAGAAAACAATAAATGATTAAAATAAATTAAAATCTTAAAATATTTAAAAATGTATTGTAATAAAGTTAAATAATTTAAAAATGTTAAATAATCTTTTAAAATTGTAAAAGAAATTCTGAAAAATATTTTAACTAATACAAATATGTTACATGTATTTTATTTTAAAGTTCTAATTTTATAAAAAAACTATTTTTTTAATTAATTTGTAATTTTATGATTGTTAGTTTTGAATTATCTTTTAATTTTTTATGGTATGATGTTTAAGAATAGTAAGACATATTTTTATTATTATAATAATTATTAATTGCAATATTGTTTTATATTTTTATGAATACATATGTATATATAGGTGTGTAGTTTTGGACAGTTTCTTTTTAGATTCAATTTATTTGTATTTTATAGGTTTAAATTGAGTGTGAGTATGCAGTATTGATTGCGTATATACAATGTTTAATTTGTATTACCTTCTTTAAATTGCTTTAAATTGAAGTATATATAGTAATTTTCACCTCTTTAGGGTCTAACAGCTTTTTCAAATAGCCTTAGATTGGAGTGAAAATAGTAAATGTCACCCCTTTAGTGTTGACAATCTTATCCCAATATGGTTAGATTGGAGTGGGAATAATAAATGTCACCTCTTTAATGTCCAGCAACTTTCCCCAATATGGTGAGACTGGCGTGGGAATAGTAAATGTCTTTAGTAGCCCTTTCTTCTGCTTTTCCTGCCTCTTAGTTTTTGTGTTTTCCCTGTTCGAGTTCAGACAGCGTGTGAGTGAAGCTTGCACTCATACACACTAGTGCTGTTCCTTACACTTGTACAAATCTGTAATGCTGCTTCTTTGTTGTATCTAAGAGAGATGTTAAATGGTGCTGCCCAGTGACACACTTGCTCCATGTCTTTAGCAGAAGCTTGCACTGGCTGGCTTTTAGTGTCCAGCACCTTTCCCCCAATATGGTTAGACTGGAGTGGTAATAGTAAATGTCGCCTCTTTAGTGTCCAGTCCCCTACTCCAAATATGGTTAGAATGGAGTGGAAATAATAAACGGCACCTCTTCAGAGTCCAACACCTTCCACCAATATGGTTTAGATTGTTGTGGGAAGAGTAAATGTCACCCTTTTAGTGCCCAACACATTCCTAAATAGGTTTACATTGGCGTGAGAATAGTAAATGTCACTCCTTTAGTGTCCAACGACTTCCCCCAATATGGTTAGACTAGAGTGGGAATAGTAAATGCCACCCTTTAGTTTCCAACATCTTCCCCCAATATGGTTAGATTGGATTGGGAATAGTAAATGTCACTCCTTTAGTGTCCACAACCTTCCCCCAATATGGTTAGATTCGAGTGGGAATAGTAAATTTTACCTCTGTAGTGTACATTGCCTTCCCCAAATATAGTTAGATTCAAGTGGGAATAGTAAATTTCACCTCTTCAGAGTCCAACACCTTACACCATTATGGTTAGATTGGAGTGGGAATCATAAACGTCACCCCTTTAGTGTCCAACACTTTCCCTCAACTTGGTTAGATTGGACTGGGAATAGTAAATGTCACCCCCTAAGTGTCCAAAACCTTCCCCAAATAGGTCTAGATTGGAGTGGGAATAGTAAATGTCACCCCTTTAGTGCCCAACACTTTCCCCTCAATTAGGGGTGGGTGGAATTACCAATATATTTTGCCGCTCCGCGGGCGGAATTAATCCTCAGCTTTTTTTGCAATCTGCAGCCATATATTGCATGGGCCCCTTCACCGTACCGTAACCTGCTGCCACCACCCAGAGTAGCTCCTGGAGTGATATCACTCCTACACCAGCTCTTCCAGTCACAAGTGACCTCGCCTCCGTGACATCATTCACTGCCTGTCCGGCACAAGTGCCCCGGAGAGCTGGCGAGGTCCAGGGGTGCAGAAGGAGAAGGAGAAGGAGAAAGAGGCAGAGTGGACAAAGGCCAGTGCAGCAGTGACCTGTTGCTGCCGTCATTTGCAGTACTCGGGCAGGCCATGGCGATGGAGAAGGAGGAGGCGGGCAGGTGTCTCCAGGTCAGCTCCCGGATCTCCGTGCTGCTTAAGCAAGTTGTGTGACTGTGAACGAGGTGCTGGTGGTGACCTTGCAGTGAGGGCAGCGGAGCTTCAACTGGATCCTGCTGGAGATTGGAGAGCATGCAGAACTTTAGTAAGAGCCCATGTGCCACACATGCAGCAGACCCGCAAGGGGGGGCTTGCACATTTGCCACTTGCATGATACGTCTTTTGTGCGTTTGTGACTCCTCCTGCACTCTAAGCCTTTGGTGCACGTATGACCTGGGTCACCACCCCTCCCCTTCCATGTTTACATTACAGTGCCACCCCTTACTCATATGTTGGAGAGTGAGACAGAGCCGACATTGTATAAACTTTGAGTAAGCTTATCCCTTACCCCTTTCCCAGGAACAGGAACAAAGCATGCACTGTAAGATGAGTAGAGCTGCAGGTGCTGCTGCTTCAGCCCTCGGTACAGTGTGCAGTGTGAGGTGCTGGATAGACCCACTGCATGTATTATTGAGTCTGAACATGCTAGAGCAGTGCAGTGCGTGTATTGCGAAGCTTGAACCTGCATCAACAGTGCAGTGCATGCATAACAAGCCTCTCATGTGTACCAGCTGTACAGTGCTTGCATAGCCCAGTCTGAACGTGTACCTGCAGTGCATGTTTTTCATTGACCATGGTTGGTGTCAGCTGTTCTTTAGAAGGCCGATTCCATGGCTAATTGTATAATCGTGTCTGCTTTTTTTCACTTGAACGTTCTCTGGTTACAAACCCCCTAATGCAGAATATTACAGATTCCTTTATTAGCTGTGCACTTTCAAAATGGTGAATGTGTTCTGTCAGCCATATTTTTTTAACCCCTGGTAAAGATTTAACGCTGCTGCAGGATTTCCATTCACCTGATCTTCAGGAATTAGAGGGAAGCTCTAATTGGCCAAATCCCACAATGTCCTCCGAGACAAGTGCTGATGCCTCAAATCTGAGATGAAAACCCTTTACTGCACGTACAGATGTTTTCCAAACTATTACTGATGTCTTTGTCTTCACTTTACTGACTTTTTTAACCTCTGCAGTAATCTCATTTTCTTTATTATGTTCTTGTTCCCTCCTTTCTTCCAAAATGCTTGGAGGGGTCTGTGGTTGTTGCTGTGTTGTCTGGGGGTATGGTTGTGGATATGGAGGGGTCTGTTGCTGTGTTGTTTGGGGGGTATGGTTACGGGTGTTCATAGTTCTGTGGCTATTGCTATGTTGTCTGGGGGTAGGGTTGTGGGTGTGGAGGGGTCTGTGGCTGCTGCTGTGTTGTCTGGGGCTATGGCTGTGGGTGTGGAAGGGTCTGTGGCTGTTGCTGTTGTATTTGGGGATATAGGTGTGGGGGGTCTGAGGCTGTTGCTGTGTTGTCTGGGGGAATGTGTGTGGGTGTGTTGGAATCTGTGGCTGTTGTTGTGCTGTCTGGGGGTATGGTTGTGGGTGTGTAGGAGTCTGTGGCTGTTGCTGTGTTGTCTGGGGGTATGGTTTTGGGTGTGGAGGGGTCTGTGGCTGTTGCTGTGTTATTTGGGTATATGGTTGTGTGTGTGGAGGGGTATGTGGCTGTTGCTGTGTTGTCTGGGGGTATTGTTGTGGGTACTGAGGGGTCTGTGGCTGTTGCTGTGTTGTCTGGGGGTATGGTTGTGGGTGTGTAGGAGTCTGTGGCTGTTGATGTGTTGTCTAGGGTATGGCTGTGGGTGTGGAGGGGGCTGTGGCTGCTGCTGTGTTGTCTGTGGGTATGGTTGTGGGTGTGGAGGAGTCTGTGGCTGTTGCTGTGTTGTGTGGGGGTATGGTTGTGGGTGTGGAGGGGTCTGTGGCTGTTGTTGTGTTGTCTGGGGATATGGTTGTGGGTGTCGCGGGGTCTGTGGCTGTTGTGGTACCTGGGGGTATGCTGGGGGTGGTGGAGTTGGTGAGGGGGTGAGTGTCTGCTGAGTGCTTGCATGTTTGTGTTTTTTATATGTTTTGTATTTGTGTGTGGTGTTTGTGTCTGATGAAGTGTGTGCTTGCTTAGGTGTGCATGTGCTTGGGACAGAAAGGAGAATAGGGAATTTGGATGGGGAAGGGGCAGGACCTGGGAAGGAAGGTTGGGATGGGTCGAAGGCTGCCATGAGGGAGGAGGCCAGAGCCTGAAAAGATCTCTGTAGGCCAGCCATTGCCGTTTGAATGCCTTCCAGTTAGGCCACCATCTGTGGCAGCTGGTGGCCTTGCCCCTTGATGGCATTCAGGACTGCATTCTGACCCACAGAGATGGTCCTCAGGAGGTCAGTAGCCTCCTTACTCAGGGCAGTGGGGCTAACAGGGGCAGAAACTGAGGTGCCTAGAGCAAAGGAGACTGTTCGCCTCTTAGGGGAGAGGGCCTGGCCGAATTGTTGGGGGTCAACAGAAAGGGTGGCGATGGAACTGTGGGTGGGGGACAAGGATGAATGTGGTACTGATCCTGCGGGGTCCGCCACCACTCGAGAGTGTCAGATGATGACGAACTTGAGCTGCATCATCTGCGTCATCTGACACTCGAGAGTGTCAGATGATGACGAACTTGAGCTGCAGTCCTCTGTGGGACATCGGTCAAGGCAATCTGCCAGTACGCAGATGTTAAGTCAAACATACTGAGGAACTTGGCAGCTCCAAGCAGATCTATGAGCTCATCAGCTCTGGGGATGGGGTGTGCGTCAGTCTTAGCAATGACGTTGAGCCCTCAGTAGTCAACACAGAACTGCAGTTCAGGTGTGGCACTGGTTACAGCAGCCTTTAGGACCAAGACCACTGGGCTGGCCCAAGAACTGTTGGAGGGCTCTATCACCCTTAACGCTAGCATCTTGGAAACCTCTTCCTTGACGCTGGCTTTGACCTTGTTAGTCCACCTGTAAATGTTATGATTCACAGGTGGACTATCCCCAGTATCCACATTGTGGGTACACCAATGGGTGACTCCTGGGGTCAAAGAAAATAGAGAGGCAATCTGTCCTAGCAACTGGCGACAGTCACTCTGCTGTTCCAAGGTCAGTGTTGGGGAGAGAGTCGCACCCCCCACAGACCCATCCAGCTCTTTGGCAGACAGGTGGTCAGGAAAAGGCTCACTCTCCTCTTCCATCCCATCATCTGTTGCCAAGAGCATGGTCAATTTGGACTACACAAAGTGTGGTTTGTTGCGGTTCACATGTAGGAACCTTAAAGGGTTCCTGAGTCTGCATGTCCACCAGGTAGGTGACATTGCTCTTGTTTTCCTTCATGTCAAAAGGCATGGACCACTTGTTCAGTAGGGTGCAGGGCTCCACTGGGGCCATGATGCACACTTTCTGGTCAGGCTGAAACTCAACCAGAGTGGCATCCTTGTCATACCAGCATTTCATGTACTCCTGGCTTGCTTTGTAGGTTCACCTGAGTGAGTTTCCTGAAGCACGCAGCCTGGTTTCTGAAGGCCAGCATGTGACTAAATACATCCCGGGGGCTTCCTGGGAGCTTGCTCCCAGCCTTCCTTCACCAGCCTAAGATGTCCCCTCACAGGGTGCCTGTACAGCAGCTCAAAGGGGCTAAAGCCAACCCCTTTCTGCTGTACCTCCCTGTAAGCCAAGAGAAGGCATGGTAAGAGGATGTCCCACTTACGCCTCATGGAGTCTGACAGACCCCCAATCATGCCCTTCAGGGTTCTGTTGAACCTCTCACCCAACCCGTTACCATGGGGGTGGTAAGCTGTGGTAAATTTGTCATTCACCCCAAATACTTCCCATATGGCAGTCATGTACTTGGACATGAAATTAGTATCCTGGTCAGATACCACCTCCTTGGGGAAACCTATGTGGGTAATAATCCCCATCAGTGCCCGGCCCACCACAGGTGCAGTCACTGTCCTCAGATGGATAGCCTCTGGGTACCGAGTGGCATGGTCTACCAAGACCAGGATGAACCTGTTGCCTGAGGCTGTCTTGGGGTCCAGAGGCCCCACAATGTTCATGCCCACCTGCTCAAAAGGTATGCTCATGACAGAGAAAGGAAGGAGCAAAGCCTTCCATCTCCCTCCACTCTTGCCTGGCAAGTCTGGCAAGTCCTACAATGAGTATCAGAATGCTTTTGCATTTGAGGCCAAAATGGGTGGGCGACAAGCCTTTCAAAGTCTTGTCCTGCCCAAATGTCCTGCCAAAGGCACATCATGAGCAAGACCTATTAGGAAGGCTCTGAAGTGTTGCGCTACCACCAGCACATGGGCTGCCCCAGGCCCAGCAACCTTAGGCTCACTATAATTGAGACCCTTCTCCCAGTAAATCCAATGTGATCCAAACTCCTCGCCAGCTACCTAGTCTGCAGCCATCTGCCACAGACCCTAAAGAGAAGGGCATTCCTGCTGCTCCTTGCAGAATTCCTCCCTGGTGGGACGCCCTTCTTGCTGACAATGTGTCAGGCAAGTCTTCCAGTTCAGCCACTTGCTCCTCTGAACGTTCTGTGGCGTCCCACTTAGGGTCAGCCTCCCCACGGACCATGGGAACTTCAGGGGCAGGCTTCTTGTGCCCCTCCTCTTTCTGGCAGGCACCTGGGCCACTCTTTCAGGCTCCAGGTCCTTCTGATGACCCTTACCGGCTGCTGTAAACCGAGTGGTCACGCATGCCCACTCAGGCAACCCCACCATCTCCAAGTGTGACCAGCATTCCAACTCACCCCAAGAGGAATCCTCCAGGTCATTACCCAGCAGACAATCAACATGAATGGATGGACTAAAGCTACCCTCAAGGAACCTGACACCCCCTGTAGGAAGCTGGTTCTGTATATACTATACTAAAATGAGGTATATTGTGCACAGAGTCCAGTGTAACCCCAAAGGTAGGCAGAGATAAAAGTAGATAGCACCTTACTCTCTATTTGTGGTAGTGTAGGCGAGCAGTAAGGCTTTATCAGAGGGAAGTGTTAAGCATTTGTTGTACACACTCAGACAAGAAATTATATCACACACTCAAAGACTGAACTCAGATCAATTTGTTTGTATCAAAAATATTATTTAGTTATTTTATTTCTAGCACCAAGCCAAGCCTGGTGCAGGTAAGTGGAATAATACTTTGCAAGTTTTTCTGCAGTGAATTACAGCTGAATACAGTTTCAAATACAGTAGTTGATTTACAGGTAAGTCAACAGTTCGAAATTACTTTTCAGTTACTTTACAGATTACTGTGCACATTACTTATTGGATTACTTTTTAAGTTACTTTTGCTAACCAGCGTGGTATGCCTAGATATCTAACTGGGACAGCTCCTTGATGAAAGATAAGTAATACAGTTTTGGTATATTTGCAGTTTTTCAAGTTTTCATACAAACCAACTCCATACAAAAGAAAAGAAATGCAAGTCAATGCAATCCTATGGAAGGAAATTAAGTTATTGGTTTACAGGTAAGTACTTTGCTGTGGGAGTTAGTATTCTGGGGTTAGCACCAGGGTTCCCCCAGGGTCAAGAAAGCACTCTTCAAGCACCCTCAGCAGCACTAGGGTGGCCAGGTGCAGAGTGCTGAGGACCAATGTTATTAGGGGGCCTCCGATTGGTGGCTGCTCACGAGCAGGCCACAAGGTTGTTGGAGCAAAGCTCCTGGTGTTAGGCTCAGGGCAAAGGGGGAACCGGTTTAGCACACAAAATGCACCCACAGCGGCACAGGGGCAGCCGGGTGCAGGGTGCTGTTTTGGCATTGGTGGCCCTGTTGTTTTCAATGGTGATTCTCCGGTTGCAACAAACACTGCAGGCTCGGGGACGAAGATCTTCTGGAGGTGACCACCATTTCGAGAGGTAAGTTGGGATGCCTGGGGATGCTGGGACACCGTTGCTTGGGTTACCCAAGGCCCTGGACGTCGGGTGCAGGGGTGTCTTTAGGCATCAGGTTTTCTACCAGCTCCAGTCGCGGTCGGGGGGATCCTCCAGAAAGGGCCTGCAAGCATTAATTGGAGATTCAAGGCAGGTCAGAGATCACCAGATCTCAGGTCAGGATTGCTGGGGAGACCTCCTTGTGGTGTTGGGCCACTCGAACTCGGGGCGTGGGCGTCGGGTGCAGAGTCGTGCAGACTCACGGATTTGGCTGGAGCTAGTGTCTGTGGGTGAGCAAATCTGGTGCTCACGGGAGACAAAGTCTTGGTTTGGGAAGGCAGGGCAGGTCTTCTGGGTTCTTGGGGGCTGCTGGCTGCAGGACACACCACTATTTCGCTGAGCAGGTTCGAGGTGGGGACAGGCCGGTAGGGCTGGAGCCAAGTCAGTGGGCGTCTTCCTCTTCTTAGTTCAGCACAGCTTCTTCGGTCCTTCTTCTTCTCTTCTTCCGGTCGGTTCTTATCTGAGGAGGCAAGGTTCAAGGTTGCCCCTAAATACTAGATTTAGGGGCATTACAGCTAAGTAAAGGTCAAGACCAATGGGTCCCTTCTTTGGGGTAGGTACACCCCCTATTATGCCACCCTCCAGTGGGAGGGGGGCATATGCCTCTCTCTGGTTGGCTAGGTCCCCCCATCTGCAAGATGGTGGGTACTGAGAGTTGTGCTTCACCTCGCCTCAGCCACCTGAGGGGTGGGGTTGACAAAGGTGGGCACACCTCCCTTCTTCACTTGTTTTTCCTGCCGATTCTCCTGCCCAAAGTGGGGGTCAGAACTGGTGGGGGCCAGTTGCTGGAAGCATCAAATGGCTGGGGTAGCTCACAAAGGTGGCCAGCCTTTGAAGCATCCCCTTCGCGGACCCTGCCCATCCTGGGGGAGGAGGCTTGGCACCTCGTCCTAGGATGTGCATTGTTTCAGACCCCCAAGACAGCAGGCTCTCGACCCAGGGGTCCAGAAACATGCCTGGTGGTAGCAGCTGGCAAGCAGCCACTCAGCCAGGACACTAGAGTTAGGCCATTTTTCAGGGGGCATCTCTAAGAATGCCCTCTGAGTGCATTTTTCATTAAATCCCACACTGGCATTAGTGTGGGATTAATGTGCTGAGAAGTTTGATACCAAACTTCCCAGTTGTCAGTAAACCATTATGGTGCTGTGGAGTTCGTAATGACAAACTCCCAGCACCATATACTCTTAATGGCATTACTGCACTTACAATGTCTAAGCATTGGTTTAGACACTGTAAGGGTATAGGGCTCATGCACCTGTACCCTCACCACTGGTACAGTGCACCCAGCTAGAGGGGTGGCTGACCTATGCCAGGGCAGTGGGTTGTAGGCATGGCACACAAGGATGTGTGCCATGTCGACTGTTCACTTTGTTCTGCACCAAAACACGCAGCCTGTAATGGCAGTGTGTGTGTGTAAAGGTACAGGGCCTCTAAGGGAGGCACAATAAGTGCTGCAGCCCTTAGAGGCCTTCCCTGGCCACAGTGCCCTTGGTACCTTTGGTACCATTTACAAGTGACTGGCATGTGGCCAAAGAGTGCCAACTGGGTTTTGTATCAATGCAGTTTAGGGAAAGAACATATGCCCTGGGTACCTGGTTGGCAGGAACCCAGGGCACACTCAGTCAATGTACATCAACAGTTTGGCAAAAAGTGGGGGCAATCATGCAGAAAGAGGGCACTTTCTTACACCCCATTCAAAGGGAACCAGCATCACCACATACTGGCACTCAGAGTTGTCCACTGCAGCTACTTGGGGAAACACATCAGGGAGTACCTGCTCTTCAGACACCAGGTGACACCTGACAGTAGTCACACTGACTCCTGGCCTGAGCCTCCACCCTCTGTCCATTGATGGTCACCCACTGCTTGTACTTCCTGGTGTTCTCAGGCATGAGGGTTCTCTGGACATATCAGTGTCCCTTAGTGAGACAAGGATCATCTTAGCTGGCTTCCTCCCTTCTCCCAGAACCACTTTCTCCCCAAGTGCTACACTGGCCAACCCCCGCGACTGCCCACCAGTGGGTGTCAGTGTCAGCTTGGTACATTTGAAGTCCCCCTTTATGTGACCCTCCTGATCACATACATATCACCTGTGGGACCCCTCTCTGCAGGTTTCCCTGTAGCAATCCAAGGTTTCTTCTCACCTGGGGGGTGGGAATCCTTACCCTGGGAACTAGATTTGGGCCTTTAAATAACTCCTTCTATTTACCCTTGTCCCCCCAACTCTTCTGCTGGGGACCCTGCCCACCCTTGGCGGAGTCTCCCTCATACCTCTTGTGGACCCTGGTACTCATTCAGCAGTCTGCCTCCTGTGCAAGCTTCCTGGGGTCAGTCAGCTTGTTGTCAATCAGGTCCTGGCACAGCTCCAGAAAACAAGAACTATACAATTGCTCCTATGCAATAAAATTATACAACCCCTGATAGTCTGTTACCTGGCTGCCCTTCACCATTCAGTGCTCTGCAAAAATGATCAACACACTCAAGCCAAGTTTGGGAATCAGATTTCTTGAAGGACCTAAACTTTGTCTTGTACTGCTCTGGGGTGAGACCGTACCTAGTGATCAGGTCATCCTTCCTGGCAGAGTAGGTGACATTCTGTGCTGGCCCTGGGGCTGTCAAAGTGTTGCTCCCCTCTACCTCAAAGTGCTTCCACAGACCCACCCCCCAGAGTATGCCAGGGACCTGGTGCATGTGAAGAGCTGACTTATACCCCTGAAGCCACAAGTGTATGTCACCCTCCCTCTTGTAATCTTTTACTAAACCTTTGGGAATGTACATCCTCCCCTCAGATTGCACTGGAGTGAACTGCCACCATTTGTGCTGGACTTTGTCTGCCGGGACTTGATGTCCACCTCCTTCAAACTTAGCTCATGGACCAAAAGGAATTTCTTTTCCTACAGGGGTAGGGTCTTATCCTTGTCTTGCTTTTCATTCTCCAATCTGAGCTTCTCCAGCTTCAGCTCATGCACTCTGGCCCTTTGTCTGTATTCCAGCTCCTCTGGAGACAAACCCCTTGAAGATACGCTACTGTCTGCCCTGCGGGCCACCTCCCCACCAGGCAGGTCCATAGCCAACAATATGTCCTGCTGCAGATTTGGCTTCCCAGCCTTCACCATAGCGTCCTCTGAATGCCCATTGGCATTCCTAGCTGGTGCAGAGTCCCTCAGCGCCTTCTGTAGCTCCTCTTTCTAGTGAGACCTCTAATGGAGATTTAAAAATTCTTGCAGATGGATTTCAATTACTGCACATTGCACTTATTCTACCTATCCTCCACAAAAACCACCTCCAGTAATGCAACTGAAGATATTCCAGACGCAGGCATGATGATGTGGAAAGTTCAAAGAGTTGTAGAAAACAATCGAAAAGGTAGAAGACCAAGAAAAAGCAGTATGTGGTTACGTAGTGGTCTGCATTCTAGTAGCAGTGTACACCAGTCACTGTATGTAAAGTACAAACACAAATCCTATCCTCATTGCTGACCACTAATGTTAGAAATGGGTGTCTCTAGTTGGTAGTAGCTTGCACCCTGTCCAAGTAGGGACCCTTCCGTCTAGAGAGGGTAAGGGGATTACACAGCTAAGATAACCCCTGCTCACCCCCTTGGTAGCTTGGCACGAGCAGTAAGGCTTATCTCAGAGGCGAGGTGTAAAGCATTTGCACATAAACACACAGTAACTCAGTGAAAACATAAATGGACACCACACCAGTTTAGAAGAAAATACCAATCTTTATCTAAACCAAACAAGACCAAAATGACGAAAATCCAAAATACATATACCAAAATATCACTGTTGAAAACAGTTCAGTCCATATAAAACTATGGATGTGTCACTTTTAGCACAAAGAACCTGGGATGTGTCAAAATCACAAAACGAAAACAGGCGCAGGGGAGGTGTGGCGCCGGAAAGCACAGCTATGCGTCTGTTCCTTACACGCAGGGAAGGTGATGTGTCAGTACTTTGCTCACAAGGAAGGTGAAGCTTTGGTTCCTTGCTCCAGGGGAGGTGATGCATCGGTTCCTTACTGCTGCGCAGGGGAGGTGATGTGTTGGTTTCTTTCTGAGAGAGGAGGTGATGCGTTGATTTCCTTCTGTGAGAGGATGCATTGGTTTCCTTTTGCGAGGGGAGGTGATGAGTTGATTCTCCGGATGCGCTGCCTCGTTTCTTGACTGAAGCCCAGCATCTATGTCAATTTGACGCACAGCTGCAATAGGAGGAAAATCCAGATGCTCTGGAGTTGGTGCCGCCACAGCGAAACAGGCGATGCATCAATTCTTCCAGTCGTGAGCAGGTGATGCATTGATTCCTTCAGCCACACAGCAGGGCCTGCTAGACACCTGTCTGCAGTGGTTCTTTCAGCCGCAGGCAGGCGCTGCATCAATCTTTTCTGCTACACTGCGGCGATGAGTTAGTTTATCAAACGCATGGCAAGCTTGCGGTGGGAAAAACGGCGGTGGATGGGGCAATGCATGGATTTTCAGTTCTTGAAGCAGCTAAATCACATCCAAGGGCCCAGGACTGGAACTGGCACCACTTGGCAGGTCAGAACTCCCAGCAGAGGAGTTCAGGGGGCTGCAGGTGAAGTCGTTGATGGCCCTGAGACCTCTTAACGGGTAGCAAGCACACACAAGCCCTTTGAGAATCTTCTCAAGCAGGATACCAAAGCAAAAGTCCAATCCTTAATCTTTCCAAGATGGAAGCAGCAACTGCAGGGCAACCCAGTAAAGCAAACACAGCAAAGGGGCAGTACTCCTCCTGACACCTCTCCAACTCTTTCTCTTGGCAGAATATTCTCTTGATCCAGAAGTGTTCTCAAAGTCTGCAGTTACAGGTCCAATACTTCTACCCCTTTTGGCCTTTGAAGTAGGCATACTTTAAAGGATAGTCTTAGTAGTGCACAGGTCCTGCCTTGCTCTGTCTTAGCTCCAGACGCACTACAGGGGGGTGGAGACAGCATTGTGAGAGGCCAGGCACAGTCTTATTCAGGTGTCAGTGACAACTCCTCCCACCACTCAAGCTCAGGAAGGCCTATCAGCCTGGTGATCGGTAATCAACATATGCAGGGCACACCTCAGTTCTCTTTGTGTGACTGTCTAGAGTGAATGCACAATAACCTAGCTGTCAGTCTACCACATGCTGATTTCACAGGCAGGCAGAGGCACAGGATGGTAAAGCAAGAAAATGCCCACTTTCTAAAAGAGGCATTTTCAAACACACAATTTAAAAGCCACTTTCACTAAAAAATATGTTTTTAAAATTCTGACCTCAGAGAGCCCAAACTTCAAATCTTTAGCTCTTCCCAATTGAAAGTTACACTTGTAAGATGTTACATGGCAGCTCCAATGATAACCAATGGGAAAGCTAGTCTTTGTAATAGTGAAAAACTAAATTGGCACTATTTCAGTATCAAGACATGCAAAACACACCAGTACATGTCCTATCTTTCACATACACTGCACCCTGCACATGGGGCTCCCTAGGACCTACCTTAGGGGTGTTTTAGATATAGTAAAAGGAAAGGTTTGTACCTGGCAAGTGGGTGTACTTGCAGGTCGACATGGAAGTTTAAACCTGCACTTGCAGACACTGCAATGGCAGGCCTGAGACATGTTTAGAGGGCTACTCATGTGGGTGGCACAACTAGTGCTGCAGGCCCACTAGCAGCATTTGATTTATAGGCCTTGGGCACGCACAGTGCACTTTGATAGTGACTTACCAGTAAATCAAATATGCCAATCATGGATAACCAATCATAATCACAATTTACACAGGGAGCACTTACACTTTACCAATGATCAGCAGTGGTAAAGTGCCAAGAATACACAAACAAGCAAAAACGAAGCCCAGCATATAGTAAAAAATGCATGAGGTAGAGGCAAAAAGACAGGGAAACCACACCAAGGATGCCAGGTCTAACAGGCAGACTAATACGTTTAGTGGCATATAAGCACAAGGAGTCCAAGCATAGACTGAGGGTCTAGAGATGAAAATTGCAAGAATACAGAGGGATAAGGAAACACATTGTGAAGCAAAGGACTTGATTAATCTAAACAATAAGCTCAAATAGGCAAGAGGTGAACTAGCTGACTAGTTGGAAGAAATTATGCAGGGGAAATGGGAGGCCAGCAAGTTAACCCATTATGAGAATGGGGAAGGAGGCGAAAAACTATTAGCCTGGAAAGCATAGGTGGAGACTGTTGGGAATAGCATTAAGGGGAATGAAGATAGAGAGACTGGCAAATGGTTTGTAGACAACAGAGATATAGAGCAGGCTTTTATACATAGACAATCTAGAGGTCTCGGATGATCAGATAGAAAACTGGTTTAAGAAGCAACCACTTCTGAGGTTTGGGATAGACTCAAATCAGTCAGCTCCCGAAGGTCTACCAGACGAGCTGTATATCCCATTGGCAGAATAATTAATCCTGATAGGAGCGAAACTATTAGCAGGCATCTTTTCAGGAGTTAACACCCTGCCGCGATCATGGAAAGAGGCCACAATTAGTATAATATTAAAACCCAACAAGGACCCTAAATATTGTGAATATTACAGACCACTTTCATTGCTGAATTGTGATTACAAAATCTACACACATATTTTGGCAAAAAGACTGGAGAGCATGATTGGGGGTCTACTCCATGAAAATCAACAGGGCTTCATCAAGGGATGGCAGTTATATGAGTTGACACATGATCTAGTGGGAGCAATATATATGGCAATTGAAGGGAAAATACCACAAACAACTTTAACTTTTTATCCCTCCAAAGCCTTCGACAGAGTGAGTTGGCCGTTCTTACACAAAGTGATTAAACATTATAACCTGGTGACTGAATTCTCTAGAGCAATTCGGTTAATCTGCAAAGAACTGGAGGCGAGAATTGCCCAAAACTGAAGACTGACCAAACAGGTCACACAAAGGCGAGGACGCTGCAAGGATGTCTCTCTTCCTTTTCAATTTATGTATTGAACCTTTAGCAAATAAGATCAGAGGAAATCCATTGTTTGTCCACTTTGAATGCAATGGAAGGGTGAAGAATGTTGCGTTATACGCAGACAATTTGATGGTGTATACCCAGGGCTTCATTTATGAGGTTTTTCCATAGGGCAGCCCCGCAGGACTTCCTGCCTGTCTGCCCTACAACTGTCAGGAATGTAGTGGCAAACACAAGCTCTATGAAACTTCAGGGCAAAAAGAATGAGACTTATAGGAAGGCAAGTCAATAACCTCATTGGAAAAGATTTCACCCAGCCACTAAACCAGCATTAAGACTTTGTTTAAATTCTATTTGTGTGACACCAGTATTGAACTCAGGACCAACCGCATTCAGTTTATGGAAGAAGAGTCAGCGGTCTAGTGTTTCAAAGCGCGAGACGGCTGAAGATCTAATCGCGCATGCGTAGCGTTTGAACGTTGCACTTCAACTGTAGTTCTTGAGGCGCCGGTCGCGTCTCTCGTCAACACAGCTGCCAACGCTGGAATTTCTGCTCCTGTTTGGAATTGAATAAGTGTTTTCTCGGCACTAGTGCGCATTTACTAATACCATCGCTAAGCCCTAGTTGCGCTAACCGCGCATAGGACTTTGATAATCCTTGAACCTCTTTGGTATTTAGACTCGAGCTCGAGTGAGGAGAATTAGTCTTTTCCTCTAGTATTCTTTTAAGAAATAAACTCATAGGGGCCGATTCACAGAACTAATCTGAGACAAAATCCTAAACTTACTACTTCTGGTATTCACAGAAGGCACTTACGATTTTTGGCATTCACAGAAATCACTTACGACTCCTAACTTTACGTCCGCAGTCAGGCCGGAATCTCAGCACCCGGAGTGTACTCTCCGCACTCAGAGAGTACTCTCCACACCCGGAGAGTACTCTCCTGCTAGGGCTGTACTCTCCGGCTCGAAGCCGTAATCTCCGGCTCGGGCCGGATAAAGTGTAATCAATGGCTGGAATGCAATTTTTACAAAAGGAACATTAGGAATGTGTGATAAATGGTAGAGGAGGTCATGAAAAATAGTCTGGGCAGGGAAAGGGTATGGCCAGACACTACATCATAACCCGGAAAACTTTGCTACTTTCTATCATGGTACATGCAGTGCACAATTTGCGCTACTCTTAATTTGCGCTCCTCTCAGTGTTGACTGCGATGTCAACACTACAGTCAACACTAAGGGAGCGCCCTTAGTGTTGACTGTGGTGTTGACCCTACAGTCAACACTGAGGGTAAAGCAAATTGTACCATGATAGAAAGGAGCAAACTTTCCTGGGTTATGATGTAGTGTCTGGCCATACCTTTTCCTGCCCAAACTATTTTCATGACCTCCTCTACCATTTATCACACATTCCTAATGTTCCTTTTTGTAAACATTGCATTCCAGCCATTGATTACACTTTATCCGGCCCGAGCCGGAGATTACGGCTTGAGCCGGAGAGTACGGCCCTAGCCGGAGAGTACTCTCCGGGTGTGGAGAGTAGTCTCCGAGTATGGAGAGTACTCTCCGGGTGCGGAGAGTACGCTCCGGGTGCGGAGATTCCGGCCCGACTGCGGACGTAAAGTTAGGAGTCGTAAGTGATTTCTGTGAATACCAAAAATCGTAAGTGCCTTCTGTGAATACCAGAAGTAGTAAGTTTAGGATTTTGTCTCAGATTAGTTCTGTGAATCGGCCCCATAGAAGTTTTGAGCGTTGTTCGCTCCAACCCAGTACCTACCTGAATCCTTCCTGAAAATAAGGTAGTGTTATTTCAAATTTCTTTTGCAACTATTCATCTTATGAAGCCTTCATTCCTGGTAAGGAAAAGATTTCTCTTCTTATACTTCTGAAGAACAGTTCACAGACGTCGCTGCAGATTTACCAAATCTAAAGTATAGAGACTGTGTAACTTTTAAGAAGAACAGTCAAATATGTTCAGAACACTACTTGACTAACTTGTTTATTACTCAACTTTCACCATTGAAATAGTCTAGAAGAACATTTACTGAGCATTACAAGAGAGAAGCTTTAGCCTCGAAAAGTTTGGGTAAAGAGTAAAAGATTGTAATTATATATGCAAATAGTCTTATGTTAATAATGTGTAGGAGTGTTAAATAGTGTGCTTGTTCAATATTTCTTCCTCTGCAGGAACTACACACCCAAACCCTAATAGAAGAGATAGGAGCTGACAGAATAAGACGAGCAGTCTATCTCATCTTCAAGGCAGTCTCTCTTTTATCCACTTCCCCTTTCCCCCGCTGTTGCTCTGAGATTACGGATTTTATTCCGTGAACTCGGGTACTGGAGGAGGGGCTTTGGGTACATCTTCGGTTCCTGTGGAATTTGATGAGAGCACCTTCTGACAACAACAAAAGAAAAGGGCAGGAATGCACCAATGCACGCACCTTTGCACCATGGTACAAGGGTGCTTGCAATGAGGGGATGATTATTTTTGTGCAGGAAGGAAAACCTTCCTACGCAAAAACAATCACAAGAGGCTTGTTCCTCTTTCTATGTGTGCTGCAGAATGCAGAACACAAAGAAAAAGGATAAAGAAGGAGAAATAACAATATTTCTCCTCGGTGTGCCTCCCTTACGCCTCCCCTGCGGAGGTGTAATTTTTTGGCACTGACTCAGATTTACGATTTCTCGTAAATCTAGGGCAGTGTCTAAAAGCCATGGATGTTGCTGGGAACACCCACGGCAACACCCATAGCACGCCTCTTTAACGAAGAACACTGCATTAAAGGGAAGAATATTTATGAGGCAGCATTAAGCCAAAAAAAAAGTGGCTTAGTGCTGTCTCGTAAATATGGAGCAGGCCCCTGCACCACAGAACTTCACAAAAAATGGCATTCCGGCAGCGCAAGGGGCCTCATAAATGAGTCCCCCAGGATTTAGCAGGATCATACCCTGTCATTATGCAGACTCTGGTGGCGTTTAGAAAAGTTTCTAGTTATCTGGTGAACCAGCAAAAAAATGAATGATGGCATGGAATACTCCATGTGATAGTCCCCTGGTAAAGGAGGAAATTAGATATCTTGGGATTCAAGTAGTAGCAGATTTAGGTAAGATGGCCAAAGTGAACTTTGATAAAGTCATGACGGCATTAGGAAAATGCTGAGGTCATGGGGTTCCTTCCCCTTACGATACTTGGGAGAACTAATATTATAAAGATGGCAACACTCCCAAAATGTACCTTCATTTTTAATATGATTCCATTAACTTTTAGAGCAGAATGGTTTAAGACACTGTATGGTGCAAATAAGCAGTTTTATTTGGTCCTCGAGGAGTTTGAGAATTGCCTGGAAAAAACATCATATGAAAAATCTGAAGGTGGCATAGCTGCCCCAGATTTTCACCTCTATTGCGGACTTTACGGGCTGAAAAATATAAGATCAATGTTAAGCGGAGGGGCCCAGCATCAGATTCAAGCCATGATGAAAAATCTGCCACGCGGGAGTAAACACTTTTGTGTAAATTTGGAAATTCCTAGTTTTTCTAAATGGTCAGATTGAAGACTCTGAATGCAGGCTTTGGGTGCAGATAGGTGTTAGGGATACCCTACTATAGTCAGTTTTTCCCCGGTTTGGAATTCTCTTGGAACTCCAGAATGCCTGCAGGACAGCTTAGCAAGACCTCTGAAAGCAGCTGGACTAAATAGATGGGGCCAGATTATTAAGGAGGGTAGTCTAGCTTCCTGGGAAGATATGACTTGGATTACCGATAATTGCTTATTCACATTTAAGCACTATCTATTGGCCAGCAGGGCACGTGTATTGTGTCAAGAAGGGGGCGGGAACTCTGAGTGCAAAGGAAATCTACAAGGGTGTTTCCTAAAAAGAGAGAGGTGGTGAAATGATACTGGATGCTAGCGCATGGCATCGATGGAGTCTTCACCTTGCCAAAGGGGATTTGGAGAAAGGACCTGCTGACGAGGGAGCTAACATACTTCTGGAAAGTATCTATGCCTACTCTTTAGGTCTCAATAAAGGCTGCTTCTCTCAAAAAAAATCATCTATTCACAATACACAGAGCCTATTGGACCCCAAAAAGTTGTCAGGTCTAGAAAATCGAGTGATGAAGACCTGCCTTAAGTGTGGTGTCGATGGCTGATGATCTGCACATGTTTTCGCTGCGTCCCACTATCCAGCTCTTCTGGCAAGAAGTGGGTAAGGTTCTAACCAAGACATTGGGTAGAGAAATAAACATAAGCCTTGCACTGGTGATTTTTGGTATCTTAGAGGTTGAAGGCAGTATTATAGAATTACCTGAGAAACAGAGTCCACTCCTAGTTATTTCAATTTTGCTGGCAAGAAGAGAGATATGCATGAAATGGATATCCTCCACACCTCCAGGGTTCACAGACTGGGTAATTGTGGCTCAAAGAGTTAGCAGGCTTGACTGTAACTGCATATCCACTAAAAAGGCAGAGATGTGGGGGCCACTAGAGAGCTGGTGGACAGAATGGAACTAATGAATGACAAACATCCACAGGGAGTGAGCGTGATGTCCAATGATTATGACTTAAGAACCAACACATGAGGAATACCAGGCCATCATGATAATCCTAAATGTAGGTTGAGGCTTTGATCAGGTGGATGCATACAGGCTGAGATGTGGTGTTAATTTTTGGTAGCTTCTCACCTGGGTTCTTATTACCTGTCACAAATGAGGATACTAAAAAAAAAATGCATTGATTTGGAAAAGGAGATGGAGAATGTTCATTAAGTTGAACACTGAAAGTAATGTTATTTTTACAGTGCTGTTCTTTTTAAGTACAAGTGTCATGTTAGTGTCACAACAAAGCATGATGGCCTGCTTCTTTTTTGGGTCAAATTAGGAGGTTCTCTGAGTATTTCCGATTTACTAGATGCAACCCTGAGGATATTCTGTCACATTTCCACAAGGGCATTTCCAACATTTCTTTAGCAATTATTTGTGGATACGTTTTGTACATGGCCCTCATAAAACTGACCTTCATGTACAACCCTGCTGTTATGTGTACTGGGGCAAATTTTCATGGTTTAATCCAAGTTTATAATATCTTCCTCAAAAGATTGTGTTTTTGAGAAAATGTCAATCTGAACAGTAAGGAATGAGAACATTTCAGCTCATATGTTCTCAAGACATTCGACCGGAATCACAAAGAACATACTGCAACCTACTCTTGGAGTACTAATGGCCTATTGCTGAAGGCCAGGAGTAAGTATCTGGCTGGTTTATAGGGCCTAACAGTACTCCAAAAGTAAGTAATTCCTACTCACAGCAAAATCTTCATAAAGGGAGCCCATTTTCTCAAGTTTTACTTTCTATACACTATTTATAAATGGCTAACTAACGGCAAGCCATGTGATAGATTTTAGCCTGGCAATGTTGCATTTATCCAAAGGAAATGCTTGTGCCAAGTCTCAAAATGGCCATCTTTTATGTCTTCTGCCAGTGACATGTTGCTGAAGACAGTATGGATTTTTAATAACTTCTGCTAGGGTGTCTAGACATCTACTTAAACCTATGTCTTGCATTGTGATTTTGTCCTCCAATAAAACAAATTTAGATCACAAAGAAGATTTTCTTTAAAATGCAAGCTCATTTTCTCATAAAGTTGTAAGGAGCACTTGCTTCAGATTTAGAAGCAAGTTTAATTTCTGAATATCTGCTGTCTGCTAGTAAGACTTTTACACCGCATGGGTCCATGACTTACAACAAGTCATTTTTCCCTTCCCTGATTGCAGAGTCTAGTTTGATGGGAAGAAATCACTTTTGTGTTCTTAATTAACCACAGAATATTGCTTTACTGAAAGATGCTGTTTGATGATGTAGATAACCTACCAATGGAGTTGCCATGGTGATAGCAAAACTGAAATGTGAAAAATAAACAATTCCTGCCATAAGGTTTTTGAAAGATAATGAAGTGTAGTAGAGTTGTTTGGTTCCTCAAACTCGTTTATGAGTACAGAATAGAAATTATAACTTCAAAATAACATTTTCAAACTCAGGGAAGGATACTGCTATCACAAACCCTGCAATATGCAAAATCACTGGGGTCCAGATTTATCATTTTTTCACGCAACACAATCCGGCAAGACACCTTGCTGGACTGTGTTAAAGGTAGAGGTCAGGAATGCACCATATCTATCAAGATATGGCGCAATCTTGCTCTGTCTTTTCACTGGTGAACTTTTGGCTGGCTAGCACCAACAGAGGTGCCCTTGTATCATGGTGCAAGGGTGCCTGTTTTGCAGGCAGTATTGTTTTGTGCAGGAAGGGACAAAAACAGTAATTTGAGGCTTTTACCTCTTTCTAAGTGTGTCCCATTCTGCAGTGCATGTAGAAAGAGGAAAAATGGGAGAAATAAAGATATTTCTCCTTGTTACGCCTCCCGTGGGAAGGCGTAGTATTTTGACACATTCCGAGTTCTACCACTCATGGTAAACCTGGGAATGCACCAAAATCCATGGGTGGATGCACGAGAGCACCATACTCCACCCATGGAACTCCTCCCTGGGGCAGAATGCCTCAAGGCAGAGATTTACCCTGCCTTGCGTGACTCCAGATTTATCAAGGACCGTTGGGCCGCGCAAGGCAATCTTGCGTGGCATGGTGAATCTCAACAAGATTGTGCGTCGTCCGTTGCGTTACCTTGCATAGAGCAAGGGCGACGCAAAACTTTGATAAATATGCCCCTGGGTTTGTAATCCTAATTTGTTATGAACAAACCCATTTTAAAAGTCAGAAACGTTTTTCTGACTAGTAAAATGGGTAATGTGACACAAACCAAATTGTAATTTGAAAAAGACATGAAAGGGTGTTCCTTCCAAATTGCGACTCAGTAACCTATGCATCAATGGTTTGTGACTGCAATTGTGTGTGCAAACGAATGACTAGTTACCAGATCTAACTAGTAACTGATATACAAAGGGTGAGGAGGGTTAGCAGCCTTCAGTGGAGTTAGCTGTGGTCAAAGAGACCACTTCCTGCTTCCGCTGATGTTTTCCCAAATGGGAAACCTTTTGTATTGAAAAGCAACTCCAGTTCCATTAAAGAACTCATGCTGCTTTAAAAAAGTTTCCAGTTTTGGAATGCAAACACACGGATATGGTGGTCTTCTGTCTCTTGCAGGACACCATCCCTGTTTGGCAGTCAGTCACATGGAGTCACAAAGAATGAGCTGCCTAATAACTATTATTTAGGCAGGTCATTCTGTGATGGCCTCTGAATAGTGAAACAATGTAGTTTTACAGTAGTCAATTTACAAAATCAGATTCCAACACAAAAAGTCAGTGGGCAATTTGCAACCACATTTTGATATGACAACTTAGTACATCAGGCTATAAATCCCTTTGTAGATGCAGAAACTGAAAGAGATTGCAGGTTGCAATCAGTAGACTATTTTATTCTACCAATTGTGCCCATTCTTGTGACAGTGGTTCTCAGACCCTCCACTATAGTCAAAGGAGACCAGATGGTCCAGCACCGATCATTCAAATTCTGTTGGATTTCCTAAAGAGTAATACATTCAACATCTTCCAGAAATGGAGAGGCTATTTAAGCCCACATAGTTGAATCAATTACTGTCCAGAACTTTAGTCACAGGCGGCGAAAGAGCAACTGCCAATTTGTTTTTCCAATCAACTATGGATTTGCGTAACTGCAGTGGCATGGTCTTGCTCGTTTCATTGTGTATACCTTCTTGATTCTTTGAACTTTAACTTCATGAGTTGATTTAATGCCTGATATACAGCTAGTTGGTAACAGAAAATCAGCTGATCTGTGGGGAGGTGCTCAGTTTGGAAGACAATTTGCTTCCAGCGTTTCATCCATTATATTTGCCTTTTGTGGAGAAATTTATGCTGTGGGATTCTGATTCAATTTAGCACTTTGCCCACAAATCAGACCTAGGATTTTACTGATAAACTTTAAATCATGGTCCCAAATCCCCAGACTTTCTTGCTAGCCTATTTAAAGTGAAGTGAATTTCTTTGCATTGCTTTATGTGGTCTTGCTACAAAACGTTTCACTGGCTGTCAGAGACAGCATTGTAACCAAAAATATAACTTAGATGGATATTGAATTTAATACATTGAGTGGATTTTTGGTCTTCCCTTGCTCGTGCTTGGTTGACTTTCTTGCCGATTTCAACTCTGTGTTCTTAATTCGATGCCTTGCAACCCTATTTTTGTGTTTATCCTTAGAACATTTAGGATTCACCCTGCCTTTTGATTGGCCGAGAGTATCCTTCCCTTCCACTACAAGTGTGAAGGAACTACTTTTCTTACGGCTTGCTTCTCTATTCCATTTGATAAAAGGGCATGTCTAGCTCCACTCTCTCTTTCTCTCCCTCTATCTTTCATACACGTACACTGTTCTTTTAATTTGTCCCCAAGCTCTCTCTCTCTCTCTCTACAAGCTTCATCACCTGCGTCATTGTTGACAATAGTCTAAAGGACTAAATATCATCTGAAAAAAGTATTGTGTTCTAAATATCATTTGCAAATATATCTCCCTATTTGAGAAAATGTTACTTTACAAGGTTATTGTAAGTTTTCATAATAAACAGAGCAGACCTATGGCATTTTAAATAGGTTCTTCCAAAGAACAATCACCTCTACAGCTTTTATTATTGGTTTGTCACTACTTATACATACACAGATGGGTGTTGGGTCAATCCTATTCTGCCATTGATTTGCATGAGAGTCATGTACACTCTGCTTTCTTCCTTGACAGCATGCAACATAGGGCAATGGGTGAGCCTGCTTTAGCCATTGGCTCTCTTGCCATGTGATCGATGTAAAATGTCAGACCACACGGATATCTGCTTGAAAAGATTGGGCTCCTCTTCAAACTTAGGGGCTAACCCAACCTTTAAGAGGGGAAATAGAAAAGTAATATTGATTACGTACTGTTAGATATCAGGGCCTGGCACGAGATGGCAGATATGGAGGTCATTGAGCGCCAGGAAGCTGACCATTATCGTCTTTGACTCAATCTGATGGGGTCCCAATTAAAGGATTTGTCTTGGTGATATCAACATCTGTTGACACTGCTTTGTCTAACAATAGGCATAATGTGAAATGGGTGGATTTTTATGACACTTACGACATCCAGAAAGAGATTTACGGAAGAACCAGTGCAGCATTGGCAGCACTTATTAAACATGAATGTACACTTTCCCAGATTTTGGTAGTCCACAACGATCTATTTTCTAGCTTGAAAACATTCTTTGTAAAAGAGGTCAACACCTACAACAAACACCCCATACTACACGTATGGTTCGACCACCACTGTAGAGTGGCAAAATCTGACTTGGTGAGACCTTTAAAAAGCAAAATAAGGCCTGATATTATTAACGCGAGAAGGACTAATGCTATGATTACCAAATACAGTAAGTCTAGGTGGGAAGATAGGACATGGGAGGATCTGCAGGAAGCTCCGAGAAGGAAGGCCAGTAGATTGTTTTGGCATTGCTCGCCCTGAATGTTATATTTCTGTAGGAGAATGAGTCAGGCATTTTACAGCCCTTTATGCCGAAGTTAGAACTCATTGATAGTAACCCAGAGTCTCCTTCTTCAGTCTTGGTAACAGGAAGCCACCCTGTGGTCTTCACACTAAAAGAAACCCTTGATGCGCTTCATGCACAAAAAGCTGAAAAAGCCCCTAGTCTCAACAGAATTCCAGCTGATATGTTCTGATCTGAACCACCAGCTTTACAAGACCCAGGGAGTTATTGCTCTATAAACCTCATTGATAATGTCCCAAAAATTTACTGCAAGCAAATCCTGACCAATTTATGGTGCCTTCTAAAAGAGGCATTTTCAAACACACAATTTAAAAGCCACTTTCACTAAAAAATATGTTTTTAAAATTCTGACCTCAGAGAGCCCAAACTTCAAATCTTTAGCTCTTCCCAATTGAAAGTTACACTTGTAAGATGTTACATGGCAGCTCCAATGATAACCAATGGGAAAGCTAGTCTTTGTAATAGTGAAAAACTAAATTGGCACTATTTCAGTATCAAGACATGCAAAACACACCAGTACATGTCCTATCTTTCACATACACTGCACCCTGCACATGGGGCTCCCTAGGACCTACCTTAGGGGTGTTTTAGATATAGTAAAAGGAAAGGTTTGTACCTGGCAAGTGGGTGTACTTGCAGGTCGACATGGAAGTTTAAACCTGCACTTGCAGACACTGCAATGGCAGGCCTGAGACATGTTTAGAGGGCTACTCATGTGGGTGGCACAACTAGTGCTGCAGGCCCACTAGCAGCATTTGATTTATAGGCCTTGGGCACGCACAGTGCACTTTGATAGTGACTTACCAGTAAATCAAATATGCCAATCATGGATAACCAATCATAATCACAATTTACACAGGGAGCACTTACACTTTACCAATGATCAGCAGTGGTAAAGTGCCAAGAGTACACAAACAAGCAAAAACGAAGCCCAGCATATAGTAAAAAATGCATGAGGTAGAGGCAAAAAGACAGGGGAAACCACACCAAGGATGCCAGGTCTAACAGGCAGACTAATACGTTTAGTGGCATATAAGCACAAGGAGTCCAAGCATAGACTGAGGGTCTAGAGATGAAAATTGCAAGAATACAGAGGGATAAGGAAACACATTGTGAAGCAAAGGACTTGATTAATCTAAACAATAAGCTCAAATAGGCAAGAGGTGAACTAGCTGACTAGTTGGAAGAAATTATGCAGGGGAAATGGGAGGCCAGCAAGTTAACCCATTATGAGAATGGGGAAGGAGGCGAAAAACTATTAGCCTGGAAAGCATAGGTGGAGACTGTTGGGAATAGCATTAAGGGGAATGAAGATAGAGAGACTGGCAAATGGTTTGTAGACAACAGAGATATAGAGCAGGCTTTTATACATAGACAATCTAGAGGTCTCGGATGATCAGATAGAAAACTGGTTTAAGAAGCAACCACTTCTGAGGTTTGGGATAGACTCAAATCAGTCAGCTCCCGAAGGTCTACCAGACGAGCTGTATATCCCATTGGCAGAATAATTAATCCTGATAGGAGCGAAACTATTAGCAGGCATCTTTTCAGGAGTTAACACCCTGCCGCGATCATGGAAAGAGGCCACAATTAGTATAATATTAAAACCCAACAAGGACCCTAAATATTGTGAATATTACAGACCACTTTCATTGCTGAATTGTGATTACAAAATCTACACACATATTTTGGCAAAAAGACTGGAGAGCATGATTGGGGTCTACTCCATGAAAATCAACAGGGCTTCATCAAGGGATGGCAGTTATATGAGTTGACACATGATCTAGTGGGAGCAATATATATGGCAATTGAAGGGAAAATACCACAAACAACTTTAACTTTTTATCCCTCCAAAGCCTTCGACAGAGTGAGTTGGCCGTTCTTACACAAAGTGATTAAACATTATAACCTGGTGACTGAATTCTCTAGAGCAATTCGGTTAATCTGCAAAGAACTGGAGGCGAGAATTGCCCAAAACTGAAGACTGACCAAACAGGTCACACAAAGGCGAGGGACGCTGCAAGGATGTCTCTCTTCCTTTTCAATTTATGTATTGAACCTTTAGCAAATAAGATCAGAGGAAATCCATTGTTTGTCCACTTTGAATGCAATGGAAGGGTGAAGAATGTTGCGTTATACGCAGACAATTTGATGGTGTATACCCAGGGCTTCATTTATGAGGTTTTTCCATAGGGCAGCCCCGCAGGACTTCCTGCTCGTCTGCCCTACAACTGTCAGGAATGTAGTGGCAAACACAAGCTCTATGAAACTTCAGGGCAAAAAGAATGAGACTTATAGGAAGGCAAGTCAATAACCTCATTGGAAAAGATTTCACCCAGCCACTAAACCAGCATTAAGACTTTGTTTAAATTCTATTTGTGTGACACCAGTATTGAACTCAGGACCAACCGCATTCAGTTTATGGAAGAAGAGTCAGCGGTCTAGTGTTTCAAAGCGCGAGACGGCTGAAGATCTAATCGCGCATGCGTAGCGTTTGAACGTTGCACTTCAACTGTAGTTCTTGAGGCGCCGGTCGCGTCTCTCGTCAACACAGCTGCCAACACTGGAATTTCTGCTCCTGTTTGGAATTGAATAAGTGTTTTCTCGGCACTAGTGCGCATTTACTAATACCATCGCTAAGCCCTAGTTGCGCTAACCGCGCATAGGACTTTGATAATCCTTGAACCTCTTTGGTATTTAGACTCGAGCTCGAGTGAGGAGAATTAGTCTTTTCCTCTAGTATTCTTTTAAGAAATAAACTCATAGGGGCCGATTCACAGAACTAATCTGAGACAAAATCCTAAACTTACTACTTCTGGTATTCACAGAAGGCACTTACGATTTTTGGCATTCACAGAAATCACTTACGACTCCTAACTTTACGTCCGCAGTCAGGCCGGAATCTCAGCACCCGGAGTGTACTCTCCGCACTCAGAGAGTACTCTCCACACCCGGAGAGTACTCTCCTGCTAGGGCTGTACTCTCCGGCTCGAGCCGTAATCTCCGGCTCGGGCCGGATAAAGTGTAATCAATGGCTGGAATGCAATTTTTACAAAAAGGAACATTAGGAATGTGTGATAAATGGTAGAGGAGGTCATGAAAAATAGTCTGGGCAGGGAAAAGGGTATGGCCAGACACTACATCATAACCCGGAAAACTTTGCTACTTTCTATCATGGTACATGCAGTGCACAATTTGCGCTCCTCTTAATTTGCGCTCCTCTCAGTGTTGACTGCGATGTCAACACTACAGTCAACACTAAGGGGAGCGCCCTTAGTGTTGACTGTGGTGTTGACCCTACAGTCAACACTGAGGGTAGAGCAAATTGTACCATGATAGAAAGGAGCAAACTTTCCTGGGTTATGATGTAGTGTCTGGCCATACCCTTTTTCCTGCCCAAACTATTTTTCATGACCTCCTCTACCATTTATCACACATTCCTAATGTTCCTTTTTGTAAAAATTGCATTCCAGCCATTGATTACACTTTATCCGGCCCGAGCCGGAGATTACGGCTTGAGCCGGAGAGTACGGCCCTAGCCGGAGAGTACTCTCCGGGTGTGGAGAGTAGTCTCCGAGTATGGAGAGTACTCTCCGGGTGCGGAGAGTACGCTCCGGGTGCGGAGATTCCGGCCCGACTGCGGACGTAAGGTTAGGAGTCGTAAGTGATTTCTGTGAATACCAAAATCGTAAGTGCCTTCTGTGAATACCAGAAGTAGTAAGTTTAGGATTTTGTCTCAGATTAGTTCTGTGAATCGGCCCCATAGAAGTTTTGAGCGTTGTTCGCTCCAACCCAGTACCTACCTGAATCCTTCCTGAAAATAAGGTAGTGTTATTTCAAATTTCTTTTGCAACTATTCATCTTATGAAGCCTTCATTCCTGGTAAGGAAAAGATTTCTCTTCTTATACTTCTGAAGAACAGTTCACAGACGTCGCTGCAGATTTACCAAATCTAAAGTATAGAGACTGTGTAACTTTTAAGAAGAACAGTCAAATATGTTCAGAACACTACTTGACTAACTTGTTTATTACTCAACTTTCACCATTGAAATAGTCTAGAAGAACATTTACTGAGCATTACAAGAGAGAAGCTTTAGCCTCGAAAAGTTTGGGTAAAGAGTAAAAGATTGTAATTATATATGCAAATAGTCTTATGTTAATAATGTGTAGGAGTGTTAAATAGTGTGCTTGTTCAATATTTCTTCCTCTGCAGGAACTACACACCCAAACCCTAATAGAAGAGATAGGAGCTGACAGAATAAGACGAGCAGTCTATCTCATCTTCAAGGCAGTCTCTCTTTTATCCACTTCCCCTTTCCCCCCGCTGTTGCTCTGAGATTACGGATTTTATTCCGTGAACTCGGGTACTGGAGGAGGGGCTTTGGGTACATCTTCGGTTCCTGTGGAATTTGATGAGAGCACCTTCTGACAACAACAAAAGAAAAGGGCAGGAATGCACCAATGCACGCACCTTTGCACCATGGTACAAGGGTGCTTGCAATGAGGGGATGATTATTTTTGTGCAGGAAGGAAAACCTTCCTACGCAAAAACAATCACAAGAGGCTTGTTCCTCTTTCTATGTGTGCTGCAGAATGCAGAACACAAAGAAAAAGGAAAAAGAAGGAGAAATAACAATATTTCTCCTCGGTGTGCCTCCCTTACGCCTCCCCTGCGGAGGTGTAATTTTTTGGCACTGACTCAGATTTACGATTTCTCGTAAATCTAGGGCAGTGTCTAAAAGCCATGGATGTTGCTGGGAACACCCACGGCAACACCCATAGCACGCCTCTTTAACGAAGAACACTGCATTAAAGGGAAGAATATTTATGAGGCAGCATTAAGCCAAAAAAAAAGTGGCTTAGTGCTGTCTCGTAAATATGGAGCAGGCCCCTGCACCACAGAACTTCACAAAAAATGGCATTCCGGCAGCGCAAGGGGCCTCATAAATGAGTCCCCCAGGATTTAGCAGGATCATACCCTGTCATTATGCAGACTCTGGTGGTGTTTAGAAAAGTTTCTAGTTATCTGGTGAACCAGCAAAAAATGAATGATGGCATGGAATACTCCATGTGATAGTCCCCTGGTAAAGGAGGAAATTAGATATCTTGGGATTCAAGTAGTAGCAGATTTAGGTAAGATGGCCAAAGTGAACTTTGATAAAGTCATGACGGCATTAGGAAAATGCTGAGGTCATGGGGTTCCTTCCCCTTACGATACTTGGGAGAACTAATATTATAAAGATGGCAACACTCCCAAAATGTACCTTCATTTTTAATATGATTCCATTAACTTTTAGAGCAGAATGGTTTAAGACACTGTATGGTGCAAATAAGCAGTTTTATTTGGTCCTCGAGGAGTTTGAGAATTGCCTGGAAAAAACATCATATGAAAAATCTGAAGGTGGCATAGCTGCCCCAGATTTTCACCTCTATTGCGGACTTTACGGGCTGAAAAATATAAGATCAATGTTAAGCGGAGGGGCCCAGCATCAGATTCAAGCCATGATGAAAAATCTGCCACGCGGGAGTAAACACTTTTGTGTAAATTTGGAAATTCCTAGTTTTTCTAAATGGTCAGATTGAAGACTCTGAATGCAGGCTTTGGGTGCAGATAGGTGTTAGGGATACCCTACTATAGTCAGTTTTTCCCCGGTTTGGAATTCTCTTGGAACTCCAGAATGCCTGCAGGACAGCTTAGCAAGACCTCTGAAAGCAGCTGGACTAAATAGATGGGGCCAGATTATCAAGGAGGGTAGTCTAGCTTCCTGGGAAGATATGACTTGGATTACCGATAATTGCTTATTCACATTTAAGCACTATCTATTGGCCAGCAGGGCACGTGTATTGTGTCAAGAAGGGGGCGGGAACTCTGAGTGCAAAGGAAATCTACAAGGGTGTTTCCCTAAAAAAAGAGAGGTGGTGAAATGATACTGGATGCTAGCGCATGGCATCGATGGAGTCTTCACCTTGCCAAAGGGGATTTGGAGAAAGGACCTGCTGACGAGGGAGCTAACATACTTCTGGAAAGTATCTATGCCTACTCTTTAGGTCTCAATAAAGGCTGCTTCTCTCAAAAAAATCATCTATTCACAATACACAGAGCCTATTGGACCCCAAAAGTTGTCAGGTCTAGAAAATCGAGTGATGAAGACCTGCCTTAAGTGTGGTGTCGATGGCTGATGATCTGCACATGTTTTCGCTGCGTCCCACTATCCAGCTCTTCTGGCAAGAAGTGGGTAAGGTTCTATCCAAGACATTGGGTAGAGAAATAAACATAAGCCTTGCACTGGTGATTTTTGGTATCTTAGAGGTTGAAGGCAGTATTATAGAATTACCTGAGAAACAGAGTCCACTCCTAGTTATTTCAATTTTGCTGGCAAGAAGAGAGATATGCATGAAATGGATATCCTCCACACCTCCAGGGTTCACAGACTGGGTAATTGTGGCTCAAAGAGTTAGCAGGCTTGACTGTAACTGCATATCCACTAAAAAGGCAGAGATGTGGGGGCCACTAGAGAGCTGGTGGACAGAATGGAACTAATGAATGACAAACATCCACAGGGAGTGAGCGTGATGTCCAATGATTATGACTTAAGAACCAACACATGAGGAATACCAGGCCATCATGATAATCCTAAATGTAGGTTGAGGCTTTGATCAGGTGGATGCATACAGGCTGAGATGTGGTGTTAATTTTTGGTAGCTTCTCACCTGGGTTCTTATTACCTGTCACAAATGAGGATACTAAAAAAAAATGCATTGATTTGGAAAAGGAGATGGAGAATGTTCATTAAGTTGAACACTGAAAGTAATGTTATTTTTACAGTGCTGTTCTTTTTAAGTACAAGTGTCATGTTAGTGTCACAACAAAGCATGATGGCCTGCTTCTTTTTGGGTCAAATTAGGAGGTTCTCTGAGTATTTCCGATTTACTAGATGCAACCCTGAGGATATTCTGTCACATTTCCACAAGGGCATTTCCAACATTTCTTTAGCAATTATTTGTGGATACGTTTTGTACATGGCCCTCATAAAACTGACCTTCATGTAAAACCCTGCTGTTATGTGTACTGGGGCAAATTTTCATGGTTTAATCCAAGTTTATAATATCTTCCTCAAAAGATTGTGTTTTTGAGAAAATGTCAATCTGAACAGTAAGGAATGAGAACATTTCAGCTCATATGTTCTCAAGACATTCGACCGGAATCACAAAGAACATACTGCAACCTACTCTTGGAGTACTAATGGCCTATTGCTGAAGGCCAGGAGTAAGTATCTGGCTGGTTTATAGGGCCTAACAGTACTCCAAAAGTAAGTAATTCCTACTCACAGCAAAATCTTCATAAAGGGAGCCCATTTTCTCAAGTTTTACTTTCTATACACTATTTATAAATGGCTAACTAACGGCAAGCCATGTGATAGATTTTAGCCTGGCAATGTTGCATTTATCCAAAGGAAATGCTTGTGCCAAGTCTCAAAATGGCCATCTTTTATGTCTTCTGCCAGTGACATGTTGCTGAAGACAGTATGGATTTTTAATAACTTCTGCTAGGGTGTCTAGACATCTACTTAAACCTATGTCTTGCATTGTGATTTTGTCCTCCAATAAAACAAATTTAGATCACAAAGAAGATTTTCTTTAAAATGCAAGCTCATTTTCTCATAAAGTTGTAAGGAGCACTTGCTTCAGATTTAGAAGCAAGTTTAATTTCTGAATATCTGCTGTCTGCTAGTAAGACTTTTACACCGCATGGGTCCATGACTTACAACAAGTCATTTTTCCCTTCCCTGATTGCAGAGTCTAGTTTGATGGGAAGAAATCACTTTTGTGTTCTTAATTAACCACAGAATATTGCTTTACTGAAAGATGCTGTTTGATGATGTAGATAACCTACCAATGGAGTTGCCATGGTGATAGCAAAACTGAAATGTGAAAAATAAACAATTCCTGCCATAAGGTTTTTGAAAGATAATGAAGTGTAGTAGAGTTGTTTGGTTCCTCAAACTCGTTTATGAGTACAGAATAGAAATTATAACTTCAAAATAACATTTTCAAACTCAGGGAAGGATACTGCTATCACAAACCCTGCAATATGCAAAATCACTGGGGTCCAGATTTATCATTTTTTCACGCAACACAATCCGGCAAGACACCTTGCTGGACTGTGTTAAAGGTAGAGGTCAGGAATGCACCATATCTATCAAGATATGGCGCAATCTTGCTCTGTCTTTTCACTGGTGAACTTTTGGCTGGCTAGCACCAACAGAGGTGCCCTTGTATCATGGTGCAAGGGTGCCTGTTTTGCAGGCAGTATTGTTTTGTGCAGGAAGGGACAAAAACAGTAATTTGAGGCTTTTACCTCTTTCTAAGTGTGTCCCATTCTGCAGTGCATGTAGAAAGAGGAAAAATGGGAGAAATAAAGATATTTCTCCTTGTTACGCCTCCCGTGGGAAGGCGTAGTATTTTGACACATTCCGAGTTCTACCACTCATGGTAAACCTGGGAATGCACCAAAATCCATGGGTGGATGCACGAGAGCACCATACTCCACCCATGGAACTCCTCCCTGGGGCAGAATGCCTCAAGGCAGAGATTTACCCTGCCTTGCGTGACTCCAGATTTATCAAGGACCGTTGGGCCGCGCAAGGCAATCTTGCGTGGCATGGTGAATCTCAACAAGATTGTGCGTCGTCCGTTGCGTTACCTTGCATAGAGCAAGGGCGACGCAAAACTTTGATAAATATGCCCCTGGGTTTGTAATCCTAATTTGTTATGAACAAACCCATTTTAAAAGTCAGAAACGTTTTTCTGACTAGTAAAATGGGTAATGTGACACAAACCAAATTGTAATTTGAAAAAGACATGAAAGGGTGTTCCTTCCAAATTGCGACTCAGTAACCTATGCATCAATGGTTTGTGACTGCAATTGTGTGTGCAAACGAATGACTAGTTACCAGATCTAACTAGTAACTGATATACAAAGGGTGAGGAGGGTTAGCAGCCTTCAGTGGAGTTAGCTGTGGTCAAAGAGACCACTTCCTGCTTCCGCTGATGTTTTCCCAAATGGGAAACCTTTTGTATTGAAAAGCAACTCCAGTTCCATTAAAGAACTCATGCTGCTTTAAAAAAGTTTCCAGTTTTGGAATGCAAACACACGGATATGGTGGTCTTCTGTCTCTTGCAGGACACCATCCCTGTTTGGCAGTCAGTCACATGGAGTCACAAAGAATGAGCTGCCTAATAACTATTATTTAGGCAGGTCATTCTGTGATGGCCTCTGAATAGTGAAACAATGTAGTTTTACAGTAGTCAATTTACAAAATCAGATTCCAACACAAAAAGTCAGTGGGCAATTTGCAACCACATTTTGATATGACAACTTAGTACATCAGGCTATAAATCCCTTTGTAGATGCAGAAACTGAAAGAGATTGCAGGTTGCAATCAGTAGACTATTTTATTCTACCAATTGTGCCCATTCTTGTGACAGTGGTTCTCAGACCCTCCACTATAGTCAAAGGAGACCAGATTGTCCAGCACCGATCATTCAAATTCTGTTGGATTTCCTAAAGAGTAATACATTCAACATCTTCCAGAAATGGAGAGGCTATTTAAGCCCACATAGTTGAATCAATTACTGTCCAGAACTTTAGTCACAGGCGGCGAAAGAGCAACTGCCAATTTGTTTTTCCAATCAACTATGGATTTGCGTAACTGCAGTGGCATGGTCTTGCTCGTTTCATTGTGTATACCTTCTTGATTCTTTGAACTTTAACTTCATGAGTTGATTTAATGCCTGATATACAGCTAGTTGGTAACAGAAAATCAGCTGATCTGTGGGGAGGTGCTCAGTTTGGAAGACAATTTGCTTCCAGCGTTTCATCCATTATATTTGCCTTTTGTGGAGAAATTTATGCTGTGGGATTCTGATTCAATTTAGCACTTTGCCCACAAATCAGACCTAGGATTTTACTGATAAACTTTAAATCATGGTCCCAAATCCCCAGACTTTCTTGCTAGCCTATTTAAAGTGAAGTGAATTTCTTTGCATTGCTTTATGTGGTCTTGCTACAAAACGTTTCACTGGCTGTCAGAGACAGCATTGTAACCAAAAATATAACTTAGATGGATATTGAATTTAATACATTGAGTGGATTTTTGGTCTTCCCCTTGCTCGTGCTTGGTTGACTTTCTTGCCGATTTCAACTCTGTGTTCTTAATTCGATGCCTTGCAACCCTATTTTTGTGTTTATCCTTAGAACATTTAGGATTCACCCTGCCTTTTTGATTGGCCGAGAGTATCCTTCCCTTCCACTACAAGTGTGAAGGAACTACTTTTCTTACGGCTTGCTTCTCTATTCCATTTGATAAAAGGGCATGTCTAGCTCCACTCTCTCTTTCTCTCCCTCTATCTTTCATACACGTACACTGTTCTTTTAATTTGTCCCCAAGCTCTCTCTCTCTCTCTCTCACAAGCTTCATCACCTGCGTCATTGTTGACAATAGTCTAAAGGACTAAATATCATCTGAAAAAAGTATTGTGTTCTAAATATCATTTGCAAATATATCTCCCTATTTGAGAAAATGTTACTTTACAAGGTTATTGTAAGTTTTCATAATAAACAGAGCAGACCTATGGCATTTTAAATAGGTTCTTCCAAAGAACAATCACCTCTACAGCTTTTATTATTGGTTTGTCACTACTTATACATACACAGATGGGTGTTGGGTCAATCCTATTCTGCCATTGATTTGCATGAGAGTCATGTACACTCTGCTTTCTTCCTTGACAGCATGCAACATAGGGCAATGGGTGAGCCTGCTTTAGCCATTGGCTCTCTTGCCATGTGATCGATGTAAAATGTCAGACCACACGGATATCTGCTTGAAAAGATTGGGCTCCTCTTCAAACTTAGGGGCTAACCCAACCTTTAAGAGGGGGAAATAGAAAAGTAATATTGATTACGTACTGTTAGATATCAGGGCCTGGCACGAGATGGCAGATATGGAGGTCATTGAGCGCCAGGAAGCTGACCATTATCGTCTTTGACTCAATCTGATGGGGTCCCAATTAAAGGATTTGTCTTGGTGATATCAACATCTGTTGACACTGCTTTGTCTAACAATAGGCATAATGTGAAATGGGTGGATTTTTATGACACTTACGACATCCAGAAAGAGATTTACGGAAGAACCAGTGCAGCATTGGCAGCACTTATTAAACATGAATGTACACTTTCCCAGATTTTGGTAGTCCACAACGATCTATTTTCTAGCTTGAAAACATTCTTTGTAAAAGAGGTCAACACCTACAACAAACACCCCATACTACACGTATGGTTCGACCACCACTGTAGAGTGGCAAAATCTGACTTGGTGAGACCTTTAAAAAGCAAAATAAGGCCTGATATTATTAACGCGAGAAGGACTAATGCTATGATTACCAAATACAGTAAGTCTAGGTGGGAAGATAGGACATGGGAGGATCTGCAGGAAGCTCCGAGAAGGAAGGCCAGTAGATTGTTTTGGCATTGCTCGCCCTGAATGTTATATTTCTGTAGGAGAATGAGTCAGGCATTTTACAGCCCTTTATGCCGAGTTAGAACTCATTGATAGTAACCCAGAGTCTCCTTCTTCAGTCTTGGTAACAGGAAGCCACCCTGTGGTCTTCACACTAAAAGAAACCCTTGATGCGCTTCATGCACAAAAAGCTGAAAAAGCCCCTAGTCTCAACAGAATTCCAGCTGATATGTTCTGATCTGAACCACCAGCTTTACAAGACCCAGGGAGTTATTGCTCTATAAACCTCATTGATAATGTCCCAAAAATTTACTGCAAGCAAATCCTGACCAATTTATGGTACTGGATGTGGACGCACAATGTCCTGTCACATTTCCAGGCTGGTTTTAAGACTAATATAAGCACGGTGGACCAGGTCCTACGATTTCTGACCATAAAGTGGAAAACAGTTGATATTGAACGGAGGGCGTTATTTCTTGCTTTAATCGATTTGCATGCAGCAATTGACCTTGTCCCTAGGACTAAACTTTCGGAGGCCCTTTGTAATGCTGGGATTCCCTATGGCCTATTTTTCCTGATCCAACAATTACACACAGGGAATTTTGCTCGGGTCAGATAGGGTCCTAATGGGGAAACAAGTACTGACATCCCAATTAGATGAGTCGTTCGCCAGGGATGTGGTCTGGCACCGACCTTATTTCTGTTATTCACTAATGGATGCATCTCCTATCTCCTTGACTGACAGAATGACTCCCCCAAAATGGCTTGGTCCAAAGTGCCAAGTCTGCTCTTTGCAGATGACACTCTTCTCCTTTCTAAAACTCTGTGTAGTTTAAACACCCTTCTGGGGAATTTCAGCTCTTTCTGCAAGGACCAAGGCCTAGAAATAAACAACAATAAAACTGAATTCATAGTATTCAGCCACCGCAAGAAAATTAGGGGGAATTTGGTATTAGAGGGTGTTAACTTAGAAAGGGTAGCTGAATGTGATTACCTGGGTGTGAGACTTAATGACTCCCATAAATGGGAGGACCAGATCGATACAAGTGTATTGAGTCTCAAGCATACAGCCGGGTCCATATTGAGGTTTGTTAACAGGGCACCTTCATACCCAATTTCACCAGCACTAAATATATTTATGAGTATAAGTGGGGTAGCACTATATGGGGCTGATTTGTAGGGCTATTGCAATCTGGATTCACTTGAAAGAGGTGAAAATTCCTTTATAAAAATCGCTACTGAGGTTTCGAAAAGTGCCCCCCTATTACCTCTGAGGTTTGAACTAAATCTCAGAAAAGTTTCTGACATAGCCTGCTTAAGACCTATTTTATATTGGATCAAAATCTGGATGACAGAGGAACTGGCCCTGTATACAGACTATCTCAGGGAGATAATAGATAATCGCTTGGCATCTTCAATTCCTTGGGTCTCTCATTTAAAAACCTGGTTGATCAGGCGTGGTCTGTCTGAATACTGGCTGGAACCTTCCGCCATAACCAAGAGTGCCAGAGAAACCACCAAACTTAGTAATTGGAATACTGGTTCTTGCACCAGAATTTCGGCTGCAGCCTCGGGCAGACTGACTGATTCTTACCTGTCCTTCAAACGTGTTTCTCAGTTTGAAGAATTCATGAACTATGTGAGTGCCCCATTGGCGAGATCCCTGTTTAATACATTTAAGCTAGGGATTTTGACAATAGCCACATTCACATTCACTGGAGCAAAAGTAATGGCACTTCCTACAGTTTATGCCCACTGGGGTGCCAAAGTGTTGAAAACGAAGAATATGTTTTATTTTCCTCCTGTGCCTATGCAAAACAGCGTGCTCTCTGGATTGTTCCTCTCTGTCGGCTCTTCAAGCTTGAAAACCAGCACATAGCTCTGAGAATCTGTAAATCAGATAATAGGTGTAGCATTGTATATTGAATCTCCAATTTCTTGCACTCAATCAGGCACATTAGGGTTATGGCTTTTGGGACAAATCACTTTGTGAGGGCAACTTTTAAGGTATTAATGGTTTATTAGTATATATTTTATCCCTTCTGTACGCACTGTGCACTTTAAGCATATCTATAACAGTTAGCATTCTGTAGAGACCCTCAATTCAGACTGTAATGCTAGATGTCTGGATGGCATAGCAGACCATTTTAGAGCTTATTCTTAGGTTTCTCTCTGAGCTTTTTGCCCATCTGGGAATGACCTAGCTTGGAGGTTCCCCAGTGTGTTTTTCACTGCAAGCATAAACAATATGATTTTAATTTATTTTTCTGTATGTTGTCTGTACTTTTAATTTACTCACAATGGCTGGCGCCCTGTCAGAACCCCTTATATCAATTGTAATGTTGGATTTTAGGGATGGCTTAATGGACCCTTCTATAGACTATTTTTAGGTTTCTGTTTGAAGTTTTTTCCATCTGGGAATTATTCAGCTTGCAGGTACTCTATTGTGCTTCTTATTTGAAGTCAATGCATTGTGATTTTAACCTGTCTTAACTTGTGTAAATTGTTGTGAACTATGTATTTTCCTCATCATGTTTTTCATCTATCATGAGGTGTATTACTGTGTACATCTTGGAGTGGTAAAGTTTAGCAAAGGAAACAAGCATGTGCACGGCCAATTGATCAGCAGCCTTACTGCCTTGGTCTAGGCTTGTCATATTTGTAAGTCTCTCCCTGTGCACCTTCTTAATTTTTCCTTTCCTTCTTCAATTTGTAGTAGATGTTGCCCATCATTTTAGCCACTCCCCATTGCCTCCCAAACATTTACACCTAAAATGCAGGATTCCAGAGATTCTCCATACAAGTGATAGGACGAGCAGTGACATAGTTCTATCCAGAAATTATGAGTATGTGAAGTAGCACTAGAGGTGTACTGCTTCACCTTTGAACGTTTTTGCATTTCTCCATTTTGTTTGGAAGGGCAGACACTGTTATAAGGTGTTAGACCCAGCATCCTTGATGTGGGTTTTCCCTAATGTGTTGCCTTCAGACCTCCTGTTTTGCTGACTTCGTTTTTGCTGACCTTAGGATCCTGCACACTTTACCACTGCTAACCAGTGCTAAAGTGCTTGTGCACTCTACTTAAAACATGGTAAGATTGACTTATACCCAAAAGGCATATTTAATTTACTTGTAAGTCCCTAGCAAGGTGGCACTACCTGTGACCAGAGCCTGTAAATTAAATGGTACTATTGGGCCTGCAGCATCGATAGTGCCACATACTTAAGTAGCACTTTAAACATGTCTCAGGCCTGCGATTGCAGCCTGTGTGTGCAGTTTTAAACTGGCAATTGGACCTGGCAAAATAAACCTTTTGTCAGGCCCAAACCTTCCTTTTTATTACATATAAGTCACTCCTAGGGTAGGCCCTGTCAGCACAAAGGGCAGGGTTCATTTGTTTAAAAAAATTGGACATGCACATTTAAGTTTTACATGTCCTGGTAGTAAAGAAACTCTCAAATTTGTTTTTCACAACTGTAAGGCCTACCTCTCCTATAGGATAACATTGGAGTTACCATATTACATTTAATACGCTGTAACTGCCAAATAGGAACAGGTAACTCTTTCATGTTTGGTGCTTTTGGAATTCAATGAAAAATCCTAACTCATGGTGAAGTCGGATTTTAAAATACATTTCTGAAAATGCCACTTTTAGAAAGTTGGTATTTTCCTGTTTTAGCCATTTGGTGCCTGCTGCCTGTCTCTGGGTCACATGACTGGGTATAGTTGACAGTTGGGCTTTGGGTATTCCTCCTAAACATCCACACACAAAAGGGAGCTTAAGTGTGCCTGGATGGGCCATCACTGGCAGGATCGAAGGGAAGACCTGGGCACAGCCTCACTTATACACTGCAAGTACTCATCGACAGGATCCTTGACGACAACACAGGACCTCACATTGCAACCTCGCTGCATCTCCAAACCAACGCATCTCTTCAACCACATGATGCATCTCTAACTATGACCCGCGCAACACTCTGCAAACCATCATTTAAGGTACTTTGTTCAGCAGGCCTAACTGGGTCCCTGTAACCGGCACATGCTCTGTCATGGTTGGCCTAAACTTGTGACTTTGTCCCAGTCCGGCGCGACCAGATGTCCACAGTTTGCACTTTGTACTTTTTGGCGCTAGTCTCACTAACATGATTAAAATTGCATATCCCCTGTTCTAATGATTGGATTTTTGTCATTTTGGTCTTGTTTTACTTATTAGAAATACCTTTATTTTTCTAACATGAATAGGTATCCTATTTGTGTGGTGTTTTTTTACTTTATTACTGTTTGAAGTGTTGCACAAATACTTTACACATTACCTCTAAGTTAAGGCTGACTGCTCTGTGCCAAGCTACCAGAGGGGGGTTGAACACAGGTTAATTTAGCATTGGTTTGTGCCTCACCCTGACAAGGATTGTGGTTGCCGCTTCACCAGGGTTCCCACCCCAGTCAATCAACAACCCAATTTCTTACAGAAGGGTAAAAATCTACTAGCATTTACAGTTCAGAAGCTGACATTTGGGCTGACATTTGGGCCACATGTATGAATACGATTTTGTGTTTGCAAACAGGCTGATTCACAGAATCGGCACGTTTGCGAATGCAAAAAATGCTTTTCCAATGTACCAACCTCTATTTTGCGATTCGGTAACCTGCTACTGACTCGAAAAATGGGTTTGCGAGTTGGTATTAGGAAATGGCGTGTTTAGGGTGTCCCTTCCTAATACCCAATCGCAGCGGTATGTCTGAATGCATTGTGACCAAATACCGGTCGCAAAACATTTGCAGTTTACCATCAGATTCAATCTGATAGCAACCCATTCCCAAATGGGAAGGGATCCCCAAGGGACCCCTTCCCTTTTGTGAATGGTAGCGAAAACTTTTTTTAAGAGCAGGCAGTGGTCCCACGGACCACTGCCTGCGCTTAAAAAATGAAAAGAGTACTTTTAAATTTTTTTATAAACGCGACCCATTTTTCTATATGGAAAACAGGCTGCATTTAATAAAATAATACTTCATTTAAAAGCAATAATGGACATGGTGGTCTGCTGACCCCAGCAGGCCACCACCCCTGTGATTTTAGCGATTCCTAATGGGTCGCAAAGTGGGACCTACCTCATTCATAATAATGAGGTAGGTCGATTTTCGACCCCCCCCCCCCCCTAGGAATGTCTAAATGAAACACATGGAGTTGCATACATTAGTAATAGTGATTACCTAATTGCGATTCACAGAAAATCGCAATTAGGCAATCACTGTTCCTAATATTGATACATGTGGCCCTTGCTGTCTGGTTGCTTCCGCTTCATAATGGCCTCAGGAAATGATGTTCTGGATGCATGCCCAAGATTACTGACACGGATCTTGGAGTGGCCCTCAGAATGTGATGTAAACTCTGGAATGTTGGCCTGTGGTAGATTTTTATTATGCATTGACTGTTGTTGCACATCTGGAGGTAGAAGCGCTGTTCAGAAACGATGCAGTAACATAGCAATAAGTTATTCAAAAGGAGTTACATACGCAGATTTCCCATCAGTTTTCAAGCTATGTTGACTGACTTTAAAAAAAAGTTTGGTAATATATTATTTGTGGGAATCCAAGTCACCGTCTCAAGCCCCTGATGCTCAGAGTGAAGTCACTTGAAGAAAAAGATCATCGCTCACCTTTCACGCGTTCACTTTTCTTCAAACCGAGGGCTTGCTGTGTCGAAATAGGTTGCTTTCTCATGTGGAAAATGTAGGTGACTCGCAGGCTTGAGAGACAAGACAAGAATGTACCAGTCGAAGCAGAGAAAAACGCACAAACCCTGCAAAAGACAAAAACTATGAGGTGTGCAGGAGAAAACTGCTCAGGGAGGGGGGATTCCATCGATGCCACGTGCTGGTAAAATCCCATGCAAATCCTGCCAGATTAAGATTCGGTTCACACACACACGTCCTGGATTCGAGCTCATTCATTTCAAGGTGTTTGTTATCCACCATTTTAAATATTGCTGTGGCCTTTATTCGGTATCATGCACCACTTGTCAGAGGCTCTAAAAACACTGTAAACTAATGTTTCACAAATACATTGCTCACAAAACCATTCTGCCCTACCTTCATTGAAAATATATTTTAAATGAAAAGCTGTGATAAAGATCGAGTACTAATGTTATGTTTTACCCTGAAGCACACGCACTCGGTATATCTAAAGGCTGCAAGTGGCTAGATCACAGGTGGAGTGAAGAGAGAAAATATTTCGCCTAATATTTTGTCAGTGCCATTTAATAGATGTTTTAAAATATTACCACAATGTAACAAATATAATTTATGTTTTCTGGCATCTCAAGGTCACGGACATGCAATTCTCTCTCAGTAAAATGATCAACTTACAAGCTGTGTTGTCATGGGAAAGCTCTGTAAACGACCCAATCCTTTTGCGTTCTGCTATTCAGGTGCCGGACAAAATCAGCACTTCCCCAGTGAGGTACACATGACCCAAACAGCAGTTTGTGAGTGTGGCTTTAAGTGCACAGCTTGGAGAGCAAGGGCACAGGCCTTCAAGCGACAGTATGGGGCTCACTTATGGTATTTTGGCATAGGGCAGCGCCGCCCTACACCAAAGTGAAAGGGCAGGAATGCACCGTATTTAAGCAATACTGTGCACTCCTGTCCTTTCTCCCTGTGTAGGTGCCGTTTTGCCAGTCAAGCGCCAACGTGGGCACCCTTGAACTATGCTGCTAGGGTGCCTCCGTTGCATGTAGGATTGTTTTTGTGCAGGAAGGGGCACCTTCCTGCACAAATACAATCCTAAGAGGCGTTTTCCTCTTTCTAGTGTGCTGCAGAATTCAGCACACATAGAAAGTGGAAAAACAAGGAGAAATAAACATATTTCTCCTGTTTACACCTGACCTCGGGAGGCGTATGGATTTGGCGCTTCCCCAGGTTTGCATGATTTTGTAAATCTGCGCAGCGTCAAATTCCATGGGTGTTGCGTGGGGAAACCTACCACAACACCCATGGAAAGCCTCCCGGTTGCAGATTAAGGCGACGCAGTGATTTGCGGTGGGCTGCCTTACTCATGATTTATGAGACCACTCAAAGCCACACAGGGGGCTTATTTATGAGCCCTTGCGTCACTTTTGCGCCGCCGGTGCGTCACTATTTGTGACGCACCAGCGGTGTAAATAATGCACCATGTTGCGCCATATTTACGAAGTGACGCATCTAGGCAGATGCGTCACTTCGTAAACCCCTGCGCTACATTATACCTGCGTCAGGTATAATGTATGCAGGGAGGGCGTACCCCCGCAAGAAAGGGTCGTAGGAATGGCGCAGCGAAATCTATGAGATTTCGCTGCGCCACTTCTAGGACGCCAATGTGTCACATCCTTACGCCTGCCTCATGGCAGGCGTAAGGGTGAGGCAGGCCCTTTCACATGGGGCTTGTGGAAGGAACATTGCTGGAGTTGCGTCACGCTTCCGACACAACTCCAGCAATGCGCCACTTTTTGCGCCGACAGATACGTCAGTAATACTGACGTATCTGTCATTCCTTGCGCCATGATGCGTCATACTGTAAATATGAAGCATCATTGGGGTCGCAAGGAGGGTGCAGTGAGAAGTGGCACATCGCTGCGTTCACGCAGCGATGCGCCACTTCTCATAAATGAGGCCCAGGGTGTCTTTGCGTGGCTTCGTAAATCATACAGAGATCACTGCGTCATGCATCTACCACTTTACACGGTGCAAAAATGACGCAGGGCTCTCATAAATATGCCCCTATGTTTTCATCAGTGGCGCAATGCAAAATGATGTGGCCTCTGTAGAATGTGATGATAGGGCGCTGAGTTTCCCATATATCACTGATATTTATTGGCGTTGGATTTAATGGGGGTCCCTGAAGCGTTATGGGGGCCCTAAAGGACTGGTGGCCCCCTACGCCACAAGGGCTGTATTTACCTGTGCTACGGCCCTGGTTTTCATTGTTGCACATGTTTCTCTATGTGCATCCACCAATATTTCTTAACCCCTTACCTGCCTAGGTATTTTCCATCCCAGTGCTGAGCATTTTTTAATGTTTAGGACGCTTCACGCTTAACACTACATTACTTTTTTTGCCAGGCAAAAAGTGCATCCTTTCGAACATGTTGGGCATTCTAAAAGTTCCCAAGGTCTGTGGATTTCCAAGGAAGTGCCAAAAAAGGCCCAAAATAAAGCAGATTTTTGATTTGGAAATCTAGCAAACAGTGGTATGCAAACATTCACATATTTTTTCCCCAAAAAGCGCCTCAACAAAAGGTTTACTATTGTAAGTTCGCCATCTACCTAGCTTTAAGGAAAAATCTTGAGTTTTCCTATTTTTGTAATTTCTAACTACCTGCAGTTTGTGATGGAGCTAGGTGTAAAACCCATGGGTGAACCCAGAAAACTATACATTTCTAAAAAGTAGGCAAAATTAAAATCCAGCAAGTTTTTAGATCACTCATGGTTTTTCCAAAGAACTAATCATCCACATAAAAAATAATGAAAATATGTCAGAAAAAACGTCCAATATATAATGTTTTTATTTGTAATTTGTTACCCCAATGGCCTATTTCTAAAAGTAATGTACTGTTATGTCCATCAGACCTTGTTGGTTGCATGGATATGTAGTGTATGTTGGTTGACCAAAAACACAAGATGCCCAGAGCCAACAACTGAGAGTTTCGATTTGTATGGCAAAATCTAATGAATGAAAAACCGATGTAAAGGAACCGTGTATTTATGAAATATGCTTAAGATAAGGGTTTTAGGGACAGTGATTATTTGTGCAGGGCTAAATTTGGGGAGACCCATATTTTTATGTGATTCAGAGGGCATTTTGGAAAATGTTCTTTCTTTCACACTGACTTACATTTGAATGCAAAAAAGCGAGAAATTCAATTAATAATAAAAATGTAATACTATTCTGTGTTCCTAACCTTCTCCTGATAAAAATGACTACACATGCAAAACTGGGCCTATCATCCAAGACTGGAAAGGCCCCAATTTTGTGAACGCTGAGTAGTAGGATTTGTGTGGGTCTATGCAGAATCCAAAACTTTCTCTGACAGAAATCTGAGGAAAAGGCATTATTTTAGCCGCATTAAGAGGCCAATTACGATGTCGGGTGGAAAGCCTCCTCCTAGCAGTTGGAATCTCCTTGTCTGTGTCGGAACCCTTCCAATCGACTTGGTCGGTTTACAATCTGCTCGACCGATTATGATCTTTGTGGTTGAAAGGTTAACCGCATGGTCATTCCGAATCGATTCCGACTGACTCTCGGAGAATTCTTGTTGGTCGGAACCGCATCGTACACCTCTATGGACAGCGTTTCCGACCTCCCGATTACGACATTGATTTCCAACAGCCTTTCCGAGTCGGCCTGTCTGACACAAAAAGACTGTTGGAAAGTGACTTTGGGGGCCCCTAGCAGGTCCCCCTTCATCCTGAGGCCTCCGGTTGGGGACCAAGAGGGGACCTAAGGGACCCCCCCTGTAAAATCCTGCACTGTGTGGCAGGCACCGTGGGGTTCCCACATCACGATGCAGGGTTTTACACACACACACACCATTTCCCAGTAGGAGCCTGTGTTGTCGGGCGGAACACAAGCTCCAATTGGAAACAATGGGAATCCGACCAAACAGTGCTCAGTCACATTGTAATCGGGTGGGGGGAACCGCCGAACGCAAGTCGGTCAGTCCTGATTCCAAGTTGGTATCGAGTAGAAAATTTCTACCCAACATTGTAATCAGCCCCTATATGTACATAAAAATAATGCAATCCACAAAAGCCACACTGCTCTGAATTTACATGGGTCTCTAGGTTTTAGAAATGGCCATAGTACAAAGGGTTCCCTGATTTCCGGCTTTCCCGGATCTCAAACAGTGCAGCATTTTACCATGGCAAGTGAGGGGAAATTGAGATTTACCCCCTTACTGTTTGTCCATGTCAGAACTATGACCAAAAGATTCCAAATTTCCTATAGCATGCCATGTGGATGGGGATGCTCTAGGCCCCAAGGGGACATAATGATAGCTAGGTCTTTAGGGGGTGACAGTGCATTATGATATCAGTAGGAACTAGTCCCCACCCCATTTGTTTTCAAATATCCCTAGTATCCAGTGGACCTTCTGCTCCCCTTAGGTATTGGCAAAAACAGTGGAGTCTAATTTGATCCAAGTAATTTCCAGTGGCTGAAACAAATACAATCATTCCTTTCTTCATTTTATGCTTTTCTAAGTGATGTGGAAAAAGCCATGGCCATGAAAACACCTTCCATCACAACATGACTCATTGAGATACTAGATCGCAATAGTCTTGCTGAAGAAGTAACCAATCATATAGAAGTATGTAGACTGTTACACAAAAGATCTAAGGAATTAGGCACATAGGAAAATGAAGGACAACTGCTTGCTGAAGACACAAAAAGGTTATAAATCACTGTGGGAAATTTTGAGTAAGAGGGGTTGACACCCTCATCGGTAAAAAAAGTATCCAGAAGCATTGTGACACACAGAGGAAACACTGTCTCACAATAAATACACTAAAGGGAAACAGAAAGAAAATGAAACATACCCCTGAAATTCTGGTAGCCATCTTTCTTAGGGAGAGCCTGAAACAACTAAACAACAAGCAGTGCCATCTTTGATCAGGGAGATATAAAACAGAAACCTGCCTCCAAGACAACATCTTAATACTTGTCTCAGTCCAGACCCTCCAGCATTGACATGGCATCCTCCTGTCAGCTTTTTCCCAACCACTAAGCTGCGATAATAACCCCATCATGGCAGCAGCTAAAGAACGAAGGCACCTCCCCTGTGTCAATAACCCCTTGGAGTCTGGTTACATCCAAACTGTGAACCTGAAGAATCTATAAAGCTTGCAAGAAGCATACATACCGGATCACTCACAAGGAAGCCGTGCTGTCCTCAAAGACCCTGCGACCCTGCAAAGCAGTAGCATATCTGAGGGATTCCTAATTCATTGTGTCATAGAATTCAAGCTAGACCTCACGGATAATGCCCAACTAGGCCGAAGCCTATTGAGATTACTGTCAGGAAAGCACCTGGCCTTGCATTTCATCATGGAATGTTCTTTTTGGATGTACATTAAGTTTGATTTTCATATGGCTGGTCTCTGTCTGGAGTAACAGAGTGGGCACCAAAATGATGGACTGGTATGCAGATCTGAGTTATTACCAGTGGCTGCAATTAATCACTGATTAATTCTACTTCGCTAGGTGGTATACTAAATGTTAATTGCTTTATTTCTAAACTAGACAGGCTGAATGAATTTCAGTGCACATCTCAATGATGAGCTTGTATATGCTTTGATGACTTAGAGTTAATCTTCAATATTCCTAGTCCCATTGTTCGTTGTCAAAGTCTATATTTGGAGGTGGTCGTATCTCCTAGAACAAAATTCAAAACTGTTCAAATCAAATGTTAGCTTCTCTCACATGATAATGTGTTAATGTAACCCATGGATCTCATCATCCTAATTGAATATAATTGAAGCTCCAAGATAACAGAAGCCAACATATTCAGAATAGAGGATAATGAGTAAGGACTGTGATGAGAGAGAGTAGGACATGGAGCAATAAGTAATGAGCATTGAAAGTTAGCAATTGAAGCTTTATCTTCATATTTCTCTTCCTCTTACCATTCCTGGCTGGCCTAACAGTATGTGGAATATGGAAGCAGAAGGAAGCAACCTGCTAGTAGATAATCAAAGCCACCAAAGCAAATCATGGTGCGCCCAAAATGTGAATTAACACAAAGCTACCAATTTTTCACTTTACATTTTTGAAGCACTTCACTTCAAGTCAAATCTTGAAGAGCCTGCTTCAGAGATCTAATGATCTTAAACATAGGCTAAATTAAACAAGAAAGGGGCAGGCAGAAAGCTCGATTACTAAAGTTCTGCAAATATAGGAAAATTAGTGTTCCTAAAGACCTATAAATGCACTGGGTTTGCTTGTATTTAAAACAATATATATATAATTTCTCAGCTTCCCAATGTTGCAAAATTGTTGGAACGTCCCGCCTTCAACCAGATTTCTGCTTCTGTTGAAGAACAAAGATTAATTCATCCTACCAGGGCATGTTTCAGAGCAGACAGTGATAATGAGTCTGCGGTCGTTGCACTATGGAAAGATGTTTGGCATTATGCAGACTGAAATACACCAGCTGCACTGATCTTACTTGACTTGTATGCTACCTTTGATACTGTGGTATATGAGATGCTGCTAAGGCACTTGGCTGACTGCATTATATCAGGTTTGACATTACAATGGTTTTGCAGCTTTCTATCTGAAAGAAACTTTCAGGTAGAGCTTGGCACTTATTTGTGAAAATTAACGGCCCTAACATGTGGAGTATCTCAAGGGTCAATGTTATCAAAAGTGGTCTGAAATTGTGACCAATTAGCATTTTCTGAGCCGGGATATTGATAAAGGTGTGTCCTGCAGGTTTGCAAGAATAGATACGATGTAGGTATGATTATATGCTTGTCTGAGAAACTCCATAGGAAGTGGGATGCCCTACTCCTGTGCCCTTTGTTTGCAGACAGGGAGGTACCCTAAAAGGGAATGTGCTTCAGCCTCTTTGAGCTTTTTGGATGAGCACCCTGTCAGGGGTCCGTTAAGTCTTGTCTGAGTCAGGTGGGAGAAACCTCTCAAGAAACCCACACAGGACATTATAGACTATGTGCTGGGCCTGCGTTCCTGCATGGCTGAGTACATGAAGAGGGCAAATAAAAACTTGGAGGCAAGCCATGAGCTTATTAACTAGTGGTATGACCAAATGTCAACCTTAGTGGAATACCAGCCAGGTCAGAAAGTGTGGTTTGTGGAGCCTGTGGTTCACAGGGCCCTCCAGGACAAATGAATTGTGCCCTATATGGTATTGGAGAAGATAGGTGAGGTCACCTACTTGGTGGACCTCAGTGCCTCAGGACACCCCCACAGGGTGATCTATGTTAACCGTCTCAAGCCCCAGTTTAACAGGGCAGACATGAAAACAATCATGTTAACTGATAGAGGGGAGGAAGAAGAGAGTTAGCCTATCCCAGATCTCCTATCCCACAATGACAAGGATGGTTCAGTGGAGGGAGTAATGCTCTCTCCTGGACTGACAGAGCAGCAGCAGATAGACTGTCAACAATTGTCGAGACAATTTGCTGGTCTGTTCTCACTGACACTTAGACTCATCCAGTGGTGTGTTCATGACATTGACAATGGTGACAGTTAACCTGTCAAAAACTAAGTATACAAATTGTCAGACAAAATTTAGGCAAGCATCAAGAAAGATATTTCTACAATGTTGTTCCTGGGGGTGATTGAGCTGTTTAGTAGTCCCTGGGCCAGCCCAGTGGTGCTGGTGCCCTAAGCCATCCCAAAAGGGGGACTCAACAACTCAGGTTCTGCACGGACTACAGGGGACTGAATGCATCACCAAGACTGATACACACCCTATTCGTAGAGCTAGTGAACTCATGACCAGTTGGGGGCTGCCAAGTATCTCAGCACATTTGATCTGACTTCCAGGTACTGACATATTGCCCTGTCTTAGGGAGCAAAGTAGAGGTTAGCCTTCTAAACTCCTAAGGTCCACACACAAGTTAAAGTAATGCCTTTTGGATGTGACTTAATGGCCAGAGTTGCCGACTTTGGAGCTGGGGATCCAGGTTCAAGTTTCAGCGTCAGCTCAACATCCTGTGATTCTGGGCAAATCACTTAATCTCCCTGTGTCTATGGATAGCGCCTACATACCCTCACAGATGATTAGCTGTGCTCTACAAATCAGAGCATTTATTTATTTATCTGGATTGAAGAATGCTTTTGTAACCTTTCAGAGATTGATGACCTTTAGTGCAACATATCTAGATGATATTGCTCTCTTTAGCTTAACCTGGCAGGAACAACTGACTCACCTCAGAGAAGTGCTTCAAGCCCTTCAATAGGCAGGGCTGACTATCAAGGCCAGTTAGGGCAGGGGTCTGTAGTGAACTTTGGCCACCATGTTAGCAGGGGACATGTGCAGCCTCTCCAACCCAAGATCCGGACAATCATGGCTTGTGAACCTCCCAAAACCCAGAGTCAGGTCAGATCTTTCCTGGGTCTGGCAGGTTACTGACAGAGCTGACTTCAAAGAAGCGGTCGAAGAAGGTCCTTTTGGACTGAGGAGCATCAGAAGGCATTTGACACCCTGAAGGAAGTGCTGTGTATAGCACCTGTACTCAAGTCAATGATTTCAGCTAGGAGTTTGTGGTCCAAATATATGCTTCAGTACACATGATTGGGTCAGTGTTATCACAGCTAAATGGTGAAGGTCAGGATTAATGAGAAGGCTTTATCAGAGGCAACTACTGCCCAGTGAGCAGCATTAGAGTGCCGTAGAGAAGGAAGACATTACTGTTGTTTGGTCACTGAAAAAACTGAGACCCTACTTGTTTGGGACTCACTTCAGGGTTCAAAGTGACCATAGGCCTCTCAGATGGTTCAAGAAGATAAAAGGGGAAAACCCAAGTGGTTGAGATGGTCCATCTCCTTACAGGGTATGGATTTTACAGTCGAGTACAGACCTGGGACTGGCCATACCCATGCAAATGGCCTTTCCAGGTTCTTCCGTTTAAATTATGAGAACTACCAAAGAATTGGCTGAGTTTCTCCTCATCTTTCATCTGGAGTGCGGGGCAGCATCTAGGAAAGTGCCTTATTTTTCATTATCACCCCGATTTTGTTTGACTGATACTGCTGTTTTTTTCCTCTCTGCACTGGGACTCTGCTAACAAGGTCACAGTGCATGTGCTCTAACCCTTTAAACCATGATTAAATTGGCTATACTCCCAATTGGCATATTTAACTTACGTACAAATCCTTAGTATATAGTACAAAATGTACCCAGGGCCTATAGGTTTAATGTCACTAGTGGACTGCAGCCCGCATTGTTCCACAACTGGAGTGAAAGTGCAGAACATGACTGCAGGCATACCACTGTAGCCTGTTGGTGCAATTTTAAAACTGCTTATCCATTTGCCACAATAACCCTTTCTGACAGGCCCAACCCCTATTTTGAAATACTATTAAATCACCACTATGTAAAACTTAATTGCTCATCTAGAGAGGGCCTGCCTGGCAGTTGAGGTTGAACTGTTCTCATTGGACCAGGGTCATTACTGATTTGCATATGGCTTAACTGAAGTGGCAAGGTATGCAAAATAACAATGGGCTGGGATGCGGTCCCAAGCAACTACCAGTGTTTGAGATTACTTCAAGCATTCTTTTTTGTATCCTTTAGTGTAAAGCCCATGAGGCAGGGTAATGGTATTTAAAACTAGGACATAGAAAAGTTTAATTTTAAACAAATCCTTACAGTGACAAGTTCCAAAAGTTATGTTCACTGTAGCAGGGTTAGCTGTTCTATAGGAAAACATTGAGATCCAATTTTAAAATAATAATCTGTACCTCTGCCTAGGAAACATTTACAAAGTTCATTCTTGGATTTTTAAATTTTTTGTATTATAAGCCTAATTCTCTAGTAAAGCTGGATTTGTTCTAAATATTTTACAAAAGGTATTTTTTAAATCACCTTTTACCTCCCTAAAGCCCTTAGAATCTCACTGCCATGAGCTTCCAACTGTCTCCCAGAAGATGAATAGCTTATTTGAAGAGATGTGCATTTGCTCCCAGAGATGAGACAATACCTTGGGTGTGGGGGAGGGGTTCTATTGCTCTGACAGGATGACCATCTGGGTAGTGGCTATGAACTTAATGAACTTCAAAGAGGGCTACCATAACACAGACAAATGTAGCTGCCATCTAGGCATGCCCCCCTCCTTTGTCCCTCTAGTCAGACAGACACCAATCCCAGTGGGAGAGGAGCTGCCCCCAGAACCAGTTCTGACTGACCATATATGGTGGGCAGAAAGAGCTCTGAACGGGGGAAGAAAGGTTCTGCAATGTTGGAGTTAGGTAGGGAGAGGCACAGTGGAGGACAGAAGAAGAATTTCACCTGCTCTTGAGACCTATGAGGAGACCTGAAATGCTGGCCCTGCTTCCATTTGTACCGATGATAACAAAGTGGACTCCAAGGGTCGATTGGGTGGCCCTCTGTTCAGATACAGACACAAAACAAGATGCTAGATGCCCTTTTTCTGGTAGACCATGCTGACCAGTTCCAACTGGAACTGCCTGGACCTTTCTGGTGACTTCTTCTGGAGTGTGTCTTGACTTCCAAGTGCTGTTCCTGGCACCTCTGACTGTGGCAAAGTGTACTCATTCTAATATCTTGAAAATCTGAAAATGCTCTAAAGACCTCCGGAGGACCGGGACAAACCTGCCAATATGACAAAAGATGCATTACCACTAGCCCATAGATTCAGGATGCCCCTGCTCAGAGATTTTCCACTTGCAGCAAATCCATTTCAGTGGGACATCAAGGAGGAAGTATAAGGCTTCGTGGAGCTTTGTTTGACTACAGATTTCAGCTTTGCCCTGCTGGAGGAATCTGTGCTCCAACAAAGTGACTAAGTCAGAAGGTAGAAATTTTCAACGAGGGACAGCAGCAAAAGTGTCTGGCCAGTGAGGGACCTTCCTTTGGCAAGAGTTTTCAATTTCTCCCATTTGGAGAAATTCAAATTTAAAGTTGACGGCTTCATCAAGACTTTGTCAATGGCTATCCTGCCTTGCGGATCCCATCCTGTTCACAGCCTGCTGCCCTGCTCCCACCCTTTTGTAAAATAAGCCCTCTGGGAAGGGCCGGGGTGCAGGGGACAGCAAAGAAAATTGTTTTAGGAGGGGTTGTGCTGCCCCCCCGGACCCCATACCGCAGGGCACAATCAAAGCAGTGTCCCAGGAATCCCATCCCCTGGAACACTGTTTCCTGCCCAGGAGAGTGCAGGCAGGGAGTATAAAATGTATTTTCTGCCTGAACTCTCCCGTGCTGGGAACACAACTTTGCTCCTGCCCGGCTGCAAATCATTATATGTACTACTCCCAAGATGGTATCATAATTAAAAGCAACAGATATCTGAAAGCCAATAAGAGCCCAATATTAATGTAGCTGGCTTAACTTCATTAAATTTGAAGAGGTAATCCACTATGATATTTGAAAGTGAGGATTCAGTACCTCCTACTGGTTTGAAGTCTGATTGTTCCTTTTGCAGAATATTTTTTTACTCCTTATGTTGTTGCAGTTATTCTTTAACTGCCCTTTATGGAAGTATACAAAAAGTAATGGTTAGAATGCTTGAATTATTCTCAGCCATGGGTAATCACTTGGGGCCACATCCCAGTCCATCATTATTTTGCACACCATGCCACCTTAGTTTGGAACCATCTATAGGTAACACAGTCTTGACCCTGGTAGAAAGGGAACAGTCCAGCTCCAACTGCCAAGCCATGTACACTCTGAACTGGAACACAAGCAACCCAGGACCGGTTTTGCCCTTGTTATGGACTTATCAGCCAGGTATAGCTGGGTTCCAGTGACACAGTGTGTACAAGGCCCACGTCTGGGCATACCAGTCCCACTTAGGGCAACATACCAAAGTACATAAAAAGTGATGGATGAAATGCTTGAATGAATCTCACCCACTGGTAGTCACTCCAGACACATCCCAATCCATTGTTACTTTGCACACCAAGCCACATCAGTTTGGACTCCGCTATATGCAAAACAGTTGTGACCCTGCACCAATGGGAACAGACTAGCCTGAACGTGCTCACTGTGGCACTGGCATCAAGCTATACTTGGCTGATGAGCCCTTATCATGGGCGAAACTGGCCCTAAGTTGATGTACTCCGGTCTGGGGAGGACCTGGCTGGGCAGTTTGGGATGGACTGTTCCTACTGGAGCAGGGTCAAGACTGACTTGCATATGACTGGGTCCAAACTAAGATGGCACGGTGGGCGAAACATGATGGATTGGGATTCAGCCCAGAGACATTGCCAGTGGCTTAGATTAATTCAAGCATTCCATCCATCACCTTGTTGTTGGTGCAATTGATGCCCTATGCGCGACGGGTATTCCCAGACATGGGTCCCTTGCTGACTATGCAACTGGAATCAAGCTATACCTGGCTGATAAGCTCTTATCAGGGCGAAACCAGTCCTAGGTTGCTGTACTGTGTTTCAGGGAGGTCCTGGCTTGGCAGGTTGGGCTAGACTGTTCCTATTTTGTTTCCAATGGCACAATGAGTATGGGACCCAAGTCTGGGCGTACCTATCACACTTAGGGCGTCGCACTGAGGAAATTGTAAGGAGATGGTTGACATGCTTGAATTAATTTCAGCTACAGGTAAATACTCATGGCTGCATCCCAGATCAACTTTTTCGCCCACCATGCTACTCATGGCAGAGTTCAGAAATCATCACCTTTTATACTGCTTCAGGGCCTCATTTACAAGCCCATTGCGGCACCGGTGCATCACTTTTTTTAACGCACCGGCGGCAAATGGGCTTACCCATATTTACAAGGCCATGTAAAGTCACCCTGCGTGACCTTTAATGGCCTTGTAAATATGGGCCCCTTTCACGCATTACTCTGCGTGAAAGGGGTGATCCCTAGGTGTTTCTGTGGGTGTTCCCACACAACATCCATGGAACATGACACATTCCCAGATTTACAACGTTTTGTAAAACTGGGAATCCGTCAGAATCTTACGCTTCCCCATGGTAGGTGCAAGAGTGGTGCAACAAGGAGAAATACTTTTATTTCTCCATGTTTTTTCCTCTTTCTACGCGTGCTGCATTCTGCAGCATGCATAGAAAGAGGAAAATGCCATCAATTGTTTTTGTGGTGCAGGCAGGTGTCCCTTCCTGCAGCAAAACAATCATTCCTGCAACGCAGGCACCCTTGTAACATGACGCAAGGGTGTCTGCACTGGCTCACGGTAGCCAATTGTGCGCCAACGCAGGGGAAAGCACAAGGATGCGTTTCATTGTTGTTAATACGACACATCCCTGTGCTTTAAAAATGGCTAAGCTCGGCACAGCAAAATCGCTGGCGGCGCTGTGCTGTAAATGAGGCACTTAATATGAACAGTCCAGCCTGAGCTTCTAGGACAGCAGAAAAAACATCATGGTGATATAAGCAGCAATAAGCCTGCATACAGTAAGAGCCAAACAAACTAAGTTAGACAGAATTACCTAATATAAGAACAAGGATCTTTCAGATCAGGTAATTAGGATAAAGTAGTTATAAAACAACATGTAATAAAAACAATAAGGTCACCACAAAATGAGTTTCTTTTTACAGGAAAAAATAAGTATAGCATCGTCCCTTTATAACCGTTCCTGATTAGACGCTTACAGATCAATTTCATATGGATTCATCACATAACTGGGTGGTAGGCAGTGGCGCTTGCCCCACTGCTCATAAGTCAAAATAAAATGATAATAATATATCGTTATTATCATTTTATTTTTCTTACTGCAGTCAGTGGCGGGGTTGGCCAGAGGAGGGGAGGAGTGGTTTGCACACCCTAAGTGCGAATGGACTGTTTGGCCGGCACTTTCGGGCACTTTGCATGTTGCCACCAGGCTGCATTACACAGTCTGCTGAGGAACATGCACAGGCTCTCTGTTTCCGTCTGAGGGCCGGAGCTCACACCAATTACAAAGATGCATTGCAGCGTTATGATTGGCTATGGGGAGCCTGTGTGGCCGGGTGCTCCCTGCTGCTGGCCAGGACAGGAAGATGAAGAGGACGAAGACGGAGGAGAGGCGGCTGGCTATTAAAGGTAAGTCTTTTTTTTTAAATTACATTCCCCCCCCCCATACCACCCCCAGCCAGTAGCAGCCGCTACTGGTGGTAGGCACTGACAACAACAAAAAAGGGTTTTATTTCTACCCCTTTAGTTTTCACTCTGCAACTCTTAATGAATTGTGGCTAATTGGTAGAATGTATCAATTTATATTGCCAGTTGTGATATTAATGTAAAAGAGAGTTATTTCTATTATTCCCTGTCCCAAAATTACCATTACTGGACCCAGCCGATTTTACATGTCACTCCTTATTGAGGCTTACATTCTCATGAAGATGAAACATAGAATTAAAAGAGTTGGCCCGTAGACTGGCTGCAATATCTCGTGTCCATTTTAGTATTTTCTAAATGGCTCATCCTTTTACGATTTGAGGACATTGGAGCGCCTTTATAATTTTCTCCATCTAGTGATGTATCCCTCACCCACTCACTAACCATTTACCAGAGTTTAAACCTGTTGGGGCACCTGCCTACGTCATCTGAGATTTCATTATCGTGCTTCAATTCCATCTCTGCTGGAAATCGGAGGCTAGAGTTATTAGAACATCATTGACGCCCACACAAAATATTCATAAGTGCAAAAGTCAACAGTTTGTGTTATTCTGCGTAGAGACAATACGGCATTTTTCTCGCACTGCTTCTATGGAGATGCTGAACGCATATGCTTACAAATCACCTTGCGCTTCAAATCAGCTCAAAAACAATGTGTGTTCCAAGGCGTCAAGGTTTTTGGAATATCTGTATACAGGAGTCAGGGGCTGGGATTAGTGGCTGCTACTTTAGAGCAGAAAACTCCTTGTCCTTGATTCTTTGCTCCCCTCACCTATGTGACAATGATCAAAAATACAAGAAAAGTAAAAACCTTGTAGGTTTACATAAGCCCGTAGCTAAAACACAGCACGCTTCTGTCCTAGCTTCCTGATGAGAAACAAAGGGCAGACAAGCGTAAAAAATTCCTTTAAGCCTTATCTGAAGGTTTAAAGAATCCATTATAGATGCTGCCAAAGGGCTACTGCTTTATATATGAAGTACATTATTAAATGATTGAAAGAATTCCAATTAATTGTCTGCTTTCTGTAGCAAAGGTTAACATTGAATTTAATTTAAAGAATCATATTTTAGATTTTAAATTCAAAGTACCAAAAATATATGGAAAGAGCCAGAGTACTGAAATTATCAATAGTGCTGGACGACCAGAGATAAATTACTCCAAATAAATCCTGCCTCCTTTGAACCTGTGATATGCACAGGCTTGCCTCTTCAGTGCTCCTTCATGAAAGGTGTGTGGAGCTGTACTATAAGGCAGACTTATTTCTGTGAGGGGAAAGCAGAGACAGTTCTTACATTAGATACCTCTAATTCCCATCCTTTCCTACAAGAACCTCAGTTGCTCAATACATTTGTTTGTAGTTAAGAAATCCTGGATTCCATAGGGACCTACCTGCAGTGAGTGTTATTTCAAAATCTACAGTGGTCCCTATAGGGACAAGAATTACATTTTGGTAACAGTCAATATTATGTATTCAAAGCAATGTTTTTTGATGCCACACAGTGTAAATCGAGCTTTGTAAACATGAGATGCAGTGGGATGTGAAAAACTTGAGGTGAGAAAGTGCTCAGGGAAAGACGTGATACATGTGAGTTGAACATGCAATACTTGCCCATCAACTATACAATAAGGGGCATATTTATCAAGGGGTTGTCACGTAGTGTACCGCAAGGCCAGCACAAGCAGTAACTCATATTTAAAAAACAACGCAACTGCACAAATGCATAATTTTTTAAGGATTGTGTGGGGCAAAAGGTGCACTGAATCCAGCTGCGTCATGCAGGAATTAATATATTAAATGTAGGTGTTCCTGCGCAAAGTCCAAGACAACCGTAATGCAGTGGTATTAGTATAGCACTGCCTCACAAATGGTGGAGTAGTGCAACGCTAGAAATGCACCAGAATTGCGGCGAGCTGTCAACCCAGGGGAATGAAATGACGCAGTGGCTGCAGTACAAATTCCTCACCATCACAGTACACTCTGGCAAGCTCAAGTACGCCATGGAGGTCATTATATTGCAACTTAGATTAGTTAGGAGACAACAACATAAACAGCAAAAGAGGAAGGAGCGTGTTTTCCATCAACACATATCCCTCATTTACCTCATGAGAAGGAGTTCATACAGTTTTACAGACTGAAGAGGAAGTCCATCATGGAATATCTGGGGAAGATGGCGCCAAGTCTCACGCCAGCAACTGAAAGGACCAATGCCATCCCACTACATGTAAAATTGATAGCAGTGATGCACAGTTTTGCTTCAGGATTCTTCAAAATTACATCGGCCAGACTGGCAGGCATTTCACACGGAGCATTTTCTGCCTTCCTTTCATCTGTGTTGGATGCCATCAAAAAAATCACACCGCAGTACCTTCTCTTCCCCAAAACTACCGAAACAAGTGGATACCAAGCAAGGCTTGTACACTATTGCTGGTTTTCCATATGCGCTTGGTGCTGTTACAGAGATTCTGCTCAGGAACAGAACTTTGCTTGGGATCATATAACATAGGTATGTAGCGAATGGGTCACCGTATTACCTCAGTATCTATGAGCCTGAATCGGACTAGCTATAGTGCCTCACTTGCCCTCCTAACCTTATCAAAGAAACAAGTGAATTGGCACGCCAGAACACAGCACTCTTGATTCTCTCAGGAATCGCAGTAACAGGACACACCCTTCCGCTCTCTCACTTGTACTCCTTCACAATAAAATAAACAAGAGATACAAAGGAAGTTTAGAATATTTATTTAAACAATCATGCTCTAAAATGCAGTATTCGTGCCACAAACAAGAAACAAATGCATAGCACAAATACCATTAGCATTGATAATAAACCATATACCATAAAAAGCCATGCCATGTTATAATACAGATTAGCCTAAAAACTCCCCCTTATCTAATGAAGATAGATGAATATATATATATATATATATATATATTACCTACTGGCGGTCGCCAGTAGGTAGTTATAGTTAGGACCTAGTTTCCATAGGAAAAGCGTTTTTTGTTTTCCTAATAACTTTGGTGCCGTTTGACGAATCTTTGCGAAATTTTCAAAACTAGTGGGGCGCTCCGGTCAGCTCCGGGCTTGAAAGTTTCAAGGTGATTTGTCAAGTGGGGGCCGAGAAAAAAGGGAGTTCCCAAAACGCATTTTCCCCATGTAATTTTCCATAGGAAACTTTAGACAAAGCTACAGCCGGCACTGCTGAACGGAATTACACCAAATTTGGCAAAAAGGTAGCCCTTGGTTCAGAAAGAGACGTTTTTGTTAAATGGTGTAAATCCGTTCAGCAGTTCCTGAGAAATTAGAAAAAGAAAAAGTTTCGATATCTGGAGCTTCATTCTCATTGGCTGCCAACACTCCAAACCAGGAAGTGTTGGCAGCCATCTTGTGACTCAGTAGAACCGAGTCACAAGAAAACAGTAAAACAAAGGTTAAAAAACAAGAAAAGGGGGCAGGGTAGAAACACCCTGACACCCTAGGCCTGCTCAGGGGGTCCCAAAAAAGCATTTTTTTTTTTAAACGGCAGAATTCGCGCTGGGTGCGCGAATCCTGCTGGGCTTCGTGCTTCGTTATTATTGAGCCCCCAGGTGGGCCAGGTCCCGGGGGCATGTGCAAAAGTAATAGCGGGGGCCCCCGCAGCCCCGTGGACCGCCACCTCCCCAGGGCTTTATTTATGTTTTGCGGGGGGCTCTCCTTTTTTTTAAAAAACAAACCTGTGTGGGAGCCCCCCCCACATGCCCCGGGGACCGCCACCTCCCCGGGGCTTTATTTATATTTTGCGGGGGGCACGCAGCCCCCCCGCAGCCCCGGGGAACACCACCTCCAAGGGGCACTAAGTATGCAAATGCGGGGGTCCGTTACGGACCCCCAAGCCCCGGGGACCACCACCTCCCCGGGGATTTGCACACATTGGGAGGGGGGCCATGCGGCCCCCCTCCTGGAGCCCTCGATGGCCCTGGGGACCGCCACCCCCCAGGGCCAGCTCCTGCAGTGTCCCGGGGTGCCCACCCCCAGGACACTGCTGTTTGCTATGACAGGGTGGGAGCCGCGCGGCTCCCACCCTGCCATAGAAAACCCTGCTTTGCTTCATTGAAGCGAGAGCAGGGCAACCTGCTCTCGCTTCAATGAAGCAAAGCAGATTGATTTCCACAAGGGGAGCTGCATGTCACCAGCTCCCCTTGTGGAAAAGCAATACCGGCTCCCGCAGGAGGCGGGGAGCCGGCGGGACCATGGGGGCATTGGGTCTCCCCCCACGGTCCCCGGGGCCAGAAGTGGCCCGGGAGGGGGGCCACACGGCCCTCCTCCCCTTTAAAAAAAAAAAGAAAATTTAAAAAACCGCAGGCCTGCCCCGGGGGATGGGGTCCCCGGGGCCATATTTGGCCTGAGGAGGGGGGCCACAGGGCCCCCTCCCAAAAATAAAAATAAAAAGGATGGCCAGGCCCCGGGGGATGGGGTCCCCGGGCCCATAATTGGCCTTTGGAGGGAGGCCATGCAGCCCCCCTCCCAATTTTTTTTTTTAAAAAAGCAAAAAAAAGGAATCGGCATATCGCCGGAGGCCCCGCCCCCACCCTGCACCACTGTGCAAACGCGCCCTGTGGTGCGTTTTAAGGTGGATAATTAGTTCCCCTTGAATCCTGAGAGTCCCTGGGGGCTATCTAGCCCACCAGGTACCTCCAGTAAGCGCCACAGGGCTGCGTTGCAGAGAGGTGGTCCGACGCCATGCCCCTTTTTACACCTCTCTGCAAATAACTGTGTGGCATCTACTGGAGGTACCTGATGGGCTAGTTGGACCCCGGGGACCCTCAGGATTCAAGGGGACTTAATCCCCCAACTTAAAACACACCACGGGGCGCGTTTGCACAGTGGTGAAGGGAGGGGGCGAGGCCTGATGTGACAAGTGTGCAAAGGTGCCCCATGGTGCCTTTTAAGTTGGGGGATTAATTCCCCTTCATTCCTGAGGGTCCCTGGGGGCCAACTAGCCCACCAGGTACCTCCAGTAAGCGCCACAGAGCTACATTGCAGAGAGGTGTTCTGAGGCCACGCCCCTTTTTACACCTACTGACCATGTCATGAATGATGTAATATGTGACGTCATCAGCAGTGCATTGCGGGGGCACGAATTATAGTTAGCTCAACTAACTATAACGGCCAAATTTCTCTGGTCTTGTACGAGTGAAATGTCCAACTAACTATAAAGTCCCTGAAACCTGTGGTTTTTTCAGTGAATTTCTAAGGTTTTTTAAATGCTAATTTCTAACTATAAGGTTCCGGAAATCTATGGTTTTTTCAGTGAATTTCAAAGGTTTTTAAAAGCTAATTTCTAACTATAACGTCCTTGAAACCTATGGTTTCTTCAGTGAATTTCAAAGTTTTTATAAATGATAATTTCTAACTATAACGTCCCTGAAACCTATGGTTTTTTCAGTGAATTTCTAAGGTTTTTTAAATGCTAATTCCTAAATATAACGCCCCTGAAACCTATGGTTTTTTCAGTGAATTTCAAAGGTTTTTTAAATGTTAATTTCAAACTATGCCTACAGAGGTAGGACAAACAGACTCTGACTAACCAGGCCCGGAGCCAGTGCTATGCTGAAAGACACTTAGAATACAGTGAAAACACCTACCTACACTAGGTTGGGGTACCCCTGTGATTGGCATGACCTCCCCTGTAAGGCCCTAGTACATAATAGGGCAGGGGGATTAAAACTACCTCTAACTCAGAGGTGCAGAAAGAGGCAAGAGAAGTGCAGAAAGAAGCAGCAGAGGTGCCGAAAGAGGCAAAAGAGGTGCAGAAAGAAGCAAGTGAAGTGCAGAAAGAGGCAAGAGAGGTGCAGAAAGAGGCAAGAGGGGTACAGAAAGAGGCAGGAGGGGTGCAGAAAGAAGGAAGAGAAGTGCATAAAGAGGCAAGAGAATTGCTGAAAGAAGCAACAGAGCTGTAGAATGAAGCAAGAGAAGGGCAGAAGGAGGCAAGTGAGGTGCAGAAAGAAGCTAGAGCAGCGCAGAAAGAACCAACAGAGGTACAGAAAGAGGCAAGAGGGGTGCAGAAAAAGGTAGGAGAGGTGCACAAAGAGGCAAGCAAGGTACAGAAAGAAGCAGGAGGGGTGCAGAAAGAAGGAAGAGAAGTGCAGAAAGAAGCAAGAGAGGTGCTGAAAGAGGCGCGAACGGTGCAGAAAGTGCAAGAGAAGTGCAGAAAAAACCAACAGAGGTACAGAAAGAGGCAAGAGAGGTGCAGAAACAGGCAGGAAAGGTACAGAAAGAGGCAAGAGGGGTGCAGAAAGAGAAGAGGGGTGCAGCAAGAGGCAAGAGGCGTGCAGAAAGGATCAAGAGCAGTGCAGAAAGAAGCAACAGAGGTGCAAAAAGAGTCAAGCGAACTGCAGAATGAACCAACAGAGGTGTAAAAAGAGGCAAGAGGGGTGCAGAAAGAGGTTGGAGAGGTGCACAAAGAGGCAAGAGAGGTACAGAAACAGGCAAGAGAGGTACAGAAACAGGCAGGAGGGGTGCAGAAAGAAGGAAGAGAAGCACAGAAAGAGTCAAGAGAATTGCTGAAAGAAGCAACAGAGGTGTAGAAAGAAGCAAGAGAAGTACAGAAAGAGGTAAGTGAGGTACAGAAAGAAGCAAGAGCAGTGCAGAAAGAACCAACAGAGGTGCTGAAAGAGGCACAAAGGGTTCAGAAATAGCAAAAGAAGTGCAGAAAGAGGCAACAGAGGTACAGAAAGAGGCAAGAGAGGTGCAGAAAAAGGCAGGAAAGGTGCAGAAACAAGGAACAGGGGTGCAGAAAGAGAAAAGAGGGGTGCAGAAAAAGGCAAGAGATCTGCAGAAAAAAGCAACAGAGGTGCTGAAAGAGGCAAGTGAGGTGCAGAAAGAAGCAAGAGCGGTGCAGAAAGAGGCAATAGAAGTGCAGAAAGAAGCAACAGAGGTGCAGAAAGAGGCAAGAGGGGTACAGAAAGAGGAGAGAGAAGTGCAAAAAGAACCAAGAGAAGTACAGAAAGAAGCAACAGAGGTGCAGAAGGAGGCACGAGGAGTACAGAAAGAAGGAAGAGAAGTGCAGAAAGAAGCAACAAAGGTACAAAAAGAGGCAAGAGTGGTGCAGAAAGAGGGAAGAGAGGTGTAGAAAGAGGCAAGAGAGTTGCACAAAGAGGGAAGATGGGTGCAGAAAGAGGCAAGAGGGGTGCAGAAACAGGCAAGAGAAGTGCAGAAAGAGAAAAGAGAATTGCTGAAAGAAGCAACAGGTGAAGAAAGAAGCAAGAAAAGTGCAGAAAGAGGCAAGTGAGATGCAGAAACAGGCAAGAAAGGTACAGAAAGAGGGAAGACAAGTGCAGAAAGAGACAACAGGGGTGCAGAAAGAAGCAAGACAGATCCAGAAAGAAGCATGGAAAGTGCAGAATGAAGCAACAGGGGTGCAAAAAGAGGCAAGAGAAGTGCAGAAAGAAGCAACAGAGGTGTAGAAGGAGGCAAGAGAACTGCAGAAAGAGGCAAGAGAGTTGCAGAAACAGGCAAAAGAGGTACATAAAGAGACAACAGGGGTGCAGAAAGAAGCAGGACAGGTGCAGAAATAAGCATGGAAAGTGCAGAATGAAGCAACAGGGGTGCAGAAAGAGGCAGGAGAAGTGTAGAAAGAAGCAAGTGAGGTGCAGAAAGAGTCAAGAGAGGTGCAGAAAGAGGCAGGAGAGGTGCAGAAACAGACAAGAGAAGTGCAGAAAAAATCAAGGGAATTGCTGAAAGAAGCAACAGAGGTGTAGAAAGAAGCAAGAAAAGTGTAGAAAGAGGCACGTGAGATCCAGAAACAGGCAAGAAATGTACAGAAAGAGGGAAGACGAGTGCAGAAAGAGACAACAGGGGTGCAGAAAGAAGCAAGACAGGTGCAGAAAGAAGCATGGAAAGTACAGAATGAAGCAACAGGGGTGCAGAAAGAGGCAAGAGAGGTGCAGAAAGAAGCAACAGAGGTGCAGAAGGAGGCAAGAGAACTGCAGAAAGAGGCAAGAGAGTTGCAGAAACAGGCAAAAGAGGTACATAAAGAGACAACAGGGGTGCAGAAAGAAGCAGGACAGGTGCAGAAATAAGCATGGAAAGTGCAGAATGAAGCAACAGGGGTGCAGAAAGAGGCAGGAGAAGTGAAGAAAGAAGCAAGTGAGGTGCAGAAAGTATCAAGAGAGGTGCAGAAAGAGGCAGGAGAGGTGCAGAAACAGACAAAAGAGGTACAGAAAGAGGGACCAGAGGTGCAGACAGAGGCAAGAGAGGTACAGAAACAGGTAAAAGGGGTGCAGAAAGAGGCAAGAGGGGTGCAGACATTTGCAAGAGAGGTGCAGAAAGAAGCAAGAGCAGTGCAAAAGAACCAACAGAGGTGCAAAAAGAGGCAGGTGAGGTGCAGAAGGAGGAAAGAGAACTGCAGAAAGAGGCCAGAGAGTTGCAGAAACAGGCAAAAGGGGTGCAGAAAGAGGGAACAGGTGGGCAGACTGAGGCAAGAGAGGTACAGAAAGAGGGAAGAGGGGTGAAGAAAAAGGCAAGAGGGATGCAGAAATTTGGAACAGAGATGCAGGAAGAAGCCAGAGCAGTGCAGAAAGAACCAACAGAGGTGCAGAAAGAGGCAAGAGGAGTACAGAAAGAGGCAAGTGAAGTGCAGAACGAAGCAAAAGAGGTGCAGAAAGAACCAACAGAGGTGGAAAAAGAGGCAAGAAGGGTGCACAAAGGGGTAGGAGAGGTGCACAAAGAGGCAAGAGTGGTACAGAAAGAGGAAGGAGGGGTGCAGAAAGAGGAAGAGAACTGCAGAAAGAAGCAACAGAGGTGCTGAAAGAGGCACGAAGGGTGCAGAAAGAGACAAGACAGGTGAAGAAAGAAGGAACATAGGTACAGAAAGAGGCAAGAGTTGTGCAGAACGATGGGAAGAGAGGTGTAGAAAGAGGCAAGAGAGTTGCAGGAAGAGGGATGCAGAAACAGGCAAAAGGGGTGCAGAAAGAAGCAAGTGAGGTGTAGAAAGAGGCAAGAGAGGTGCAGAAAGAGGCAATAGAGTTACAGAAAGAGGCAAGTGAAATGCAGAAGGAGGCAAGAGAACTGCAGAAAGAGGCAATAGAGGTGCAGAAAGAGGCAAGTGAGGTGCAGAGAGAAGCAAGATAAGTGCAGAAAGAAGCAACAGAAGTGCAGAAAGAAGGAAGAGGGGTGGAGAGAGAGGCAAAGAGGGTGCAGAAAGAAGCAAAACAGGTGCAGAAAGAAACAAAAGAAGTGCAGAAAGAAGGAACAGAGGTGCAGAAAGAGGCAAAAAGGGTGCAGAAAGACGTAAGAGGGGTACAGAAAAAGGCAAGGAGAGGTGCAGAAAGAGGGAAGAAGGGTGCAGAAAGAGGCAAGAGGGGTACAGAAAGAAGCAAATGAGGTACAGAAAGAGGCAACAGACGTGCAGAAAAAGAAAGAAATGTGTAGAAAGAAGCAACAGAAATGCAGAAAGAGGCAAGAGAGGAGCAGAAGGAAGCAAGAGTGGCTTGCACACCATTAATACCAATTTAACACCCACATTTGGCAATAAGTAACAGGTGACCATTCTAGGTTTGCAAACAGCCTTCCACCACGCTGTAACACTTGTCGCTGCATTTTTGGTAACGTTTGAGCCGTTTGAGCTAGAAACAAGGCTTTTTTTGTTCAAATCTGCAGATTAGGGAGCAGATGATGAATTATGTGGCTAATGCAGAAAATGTATAATTGTGCCAAAGTCGGTGCACCCAAACAGTCGCATAATTCTAGTGGCCCTGCTCATACCTCTGACTAGGTCCACAAGTGCTCCTCAGTGATTCCTTCTGTTTTTGTCTCACTGAGTTCATAGTTGAGCGTCTATGGAAACGAGGTAGACCAAACCTGACGTTACCACTCCACAACACAGACTACCATACCACATAATTACTCTCCATAACACATAATCTCACTCTACATAATTCCTATACACTAAATACCACATACTTTCTATCCACATAATTTCACTGCACAACATACCACATAATTCCACTACAAACAACGTACATCCACTCCACTCCAAAAAATATTAGTAAAAAACTTTTACATTTACAACGTCAATAGCTCTAATTCTCGCAAATGCGAAACCTATTACATTGCAAACACTTCTTTAACTCGTAGTCGCGTTTGCAGAGTGGTGGAGAAAGGGTGATGGGCCTCTGACCAGTGCTCAGGAATTCCGCTGCGTAGGACGTACAGGAGGTACCAGGAGGGCTTCTTGGCCCCCAAAGTCCCCCAGGAGTAAATTGGACTTCATCCCCCATCCCGTAGTCTGCCAGGAGGCACGTATGCAGAGTGGTGAAGAAAGGGGGGCATGGCCTCCGAAGACATCTTAACAATCCCACTGTGTGGTACTTAATGGAAGTAACAAGAGGGGTAGTTGGCCCCCAAGGACATCCTTGGGGTCCAACTACCCCTCCTATTACCTCCAGTAAGTCCCACACAGCAGGATTGCTAAGTTCTCATAGCAGGCCACGCCCCCTTTGCCACCACTCTGCAAACGCGCACCCTGGTGCGCTCTTGGATGGGGATTGAAGTCCCCTTCGCTGCTGGGTGCTTTAGGTCCTCAGGACACAAGAGGACCTCATCGCCCCACCAGCAGTGCGCCAAGAGGTGTGTTTGCAGAGTGGTGTAAAAAGGGGCGTGGCCTCGGACCACCTCTCTGCAATCCAGCTGTGTGGCGCTTACTGGTGGTACCTGGTGGGCTAGTTGGCCCCCAGGGACCCTCAGTATTCAAGGGGACTTAATTCCCCAACTTAGAACGCACCAGGGGGCGCGTTTGCAGAGTGGTGCAGGGAAGGGGTGGGGCCTCCAGCAAGATGCTGGCTTTTTAAAAAAAATATATTTTTAGAAGGGGGGCTGTGTTTGCAATGTATTAGGTTTCGCATTTGCGAGAATTAGAGCTATTGACGTAAATGTAAAAGTTTTTTACTAATATTTTTTAATATTGTGTGTAATGGTGCCCTGGGGACCCCATCCCCCAGGGCCTGACCCTTTTTAAAAAAAAAATAACTAAAGAAAACAGGAAGGGGGCCGCGCGGCCCCCCTACCGATGCCGATTTCGGCCCCGGGGACCCCATCCCCCGGAGCATGGCCTCCTTTTTTTAAATATATTTATAGGGAAGGGGGGCTGCGTGGCCCCCCTTCCCTGGGCCACTATTGGCACCGGGGGACCCCATCCCCCGGGGCTTGGCCATTTTTAAAATTATTTTTATATGAGGAGGGGGGCCGCGCGGCCCCCCTCCCCAGGCCAATTTCGACCCCATCCCCCGGGGCCCAGCCATTCTTTTTTTTTTCATTAAATGGAGGGGGGCTGCGTGGACCCCTTACCGGGCCACTTCTGGCATCGGGGACCCCATCCCCCGCAGCCTGGCCTCTTTGATGGGGACCATGGGGGGAGCCCCAATGCCCCCACGGTCCCTGCCGGCTCCCCGCCTCCTGCAGGAGCTGGCATTGCTTTTGGAAAAGGGGAGCTGCTAACATGCAGCTCCCCTTGCCCAAAAGCAATTCTGCTTTGCTTTGTTGAAGCGAGAGCAGGTTTCCTGCTCTCGCTTCAACGAAGCAAAGCAGAGTTTGCTATGACGCCCTGCAATAGCAAACAACAATGTCCCGGGGGTGGGCACCCCGGGACATTGCAGGAGCCTGCCCTGGGGGTTGGCGGTCCCCAGGGCCATCAAGGGCACCAGAACGGGGCCGCGCAGCCCCCCTCCCTATATTTTCAAAGCCCCGGGGAGGTGGTGGTCCCCGGGGGTCCGCTACGGACCCCCGCATTTAAATTAGTGTATGCCCCGAGGAGGTGGTGGTCCCCGGGGCATTGTGGGGGGGGCAGGAGCCCCCCCACACTTATTTACATAAATTTAAGCCCCAGGGAGGTGGCGGTCCCCGGGGCTTGGGGGGGCCCATGAGGCCCCCCGCACATAATTAGGAATGCCCCGGGGAGGTGGCAATCCCCGGGGCAGCATGGGGGGGCAGGAGCCCCCCCCACACATTTTTAAGACAAAGCCCTGGAGAGGTGGTGGCCCCCACACCATAATTAAGAATTGCGACCGCGCTTCGTTTTTTAAAATAATTTCGGCCAGATTCGCGCACCCAGCGCGAATTCGGCCAAAATAATTTTTAAAAAAATGGTTTTTTTGGGCTTGGGGGTCCCTGTGGGACCCCCTGAGCAGGCCTAGGGGGTCAGGGTGTTTCTACCCTGCCCCCTTTTCTTGTTTTTCACCTTTTTTGTACTGTTTGCTCGTGACTCGGTTACCGAGTCACAAGATGGCTGCCTGGTTTGGAGTGTTGGCAGCCAATTAAAATGAAGCTCGTGCTCGGGAGGATTCGTGAATCCTCCTCAGTGCTCAGATATCGATATTTTTATTTTTTTAATTTCTCAGGAACTACTGAAAGGATTTACACCATTTAAAAAAAGGTCGCTTTCTGAACCAAGAGCTACGTTATTGCCAAATTTTGTGTAATTCCGTTCAGCAGTTCGGGCTGTAGCCTGTTCCAAAATTTCCTATGGAAATTAACATGGGGAAAACGTGTTTTGGGACCCCCTTTTTTCTCGGCCCCTGCTTGACGAATCACCACCAAACTTTCAAGACAGGAGATGACCTGAGCTGGTCATTAGTTTTGAAAATTTCGCGAAGATTCGTCAAACGGTGCCAAAGATATTGGCAAATCAAAAAACGCTTTTCCTATGGATAATAGGTCCTAACTTTAACTACCTACTGGCAACCGCCAGTAGGTAATATATATATATATTGCATTGGCCCAAGAGCATGCTTTCTATCTTTGATTCCCGGTCCAGGGTTTGTTAGATTGCTATGAATGTGCCAAAGAGGCTTGGTTTTATATACATATAAAAATTTGTAAAAAAAGTAAAAAGAGTAAAATTAATCTTTTGAAAGAAGTATAAAAATACAGAAATTGCATTGAAATATAAAGTGTGTAAGATGAGGAAACAGATCACATTAGAAGGAAAGCATAATGAGAATGGTTATGCTGTTTTCCATGTCTATTGCACTGTTTCTTTAAATAGGAAAAAATCTAACAAAAAAATTACTTTGACAAAGGCTGTCTATTGCCGAAACGCGTCAGGACGGACATCGTGCCATGACTTGATGTTTAAAGAATATGCTGCTTACCGGGAGTGCCTGCATTCGCTCTTCATTGTGGGGGCTGTTATAAAAAAAAAATATATATATATATATATATCCAAGCTCCAAGTTTGCCCAAAGCAATGAGCCGCACTCCAACACCGTCACAAAGCACAGCTTTTATTCCGGTATAAACAGCAAAATGTCTGCAGATTCCTTTAGCAGCTGTCCCATTGAGATTCAGCCTGACGCGTTTCAAAGGATTCCCCTTCTTCCTCAGAGGCTCTCAAAGACAGTTCGTGCTATTTCCGGTTCAGTCCCAATTAAATAATGCCCAATTCCACGCCCCCCAATGGGCTGCTCAGCTGAGAAACTGCGGGGCATTCTGGACACTGAAGTCCCGGAAATATTCCATGCACTAATTCACTGCCGGCAACAACATTTCAAGCCCGCAAATGGACCTCCACAGGCAGATGCCGTCCTCAATCCTTGGCGGTGTTTCCCACAACAGGGCTCGGTAAATACCGGCCCAAGGGCCCCCTCCTTCCTGGGGTGGTGCGTGCTCGGCAGCGGGGCACGCCGCCAAATATCCAAGCTCCAAGTTTGCCCAAAGCAATGAGCCGCACTCCAACACCGTCACAAAACACAGCTTTTATTCCGGTATAAACAGCAAAATGTCTGCAGATTCCTTTAGCAGCTGTCCCATTGAGATTCAGCCTGACGCGTTTCAAAGGATTCCCCTTCTTCCTCAGAGGCTCTCAAAGACAGTTCGTGCTATTTCCGGGACTTCAGTGTCCAGAATGCCCCGCAGTTTCTCAGCTGAGCAGCCCATTGGGGGGCGTGGAATTGGGCATTATTTAATTGGGACTGAACCGGAAATAGCACGAACTGTCTTTGAAGCCTCTGAGAAGAGGAATCCTTTGAAACGCGTCAGGCTCAATCTCAATGGGACAGCTGCTAAAGAATCTGCAGACATTTTTGCTGTTTATACCGGAATAAAAGCTGTGCTTGTGACGGTGTTGGAGTGCGGCTCATTGCTTGGGCAAACTGGAGCTTGGATATTTGGCGGCGTGCCCCGCTGCCGAGCATGCACCACCCCAGGAAGGAGGGCCCTGGGCCGGTATTACCGAGCCCTGTTGTGGAAACACCAAGGATTGAGGACGGCATCTGCCTGTGGAGGTCCATTTGCGGGCTTGAAATGTTGTTGCCGGCAGTGAATTAGTGCATGGAATGTTCCGGGACTTCAGTGTCCAGAATGCCCCGCAGTTTCTCAGCTGAGCAGCCCATTGGGGGCGTGGAATTGGGCATTATTTAATTGGGACTGAACCGGAAATAGCACGAACTGTCTTTGAGAGCCTCTGAGGAAGAAGGGGAATCCTTGAAACGCGTCAGGCTGAATCTCAATGGGACAGCTGCTAAAGGAATCTGCAGACATTTTTGCTGTTTATACCGGAATAAAAGCTGTGCTTTGTGACGGTGTTGGAGTGCGGCTCATTGCTTTGGGCAAACTTGGAGCTTGGATATTTGGCGGCGTGCCCCGCTGCCGAGCACGCACCACCCCAGGAAGGAGGGGCCCTTGGGCCGGTATTTACCGAGCCCTGTTGTGGGAAACACCGCCAAGGATTGAGGACGGCATCTGCCTGTGGAGGTCCATTTGCGGGCTTGAAATGTTGTTGCCGGCAGTGAATTAGTGCATGGAATATTTCCGGGACTTCAGTGTCCAGAATGCCCCGCAGTTTCTCAGCTGAGCAGCCCATTGGGGGGCGTGGAATTGGGCATTATTTAATTGGGACTGAACCGGAAATAGCACAAACTGTCTTTGAGAGCCTCTGAGGAAGAAGGGGAATCCTTTGAAACGCGTCAGGCTGAATCTCAATGGGACAGCTGCTAAAGGAATCTGCAGACATTTTTGCTGTTTATACCGGAATAAAAGCTGTGCTTTGTGACGGTGTTGGAGTGCGGCTCATTGCTTTGGGCAAACTTGGAGCTTGGATATATATATATATATATATAAGATCTCTGGGTTTAGTGGCAGACCTTGGTACCTTAGCATACACAGATGGACGTTCTACATCTCAGCTGGCACAGCAATCATGTCTCAGAACCATCGCTCAGCTCAGTGTTTTCTCAAAAACCCTTGCGCTCAGTTGTATGACAAGATATGTGTGTTCACAAACAGCAGATGTGTTCTCGTGTTATGTCTATGTGTTAGCACCTGACCAGAGAGAATAACAAGGGGCATTGTTGTTTGACCTTGTCTGCGGTGTTCAAACTAAATCCCAGGAAAAGAACAGAACGCGAAAACATATGCAGGTTCCGTGTGAAAGTACAATGTGACACAAATGAAAGCATATTTATAGAGTAACGTGTGCAAAAGAAAATTATACAATGTGCCCAATTAGGCTAACATAGGGAAACTACAATGGGCCATGCAGGAAATACATGACAGTGCCATAGTGGTGCCATAGTCTAATTTGTACCACCTGCAGCAACATTGTACCTATACCGAAACCGCAAGCACAACTACTTGATAAATATCTAGGCACTGGTGGACCATCGTGGAATGTTCATCAATGTCCTTGCAAAATTTCCAAGAAGAGCACTGTTAGAAGGTGGTTCTGACACTCGGAGCCGCCTGGATTTTTCGCTTTTTGAGCACCTATTTGTTGTGCTTTTACTGTGGGAGAGCCTCATAAGTTGGGACTCACCCACAGTGAACTCATGATGAAAGAGACTGCATGTGGATTTTACTGGTGTCCCCCTAGCTTGACTAGGCCGCTGCGCAGCAGCTGGAGTAAGGGGCACTGGGCTGGTTACATGCAGACACATGTGTACATGCGTGTGCACACGTGTACGGGCTGTGCAGGGGAGATTCCTGGCGTGCGTAGCCCAGGAGCAGCTACAAAGTGAATGGTGTGGCAGGACTTATGCAGAATTGTGTGGTGACATGGAATAGGCTTTATACAGTGGGAAGAAACATGCCAGGGAAAGTCAGTGTGCTTTACAGTGTTTATTCCATTATTCTCTTATGAGGATAGGGAGCACATGGGCTAGTTTTACCTCCCTAGGGCCTACAAATTCCAGACACGCACCAAAGTCCACTGTAACCTATGTGAGAAGAAGTATTCTGCAGAGTCCAAAGTCATATTTGTACTGCTTTTGGGTCATCCAGAAATGTTATATTTCTCTGAGTCAGCTCATAACCAGGGCCTGGCTGGGGGCTGACCCCAGCCGACTGGATTAATGACCTTTCTTCCAAGAGCGAAGACCTCCACTCCACGAAGAGAAGATGGGTGGAGCTACAGGCTAATCCATCAGCAGCTGTCACCTGGTGCCAGGCACCAAGCTGCACAAGGGAGAAGGCAGCTCTGGGGGGAAGGGACTTTCAGAGACCATGTGCAGGAGACCCTGGACGATGCCATCTTGAACCAACCCAGAGGCCTGGGCAGGAAGGAGGGAGCAGGGGCAGAGAAGTGATGTGTCACTGTGTGATAGGGCAAACAGAGACTTCCTGCCAGCTCCCTCCCCCAATTCTTAAAAAGTGTTTGCACAGGAAGAGAAGCTCTCTCTGGGGTGTGGTCTGCTGAGGCAGAGGGTGCTGAAGCCTGGCGCAATGGGCAGTTGGAAGGAGGAACCCCCTGACTGTCCCAGGATCCTGAACAGCGCCAGGAGAAGAGACCAGGACCAGTGCGCAGAAGCCGGGGCCTATGCTCGGGGAGAAGAGAGGCCCAGGAGGAGAGCCAGGTGAAAGGCTGGCACAGGGAGCCAGTGAAGACAGCTCTCTGCTGAATCCACCCTCTGTGAGACCCCGAGGGTGAAGTAGAGTGCTCCCAGTGGAGCCACCAGGAGCAAGAAGAGGCCAAAACCAGGAAGATCGGACCCCTGGGGGCTGAGATATGCCCCCCAGAAGGTAGGCGACCTTTGACCTGTGGCCAACCGATGACAAAGTGTGTGGGGCAGCGCCGCCGGTCCAGAGAATGCCCCCGGGGTGGGTCAGGCCCCGGGGGCAGCCCCCCAAAGAAGTGCAGTCGGGGTGTGCCGTCATGCACCCCGTGAAGGTGCCCCCGCGGGTTGCCAGGAGCCCACCCTGGCCCCCGCCGAACATGAAGCCGGGGAGTGCCTTCGCGCTCCCCGTGAAGAGTTGCAGGGGAACGGCCCGGGATCCCAACTCCGGGCCCCGTGCGAGGAGGAGGCGGGGAGTGCCATCGCGCCCCCGCGAAGGGGTCTCGGGGGCCCGGGATTCCATCTCCGGGCCCCGAAGCAAAGCCGGGGAGCTCCGCCGCACTCCCGTTGAAGATGTCCCCCCGCAGGGTGCCAGGATCCCACCCTGGCCCCTCCTGAAAAAGCAAAGACGGGGAGCACCGGTGCGCTCCCCGCGAAGGTGAGAAGTGCGGCCCGAGACCCCATCTCCAGGCCCCGAAGTGCAGGAAGGAGGGGTGGGAGTGCCGTCGCACTCCCCCGAGGTCCGGCGAGGCCGAGGACGTCTCCGCGTCTGCCCACCAGAGCGGGCAGACCAGAATGGATGAGCTGGCTCCCGCGGCCGCACACGGAGGTGCGGGCTGAGCGGGGAGCTGGCAGGAGCAGCCGGGGGTGGGCTCCCCGGGCTGCCCTCAAGCCTGGTGATGCAGGAGGCCCAAGTGGGACCGGGCCTCCCTGAAGCGAGAAGCGGCCGGGGGTGGGCTCCCGGAGTCGACAACCCTTACCTGGGGGTCCGGGTGGGACCGGGCCCCCCAACGGGCCGCAGATTTCCTCACCTGGGGGTCCGGGTGGGACCGAGTCCCCAACAGCTGAAGAGGCGGCAAAGCCGCCGCCGGCATAATCGCGGCTCTCCCCTACACAGCGGGGGAGCCGCTACTAGAATATTCACGGCAAGGAACACGGAGCGCCCCATAATGCCTTGCAAGGCATGGGGAAATCTACTGTTTGGGGGCGTTTGGTGGCCCCCAGAGGAGAGGGGTCACCCCCATTTGCTGGAGAGGTGCAGTGGTAGCTGCAGGAGGAACGCAGCCTCCCCCAGCACAAAGAAGAAAAGTCCCTCCCTAAGTCTCATGGGGACTTGAAAAGAATAACCCCTCAAGGGCTCAGCCAGGCTTTATCAGCATCCCCATGGCTGGAACTTTTGTTCTACAGCTGGGGGTGTCTCAGGGATTGCATCAAGGAGTGAAGGGCTGAGTTGGGGATGTCTGGAGAAGAGCATCCCCTGGAGGTGAAGAGGTGTAATTGCACCAGAATTGCATTTACTAACGTTATTTCTTTTAGAGGGACTGAAAGTCACATGTGTAATGTGAAGTACCTGTGTAAGGTGAGGTCATAAGCAAAGTGGGGTTATGTTGCCAGACAGTCCTGCTAGGATGTCTGGCTGTATATGCTTAATCCTGTGATTCACCTGTGATGCCTTTAGGGGCGGTAATTGCAATGCATTATAATGATCAACAAAGGTGATGAGTACTGTCATTCTAATGTGATGCTTAAACATGTATTCTTGCTGCTGCGCTTAGGTGAAGAACAATCCAGACTGTTAGCCCCTAAGATGTAGAGGTACATCCTGTATGGTCAGTGGGAGATGCTCAGTCAGGATTATGTGTCACCAGGGCTGGGGTGCCTATTTTAAATGCTTGTTGAGGTAATGGGGTGTGTCGCCACTGGGATGGTGCCAGTGCGTAGGGCCCCTCGCTCCATGTTATTTTCAACTAACTGCATTAGGGGGCAAGATGATGTGCAAACATTGGAGTGGTGGTACTAGACCCCACCCCCATGCGGGAGGGGTAGAGATGTTATGCAATGTCACAAAGTAATTGCAACAGCTTATGTATATTTGTAAATTGGTGCATAGTATTGAGTAGTGCGTGTGTTTAAAAAATGTACTCTTACTTTTATAAAGCAAAGTACAGACTGGACAATCAATTATTGCGTGTTATTTCTGCGCACCTGTAATGGCAATTACTAGCCCACAAGAATGGAACCAACATTGATCCCATCAAGCTACACAGCCAAACTTCATTTTGAATCCAATGAATTACATTCATCTGTATTCTTTAGTTTTACTCCTTTTTTCACCATTCTTTTTCATCCACTTTTAACCTGTACTTTCAATTCATTATATTCAACCTTTGTGTTTCATCGCTGTTCAAAAAAGTGCAGGAGTAGTCAATGGGTTCCACATGCCATACTTTATTCCAACAACCCAATGCATTTCAGGAAACGAAATCCCTTCATCAGGGGTATCATGGCATGCTCATCCCTCTAACTTCTTAAAACCATAGTGTCAAAATTCCGCATCCGTTATCCAACTGTATGTCAAATCTCATTCGATGCATCCTTTTATTGCCATCTGTGACCCATTTCAGTGCCAAATAAAATGTTGGACTAGACCACACCACCTCCCTTGAGTAAGCCTCAGACTGCTCTGCAACGCTACCCTCTGAGAGTTAGGCCCTACAATTGAGTGTTTGGTTCCCAGTGAAGGACAAATGTAGTCATGTTATTTGTGCAGGCCTCACAGATAAAGCCTCGTTTTCCAACATTGGTGTCTAGCGGCGGGATACATAGTATCCCATTCTGGTGTGCATTTATAGCATTTGATAAGTCCAGTTTTGCCTCACATTACCTATGCAGTAATAAGCAAATGGAAGAGCGCAAGGCTCTGAGAAATGTTCAAAGTTTTGGTTATGTGAACTATAAGTATGGGGAAGGAAAGCCCCGCGCACATATATGTCATGTGACGAAATTATGGTTTAAATGTAAACTGTATTGATATGACTGAGTTAAGTTGATTACCATGTGCTAGCGGGATGGTGCTTTCCAGGAAATGAGTGCATACAAATGTTCTAAGCCATATTGTACACCTTTGAACCCTAACACTACATACACTACACCTGCATGAGGAGGGTGTCTCCTCAAGAGATAGGGACAGCAACTGATACCTACATCACAGAGGGGGGTGTAGGGGTGAATTGACCTTTATGGGGGACAGGAGAGGTAGGGGGTCCTGGGAGATTCCCGCGCTTTGTAAGGACAGGGAGGGTGTCCACAAAAGGGGCCCCAGATATCCTTCGTTGAAAGTTTTCTTCCAATTGGCGCAGGCCAAAACCACTGGAAGGGTAGGGCAGGAGGTTTCTTTACACCGGGTAGTAACATCCCAGGGGTTTCCATAGTGGGGAACCCCAAGAAACTTTTCCCACAGTGGGAGGAGGGTGTGGTAGAGTTGTGTGTCCGGCAGGCCCCCCAGGTTAACTGGCAGGGAAGGTGAGCAACCCAGGGGTGGCCCCAAAGGAGGGTAGTTCTCAAGCGAGGGTGTGTAGTGGTAGCCCCTAGGTACACTAGGTGGGCTAGGTAACTGACCCAGTGGAGATCTGAGTGGGGGTGATGTACTCCCTAGATTCCAGGTGAAGGGTTAGTGGTGGACCCTGAGGTGTCAGGGTCGGGTAAGTGGTTACCCAAGGAAGCAACAGGATGTCATTCTGGAGCTGGTGTTGTGAACCTGAAGTGGTGGCTGGGGCGATGCCTAGCCGGTGACCAGTCAGGTAGGTCCTGTGGGACTTTGACCCCAGGACCAGGAGCATGGGGGTGTTCCCCTAGCTCGCGGCAGGAGGTGGACTTCTGCAAGGTAGTACCACCCTGAACATAGGTGGGGCCCATCTTAAGTGAAGGGACCCCAGTGTTTCCCAAAGGGGTGGTGCAGGCCTAGCCGGGATCTTTAGGGTCCCTGGCGGATGGAGGTAGCGCCCTGAAGACAGGTCGGGCCTATCTTAAGTGAAGGGACCCTGTGCTTCAAAGGAGGGTGGTGCAGGCCTAGCCGGGATCTTTAGGGTCCCTGGCTGAGTGTGGTAGTACTACCCTGAAGGCAGTTGGGGCCTATCTTAAGTGAAGGGACCCTGCTCTTCAGAAGGGGTGGTGCAGGCCATCCAGGGATCATGTGGGTCCCTGGACGGTCTCCCAAGGCGCTGCAGGGAGACCGGGGAGAGCCATGAGAGGGGGGCCTGGGTGTAGCTAACTCAGGGCCCACAGGCTCTCTAAGGGTAATCCGAGAGGAGAGCGTGCCTCTCGGAGGGAAGGGTGCATAGGCCCTGTTCTCGCAGCGGAGAACAAGGAAGGGGTCTAGGTTCCCGGCGTAGTTTCTGTGTGGAGCTACTGACGGGGGGAATGAGCTGTAGGATGTCTGAAGAGGCACCCTCAGTGTTCCTCACTGGCACTGCTAGTGTGGTAGTGAGGCCGGTCTGAGGTCCTATCAGGGAGCCAGGCCAGTGGCCAAAGGGTGCTTTTCTGTGTGGGGAAAGCATGAGTGGCTGTGTTTTCTTTAGGGAAGACAGTCATCCCGAAAGGGTGGTGGCAGCTTAATGACCCCAGCGGCAGGCTGAGGGTGAGGGTCCAGAGAGGTTGCATCTTTGGGGTGCAAGGATCAAACGGAGAGAGGGTACTGGTTGGAACAAACTCGGGAAGGGAGACCAGCTAGTGACCCCGGGGATGGGATGTAGACCTATCCCAGAAAACCGCATCGGTGCTGAGGCACTGTACCCTTGTCCAGAGAAGTGGTAGGCATAGTGTTGCATGCCCAAGGGCAAAGGTGGGCCTAGTTAGGCTGAGTCCATGTAGACCATGAGTGACCTAGAGGTATCTAACCTAGAGCCCGGGGGGTTCTTAGGGTAGTCTGGGATCCCAGTCATGGGTGAAGGTTTCATGGATGGGAGAAGTAGGTTGTCTGAGCGGATAACTGGTGAGTAAGGGGGGTCTGGTCAGAACTCCTTATAACTAGTTATCGCTGACTATGGGAAGAGTACCCATGTAGAGTGGCTATTTCTTCCCTGTAGGAATCAGCTGGGCGCGGCGTGTGTTAGAAGGTGGTTCTGACACTCGGAGCCGCCTGAATTTTTTGTTTTTTGAGCACCTATTTGTTGAGCTTTTACTGTGGGAGAGCCTCATAAGTTGGGACTTACCCACAGTGAACTCATGATGAAAGAGACTGCATGTGGATTTTACTGGTGTCCCCCTAGCTTGACTAGGCCGCTGCACAGCAGCTGGAGTAAGGGGCACTGGGCTGGTTACATGCAGACACATGTGTACATGCGTGTGCACACGTGTACGGGCTGCGCAGGGGAGATTCCTGGAGTGCGTAGCCCAGGAGCAGCTACAAAGTGAATGGTGTGGCAGGACTTATGCAGAATTGGGTGGTGACATGGAATAGGCTTTGTACAGTGGGACAAACATGCCAGGGAAAGTCAGTGTGCTTTACAGTGTTTATTCCATTATTCTCTTATGAGGATAGGGAGCACATGGGCTAGTTTTACCTTCCTAGGGCCTACAAATTCCAGACACGCACCAAAGTCCACTGTAACCTATGTGAGAAGAAGTATTCTGCAGAGTCCAAAGTCATATTTGTACTGCTTTTGGGTGATGCAGAAATGTTATATTTCTCTGAGTCAGCTCATAACCAGGCCTGGCTGGGGGCTGACCCCAGCCGACTGGATTAATGACCTTTCTTTCAAGAGCGAAGACCTCCTCTCCATGAAGAGAAGATGGGTGGAGCTACAGGCTAATCCATCAGCAGCTGTCACCTGGTGCCAGGCACCCAGCTGCACAAGGGAGAAGGCAGCTCTGGGGGAAAGGGGCTTTCAGAGACCATGTGGCAGGAGACCCTGGACGATGCCATCTTGAACCAACCCAGAGGCCTGGGCAGGAAGGAGGGAGCAGGGGCAGAGAAGTGATGTGTCGCTGTGTGATAAGGCAAACAGAGACTTCCTGCCAGCCCCCTCCCCAATTCTTAAAAAGTGTTTGCACAGGAAGAGAAGCTCTCTCTGGGGTGTGGTCTGCTGAGGCAGAGGGTGCTGGAGCCTGGCATAATGGGCAGTTGGAAGGAGGAACCCCCTGACTGTCCCAGGATCCTGAACAGTGCCAGGAGAAGAGACCAGGACCAGTGCGCAGAAGCAGGGGCCTCTGCGCAGGGAGAAGAGAGGCCCAGGAGGAGAGCCAGGCGAAAGGCTGGCGCAGGGAGCCAGTGAAGACAGCTCCCTGCTGAATCCACCCTCTGTGAGACCCCGAGGGCGAAGGAGAGTGCTCCCAGTGACTGCGGAGTGCCACCAGGAGCAAGAAGAGGACAAAACCAGGAAGATCGGACCTCTGGGGGCTGAGATATGCCCCCCAGAAGGTAGGCAAACTTTGACCTGTGGCCAACCGACAACGAAGTGCGTGGGGCTCCGCCGCCGGTCCAAAGAATGCCCCCGGGGTTGGTCAGGCCATGGGGGCTGCCCCACCAAAGAATTGCAGTTGGGGTGCACCGTCACGCACCCCGTGAAGGTGCCCCCACGGGGTGCCAGGAGCCCACCCTGGCCCCCGCCGAACATGAAGCCGGGGAGCGCCGTCGCGCTTCCCGTGAAGAGTTGCAGGGGAGGGGCCCGGGATCCCAACTCCGGGCACCATGCGAGGAGGAGGAGGAGGCGGGGAGCGCCGTCGCGCCACCCGTGAAGGGGTCTCGGGGGCCCGGGACCCCATCTCCGGGCCCGAAGCAAAGCCGGGGAGCTCCGCCGAGCTCCCCGTGAAGATGTCCCCCCGCGGGGTGCCAGGAGCCCACCCTGGCCCCCGCCGAAAAAGCAAAGACGGGGAGCACCGGCACGCTCCCCGCGAAGGTGAGAAGAGGGGCCCGGGACCCCATCTCCGGGCCCCGAAGTGTGGGAAGGAGGGGGGGAGTGCCGTTGCACTCCACCCGAGGTCCGGCGAGGCCGAGGAGGTCTCCGCGTCTGCCCGCCGGAGCGGGCAGACCAGAATGGATGAGCCAGCTCCCTTGGCAGCACACCAAGGTGTGGGCCGAGCGGGGAGCCGGCAGGAGCAGCCGGGGGTGGGCTCCCCGGGCTGCCCTCAAGCCTGGTGATGCAGGAGACCCGGGTGGGACCGGGCCTCCCTGAAGCGAGAAGTGGCGGGGTGGGCTTCCCGAGTCGACAACCCTTACCTGGCGGTCTGGGTGGGACCGGGCCCCCCAACGGGCCGCAGATTTCCTCACCTGGGGGTCTGGGTGGGACCGGGCTCCCCAACAGCTGAAGAGGTGGCGAAGCCGCCAGCGGCACAATCGCGGCTCTCCCCTACGCAGCGGGGGAGCCGCTACTAGAATATTCACGGCAAGGAACACAGAGCACCCCATAAAGCCTTGCAAGGCATGGTGAAATCTACTGTTTGGGGGCGTTTGGTGGCCCCCAGAGGAGAGGGGCCACCCCCATTTGCTGGAGAGGTGCAGAAGGAGCTGCAGGAGGAACGCAGCCTCCCCCAGCACAAAGAAGAAAAGTCCCTCCCCAAGTCTTATGGGGACTTGAAAAAAATAACCCCTCAAGGGCTCAGCCAGGCTTTATCAGCATCCCCATGGCTGGAACTTTTGTTCTACAGCTGGGGGTGCCTCAGGGATTGTCTCAAGGAGTGAAGGGCTGAGTTGGGCATCCCCTGGAGAAGGGCATCCCCTGGAGATGAAGAGGTGTAATTGCACCAGAACTGCATTTACTAACGTTATTTCTTTTAGAGGGACTGAAAGTCACATGTGTAATGTGAAGTACCTGTGTAAGGTGAGGTCATAAGCAAAGTGGGGTTATGTTGCCAGACAGTCCTGCTAGGATGTCTGGCTGTATATGCTTAATCCTGTGATTCACCTGTGATGCCTTTAGGGGCTGTAATTGCAATGCATTATAATGGTAATGAGTACTGTCATTCTAAAGTGATGCTTAAACATGTATTCTTGCTGCTGCGCTTAGGTGAAGAACAATCCAGACTGTTAGCCCCTAAGATGTAGAGGTGCATCCTGTATGGTCAGTGGGAGATGCTCAGTCAGGATTATGTGTCACCAGGGCAGGGGTGCCTATTTTAAATGCTTGTTGAGGTAATGGGGTGGGTCGCCACTGGGATGGTGCCAGTGCGCAGGGCCCTCGCTCCAGGTTATATTCAACTAACTGCATTAGGGGGCAAGATGATGTGCAAACATGGGAGTGGTGGTACTAGACCCCACCCCCCTGCGGGAGGGGTGGTGATGTTATGCAATGTCACAAAGTAATTCCAACAGCTTATGTATATTTGTAAATTGGTGCATAGTATTGAGTAGTGCGTGTGTTTAATAAATGTACTCTTACTTTTATAAAGCAAAGTTCAGACTGGACGATCAATTATTGAGTGTTATTTCTGCGCACCTGTACTGGCGATTACTAGCCCACAAGAATGGAACCAACATTGATCCCCTCAAGTTGCATAGCCAAACTTCGTTTTGAATTCAATGAATTAAATTCATCTGTATTCTTTAGTTTTACTCCTTTTTCACTATTCTTTTTCATCCACTTTTAACTTGTACTTTCAATTCATTATATTCAACCTTTGTGTTTCATCGCTGTTCAAAAAAGCGCAGGAGTAGTCAATGGGTTCCACATGCCATACTTTATTACAACAACCCAATGCATTTCGGGAAAAGAAATCCCTTCATCAGGGGTATCATGGCATGCTCATCCCTCTAACTTCTTAAAACCATAGTGTCAAAATTCCGCATCCGTTATCAAACTGTATGTTAAATCTCATTCGACGCATCCTTTTATTGCTATCTGTGACCCATTTCAGTGCCAAATAAAATGTTGGACTAGCCCACACCACCTCCCTTGAGTAAGCCTCAGACTGCTCTGCAACGCTACCCTCTGAGAGTCAGGCGCTACAATTGGGTGTTTGGTTCCCAGTGAAGGACAAATGTAGTCATGTTATTTGTGCAGGCCTCACAGATTCTGCCTCGTTTTCCAACATTGGTGTCTAGCGGCGGGATACATAGTATCCCATTCTGGTGTGCATTTATTGCATTTGATAAGTCAAGTTTTGCCACACATTACCTATGCAGTAATAAGCAAATGGAAGAGCGCAAGGCTCTGAGAAAGGTTCAAAGTTTTGGTTATGTGAACTATAAGTATGGGAAAGGAAAGCCCCGCGCACATATATGTCATGTGACGATATTATGGTTTAAATGTAAACTGTATTGATATGACTGAGTTAAGTTGATTATCATGTGCTAGCGGGATGGTGCTTTCCAGGAAATGAGTGCATACAAATGTTCTAAGCCATATTGTACACCTTTGAACCCTAACACTACATACACTACACCTGCGTGAGGAGGGTGTCTCCTTAAGAGATAGGGACAGCAACTGATACCTACATCACAGAGGGGGGTGTAGGGGTGGATTGACCTTTATGGGGGACAGGAGAGGTAGGGGGTCCTGGGAGATTCCCGCGCTTTTTAAGGGCAGGGAGGGTGTCCACAGAAGGGGCCCCAGATATCCTTCGTTGAAAGTTTTCTTGCCATTGGCGCAGGCCAAAACCACTGGAAGGGTGGGGCAGGAGGTTTCTTTACCCCGGGTAGTAACATCCCAGGGGTTTCCATGGTGGGGGACCCCAAGAAACTTTTCCCACAGTGGGAGGAGGGTGTGGTAGAGTTGTGTGTCCGGCAGGCCCCCCCAGGTTAACTGGTGGGGAAGGTGAGCAACCCAGGGGTGGCCCCTGGTAGGGGGTGGCCCCAAAGGAGGATAGTTCTCAAGCAAGGGTGTGTAGTGGTAGCCCCTAGGTACACTAGGTGGGCTAGGTAACTGACCCAGTGGACATCTGAGTGGGGGTGTTGTACTCCCTAGATTCCAGGTGAAGGGTTAGTGGTGGACCCTGAGGTGTCAGGGTCGGGTAAGTGGTTACCCAAGGAAGCAACAGGATGTCATTCTGGAGCTGGTGTTGTGAACCTGAAGTGGTGGCTGGGGCGATGCCTAGCCGGTGGCCAGTCAGGTAGGTCCTGTGGGACTTTGACCCCAGGACCAGGAGCATGGGGGTGTTCCCCTAGCTCGCGGCAGGAGGTGGACTTCTGCAAGGTAGTACCACCCTGAACACAGGTGGGGCCCATCTTAAGTGAAGGGACCCCGGTGTTTCCCAAAGGGGTGGTGCAGGCCTAGCCGGGATCTTTAGGGTCCCTGGCGGATGGAGGTAGCGCCCTGAAGACAGGTGGGGCCTATCTTAAGTGAAGGGAGCCTGTGCTTCAGAGGAGGGTGGTGCAGGCCTAGCCGGGATCTTTAGGGTCCCTGGCTGAGTGTGGTAGTACTACCCTGAAGGCAGGTGGGGCCTATCTTAAGTGAAGGGACCCTGCTCTTCAGAAGGGGTGGTGCAGGCCATCCAGGGATCATGTGGGTCCCTGGACGGTCTCCCAAGGTGCTGCAGGGAGACCGGGGAGAGCCATGAGAGGGGGGCCTGGGTGTAGCTAACTCAGGTCCCACAGGCTCTCTAAGGGTAATCCGAGAGGAGAGCGAGCCTCTCGGAGGGAAGGGTGCATAGGCCCTGTTCTCGCAGCGGAGAACAAGGAAGGGGTCTAGGTTCCCGGCGTAGTTTCTCTGTGGAGCTACTGACGGGGGGAATGAGCTGTAGGATGTCTGAAGAGACACCCTCAGTGTTCCTCACTGGCACTGCTAGTGTGGTAGTGAGGCCGGTCTGAGGTCCTATCAGGGAGCCAGGCCAGTGGCCAAAGGGTGCTTTTCTGTGTGGGGAAAGCATGAGTGGCTGTGTTTTCTTTAGGGAAGACAGTCATCCCGAAAGGGTGGTGGCAGCTGAATGACCCCAGCGGCAGGTTGAGGGTGAGGGTCCAGAGAGGTTGCATCTTTGGGGTGCAAGGATCAAACGGAGAGAGGGTACTGGTTGGAACAACCTCCGGAAGGGAGACCAGCTAGTGATCCCGGGGATGGGATGTAGACCTATCCCAGAAATCCGCAACGGTGCTGAGGCACTGTACCCTTGTCCAGAGAAGTGGTAGGCATAGTGTTGCATGCCCAAGGGCAAAGGTGGGCCTAGTTAGGCTGAGTCCATGTAGACCATGAGTGACCTAGAGGTATCTAACCTAGAGCCCGGGGGGTTCTTAGGGTAGTCTGGGATTCCTGTCATGGGTAGAGGTTTCATGGATGGGAGGAGTAGGTTGTCTGAGCGGATAACTGGTGAGTAAGGGGGGTCTGGTCAGAACTCCTTATAACTAGTTATCGCTGACTACGGGAAGAGTACCCATGTAGAGTGGCTATTTCTTCCCTGTAGGAATCAGCTGGGCGCGGCGTGTGTTAGAAGGTGGTTCTGACACTCGGAGCCGCCTGAATTTTTTGCTTTTTGATCACCTATTTGTTGAGCTTTTACTGTGGGAGAGCCTCATAAGTTGGGACATACCCACAGTGAACTCATGATGAAAGAGACTGCATGTGGATTTTACTGGTGTCCCCCTAGCTTGACTAGGCCGCTGCGCAGCAGCTGGAGTAAGGGGCACTGGGCTGGTTACATGCAGACACATGTGTACATGCGTGTGCACACGTGTACGGGCTGTGCAGGGGAGATTCCTGGCGTGCGTAGCCCAGGAGCAGCTACAAAGTGAATGGTGTGGCAGGACTTATGCAGAATTGGGTGGTGACATGGAATAGGCTTTGTACAGTGGGAAGAAACATGCCAGGGATAGTCAGTGTGCTTTGCAGTGTTTATTCCATTATTCTCTTATGAGGATAGGGAGCACATGGGCTAGTTTTACCTCCCTAGGGCCTACAAATTCCAGACACGCACCAAAGTCCACTGTAACCTATGTGAGAAGAAGTATTCTGCAGAGTCCAAAGTCATATTTGTACTGCTTTTGGGTCATCCAGAAATGTTATATTTCTCTGAGTCAGCTCATAACCAGGGCATGGCTGGGGGCTGACCCCAGCCGACTGGATTAATGACCTTTCTTCCAAGAGCGAAGACCTCCTCTCCACGAAGAGAAGATGGGTAGAGCTACAGGCTAATCCATCAGCAGCTGTCACCTGGTACCAGGCACCCAGCTGCACAAGGGAGAAGGCAGCTCTGGGGGGAAGGGGCTTTCAGAGACCATGTGGCAGGAGACCCTGGACGACGCCATCTTGAACCAACCCAGAGGCCTGGGCAGGAAGGAGGGAGCAGGGGCAGAGAAGTAATGTGTCGCTGTGTGATAGGGCAAACAGAGACTTCCTGCCAGCCCCCTCCCCAATTCTTAAAAAGTGTTTGCACAGGAAGAGAAGCTCTCTCTGGGGTGTGGTCTGCTGAGGCAGAGGGTGCTGGAGCCTGGTGCAATGAGCAGTTGGAAGGAGGAACCCCCTGACTGTCCCTGGATCCTGAACAGCGCCAGGAGAAGAGACCAGGACCAGTGCGCAGAAGCAGGGGCCTCTGCGCAGGGAGAAGAGAGGCCCAGGAGGAGAGCCAGGCGAAAGGCTGGTGCAGGGAGCCAGTGAAGACAGCTCCCTGCTGAATCCACCCTCTGTGAGACCCCAAGGGTGAAGCAGAGTGCTCCCAGTGGCTGCGGAGCGCCACCAGAAGAAAGAAGAGGCCAAAACCAGGAAGATCGGACCCCTGGGGGCTGAGATATGCCCCCCAGAAGGTAGGCGACCTTTGACCTGTGGCCAACTGACAACGAAGCGCGTGGGGCTCCGCCGCCGGTCCAAAGAATGCCCCCGGGGTGGGTCAGGCCACAGAGGCTGCCCCCCAAAGAAGTGCAGTCGGGGTGCACTGTCATGCACCCCGTGAAGGTGTCCCACGGGGTGCCAGGAGCCCACCCTGGCCCCCGCCGAACATGAAGCTGGGGAGCTCTGTCGCACTCCCCGTGAAGAGTTGCATGGGAGGGGCCCGGGATCCCAACTCCGGGCCCTGTGCGAGGAGGAGGAGGAGGAGGCGGGGAGCGCTGTCGCGCCTCCCGTGAAGGGGTCTCGGGGGCCCGGGACCCCATCTCCGGGCCCGAAGCAAAGCCGGGGAGCTCTGCCGCGCTCCCCGTGAAGATGTCTCCCCGCGGGGTGCCAGGAGCCCACCCTGGCCCCCGCCAAAAAAGCAAAGACGGGGAGCGCAATGGCGAAGGTGAGAAGAGGGGCCCGGGACCCCATCTCTGGGCCCCGAAGTGCAGGAAGGAGGGGGGAGTACCGTCGCATTCCCCCCGAGGTCCGGCGAGGCCGAGGAGGTCTCCGCGTCTGCCCGCCGGAGCGGGCAGACCAGAATGGATGAGCCGGCTCCCGCGGCCGCACACCGAGGTGTGGGCCAAGCGGGGAACCAGCAGGAGCAGCCTGGGGTGGGCTCCCCGGGCTGCCCTCAAGCCTGGTGATGCAGGAGGCCTGGGTGGGACCGGGCCTCCCTGAAGCGAGAAGCGGCCGGGGGTGGGCTCCCCGAGTCGACAACCCTTACCTGGGGGTCCGGGTGGGACCGGGCCCCCCAACGGGCCGCAGATTTCCTCACCTGGGGGTCTGGGTGGGACCGGGCCCCCCAACAGCTGAAGAGGCGGCGGCACAATCGCGGCTCTCCCCTACGCAGCGGGGGAGCCGCTACTAGAATATTCACGGCAAGGAACACAGAGCTCCCCATAATGCCTTGCAAGGCATGGTGAAATCTACTGTTTGGGGGCGTTTGGTGGCCCCCAGAGGAGAGGGGCCACCCCCATTTGCTGGAGAGGTGCAGAGGGAGCAGCAGGAGGAACGCAGCCTCCCCCAGCACAAAGAAGAAAAGTCCCTCCCTAAGTCTCATGGGGACTTGAAAAAAATAACCCCTCAAGGGCTCACCCAGGCTTTATCAGCATCTGCATGGCTGGAATTGTTATTCTACAGCTGGGGGTGCCTCAGGGATTGCCTCAAGGAGTGAAGGGCTGAGTTGGGGATATCTGGAGAAGGGCATCCCCTGGAGATGAAGAGTTGTAACTGCACCAGAACTGCATTTACTAACGTTATTTCTTTTAGAGGGACTGAAAGTCACATGTGTAATGTGAAGTACCTGTGTAAGGTGAGGTCATAAGCAAAGTGGGGTTATGTTGCCAGACAGTCCTGCTAGGATGTCTGGCTGTATATGCTTAATCCTGTGATTCACCTGTGATGCCTTTAGGGGCGGTAATTGCAATGCATTATAATGATCAACAAAGGTGATGAGGACACTGTCATTCTAATGTGATGCTTAAACATGTATTCTTGCTGCTGCGCTTAGGTGAAGAACAATCCAGACTGTTAGCCCCTAAGATGTAGAGGTACATCCTGTATGGTCAGTGGGAGATGCTCAGTCAGGATTATGTGTCACCAGGGCAGGGGTGCCTATTTTAAATGCTTGTTGAGGTAATGGGATGTGTCGCCACTGGGATGGTGCCAGTGCGCAGGGCCCTCGCTCCATGTTATTTTCAACTAACTGCATTAGGGGGCAAGATGATGTGCAAACATGGGAGTGGTGGTACTAGACCCCACCCCCATGCGGGAGGGGTGGAGATGTTATGCAATGACACAAAGTAATTGCAACAGCTTATGTATATTTGTAAATTGGTGCATAGTATTGAGTAGTGCGTGTGTTTAATAAATGTACTCTTACTTTTATAAAGCAAAGTACAGACTGGACAATCAATTATTGCGTGTTATTTCTGCGCACTGGTAATGGCGATTACTAGCCCACACCACCTCCCTTGAGTAAGCCTCAGACTGCTCTGCAACTCTACCCTGTGAGAGTCAGGCGCTACAATTGGGTGTTTGGTTCCCAGTGAAGGACAAATGTAGTCATGTTATTTGTGCAGGCCTCACAGATGCTGCCTCGTTTTCCAACAAGCACATAATGAGTACATCTTCCAGCACAGTACTATCAATGAGCAGTTGAATGCAGATATGGGAATGGCTTACTCATTGGTAAGGATAGCAGAAATATACATTATACCAACTAAGAAGTTGTGACATATGTTGGATATGGAGCAGGTCCTCATGCCAGCTCCCCATGCAACAGTTCTATTGTCCAGCTTGCCCGTAGTCCGCTACCCTCTGCTGCCTTAGGTTTGTGCCTCCTCATTTTCTGTCTTTTTTTTCTGCCTTTTTCTTCTCACTTCTGCCCTCTATTTTTGCCTTTCTCTGCTCATTTCTGACCTTTATTTTGCCTCTTTTTGCTCATTTCTGCCCGTTATTTTTGTTTCTTTCTGCTCATTTCTGACCTTTATTTTTCCTCTTTCTGCCCATTATTTTTCCTCTTTCTGCTAATTTTTTACCTTTATTTTTCCTCTTTTTGATTGTTCCTGCCCGTTATTTTTCCTCTTTCTGCTAGTTTCCTCTCTCTTCCTGCCGTTTCCCTCTTCCCGCCACCCAGCACCCCGTCCTCCTCCCAGGACCTACTTAATGGAGGCCACAGTGCAACCCCCATCGAGCAGGTACTTGTGCCAGCTCCCCTTCTGACAGCACTCCTGTACATATTGCCTGCAGTGCTCTACCCTCTGCTGCCTTAGGTTTGTGCCTCCTCTGCTCATTTTCTGCTTGTTTTCTGATTTCTTTCTGCTCGCTTTTTGCTCGCTTTTCTGCCTTTTTCAGCCCACTTCTGCCCTGTATTTTTTCCTTTCTCTGCTTGTTCTGCCTGTTATTTTGCCTCGTTCTGCTTGTTTCTGACCTTCATAATGCCTCTTTCTGCTTGTTCTGTCCTTTCATTTGCCTCTTTCTGCTCATTTCTGCCTGTTATTTTTCCTCATTCTGTCCGTCATTTTTCCTCTTTTTGCTCGTTCCTGACTTTTATTTTTCCTTTTTCTGACCTTTATTTTTCCTCTTTCTGCTAATTTCTGACCGCAATTGTTTCCTCTTTCTGCTTGTTTCTGACCTTTATTTTTCCTCTTTCTGCTCATTTGTGACCTTTATTTTTCCTCTTTCTGCTCGTTTGTGACCTGGCTCTTCGATGGAGACGTGGCATCCACAGCGCCCAGATACCCCTAAGGGTGACAGTGCAGCGCTATACAAATGTTGATTGATTAATTGATAACAGCCATCTCTTTATTTGTGTATGGATCTTGTGTCATGTGCACATAGTGGGAGTAACTTACTCCAACATATAATCAATGAAGTCCCATTGTGCGATTCCCTCACTGATCCTGCAATGAAAGTAGGAGAAATCCCACAGTGAAAAGTATTGTGTCATCTCACACTATGTGAGTGGACAGAACCACAATTTCTGCAATGCGAATAAATCAACTCGCAAATCATGTAGTCCCCAATTATATTCAATATGAATGAAAGGATAAATCTCAGTAAAGTTTGAGATGTGTTTATTTGCAATGGTGTGACGTGTGTGGATTATTTGTCAATGTTCCACTAAAATAACAGTAACAAATCATGTGATCCTAGGCATGTGTGTCACACATGGCAGTATATCTGTAGGCTGATCAAAGTATCAGGAGCACAAATGAAAAAATGACTTCTAAATACCATGTATGTCACGCACTGAAAGTGTAGATTCAATTCTTGTGTGAATGTAACTTCTAGGTACACAAGTGATACCAAAAGAACAAAGTTCACCTAATTTTCAGGCATTCCAACATTCTAGGTCCGAATATACACATGGATAGTAAGCTACATTGACATACCACATCAATGTGATAGATGAACAATTTAGTGCCTCAAGTCGCCTGCATCTTAGCATATCAATATAAGGCACAGTGAATGAATAGACTGTTAAAGATGTCATACACTAGGAAATAACCTAGGTGAAATGCAACCTAGGTAAGGTATCTCAGAGTACTAATAATCCTAATCAGAACCATCTCATGCTAAATAAGTTATATAAGAATCAAGGCATATAAGAACAAAATGACCTACGAGGCAAAATCACATGCATACATACATGTGAATACAGAAAGTGTTTTGTACAGGTCTGCATTACAGAGTCACTTATATCTACATGATCCGATATGAAAAAGGGCTACATTGCCATACCTATGTGTCAATCTAAGTTCAGCAAGACAACTTAACAAACAAAACACAATAGCTGATGTATGAATAAAGTCAATTAAAATATTGGTGCAACATGTTGAACATTGGTACCATTTTGTAAGCAAATAGCCATGCTAAATTATGTAAACTAATCCAAGGCTGTGTGTACTGTTATGTAGGCAAGCAAGGACATCATAAGCAGGGCCACTGGAATTATGTGACTGTACAGCCCTGGCAATTTTTGCATAGTCATATATTTGCTGCATTTGCCACATTATCCAACATCTGCCGCATAATCTGCAGATTTAAACAAAAAAAATAGTTTCTATCTCAAATGGTTCAAAAGTTACTAAAAATGCAGCAACATGTGTTGCTGCGCAGTGGAAGGCCTTTTGCAAAGCTTGACTAGTCACCTTTTTGTTGCCTATTGCTATATTTTGGCATTGAACTGGTAGTAATGAGGTGCAACCAATGCCCAGACAGTGTTGCCAAGTTTAAACATGACGAAATAATGAAGTAATACTATTACAAAATGTGACGCATTATGTCGCATAATTTGCCTTTTCTTGCCACATAATTTACTCAAACCTGCCACAAAATTTGGCCCTCTCCTGCCGCATAATTCCAGTGGCCCTAAACATAGGTGATAAAAAGACAAATGTATATGTGAGTGTCAAACATGTTGCTACTGTCACTACCTATATAGGGCTAAATGTATGCAAGAGGATCTGATCATAATTTTGATACTTCGCTTACATAGTGAGTGCAATTCTCATATAGCTGATAAAATCATTCTAAATTGCTTATCTGGCTAAACATGAAACCATGGACATTATGTGCAGTGACACATCTATTTTGAACTAACATGTGTAAAGCAATGGTTAACGATACCTAAGACATATCTGCTATAAATTAAAAAAATGTGTATGAGCTTGTCTCCATACACAACACACATAGTTAGTTATGTCTAAGTAACAATGTACCAAATCATTGACTGTTGGTATTTTCTTCTTTTCAGGTGACCAAGAAAATGGATTGCAGCCATAAATCATGACCCCAATCAAAAATCCCCAAACGGAAGGCCAAAAAAAGTACAACTCTGCTCTGAGCAAAAAGGAAATGTTGTGAACCGAATGTTTGGGGTTTTAAAGTCCCATTGCTGCTGCCTGGACAAATCAGGCGGAAGACACCTGTACTCACCTCCTATGGTCTGCAAGATAATCTATATATATATATAACTTTATTCGGAGTCATAAAAAACATCCATAAAAGCAGTTATACAGAAAAGAGGAGAGAAACAAAGAAAAAAGAAAAAGTAAATACAATTCATTTCGCTTTCTAGTGGTAGGTTACAATTATGTGCGATATAAACATGAGCTCCTCTTATTGAAGCTTGCATCCAATTAATTTCACTTTATATTAATAATTTACAGTTAAATATAGTGTAAACATGGGCTCATCTTGTTAAAAACTTATAGTTATCAATCTATCATTACACGCTGCTTTAAAAACATTCTCTAGGTTTTTCCCTTTTTTTCCTTTGACAATCCAATTGTACGCAATTTTCATGTTCACTTCCACATTACTCGTCCTCCCACTGTATTTCCTTTCTCCTTTGTGCGTGTTCTATTTATCATGAGCTAAGTGGTGGGAACTAGTATGTTTTTTCTAGCGTAAAAAACAGCCCATAGAAAAGATGACATTCCGCAGCACATCTCTAATGTTGGCAACGATTGTAAAAACAGGTACGCAGGGCGACATTGTGCAAAGGACATGTGTCTGATGAATGGAAGGACATACCTCTTTCTATATACAGTATAAAATTTGCAGAAGAGTACCAAGTGCATTGTGTTCTGAGGCATCCTGTCGTCACAAAGGCAATTTGGGAGTTTTGAAGACCAGTCATTCATAGTTGGGAAGGTAATTAATCTGTGGAATATATCTAGTCTTAAACGCGTAAGAATAAACCTATGGCGAGCATTTAAGATATGGCTGTATGTTAAAAGTAGTTAAAATCAATTGGTTTTTTAAGACACTAGGTTTAAGAAATTCAGTAGTCAATTTTAACGTTTCCAGATGCGCCATTGCTTCCTTTTTTAGCATTTTTCTGCTGATCATACCTAATGATTCTTGTTTCTCAAAGTATTCTGGGTGGGCCATGTCACAAAAGAACCTCTGCACGTACGCCAACGATTCTATGCGTGAGTAAGAGGCTGATTTTAAACAGTCACCAATTAGTGCTCGAATAAGATCTGTGTGGTCTGAGGTCCAGATTTTATGCCACAACAGAATTGGTTCTAGCTTAATCATTTCTGCGACAAAGGGGGTGCCAAGTTCAGTATGGGATACATATACTGAGGTACTTTTAGGGATTGCTAAAAGGTATCTAAAAAAGTCATTTTCTTTTAATTGCACACCTTCGAATTTCTTGTATCCCCATATGCCCGCCCCATATAATGCTATACTGAGGCACTTTGCTTTATATATCTTCAGCATCATCTCAGGGGGGTTTGAGCCCAATCGTGTTGCAAAGCTTCTGAGAGCCCAACAGGCCTTACTAAATAATTTCTGTCTATTGTCGATAGCATGATTCCATGAACTGGTTTTGTCGAATAAGACCCCTAAATAAGAAAAAGAGTCAGTGAACCCAATCTTTGTTCCAGTTATTGTTATGTCCCTACATTTCGTGGTGTTCTTCCCACACTTCATAATGTAAGTTTTTGATTGGTTCACTTGGAGGCCCAGTTCCTTCATATAATGGACAAAGCTGGTAAGCAGCGACTGTAAGGCCAGAGGGGTGCGGGCCATAAGGACTGCGTCATCGGCGTAAAGGACAGCCGGGACAGGGCACGTACCTATTTGTGGGAGATCTTTTACAACTGCCACTAACTCCTCCCCCACGCTGTTAATGTATAGTGAAAACAGGAAGGGGGCTAGGACGCATCCCTGCCTCACCCCTCTCTCCACACCGAAGGTTTCTGTGTATTCTCCTTTAGCACCGTACCTAACCATGGCTCTGCACCCCGTATATAAGTCTCTAAAGAAGCTAATAATCGGGATCTCTACTCCCATGTCTTTCAGTTTTGACCAAAGTTTGTCATGTACCACACAGTTAAAGGCTGATGAGAGGTCTACGAATGCTAGATAAAGCATCCCCTTTCTCATCTTCACATACTTCCCAATAAATATGTTTAGGTTAAGACTCTGTTCTATTGTGCCAATCCCAGTTCGGAAGCCGTATTGAAGGTCTGACAGTTTCTGGTGTGATTCTGCCCAGTTCTGTAGCCTCTCTAAAATAATGCGTCCTGCTATCTTGGCTAGGGAGTCAATCAGGGAGATTGGCCTACAACAGGCGGGATTTAAGCGGTCTCCCTTTTTGTAGATAGGGACAATGATTGATTCTTCCCATGTTGACAAAAAACCTGCAGTGCATATGGCCCTCAATACTATGGTCAATAGCGGTCCCCACAGGGCGATGTTATTTTTATACAAATCTACTGGGATGGCATCATGTCCTGGCGCTCTACTGTTTTTACTTGATTGTATCGCTTTGATGACTTCTTCCAAGGAAAACAGGGCAATAGACGCAGTTAGATAGGGGATTAGTTCCTCATTTTCAGGGGATCCCTGGGCCTGTGTAATTATCGAGGGGGGTGCAGAATAAATGCTGGAAAAGTGCTTAATCCATTCTTCTTCTAGTAATGTGTGCTCAATTTTAGGAGCCTCGTCTGTACTCCGTGGGGATGAATTAATTATCTTCCAAATGGTTCTTTCATCATTACTGTCACTTGCCTGCTGTAATGTTTCCCAGGCAGCCTCTCTCAGATGCAGTTTTCTTACCTTCACTGCTTGTTTATATTGTACTCTGTGTTGGTGAACCTCATTAGAGCTTCTAGGTATTCTATGTAATGCCTCCTTCAAACATTTATGGGCTTTTGTACATGAGGCATCAAACCACCCCTTTTCACCTTTATTTATTCTGCCTTTGTTAACAAAAAGGCTCTCCCTTACACCCTGGCATATAGTCAGGAAAGCCGCGATAATTTCATTAGAGGGAGTAGTGTCTTTTAGGCATAGATCACAGGCCTCTTTGTTATCGCTTATCAAATGTTTGAGGAGTTCTTCCGGGATAACCTGAGTCCAACGTAAGGTATAACCATTACGTTGTGCTAGTTCAATTCTTTTTGTTTGGTGAGTGATCCTATCAAAGCCTTGTTTAAAGAACGGTTCGGACGACAGCTGTACGCTCAGAGGAAAATGGTCACTAAGTGAAATTGAGTGGGTACAGAAATTAAAAACAAGGCCAGCAGATCGCTTTGACAGTAGAACATGATCTACAATGCTGTTATTTATCCTCCCATTAAAAGTTTTCTTTCGGATGACATAAGGTGTTGAAATCTCATTTGCAAATGTCAAATCAAATTTAAGCAACAATTCATTGATCTTATCACTGTATATACTGTGCGTGAAGTGGGGCTGTTCTTCATCCTCTAAATATGTCATACCGCACAGTTTATTTGAGTGTGCCATACACTTTCGCATGTTAAAATCACCCCCCCCCCACAAGATCGTCATATGTTTTTTCTTTTCACTGACAATACCCTCCAGATCATTATTTATTTCCTGTATAACATTTGTTATTAGTTTCATGGTGGCATTATTGTAAAAATTAATTATTGCTAAACTAGCAACACCTTTCGAATTACAAACCATTTATTGATAATAGGGATTATCTATGACAAATACAATATTTGTGAATCGTAAGATGTTAGAGATATAGATACACAAACCCCCTTTTGTCCTGCCATGCCTTGATGGAGCGGCTGAAGTAAAATAAGTTCTGTACCCGTTTATGTGAATAGCCTCTATGAGCCATGTCTCTTGTAAACATATAATTTGGTAATCCTCTATAAAGTCTAGCCACTCTGTAGTTTGTATTTTACTCCGTAGCCCTGCCACATTCCAGAATATGCTTGGCAGTTCGGGCTGGACTGTTCCCATGAGGCACAGGGTCAGACTGATTTGCATATGGCCATGTCTGAACTGGGGTGGTGGAGTGAGCTAAAGAATGATGATGGATTAAACCCAGATCAGTTGACTGGGGGTGAGTGTTTGATTGGCTCAAGCGTTCCGTCCATCATCCCCTTTTGTATCACATTCCAGAATAGGCAGCCCAAAATTTTTGTTAATGCTCGTTTTGCCTTTAGTGTTGGATTATCTATAGGGTCAACTGGGAAACTACCTTCAACCAGTTGGGGGACTATAACCTGTATCAGCGGTGTTTCCTGAGATGTTACCATGGGGATATTCCCGTCAGTAGATGTGACAGAGTTTCTCTGGCTACTCTTCTCTCCAGCTAGGTAGGCCCCCCCTTAAGTCAATCCAGGCCATCCAGTGCAGACAAACATTGAAATCTATTTGAAGTTTGAATAATGTAATTTTGGAGCCTCGGTGGTCTCTGCTCTGTGCTAGGAAGGGGTCTTAAGTTATTTCTTGGGTATATTGGACGATAGAAGTAACCCAGGGGGCGAGGGAAGATTCCGTTCCCATCAGCTTTAATGTACCATGTTCTATAGAGGACCGTCTCCACCAACTCGGGTGATCCGAAGGGCAATGCCACACAATCACCAATCAGATCTTTTTTGCCCCTCCCTACCCATTTCACTCTCCTTGCTATCTTAAAGTCGTTAAATAGATGGTCAGTTAGTCCTGATCTCACGCCCAGCCAGTTTAAAGATTTGTTTCTCAGAGAAATCCAGTTCTCCTTGCTATTTGATGTTAGGGGGGGACATTTGTCAGAACTACCACATATGGGGCTGCTGCTGGTGGGAGGTCTAGGCGATCTGATATACGTTCTACTTGCTGTCTGTGCTCAGCCGTAATTTCTGGACTGTCTAGTGCTGGGCCAGGGTCACCCGTTAGCCTGTATCTATCTCCAGAAGGTGCCCCATCCCCTCTCATCCCCATCGTCTTTTTACTGCCGTTATGGTTATGGGAGCATGGGGTGGGGCCTAATGGTGCGGTGTCATCTGTAGCTCTCATGATTAGAGCTTCAGTGACAGTTTCAGAAGCGGGCTTGGGGTCTGTATTATATACTGAATTCGTCTTTTGCCCGGCAGTGAAGATTGTCATAAGTTCCAGGCAAGAGTCCGTTTTTGTTTCTACTTTTGTCAGCCTAGATTGTATTGTCCCTAGAATCTTATTCACGTGTTGGTCAAGGATTTTAAGTGCCTCCACCAAGGTATCCAATTTACCAGTAATTGTATTGTAATTGGGGTTTGAAAGGGTTTTGGCTAAGATAATTTCAGTTTGGGCCGGACCCTGTGGTTGAATAGTTCCCTTCTTATTCCGTGTTGTCTCTCTACCAGGATGGATGACTGCACCCTGGGGTCAGGGTTTTTAACATGTTTAGGAGGTGGTGAGTTTGATCTTGAGGGGGACACACAGTCGGGAATAAGTTGTATACAACAGTTTACCTTATTTGCTCACTCCCCCTTATTCTCCCTTCTAGAATCCTTCCCCTCTGTCGCACCTCCAGGAATTTCAGCATCGTTAACCAAAACCTGAGCTGTTGTAGCCTGGGCCACTTCACCTAAGGATTCTTCTACTGTTAAAATCTGCTTTTCTATAGCACCCATTGTTCCTGTAATGTATTTTAATAACGACATTTGTGATTTTTCAGGAGAATGTACTTTTCCTATGGTGGCTGTATGCTTTCTTTTACCCATGTTAAGTTTTCTTTTAGTGGTAGGTTATACGTTGGTTTTAACGACAGAGTTTGCCCATCTGCTTCACAGCCCACCTTTTGCTACAATAGTTCAAGTACGAAGTAAAAAAGATATCTCTGTCTTTATCACTCCTTCACCTTCAAGGATCAGATTGTTTAGGCTCCCGCTCAGTAAAAAGTACCTTTAGATCTTCAGATCGTGATGTCACGGATTGTCTGCTAAGTCGTGAGAGGTGCCCTTGATAAGCCAATGTTAGGGGGGTGGCCCTGCCTCCTCCTGTCGCCGACGGGCGCCGGACGGACCCGCCCTTGGCCTGCGCGCGTCACACGTCGGTGGCGGCTCATCCCACAAAGCACGCTGGGGACTGTAGTCCTGGTCCCTTCTCTGGCCTCAGGATCGGTTTGGCAGTGGCAGTAGCGGTATTGACAATAGTGGGCTCCCGCGCCGCGGGGGCCCGCAGCAGGCTTTATGCGCCCTGGAGCTCTCAGTTGCGTCGGTGGCGGCTCGTCCCGCAAAGCACGCTGGGGACTATAGTCCTGGTCCCTTCTCTGGCCTCAGGATCGGTCTGGCGGTAGCAGTATCGGCAATAGCGGGCTCCCGCGCCGCAGGGGCTCGCAGCAGGCTTGATCCGCCTCCTGGCGCTCTCAGTTTGTCGGTGGCGGCTCGTCCCGCAAAGCACGCTGGAGACTGTAGTCCTGGTCCCTTCTCTGGCCTCAGGATCGGTTTGGCAGTGGCGGTAGCAGTATTGGCAATAGCGGGCGTAGTGTGTGCAATATTGCATAACATATGTCTCAAAACTAATGTGCCATGAGACAATGAAACTGAAATCACACATTAACCAGAAGAGGATGGTGAGACGGATGCAGATAGAGAGCACACAATGGCAGATCATGTGAGACGGGACCAAATAGTGGCAAATATGTTTTCATAATCAAAAACAAATGATGGTTATAATGACAAAAAATAATGTAAACCTATCATCCAATAAATTTCTTTTTGGAACCCATCCATTGTGTGATATTTGTGTGTAAGTCAAGGTACATAGATTGAGAACTAGATGTAGGCATCAACATGTATGAATCTTGATTTTCGAGCAGTTGCCAAACATGGGGGCATATTTCAAACTAAGAACAAATCAACATAGCAAGCCAATGTGATGCAGTGCACTGCTCGAAAGGGAGAGGGCAGAATTGCACCATTTCTAGATAGATATGGAGCATTCCTGTCCTCTCTCTCTTACACAGTGGAGTGCAGCACAGCAAGCTTTCTTATGTTCTGCTGCATGAATGTGTGTTAAATGTGACCCTAAGTGTATGATGGATCACATCTCTCCCAGTAAGTTAGTCCCTGAGGCAATCTTCAAATTGATGTGTGTTAAAGATATAGACTAACATGCAGAGTGGCAGCACTTTGCAGGAACAAACGTTGCAGCAGATACCATCACTGATAATGGGAGACATCTGTCATGACCAAAATAGCCTAAGGTGTACATGTCATAATGTCATTTGTATTGATTGCATTCATGCATATTTGTGGATCCACAAAACAGCACATCTGTAACACCTTTCCAGGTCTGCTTGATGTGAGGTCTCAGCCGCGGTCCATGCAGGTAACTGCGATGGGGCGGTGGTGCCAGGTTAGGGGGGATTTTGAGGGACGATGCAGAGGGAAAATTAATTATTTATTTAATTTTCCCTCTGCATCGTCCCTTGAAATCCCCCCTTACCCGGCCCCACCACCCCACCGCTGTTACCTGCACTGACCGCGGCTGTGAGATCTACATTTGCCCACACTTGATACAATACATATTTTCCATCCTATGCAGAGCAATGCAAGGAGGCTCAAAGGCCCATACCAAAACATAATAAACTCCTGAAGTAGCAATGCGTAGCAATTATCTGAAAAGTAAGACAAAAGAGATGTTTGCCAAGCATCACATCAATTCAGGAATACAGAGATGTGTAATGAGTGAAGCATTTATGTCATTATTCAAGGACAAATAGTTATGGACATACACAAATATTTGAAATATGTTGCAATGGTGGGGTTGTGTTAGAATTTTTGTCTGCATGGTAAGAGTTGTGTACCCCTGCCCTGAGTGCCCAACTGCATTGCTGTCAGGATCCCTAATGCTGTTATATTCCCTCAGGGGAGCATAGAATATGCCTATGTGCAATGACATAGGCCTGTGTCATGGATTGCGGTCTTGTTGGAATAGGAGGGACACCCAAAGCTCTACCCTTATAGTTGTGGCATGCTACTGCCTTTGCCAGGAGTAAAATAGCGCAAACGTGGTGGTAGTAGCATGCCATGTAATGATCAGTAGTAGTGAACATGATTATTCTACCCTGGGTCACTGGAGTGAGGCCTGCAGCCTCACTCACCTCTTCCAAAGTTCTGCTGCTGTGTGCCCATCTCACCCCTGCCCAACATCAGGTTGATCCGAAAGTGTGTGCGTGAGAAAATCATGTGCTGAATGCATGTGCCCGTGCAAGATATGCACTACACATTGGGTGAAATGTGTTAACAGTGTGCAGATGGTAAATGTGTGTGTGCTAGTAGTGTGTGTTAAGTGACACACTCTAGTACAGTACATAGGGACAGTAGTACTGAGCAGTGTGCACAGACGGTGTGTGTGTGCTGCATATGAGTATGCTGGTGGTAGCATAATACATGTGGATTACAGTACTGAGCACTGAATGGGTAAACAGTCTAAATATCGAGTTTTAAATATCGACTATCACAAATATCGAGTTTAGAATATCGCCTGTCAAAAATATCGACAGTCAGAATATCGTGGACAAGAATATCGAGTCTAAGGTAAGTTATATCGTTTTTAAAAATATCGAAGTTGTTAATATCGTTTTAAAAAATATCGAAGTTATTAATATCGTTCGCAAAAATATAGTTGTTAAAAATATCGTTGTTTTAGTTAGTGTTATGTATTTTAGTGTGTATTTTAAATGTATGTGCTATATTTTTTTGTCTAAGTATTGCATTTATTTTTTATGTATGTGTTACATTTTTAGAAGTTACTAATTTTTTATATTTACATTTTGTGTTTTAGTTCCGTAGCAGGTTGTGGGTTTATAGGGGAATAGGGTGGGAATTAATTTAAAAATAATTAATTGAATATTTTTTTATTTATTAGTATTTATTTACATTTTATTTTATAGAGCTAATTATGGTAATTAATTAATTATTAATTAATTATTAATTGGCTGTTAATTTTTATTGATTAATTGGTAAATATGTTAATTGTGTAATTTTTTTAGGAGCGCTTTGTGGGTTTATAGGGGAATAGGGTGGGACGTAATTTAATTATAATTAAATTATTAATATTTTTCATAATTCATATTTAATTAATTAATATATAATAGTGTTAATTGTGCGAAATGACTTATAATTAAATATTTAGTAATTTGTTATTAATTATTATTAATTGATTGGTAAATATGTTAATTGTGTCATTTTTTTAGGAGTGGGTTGTGGGTTGATAGGGGAATAGGGTGGGAAGTAATTTAATTTTAATATATTTATTAATATTTAATATGTAATATTTTTTATTTATGATTTTATAGTGTTAATTGTTTGAATTAATTTATTGATATATAATTATATTTTCATTGTTAATTGTTATTAATTAATTAATTGATTGATAAATAATTATGTTAATTGTGTAATTTTTAACCCCTCCGCTATCCAACACTTTCCCTATTGTTGCACTCACTGGAGTGGGAATAGTAATTTTTACCCCTATGCTATCCAACACTTTCTCTACTGTTGCACTCGCTGGAGTGGGAATAGTAAATTATTTCCCTCCGCTATCCAACAGTTTCCCTACTGTTGCACTCACTGGAGTGTGAATATTAATTTTTAACCCCTACGCTATCCAACACTTTCCCTACTGTTGCACTACCTGGAGTGGGAATAGTAATTTTTACCCCTTCGCTATCCAACACTTTCCCTACTGTTGCACTTGCTGGAGTGGGAATAGTAAATTATTCACCTCCGCTATCCAACACTTTCTCTTCTGTTGCACTCCCTGGAGTGGGAATAGTAATTTTTACCCCTACGCTATCCAACACTTTTCCTACTGTTGCACTTGCTGGAGTGGGAATAGTAAATTATTCCCCTACGCTATCCAACACTTTCCCTATTGTTGCACTCCCTGGAGTGGGAATAGTAATTTTTACCCCTGCGCTATCCAACACTTTCCCTACTGTTGCACTTGCTGGAGTGGGAATAGTAAATTATTTCCCTCCGCTATCCAACACTTTCCCTACTGTTGCACTCTCTGGAGTGGGAATAGTAATTTTTACCCCTGCGCTATCCTACACTTTCCCTACTGTTGCACTTGCTGAAGTGGAAATAGTAAATTATTCACCTCCTCTATCCAACACTTTCTCTACTGTTGCACTCCCTGGAGTGGGAATAGTAATTTTTACCCCTGCACTATCCAACATTTTCCCTACTGTTGCACTCACTGGAGTGGGAATAGTAATTTTTACCCCTATGCTATCCAACACTTTCTCTACTGTTGCACTCGCTGGAGTGGGAATAGTAATTTTTACCCCTATGCTATCCAACACTTTCTCTACTGTTGCACTCGCTGGAGTGGGAATAGTAAATTATTTCCCTCCGCTATCCAACAGTTTCCCTACTGTTGCACTCACTGGAGTGTGAATATTAATTTTTAACCCCTACGCTATCCAACACTTTCCCTACTGTTGCACTCCCTGGAGTGGGAATAGTAATTTTTACCCCTTCGATATCCAACACTTTCCCTACTGTTGCACTTGCTGGAGTGGGAATAGTAAATTATTCACCTCCGCTATCCAACACTTTCTCTTCTGTTGCACTCCCTGGAGTGGGAATAGTAATTTTTACCCCTACGCTATCCAACACTTTTCCTACTGTTGCACTTGCTGGAGTGGGAATAGTAAATTATTCCCCTACGCTATCCAACACTTTCCCTATTGTTGCACTCCCTGGAGTGGGAATAGTAATTTTTACCCCTGCGCTATCCAACACTTTCCCTATTGTTGCACTTGCTGGAGTGGGAATAGTAAATTATTTCCCTCCGCTATCCAACACTTTTCCTACTGTTGCACTCTCTGGAGTGGGAATAGTAATTTTTACCCCTGCGCTATCCTACACTTTCCCTACTGTTGCACTACTGAAGTGGAAATAGTAAATTATTCACCTCCTCTATCCAACACTTTCCCTACTGTTGCACTCTCTGGAGTGGGAATAGTAATTTTTACCCCTGCGCTATCCTACACTTTCCCTACTGTTGCACTTGCTGAAGTGGAAATAGTAAATTATTCACCTCCTCTATCCAACACTTTCTCTACTGTTGCACTCCCTGGAGTGGGAATAGTAATTTTTACCCCTGCACTATCCAACATTTTCCCTACTGTTGCACTCACTGGAGTGGGAATAGTAATTTTTACCCCTATGCTATCCAACACTTTCTCTACTGTTGCACTCGCTGGAGTGGGAATAGTAATTTTTACCCCTATGCTATCCAACACTTTCTCTACTGTTGCACTCGCTGGAGTGGGAATAGTAAATTATTTCCCTCCGCTATCCAACAGTTTCCCTACTGTTGCACTCACTGGAGTGTGAATATTAATTTTTAACCCCTACGCTATCCAACACTTTCCCTACTGTTGCACTCCCTGGAGTGGGAATAGTAATTTTTACCCCTTCGATATCCAACACTTTCCCTACTGTTGCACTTGCTGGAGTGGGAATAGTAAATTATTCACCTCCGCTATCCAACACTTTCTCTTCTGTTGCACTCCCTGGAGTGGGAATAGTAATTTTTACCCCTACGCTATCCAACACTTTTCCTACTGTTGCACTTGCTGGAGTGGGAATAGTAAATTATTCCCCTACGCTATCCAACACTTTCCTTATTGTTGCACTCCCTGGAGTGGGAATAGTAATTTTTACCCCTGCGCTATCCAACACTTTCCCTACTGTTGCACTTGCTGGAGTGGGAATAGTAAATTATTTCCCTCCGCTATCCAACACTTTTCCTACTGTTGCACTCTCTGGAGTGGGAATAGTAATTTTTACCCCTGCGCTATCCTACACTTTCCCTACTGTTGCACTACTGAAGTGGAAATAGTAAATTATTCACCTCCTCTATCCAACACTTTCTCTACTGTTGCACTCCCTGAAGTGGGAATAGTAATTTTTACCCCTGCACTATCCAACATTTTCCCTACTGTTGCAGTTGCTGGAGTGGGAATAGTACTTTTTTCCTATTCGCTATCCAACACTTTCCCTACTGTTGCAGTCATTGGAGTGGGAATAGTGAATTATTCCTCTCCGCTATCCAACACTTTCCCTACTGTTGCACTTATTGGAGTGGGAATAGTAATTTATTCCCCTCTGCTATCCAACACTTTCCCTACTTTTGTACTCTCTGGAGTGGGAATAGTAATTTTTAACCCTGCCCTATTCAACACTTTCCCTACTGTTGCACTTGCTGGAGTGGGAATATTAATTTTATCCCCTCCGCTATCCAACACTTTCCCTACTGTTGCATTTATTGGAGTGGGAATAGTAAATTATTACCCTCCGCTATCCAACACTTTACCCACTGTTGCATTCGTTGTAGTGGGAACAGTAAATTAATTCCCTCCACTATCCAACACTTTCGCTACTGCTGCACTCGCTGGAGTGGGAATAGTAAATTATTCCCCTCCGCTATCCAACATTTTCACTACTGTTGCATTTGATGGAGTTGGAATAGTAATTTATTCACCTCCGCTATCTAACACTATCCTTACTGTTGTAATTATTGTTGTGTAAAATGTAGTTTTAAAAATTAATAAATATTTTAATCTTTTAATTTATAATATATATATATATATTTTATTTTTATGTTACAGGTGTTTGTATATATATATATATATATATATATATATATATATGTATTTATAATTCTTAAGAAATGTCTAACATTTTATAATTAATTAAATTAATTATGTATTAATAATTAAGGGGCCCATTACGATGGCTGGCGGAAGCACAACCGCCGTGCTGGCGGATGCAAAAGCACCAGTTACCGCCGGCACGCAGCAGTCCACACGCCCGCCCAATTACGATGCGAAAAGCAGGCCAAACACCGCCGGCAAGCCAGCAACACCGTCCGCCATCAAAGTGCGCCCGTACACGTAGCGGCGCAGCTCAACTGACACACACCGTCCGACGAAACACGTCCCGCCCGGCGCATAAATTACGATGCCGCAAACAAACGGCTCCCACGGCCAAGAGATACCGTACGACAAACCGAAGCGGTAACACGGACGCCGAGCACGGACAACGAAAAGCGGCTCCCCGAGCATGAATCCAGCACTGCAGGCCGTCCCCATGCTCCTGCTGATGCACCACCAAGGACGCAACGTACCGCGGAGACGCAGGTAGGCACACACACAACAAGTGCACGCAAACAGCGCACACAGTGCAAGGGCGGAAAAAGCGGACAACCCCCACCAGCGCGTGTACACAACACATCCACCATCGCATCCACATATGACACACAGGCCAAATCGTAACATCGCAGAACACATGTGTACACACCACCTGGGACTAGGAACCAACCACCCCGTCACGGCCCCAAAGCGCCGATGACGCCGCCACACATGCGCACAACGCAGAGGCCAACCGCAGCGCCATGCATGCGTCGCACACAGACACAGGGACACAACCAAGCAGCACACACATCAGCCCCACCCCGAACGCACATGACACGTGACAGGCCGGCCACAGACATGTCCCCAACGCCCAATTCACGGACAACACCCAACGCCACACAACCGACGCACAAATGTCAGTGAAGACACGCAACAGCAGGACACACCCCAGTGTAACAAACATGGCGTAGCACACAGCGGCGGCAACACCAACTAGGAGAAGCAGGGCCCCTTCGGGAAGAGGAACGCCAGTACCACACAGAAACACCCATACCACCCTGCACATATGAACAAGACATATAAAACGGAACACCAAAGAGCCCGGGGACCGACAACAGGTGGCCCAAGAATAACATCCACACACAAGGCCCAACGCAGAGCGGAAAGGCAGCCTGCCGCCCACACAAGGGAGAGCAGACAGCACTGAATGACCTTCCATTCCAACTCCGAAACCACAGCCCTACGACAGAAGCCGGTGAATACAGCCATTGTCCAAGAATAGACCAACACAGGCATGCCGAGGAGACCGACCACACGGCAGATAGCGCATATCACAGAAGCACACAACGGACGGGGAAGAAAGAAGAAAACACTCCCCCATGTCGGCCACATGCAAGTTAATTGGAAGGAGTCACACAGCACTGACCTTGAACTGTCTGAGAAGCATGTGGGAAGAGGGCCCGTGTCCTCCAAACAAGCCAACAGAACACAAGTCCTGTCTCCCTACGACTACACAGAGCTCACAGCAACCCCGGAGCGTGCACATTGCAGACTGCACACACAGCCGGAGCACGCCACCTCAACGAACCGCTGCGAAATGGCAACCGCAACACACCTACCCAACTACGCCGAACAGCTCAAGCTGTACAAAACCAACCTGTGCCATACATTGGGATGCGATCTCCTGTCCCTGCTGAACGTAAGTTACCGACTGACTTACCGCATCACATTGTTCAGCTGCGTCATGCCCGTCTTCTACTGTCGGAGGTGTCCCTACCAGCATCCCGTCGAGATATGCCTCTCCAACCCGGCATGTCTGAAGGCGGACCTGCTACCACTACTCCTCCCTCTGGACGCACACGACAGGGCCTGCTCTGCCTATGGGGGCATGGCGTATGTGGCCAACATCGCACCCGCACTGAAATGGGACCACTGTGCCTCCACACGACGGATCATCGATAACAGCTACATCGAATGTCACCCAGCATGCCCCATCATGGTCCTCCAAGGGACAACCTACGAACAACACCTTGACAGCCACCATCCGCTTCATTGGCTGGCAAACATGTACACCACCAATGACATGGAAGCCCTGCTGGACGGCATCGCATACCTGACAACCTGTAAATACGTCGGACCACAACGCAGGTTCCCCGAGTGACCTATGATGTCCAACCCCGCACCCATGCTTAGCTTCCGCACGGACTGGCCAGTCACCACCACAACAGCCATACCAAACGACCGGCAACTGTAACCACACCATCAACGACATCGCCATGACATCGGATATGACCGGGACATGCACACTGTTCCCCATCACATCCAGGAACACCGCATGCATCGTGGGAGGCAGTGGCATGGGCTCTGTGTATCGCACCCACATGGACGGAACTGCACGAACAACCAGGACACGACATGGATCCAGCGCCCATGGACACACACACCGCTCAGTGGACATGAATAGGTCGCCTGGAGTCTGTGGGTGCTGCACCCCTCCCACCCCCGCCCCGGGAATCCCATACCAGGACCTTTGCATGGACGACAAGTGCATACAACAACAACACGACCCCAGTGACTGTGACATGTCCAGTAACCACCACAGTGCAACAACAAGTGGCACGCCGCTGCATGCACGCAAGCACATGCCCTGATGTCATCTCACATGCACGCGTGCATGAGGAACAACCGCAGCAAACCTGTCACATGGAACTGAGATGGACTGTGCCCATGATGCCAAGCGGTCTGGTAGGCTACATGTATACCGTCTGTGTCAAAGTCCGCAGCTCCGCAGCTATACGTAAATGTACATTAGCACAGCCTTGGCCAAGCAGATGTCACTCTGAAGCCCACATCCCACATGCAACAGCCAATCACATGTAACCCCACTCCCTATCCCATTTGCAATCATGCTCAGTATATCCTCAACATGTATTCCGCTGCCAGTAGTGTCCACTATACTGCATCACAGAGGACAGAAGACTCAATATAATGTTTGAAACCAAAACTGTCTCCGCTGACTCATTTCACAAGTACGAATGAGAGAGGATGAGAGTATGTGAAGTACACGGCAGTCGTGACATGACCATGTAGTCCACTGGTATTGGATGTCAACGCAAATGAGTAGCACTACTGTGGAAGACACACATGTGTCGTGTGAAGTCGTATGGACGCAGTGCTCAGGTGGGTGGGTGCGACGGGTAGATGCGCACATGCCAAGTTGGAGCACGCCGTGTTGGGAGGGGTCATGAACAGTACACCACCACTTCCCAGGGCATTGTGAGAGGACACCTGTCGGGGGGGAGTGAACACGTGTGTGCATAGCAGCCGGGCACACGTACAAGCGGTACCAGGCGCACCTCAGCCCACCCTCTGTGGACAAGCTGGATCCTGTTGTGCGCCCGCCATGCCCCTGACAAGGCACACACAGCCCCAGTCGACCAGGTGTAACCCCAACATAGTCAATCCGCACAGGCGATACAGGGCACGGGATGGCAGTGGAGCATGGTGTGTGAGAGGTCTCCTCGCGCTCCTCCTGGTCATATCACGCAGGCAATAGAACCTCAACGTCTAGCATGGCACAAGTCAGATGGAAGTGTAGGGGGACGCACCACAGCACGAGCAGCACTGACGTCACGGGAGGTGGCTCGCACCATCCCATCCATTGCCCATCATACCAACCACGCCACATGCCATTGCGACTAAGTGCAAGCGCGTGCGCCACCACCCCGAGCCCTCCCCAGAGAGGCCAAAGAGTGAATGTGTGGGCCATCAGCCACAGACGGACGCGGCATGGCCGCAAGGGCAGCCACAGCCACTGGGTGTCGCAGGTGGCGGATCCGGAAGGCGAAGACTGTGATGCATAGTCCATGCAGGCCGGGTCTCCATTTGGGGCACCACGCAGGTGGACGGCGTCCCGCGACACATCATACCCTGAGACAGCCCACTCGTGCAACTGGACCCACACATACACTCCTTGCCCTCTCTGGTGCGAGCTTGGGGCTGCCTGTGCAAGCGCTAGCCTCGCAGGTGAGCATGCATATTGGGGGAGCGAGGGGAGGACATGAGGGCTGGGGCGAAGATGACTGTATCACTGTCAGTAAGTACAAGGGATGACCCAGATGTGGAAAGGAAGAGACGTGTCCCGTGTGTACTGCAACTAGTCGCCAATCCAACTACCCCCATGTCCGGAATGTAAGCCCGCACCTAGGCCCGCCCATCCGCCACATCGAACATACCACCAGCACGACAACCTTCCCATTCGAAACACTGACTGGGGGTGGCGACCAGTGTACAATCATGTGTAGCCTACCCACGCGTACATGTGGGCCCTCCATGATCCATGTCACCTGCGGCAAAGTCATGACATGCGCAATGAGGGAAGTGAGGAGAGCTGTCCGCCCCACGCGCAGAAGGTGCATCAGCTCCACAGACCCAGCAGCGAGTCCAGCAGGGGTCACATGTGCAGGGGCAGCTGTGCCTGGTGTGAAGGCACATGCATATAGACAGCACATCGACCAATGTGTAGTCTGCCCACATCTACAGTCCATCATCATGCGGACATAGGAATTGAACACAGGGCAACACATCTGAGTGGGTGCACCCACCGTGACCAACAATGCGCAATCATCGACGTACCCGCCCTGTGCATGGCCCCCCACCCAACGGAGGCACATCCAGTGCCACCATCCCACACACACAAGCCTTCCACGGAACATGCTGTGTCCAATGGTCAGTACAGAGTCAGCGCCCATGTGGTGGATCCTGAACAGGAGACACATGCACACACATGCCAGCTCCCACTGTGTACGTCTGCCACCTGGCACGTGCAATGTAACCTCTCACCTGTGACGTGTGACTGCAAGCACACAGCCGTCTTGGCATGGGGCTGTCAATGTGGACACCTGTCAATGTTTCGGGAGGTGTGATCCGTACAGTGCTGTACATAGGGTGCAGTGCTGACACCTACTACTGTCTCATATCCCCTCGTGCCACAGGTCCCACTTGTTTTGGCCGCTCAGCCTGTGCCCACATCGTCGTCGTCGTGTGCCATACTCATCCAGCCGCGGAAGCAGTTCCATGCTCAGCAGACATTCATGTTGCCGTGGCGTTGCCGCTTGACGGATATGCAGTCAGTCCCCATCAGCACGCCCCGCAAGTCATTGGGGCCTAGATCCCCATGTGCATGCACATGGCAGTGGTTTGTATCACTAGCCATTGCCATTGGTGGGAGACCTGTGTAAGTGTATTGTGGCCGTGCCGTCCCAGCTTGACAGCTGGGCTGTGGCTCATGTGCTTGCTCAGTCATGTCAGTGATGTGTATGCGAAATTGCTATGTGTCGTGTTGCTTTGACATGTGTCCTCTGCCATTGTCCCTAGGCGGAGACCGAACATTGACCGCCCATACCAATTGCTGGCAGACATGGAGGATACGGAGGTCATTAGGAAGTTTCGGCTGGACAGGCCAACCCTGCATCGACTGTGTGCCATGTTAGAACCCCATCTCCGTCCCCGAAGGGTGTATCCGACTGCTGTCACCCCCACGGCTAAGGTGATGGCCGCCATGCATTTCTTCGCCACTGGGTCATTCCAGCACACAGTGGGCAGTGGAGGAGGGATGTCCCAGCCCATGTTCAGCAAGGTGCTGAGGGATGTACTGGCAGCCATGATGCTGTACCGGAACAGGTACATCCGCTTCCCCAGGGCTCGTGAATTGGCGGCAGTGAAGGGTGCATTCTATGCCCTTGGCAGAATCCCACACGTCGTTGGAGCCATTGACTGCACACATGTCGGCCTTGTTCCACCACAGGCCACTGAGCACCTGTACCGCAACAGGAAGCACACGCACTCCCTGAATGTGCAAGTGGTGTGCCTTGCGGACATGGTGATCACCCACGTGTGTGCAAAGTTCCCAGGCTCGGCCCATGACGCACACATAATGCGCAACAGCATCTTGCCACGACTGATGTCCAATATGCAACAGGATCGTGCCTGTATTGTCGGTGAGTATGTGGAGTGGTGTAGCGTGCTGGCTGTGCGATGCTGTCCCCTGTCCAGTTGGATTAGCAACGGTTCTCTGTGTCCCTCACACCCAGGTGACTCTGCGTATCCGAATGGGGCATGGCTGCTCAGTCCATTGAGGAATCCTCGCACCCCAGCAGACGATCGCTACAATGAGGCACATGGGAGGACCAGACGTGTGGTCGAGCGTACCTTTGGCCTCCTCAAGTCCAGGTTCAGGTGCCTGGACCGCACCGGGGGTGCGCTGGCGTACTCCCCACAGAAGGTGTGCCAGATAGTGGTGGCGTGCTGCATGCTGCACAATCTGGCCATTCGGAAGTTGATCCCCCTCATCGTGGATGACGGAGATCAACCAGGGCCCCAGCCCGCAGACCAGGACAGCTCGAGTGAGGAGGACAGCGGAGAGGAGGAAGCTGGTAATGTGCGGCAGCAGCTCATCGCCCGCTACTTCACTTGACGGTGAGTGTCCATGTACGACGGCTGATGTGGCTGTATCTGTGCAGGTGTGTGTGTGCTGTGTCAGGGTGGCCGTTTGTTCACTGCGTGCTGTGTGTCAACGCTCCATGGCCAGGGTAGTATGCCACTGTTGGTGGCTGTGGCATTGTGCCCTATTGCTCTGTGCGATGTGTGTACATTGCTTGTAGTTGTTGACATGTACTGTGTGATGGGTGTGTGACACACTCATTGAATGTGCTCCTGTTCTGTCTCCCACCCCTAGGTCCCTACAGGCCCTCCGGATTCAAATGCCATGCCACGCATCAGGTGCCTTTCCGCCCAAGGTGGCCGTTGTATTCCGTACAAATAAGACACAGGGCACAAACAGCAGTTAGTGAAAAAGGTGCATTTATTACAAACTGTGACATGTGATTGTGTGTAAGATGATGACAAAAGTGGTGCGTGCAGTGACAATGAGCTGTCGGTCATGGCTGCGTGATGATCAGGGTGTACCCACTGGTTCTATGTCCATAGTCCAACACACACATGCCATCCAGATGGCTGTGTGGAGTGGGATCGTAGTCCAAGTCAATGCAGTGGCTGGTCAAGGAAGGCTGGCGGAAGGCTGGCTGGCTGCCTCACTTGCGACTGGAGCATGCGAAGTCCTCCCGGGAGATCTGTTTCCTCTTCGGACGGCCCCTTCCACGTTTGCGAGGGGGTGCCTGCTTGCGACATGCTGGTGGTTGAGGTGTGATCACTGGCTGTGGACGCAGGGGAACTGGACACTGCTGCTCCACCCTGCGCCCCGGCAGGTGGTGGCGGAGGGGAGCTGCTGTCCCTGGCTGTGACCTCACCGCCACCACCAGCTGTCCCATGAGGTCCACGATTTGGCCCATACGGGCGTCCATGGACCTCAACACCCCCAGCACCTCACGCGTGTCTGAGGCAGACCGGACCCATTGTCCTTGGGCCTCTTCATAGGCCCCAAGGACTCTGGCCATGTGAGGCAGGGCATGGCTCCCAGGGGAGGCTGGCGTTTCCCTGACCCTGCTCCTCCTACCAGTCCTGCTGCCACCGGCCTGCCCACTAGCCACATTGCTCACCACGGTCCTCGCTGTGGCTCCCAGGGTGGATCCAGTCGTCCGGGCCACCACCTGCGCTGGGGCTGGTGCCAGCGGAGACGTGGCGGTGGTGGCGGCGGTGGTGGTCGGTGCGGCGATGGTGGCGGTTGCGGCAGTGGTAGTGGCCACAATGACCGTGGGTGTGGCCGCAACGACAGTGGCAGCAGGGGGCTGTGAATGTTCAGCAGCCCTGGATGATGGGTTGGTGAGTAGGAGGGGTCCTGGGGAGCGGCTGGGCCCTGCCACACCAGATGGGCCTGCTTGGTTGTCCGTGTCCGAAGAGGAGGACAGATCCTCCAGATCCGTGTGTCCTCGTTGGGGGCTTGTAGGCTGGCTGTGCTGGCTGCTGGCTCCATCCCCAGCATCCAGCAGTTCGTCACCTGTGGAGAGAATGAGATTAGTTATTGTGTTGCACCTGGCGAAGTATGTATTTGTCGTCTGACATTGACAGTTTGTGCAATCTCGTACATGGGTTTCCCGGAGGCGTGTGTGTGGCTGTAGCATCTGTAGTTGTGTGTGCTTGGCAATGGGACTGTGTGCTGTGCACATGTGGCATGGGACGGATTGGCCATTCCGATGGGTGTGTTGCTGTGCCCCTACTTATTGTGACTCTGGTGTATGCGGGCTCCTGGCCCATCCTGGGTCTGGTTTGTACTTTGCTTTTGGGGTTCAAATGGAACGCTTAGGAACGCATATGGCAACATGGGGGCCATGCCCCAGATTCGCATTTGGGAGGGAATATGCTTTTGGGGTTCAAATGGAACGATTAGGAACGCATATGGCAACATGGGGGCCATGCCCCAGATTCGCATTTGGGAGGGAATATGCTTTTGGGGTTCAAATGGAACGCTTAGGAACGCATATGGCAACATGGGGGCCATGCCCCAGATTCGCATTTGGGAGGGAATATGCTTTTGGGGTTCAAATGGAACGCTTAGGAACGCATATGGCAACATGGGGGCCATGCCCCAGATTCGCATTTGGGAGGGAATATGCTTTTGGGGTTCAAATGGAACGCTTAGGAACGCATATGGCAACATGGGGGCCATGCCCCGGATTCGCATTTGGGAGGGAATATGCTTTTGGGGTACATGCTGTGAGCCATGGGTGCCGAACGTGACATGTGTTGTGGCAGCATGACAGTGCATGGTTTGAGGTGTGTGCATGCTTGACATGGCCTGCATATTTGCTGTCTGTTGTGATTACTGGACATGGCATTGGACGCATCGTTATGAGTGAGTGATGGTTGTGTGCCAGCCAACGTATTGCAGTTGTCCCATCTCCTTGGTGTGCGTGCTGCCCTGTGCCATGTGCATCACTGCAGTGCTCGGGGGGGTGTGGCCCATGTTGTGTGTTGTTGCTCACAGTGTGTCGTGCACTTCATTGACTTCTGGCACATGGTTGGTAATGGGCATGTATCTTAGCGTGACTGCTGTATGTGTGGCAGCTGTGCGGATGACATGCCTTTCATGAGACTGGGGCTGACGGATGGGATGGATGGTATGTTGTTTGTGCATGGTGTGTCTGTGTGTTTGATGGGTTCAGTGGTGTTCGTGTGCATTTATGTTGTTCCGCTCTGTTGCGTCTAGTGTTGTTTGTCTTACATAGGCGTAGTTGTGGGGTGTGTGGTTGACAGGCAGTTGGGGCTACATGGACAGGACTTCAATGGTGTTTCGGTTGTGTGTGATGAGTTGCACAGTGGCTGCCGTGTGGTACTATATTCAGTGTGGCTTGTGCATGCAGACGTGGCTCCTTGGGTGTTGCTATGTCTGTGATGGGTCATGTGGGGTGTGAGTCTGTTGTTCATGTCCGTGTGCACATTGTTCACTTGTTCGTGACGGTGGGCGGTGCTGCGTGTTCGTCTGCTACGTGACATGTCCCATGTGTTGGTCGTGTTACGGTCCTCATGCCTCCAGTAATCCGGCCCTGTCCAGTTTCCCACCTGCAAGTTGTTCGTGCGTGCACTGTACTGGATGCCACATGGCTCTAAGCGGGGGGTGCTCCATGTTGCAGGTCTGTGGGGGTGGGAGGGTGTTGTGGGTCGTGGGGGTGGCTGGATACCCACTGACACCGATTGCTGTGGACCGTGATGTCTGCCTTTCGGCTGTCGTTGTGCACTGCGGTGGCTGACACGTGGGTGTGGGGTGTGGGGGATGCTCCTCCTTGCTGTGCTGTGGGACTGGGGCCTGGTGTGTGTTGTACTTGGGCTGTCCACCGTCCCACCCACTGCACTTTGTGTTCCTGCCACTTACCTGTTACTTGTCGGTTGGTGCAGCTGTGGCGGACACATGGGTGTGGTGGGTGCTCGTTGTGGCGCTTCTGGCATATTTGGGGACCTGTTGGTGGTTACGTGGCTGGCTTAGTGTACACATGTCCCCACGCATCTTGCAGTTGTTCGGTTTGGGCTGTGTGTGGTGGTGTCTGTTGCATGTGTGTGTGATGTGTTGTGTATTGTGTGCTGGACATGGGGGTGTTTGTCCCTGGGAGCTGTGGCATGGTGGTAGTGCATGTGAGTACATAGCGGTGTGCTGGTATACATTAGTTTGTACTTACCAGCCTCCACTCCCCCTGCTAATCCGGCGAGGATCTCCGGATGGATTACGACTCGCACCTTCTCCTCCCACGCTTTGAAGGTCTTAAAGAGCGCGGGATTCCCTCCGCCAGTGACGGCAGCCAGCTCTCTGTTTTTGCCCTCCTTCTTCTTGACCAGGCTCTTGACGTCATTCCAACGTTTGTTAATCTCGACTCTGTTCCTGGGCAGGGTCCCGACTGCATTGACCTGGTCTACGATCCGGTTCCACATTCTGTTTCTGGTGGCTAGTGGTGTGTGCTGGACCATGTTCCCATAGATTTGTGGGTACACCTTGATGATCTCGTCGACCATGACCGTCAGCTCCATGGGCGTGAACTTGGGCATCCTTTGTGGTGCCATGGTGTTTGTGGTGCTGGTGCGGTGTGTGTTGTGTAATGTGCAGGGGGTTTGTGGTGCCGGTGTTTGGTGGTGGTGGTGGTGGTGGTGGTGGTGGTGGTGTTTGGTGGTGGTGGTGGTGGTGGTGGTGGTTGTGATGTGTGCGTTTCTGTGGTGTGCTGCTGTCCTTGCTGTGTCACTGTGTCCTCTCCTCTCCTCTCTGGTTTGCAATGTAGCAAGGGGTTGTGGTCTGTGGGAGTGCTGCTTTTGTACTCACCTATGTGGGTGTGTCCTCATGGTCTGTTGTTTTCAGGTGTGTTGTGTCTGGGGTTCTGGCCTTTGTATTTTTTGTTTGTCCGGGGGGGTGTTTTCGGGATATGCACTGTGCTTGTGTATTTGTGCGTGCCTTGCTGTGTGGACTTGTTGGCCATGTTGTGTGCTATTGGTTTTGTGTGCGGATGGTTTCTGTGCAGGTACGTGGGCGCCATGGCTTCTGCCGTGTCGATTCTCATCGGCGTTGTTTGCGCTGGCGGGCGGTATATTTGTGGTTTTTCCGCGCTCATGTCGGTGCGATCGTAATTTCACATGCGGTGTGTCGGCCGTGAGGGCGGGCGGTTTTGTGTTGTCGTGCGTGTTTCCGTCCGTGGCGGGCGGTTTGTCTCCGACTCGGACGTTGGCGGGCGGTATTTTGTGTGCTTTTTCCGCCGATGGCGGTATTTGGTTTGTGTAATCGTAATGGCGTGGTCGGTGTTCAGGCGGTGTGTGCGGGCGGATTTTTGCCGCTTCCATGCCTGGCGGAATTATTTACGCCGGGTATCGTAATGTGCCCCAAAGTAAATATATATATATTATATTTTATATATGTATGTTTAATTTATTTTTACATTATATTTATTACTTATAATTTTTAACATTTTCTAATAATTATAAATATTTATTTTTAAGTTATATGTATTATTTAATTTATTTTACTTTTTTTTATACAAAAAAAACCGATATTTTTAACATCGATATTTTTAACAACTATATTTTTGTTTCGATATTTTTGTACTTACCATGATGTAGATAGGATGTTGATATTCTTGACATCGATATTTCGGTCCCGATATTTTGGGACCTCGATATTGTGGTCTTCGATATTCTGTCAGTGATCCCACAGAATGTGCTTTGACTGTACACTATGGGCATCATTACGATGGCGGGCGGACTTGTCTGCCCGCCACCGCAACGGAATGCGGGACCGTCCGCAAGGGGTGCGGCGGTCCTGCACCTGATATTAGGATGCCACCGTGGCGGTGGCAAGCCCTATTCCCATCATTGTGGCGGGTGGTGCTCACAACACCGCCCGCCACAATGCAGAGAATAGACGTCGTGCAGTGGCATGCACAAGGTGACAGGCCCTGCGCGGTGCCTGCCACTTTGTCCATGCCAATGCAGGGGGGGTACCCCACCCCCCATGTGCACCCCCCACCCCCCAACTATATGGGGGCCCGCTACGGGCCCCCAAAGAAAAAGACCACATGCCTTTCCATGGCGGCAACGCCGCCATGGGAAGGCAAATCTCCGCCTGTATGCTAATATGGATGGGGGTGTCTTGCAGACACCACCACCATATCAGAGCCCTTTTCCGCCCGGTCTCCTGTCAGACCGGCGGAAAACCGGCGGACGGTCTTTCCGTCCGCCGGGGTCCCCCCACCATCGTAATATGGGGGGGGAATCGAATGCGGGCAGTGAGAAATAGCGGGCGGATCGCCACCACCATACGGGCGGTGGCGATCCGCCCGCTATCATAATGACCCCCTATGTGCAGATGTTCCTGCACTGCTACATTACATGGACGAATCTTGGGTTCCTTTTAGGGTAATGCCATGGGTGCCTGGGGAAAACATGAGGAGTAGAGGAATCCCACCAGTCCGAGTTTGATCGTCCAGCAAAGCTGCAAACTGGAGGATGGGAGAGCCAGGCTGTCTCTGTGCCTTCCTAAGTATTTTATGATTCAGGGATAGATCACAAGGAAGAGGCATGGACACAGCTCAGGAAGAGAGAGGTTGGGCTGAACAGAAAATCAAAAGGAGTGGGGAAGAGGGACCAGGATCAACCTTTTAATGCACATATGACTGTGGCTGACATCCAGTTGTGTACCCTGGTATCTCATCTAAATATTGTTGTGGGATCAATCAGCTTTGGAGTTCTGCCTTGCTGTGCTGTACTGCTGCCTGCTGTTCCCCACCCTGGGTGATAAAGACTGCACATGCATCCCTTGAACCCCGAGTGACTCCAAGGACTAGCTAGCTGGCCTGCTGATCTGAAGTCTCAGGGACATACAAGACTTCCAACCACCCTGCTTCTGCACCTGGACTCTGCCATCTGTCAATCTGCCCTGTCAAGTGATGCCACCCCAGTCCTGGATCATTTGAAGTGGGCCTAAGGAGTTCGCTCCAGCAGAAGTGATGCATCTTCTGTTGAACTGGTGCAGCTCCTCTGTTGTGCATCTCAGAACTAGCGCATAGCCTTTGTTGCATGAGTCTAAACCGGTGCATCGATTCTGTTGTGTGGGCTGGAAGCGATGTTTCACCGCCATTACATGGCCCTTAGCGCTCACATTTGTATAGCAATCTGCCAGAAAACTCGATGAAAATGTCAAGAACCTGCCTGTCACACCCAGGAAATGATGCAATGGGTGTGGCTGAATTCTATGAAGTAAATGTTACTTTCACTTTCTGTTAGTGACTGTAGGTTGATGCTGGTGGTTTTAGGAGTGCTGTGCTGTGGGTTCCTGAAGCGGTTTCCCTGCCCACACACCCATACTTTATTTGCTAGCCATTGTCTGGGGTGGTACTTCGTCCCCATGACTCCTCGCTGTTGCTGGGCGGGGCCAGGAGGTGACGAGCTACCTAAATTGCCAACGAGTCCCACAGTGCGGGTTCCTATAGCGATCTCCCTGCCCTCATGCCAATACTTTGTTTTGTTGGCCATTGTCTGGGGAGGGACTTTGCCCCCCAGGCTCCTCGCTGTTGCTGGGTTGGGCCAGGAGGCAACGCGATACTTAGAGCTCCAACAAGTACCGCAGTGTAGGTTCCTGAAGCGGTTCCCCTGCCCGCACGCCCGTCCTTTGTTTTGCTGGCCATTGTCCGGGGTGGGACTTCCTCCCCCAGATTTCTTGCTGTTGCTCGGTGGGGCCAGGAGGTGGTGCGCTACTTAAAGTGCCAATGAGTCCTGCAGCGTGGGTTACCGAAGCGATTTCCCTTCCCACATGCCTGTACTTTGTTTTACTGGCCATTTTCTGGGATCGGACTTCATCCCCCAGAATCCTCGCTGTTGCTGGGTGGGGCCAGGAGATGACACGCTACTTAGAATGCCAACGAGTCCTACAGCACGGGTTCCTGGAGCGGTTTCCCTGCCTGCACGTCCGTACTTTGTTTTGCTGGCTATTGTCTGGGTGGGAATTTGTCCACCAAACTCCTTGCTGTTGCTGGGTGGGGCAGGAGGTGACCCGCTACTTAGAGCGCCAACGTGTCCCACAGCACGGGACGCGACGAGTGGGGCTGTGGCCTTGCAAAGCCTGGGCCAAGGGTGGGCACATCTGCACCCGTCTGCACCAGGCAGAGGCTGGGCTGGTCCCCCCCTCTTAGTTTTTGGTTCCAGGTGGTTATGGTGAGACAATTTTTAACAATCTAAACGTACCCATTTGGCACAAAGAGACTGTAATGTAAACTTTGGGTGTACCCATGGGGAAGCGCAAACAGACAGAAGAACCTGTGGGTAACAACGCTAAAGCCACAAAAACTTCCAACGTTACAACTAATTATCTAACGGATACCATGGACAGGTTTAATGAGGAAATTGTTAGTGCTGAGGCAAGGCTTGTGGCTACCAAAAGTGTGTTACGAGAGGTAACATCTGAAGTTAATGTTGTTGAGCCTAGAAATCAGACTCATGGTTCACTGTCACCCAGTATAGATAACCTAGCAATATCAAGCCTGATATCTAACACCACATTTACGCCATCTGTCTCAAACTACCCACTGGGGTTCCAAACCCCTGAAAAGCTTATCATGCCCGCAATACCTAAAACACAGCCAGTGAAAGAGTCCCATGTAAAGACAGCAAAACAAGTTAAATTGAAGGTGAAGAAAACTTCCAATACGAGGTGTAGTGGCATAATCCATCATGCTGGAGATTGCACTAAGGGCTCTTCTATACCAAAGAACTTAGAGCTATTGCTACAAAGATTACACAATAAAATTGATAACATTGAACAAAAGCTTCTATCAGAAGCAAGGGAAATAAAAGAATGTGTGACTTCAATTGAACAACTGATCAGTGCTTTTATGGGGAAATATAATGCACCTGCTTGCCCTCTACCAACCAACACCACAATGGGGCACGATGTTACAAGTTCTTTACCTAAGATGAATATCATACATGTAAGAGAGGGGGGTCCTGGAATGTACAACAAAATAATGACATATCATCATGAAAGTCGGTTCCACCCGCTCTTGTTTCTACACATTAGTCACAGCAAGAAACTGACCACATAAGACAGCACAATCATAGAAATACTAAGTGAATAAATCGGATGGAAGCCCCTTTACATCTGCCCCCAGAGGCAACCCCTTACGCGATCATCCTAAAAAATGTGCCAAAATTTAAATCTGGTACACTCGAACCATGGGCAAAACTCTGTGACAAAGTGATACATGAGATGTCAGATGACATATGTGCAACCAATGTGTTAAGCCAGAATATCATCATGGTACGTCGAGTGAGATGGGTTGGACATTCCAACAAACAAGATAGAGGTGACTGCATTGTGATAAATTTCCGGCATCCACCATTGGTTAAATTGCTTCTTGCTGATCTCTATCATAGGTAACAAAGTAGGTTTATTGGTATAGGAGAAGACATTTCTGCTGTACCTCTGGGTTACTTCTATAAACCAAAAAAGGGGAACTGATGAAGAAATGGTCCATCGTCCAGAAATTACCATCAATAAACAAGCTAGAAGCAATTCATGGGAATGTACAAATAGATTTGTCCCCCTCAGTGGTTGCGAGGATTTAGATTGACAATTATACCCTTCACTTGGTACGAGCATGTTAACTGATTTGGCAAAAAATCCTATGGCTGCTATTGCTTTTGTCCATACAGTAACGTTTGTGAAAATTTGGACTCTGTTTCACCGAGAAAGAAAGTACTTCTTATGACATGGAATATTCCTGGTGTAAAGTATAGGTTAGATAGCAATGAATGTCTTGCTTTTCTAAAATCCTCACACATCATTTTTCTTCAAAAGATTAGGATTCATTACATATAGAAGGATATTTCTTTGTTATTACTCCAGCTGACCCATCACTATATAATGAGCTGAGCATTGTGCTGATTAATTATTACAATAATCGGTTATATGCCACCAAGAGCACAGTGGTTTACTCACTTCAGAAGGGGGTATTACAGCTACATACACTATTATTTGGGTGGGGAATTTCAATATCAATGAATGTCAAATTGTAATAGACAAGGCTTGTGGGTATTTGGATGACTTTGGAAATGGCACACCCCATTTTATTCATAATGAGTATGGGGAAACATCGAAAGAATTAATGTATAAGCATGACCAAAAATTGATGGTGCAGAACACAGAATTAGGAAAAGTTGTGCTGCCAACTAATCAGGGAGGAGAGCACTTCTCGATGATCATTGATCACATTCTGATTTCTAAGCATAGTCTTGCAATGTTTGACTCATTTAGGGTAGTTCCTACCTCTTTTAGCGATCACTAACCACTCTCCCTGGCCTATAACTTTAAGACTGATTATATGGACGGGGATCAGATAGGGATCCCCCTTCAAAAAGAAGGTAAAAATGGGATTAGTCTAAAATGAGCTGGCATAAATGAATCTAATCTGCTGAAAAAGATAACCAAAGAAAATAGGGATGAATGTATTAAATGCGCAGAATGGAATAACTCTCCATGCAAAATCCTTAGAGCCTTTCATAAGCTGACTGTTGCTATTGCAGGTTCTTTAAAAGTTAAGACCAAAGCTAATAAAACTAATAAACCCCTGATGGTTTGATCATCACTGCACACAGGCGAACCAAAAACTAAAATTAGCCTTACAAATGCGTTCCAGGAACAGGGAAGAGCTGAAAGATCTACAGCTGTTTTATAAATATACATTAGAGAAAAGGAAACCTATCTACTAGAGAAGGCATGGGAAGATCTGGAGCAGACACCTATACTGAGGGACTATTCCCTGTTCTGGAAAACAATAAACCAGCCGTTCCTCAGGGATATATCTGCCGCCAAATTGTGACTCATGTGCTCTCGTCTGATTGGCTTGCTCATTTTAGTGAGATTTTAATCCAGAAAATATAATTGCGGGTCCTACTAGCGACAAGATTCTCTTGTTCGACCCCCCTTTTTAACTTTGATTTCTGTTGATGAAGTTTGTCTGGCCTTAGAAAAATGTGCAAATAAGAAGGCCCAGGACCTGATGGGGTCCCCATAGATGCTTATAAATCATGCCTCATGCTCTGGGAACCCATATTAACCCAGGTATATACAGCTGCAACAAAGGGTTATATACCGACCACGAGGGCTGAAAATATAGTTGTTGCCATTTTTAAAACAGGAAATGGGGGGGGTGCAAAATGTTATAGATGTATCTCCCTCCTCAACACATCAGTTAAGTTGCTGGGCAGGATATTGCTGAAGAAACTTGAGACATGGGCTGAGGACACTAACATACTTACGGTAACACAATTTGACTTTAGACGCAAGATTGGCACGTTAGAACTATGTATCAATTTAAATTTGATCGTGAATAACTATACAACAGAAAAAAGGGCATCCTACATTTATATTTCGCTGATCTTAGCAGTGCCTCATTAAGCTGTGGAAGGTATTGGTAGATTTGGGTGCCCCATTGACATAATATCCTTTCTCTCACAACTATATAATCGTCTGACTGCCCGTGTACATTATGGGGTAAACGTAGAATGTACCCCTGATTTCAAGATTACGAGAGGTATTCGACAGGGGTGAATTCTCAAGCAATCCTGTTCTCTTTATATATTAACCGGTGGATGCATTCCTTTAACATATAGCTGCTGACCCCCCACAAAACAGGAAAACGTTTAGTCTCAATCCTACTGTACGCCAGTGATGCGGTTTTGCTGTCGCGGATCGCGAACAGCTTACAATATTTGATTGAAGGTTTTAATACATTCATGGGGGAAAGGGACATAAACGTTAAAAAAACCTTTGCAATGGTTTGCGGTTGTGTAACCTGAAAAAGAGGACTCACCGATTAAAAGGGAAAAAATTAGTAGAAATTGATAATTTTTCAGACCTGGGCCTCCATTTTTCGAACAAGAATATATGGAACTCCCATCTGAGAATTGCAAATATGAAATTTACTAGAACTATAGAAGCAATTCTTAGATTTGCAGCTACAATTAGGAACATACCCATACTTGAAATTGTACAATTATATAAAAGTAAATGCATTAGTAGCGTTAACTGGGGGGCTGCACTGTGAGGGTTGTCAACAATAAAAGCACTTCATATAAAGGAGAATTTTTTTTATGTAGGCTTCTTGGAGTGCCCCATTTTACATCAGCATATATTGTCTACAAAGAACTTGCAATACCCTATTTAGAAGATAGGGCCTCATTGCGAGGTTGGTCGGAAAGCATTCCAAATGACTCCTTGTCGTAATCGGATCTGACCGACTCGGGTTCGGAGAGTCCGACCGACTGGTTACAATGTTTCCGTACACCATTCAGAAAGTCTCCCATCTACTTCAATGGGAGCCTGTGTTCCGACTGACAACACAGACTCCCATTGAAAAATGGGGTGGTTGCGGAAACCCTGGCACCCTGTGGCGGGCACCCCATGGTGCCTGCCACACTGTGCATGGTAGTGGAGAGGGGTCTCATGGGTACCCCCACGGGCCCCAACCGGAGGCCTCCGGGTGAAGGGGGGCCTGCTACGGGCCTCCAAAGTCAGTTCCCAACAGCCTGTTCGTGTCGGACAGACCGATTTGGAAAGGCTGACCGAATCCGATATAGTAATACATCGGTCGGTAACGTGGTCCATAGACCTGTACAATTCAGCTCCGACCGACTCTGAGTCTCCGAATGCTGGTCAGTCGGGAATGTTTCTGAGTCAGTCAGAAACATGGTTTCCGATATGGGCTAGGAAAATCTGAATGCCGTTCGGAGCCTTTCTGACCGACATCGTAATGAGGCCCATAGTATTTATACAAGTGCGCTTTTGATGTGGCATAGAATTTGGTCCAAAACTGGAATAAAGTTTACCAAAGAAATCATTAGGGACTGTTTGGCTTTGGATGGCACAGATAAAATCCCCTGATTTGCCTATGTGAAAAGTATGCTGAAAATTATAGATACTAATTTTACATTGATGACCCATGTAGTATTTTATATTATAGTAAAAAATAATTACAAATGATCCTTATGGACCAAAGAGAGGCTTTGAGGGAAACCTGCAAGGTATTATACCATCTGTTAAATGTTATTTTAACTGTTATGTGCCCAATGGTATTCAGAAGTATCTATTAGCTGTAAACAGTATGCAGGACAGGTTTTACCTAACCAGGCTTTGGTTGTGCACTTTACATTTTATGGTTGCATTTCCACAGATGGAGTTGTGGACAAAGAAACTTCAAAACTGTCCTTTCAAGGGTACATTTGCACAGTCTACCCACATTTTATTCTCGTTTGCAACCTTCTTCAGGAAAAGATTGTTATAACCATTATTTATTGCTAATAGATTGATGTGTTTTAATGATACTTTTAACTTTTTATATAATTTAAATACTGTGGGAGTTATTTAATTTAAATACTATGGCAGTTTCTAGATATATTACATGCTTTAAAATGCAGGAAAACATATATTCGTTTGGAAATTCTACAGTTCGAGAGTGATTAACTGCATATATGTATCTAGTAAAATGCGATAATAAAGTATTTATGACAAATTGTATGGCTGTTTTTAATTAAATATTTTATATATTGGTAGTTATATTTCTATCACTGATTCAGAATGTACTTGCTTTTCGATTAATGATTCATATGAAAGTATTTGTATCCGTTATGGATTTTTATATTTGAATAAAGATTAATTAATTGATTGAGTGCTGTGCGTGTTTTGAGGGGTTTGTGACTGCTCCTGATGTATTCTGTGTCTGCTCTGTCCCCATGAATCATATTTTGTGTAGTCTTTGCGCCTGTGTTGTTTTTGGTAATTGTAAATGTATTTGTATTGTTAGGTGTTTGTCTTTCTTGGGGTAATAGTTAATTAGGTATAGTTAGGTGTTTAAGGGATTCTTTTTTGTTTAATGAGGTAAGGATAGGTAGGGCTTGTGCCATTGCGGCTATATCCGGGAAGGGGAGAGGCAAGAACTTCACGAAGAGAGAAGATGGTTGTCTTATCTAGCTGGCAAAGCACTTCTTGCTGCAAATGCTGGCTGCATGGGGAAGGGTCAGCAAAGGGTATTGAGCCAAAGATCGGAAGGATCGATGGGCACTCCGTCTCCCTGCCTGGGAAGCTGATATGCTTAACCTGCTGGGTTTGGAGATTGGAGGCACGTACGTATGCATTAATGTACAATCCGCATGTAGTATTATAGACAACTTTGTTAAGGTACATATCATTATCAAAATGCATTTGCAATTTGTAGATGCCTTGTTGCACACAAGGCAAAACAGAGTGACTCCAGGTGGCAGATGTATCAAACTGTCACACAAAGAAGTACATCTCGCATAAATGCTGTGTTGCGTTACTGGGAGCTACCACTCTTGACGCTAAGTAATGCAAAGCAGCCCTTTGTCCAAATGAGGGTTACCATTTAGCAATATCCAGCACTGAAGAAGGTTTGGGCTTGTAAATGTAATTGGATTAATCAATTATTGCTGTTTCCCCTCACTCATGTGACATAAACACTACACAATACATGGCTATATCAGCCCCTATAGCTAGATTCACAATACAGATCATTATCCCCGCTGCTGTCTTTGTGGCAAGGCTAGTATGTATGTACCCAGGGACAAATGTATCCAAACTTAACAAAGCGCAGCGCAGCACAGTAAGTCACCTTGGTATGCTGCGTGAAAGTGAAAGGGCAGGAATGCATCGTATTTAACATATTATTGTGCATGCCTGTCCTTTCCTAGCACTGGCACAGTTTTGGCTGCCTAGTGCCTGGTGCCAAAGTTTACACCCTTGTGTCATGTTGCAAGGGGGCCTGTAATGAAGCTGGCCAGCAGTTCCTACAACATCACATGCATGGAGCCTGATTCTGAAATATGATGTAAGAGATTTCTGACCTTTCACCTCCTGTCAGATCAGCCCCGCGAGGTGACTAGCTGCATTCCATGGTCTGAAAATGTATACATATGTGTGTAGAGGTGTCTAAATGTGCCATGACACTGAATGTCACAGTGCTTAATTAAGATATGGAAGTGTGTGTAGTTGCTCAATATGTAATGCAATATCTCCATTTTTGTTTTGCAGGTCGTTATTGGCCATTCACCCAAAGCAAAGATGACAGCTTCAGGGATCGTGATGTGGAAAGCAAGTGTCATGACTACGTGATTGTAGCTCTGTGACAAGTGAGTGTGATCCGTGATAGTTGTAACTGTCCAATTCATGGCCAGCCTGGACTTATCAACTAATTTGAGTAAATCCCAGATTATGGCTAGTAGCACTAAGAGATTCAGGGTTACCTCCCTAGTTTGTGAAAATCTACATCTAACCAGTGTGCATTACTTTCCATATCTGGAGATCATGTTTGACTCCTTAGGCATGTAGGGTTCCCACAGCTCAGCCAGCACTTTAAAATAGGCACGGCTATAGGTGTATTTTTTAATCTCCCTTGGACAACTCTTCGCAAGGTTTTGACTCCCCTTTTGGCCGTATACTAGTCGCAGTGTGTTCCATTTGCTAGTTATGGCGCGGGAGTATGGAGTTACTCGAATAGTCATCCCCTGTAGATTGAGGAGAATCACTTATGTAGGCGATTATAGTAACAATTGCCAATGTGTTTGCACTTTAATTGTCATGGTGAGCACGACCTGGCGTATCAGGAAGACGCCATTAAACTGGCCTCAATTTGACCATGGTTTACAATTTGGTCCAACCCTGAGGTAACCCTGAATAGGGCCATTATTAAGCATTCTCTATTGGAAGATAAGGGAATAGCTATCCCGTGGATCGCCTATGTCGATTCTTTTTTAAAAGATCTTGGTGGCCCAGAGTTATTTCCTTCATCATCCCTCATCTAGAAAGCAGATAAAAAGATAGTTAAAACTCTTTTTATGAGGAAAAGACATGCCAACGCAAGAACACTGGATGTTGGAAAATGACAGAGTGAGATGTTTCCTTTGAGCAAATACCGCTCCATTTGGTGTTCTTCTGTATTATTTGATGTGATTTTTACTAAACATTTCCTAATGAGAATTGTTGTTTGGCCCAGTGCAGGGTGGCCCTTCGTTACTTGCAACTGTTAAGCAATGAAGGGGCATATTCTCAAGGAGTTATCGCCGATTTATCGTCACTTTAGCACCGCAAAAGAGGCGATAGATTTATCGCCCCATTCACAAGCTGGTGCAAACTGCCGACATCTGCAGTTTTCCTGCGATAGCAACCGCAAAAAACATTGCCACGGATGAGTGCGACAACTAACGCTAATGATATGCAGAGTAGGCGTTCCCGTGCAAAAACACACGAAAACACCACTTCGCGAGATTCTCAACGACCAGTCAGATCTGAGATGCGAACCAAGAACAGGCAATAAGGCGCGTTAGCAGCAGGGACTTAACACCTGCCTTTTGCTGGTGTTAAGCAGGATGACTGCCTGCAGTATGAAAGGGAGCCCAGCCCAGAGCCACATCTGAAGACCAACAGATGCCATGGAGCTACTGATCATGCAGCTCGGAGAACCAAGAGGGCCACAACACCCACCGCCACCACTCCCAGGCCCCCCCCGGACCACCCCCCCGGATTACCACCTAGGCAGTGCAGGACAGCGGACGACCCTAAAACGCACCAGCCCCAGAGACTCAATGCCAGAGGAAGCCATTGGCCAACACAGGCTCAAAAGGACAACCATCCTCCGCATCCTGACCCACATTGCCCACAGGCTGATGGTACCAACACAGCGGACAACCTACATCCCCCGCAGACAAAGCTGTTGGCTGTGCTGCACCTGTTGGCCCCTGGTACCTCCCAACCAACAACTGCCAGAGTCGGAGGAGTCTCACAGCCAGCCCCATCAAACTCCCTCACACATGTCATGGATGCATGTGCCTGAATGTGTAATGTAAATACGGTGCTCATGTAAAGCGCTCCAATACCTTCAGGTCGAGTTTGCGCTATATAAATATGCAAAAAAGAAAATGTCCACAAAAGCAACAGCGGGCCCCTGTATCTGCACCACACGATAGTTCCAATTCGTAGTGTACCTGCGCAACCAACCCCAATGCCAGCCGTGCTAGACGCCTCCGTGCCCCAGACCCAAGATCGCAGTGACCGAAATGTGGGTGCGCCAGGTCATGAAGTCCAGTAGTCAACAGTAGTGTAAAAACAGAACTTTATTACAAATACACAAACAAACAAAACGAGAAGCTCAGCCAACGCGTTCCATTCCCAACGGGGAACTTCAACAGGGCAACGTGTCTTCAGAAACCTGTGGGAGAAATGGTGACAATGGTCAAACTCCCATATAGTCACATGCCTAATCTGGTACAGTGTACTGCATTTGGACAAACCGGAACGCTCACAGGCATGATAAATCATGCATGAGAAGACCGTACCAGAAGTTCATGTGGTCGTAACCGTCGTAGGAATGAAGAGGAAGGTAACGACCACACGAACTGCTGTTACGGTCACATCATGCAGGCCTCATCATACCCGAAAGCATCACGGTGTGTGTCAGCTCGATACCCCTGCCCCTCACTCCCCCCACACTGTGCAGGAACATCTTGAGACCAGGCAAGGGAACTACGCCATAGCTGGCATCACGCACGTGTTGGGGGCAATTCACAGCACACGTGTACGACTTGTGCCCCCTGCCGACACTGCACACAATCACCGCAACAGCAACCACACGCATGCCATCAATGTGCATACAAAAGTGGACCACCGTGGCCTGTCCACCAATGTCGTCGCAAACTCCCCAGGCAGTGTGCATGAGTCCCACATGTCCGCAAGTCCGCCACCAACCAGCGCTTTGAGGATGGCCCACATGGAAATGCACTGCCCACGGCAAGTACCAACTGAACACACCACACACCTCAACTCCACAATCCCCCAACTCACAACTGTGGGAATGCACACATCACAATTCCACCACCAAAGTGACTACTGCGTGTGTCTCAGTCTCCGCCACAACCTGTCCATAGGCCTACACACACGTGGCCGACCACCTTCAATGGGCACATTCACACTGGAGACGAGGTGGCTACATCCCAAACCAACCCGTGCACATCACGTCATCGCATGCAGGGTCGTGTCAGCCAGGGCGGCACCCCCCACCCAGCCACGAGTCCACTGCCATGACCGGTGGTGCCTTCGCGATCCTGTGCGCCTGCTGCACCCTAGCCCTGGTCCCCAGACCCGTCCTCCGCCCAGCGATGACTGGCCGCCCCTGCGCACCCAGGCCTCAATGGTCACCTGCCGCCACCGGCGTGTCTCCAAGAGGGCCCACCACGTGCCGGTGCATCCTCCTCAGCCGATCGCTGGATTCTGCGACACAGGCCTTTAGCGCACCCTGCGGCACCGCACCGCGGAGTCATGTGTGTGCTGACTGCTGCCTTCGGCGTGCACTACGGTCCAGCAGGGCTCACAATTCAAATCGAACCACGATTAGCAGGACGGCTCATCAAGGCCTACGCATCACTGCAGGCTGCACACCCGCTCAGCTCTTCAGGTGCCACTAACCCTGTCACGTCATGTCAAGTCATCGTCACGTGGCGGTAGATCCCTGCCAGCTGCAGTGCAACGGGTGCCACTAACCATGTGCAACGCAAGTCATCGTCCCGTGGTGGTAGGCCCCTGCCAGCTGCAGTGCAGCGGGTGCCACTAACCCAGTGCGCCACAAGTCATGGACCCTTCATGATTGAGTCTCGTGGTGCGGACGCCATCATGTCATCTCCGGCAGTGGGGAATGAGATGTGCTAGGCCCCTTTTATTGGCAGGGTCACATGTCCTGTGATGCCTGTGCTGGATGGGTGTGGCGTGGGTGTTAACCAGCCCTCAGGGAGTGGCTGAGGCATGCTGACAACTAGACCAGTGATCCGCAGCTCACTACAAGGAATACCTGGGACATGTAGCTTTGTCGTCCCCCCTCTGAGCGTAAGCGGAGTGGACTGGCCTGGCGTATGGCAGGCCAGCGTAGGGGTGGGAACAATGACCCCGGGGCTCTGGGCGTGCTTCAGTTCTGGGCTGGACAAGGAAGTAACTGATGCTTGTGTCTCTGTTGTAGTGTCTACGCCACCCGGACCACAATCAGCAATATTGCATCCTGTGACTCAAGTCCCACGACATGAGCGACATGGACGTAAGGGGAAATCACTGACCCTACATTCATCCATACTTTCATACTTGAATGATCAAAGACATGAAACATCTGTGCGATTCTGAATGTTTAATTCACATCCAGTGGAGTGTTGCAGCTGGAGAAGTACAGGGCCATGCAAACCCCACTTCACATTATTGGCCCGTGGAGGGCCAGCCAGGGTCCTTCAGGGAATGACAAGTACATCGGAAGAGGAAGAGTTCAGTCCGCAGTCTGATCGCTGTGTCATTGGTAACCAAACAGAAAATGGCAGTCCATGTCGAGGTCCAAGGTGAGTGTCGTAGAGTGTATCGGGGGACAGTGGAAGGTGATGATGCAAAGGGCAGAACCAAGCAGAAACAGGCCATATGGTGGAGATGAATGCTACTGCCTCCTCCTTACCAGTAAGGTTGATTCACCCGCATCTTCGTCCTCTGATGTCACAGGTGCCTCACACTTGGGTGGTGGTGGAATGTCGGCCGCACTGTGTGCCACTGACACATCAGGGGCCGGAGGTGGATTTCCTGCCGCACTGTGTGCCACTGACACCACAGGGGCCGGAGGTGGATTGCCTGCTGCACTGTGAGGCACTGACACATCAGGGGGCGGAGATGTGGATGTAGAAGCAGCAGCAGCATTCATCTGCGTAAGGCCTTGAGGCAGCAATGCCATGACGATGTGCTGCAGGGCATGGAAAGTCCCAGCTACATCTCGCTGGTGTGCAGCCGTGGCAGCCATTCTTTCCGCCGTCATCCGCTCCATGTTCTCCATGAGCCCCCGCATCTGTCCCAACTCCCAGCTGACATCGCTGGAGCCACTCTGACTGGACAGTTGTTCTTGTCTCAGTATCATGACTCCAGCGATGTCAGCCATGGATCGTTGGAGAGCATGGAGACACCCATGTATGGCATCAAGTGTGGCTGCCATGAGGTCGAACCCCACCCGCACCTGATCAGCCATCTTCTCCTGGACCTCTAACACACGGCGTTGGAAGGCCATGTGTTGTTCGTGGGGGTCCTGGGAGACAGCCGGGGTGGTAGGTGCTTCCTGCTGTGTGGTCTGTGCAGGGGGTGGGGTCTCCTCGATGCAGCTGGGCTGCCCTGCTCCTGGAGGTAGGGTGCCGAAGCTGTCAATGAGGATTTGGAGGGCTTCAGTGTCGATGTTGGGGATGTCCTCATCGTCATCAGTGAAGAGTTGTTGGGGCTGCTCTGCAGGAGGTGTTGATGATCCCTCTGCAATGTGATGGGGAGATGCAGTATTATATTGTGTTCACATGTATGTTGACGCATTGTACAAGTTCACATACAGACTGCATGACAATGTACATTGTGACTGTTTAGGAGGAGCTGCCTATTTGATGCGGGACAGTGGACATTTCGACAACATCACGGATATGTGTTTGTACTTGTACATTGACATCTCACATTTCCCTGCTCTGCCAAATGTGATTGGCCAGTTTCTACACACAAGCGGCACCTGTTGTGTCCTCTGTCCTGTTGTAAACGTGTTGCAGTTTGTACCACATTGTTGTCAATGCTGATGTGCTCTGAATGTCATGTGTGTGTGCTGCATTTTGGGAGAATCGCCCCTGCAGCTCTGATGTTGCTGCCCCTTGTCCCTTTCAGGCGGTGTGCCTTTGACTTCTGTGCCCATATAGTGCTGAGATGTTGCAGACTTGGGTGAATTGGGGTCTTGGTGGGAGTTGGGACTATGGGGCATGGTTTGTCCGCAGATGTGTTGTTGACGTCAGGGGCTGTTTGTGCTGGTGAATGTGTCAGAGTGTGACCTGCTCCTTTACCAATTCCAATTCCAAAAACTTTATTTCGGTCATTACAGACCATAAAAGTAAACAATACAAGTAATAAAAAAGACAATTTTAAACATTTTTTTAGAATTATATCAATTAACTGTCTATACCACCAGTAGAAAAGGAATAATACAATGATAAATTGTTATTAATTTAAGACAGTAAGAACAGCTAAAAACATTAAAAAGAGCTTTTTAAAAAAAAAATAATAATAATAATAATAAAATACGAATCAATGCTCAATGGAGGAGATTACTACCTACAATGATAAGCTTAAAAATCCCCTTCGACTCTGCCACATTGAATTAAAAAAACGGGACACTGCAAACACAATAGGTGGGTGTGTATCAGTTCTTAAAATTCTGAATGCCTCTAAACATTGGTTACACCCTAGATTTCTACAAAGCGGTACGAGCCAATGCTGTCTAGCCTTAGTATAGCCTGGGCAAAAAAATAAAACATGGATAGCCGTCTCATCTAAACAAGTACAAGCGGGGCATCCAAGAGGAGGCACTTTGTGCCATTTATTAGTGAAAGCATGCAGTGGCAAGGTTCCTGTTCTAAACTGAATATACAGCTTCCTTTCCAAGTTGGGTTGAATGACATCTAAAAATGGCTCTATAAAATAGTCAGTTTTAAAATTCAAAAAATCAACCGTTAAGTGACCAAGATTGGGATTCCCCTGGATGTCAGCAAGCTTAGCAGATCGGTAGGCTCTTACCAATCCTAAACGTGAGATTGTCAAACACGCCACCTCGGGATTGCTCCACAAATTGGGGATACCAATCCTAAGTGATACGTTTTTATGTATAAAAACCATGGTAGGTTAGCTACCCCCTGGAGACCCATTATCCCCTTCAGCTCTGACTGGTAATCTGCTAGCTCCGGGGTCACCCACAATCTACGCCAAAAAGTTAGTGGCCTCAACCCGACCTCGTCTGCAATAGGTCTAATGCCCAAATCTAGATGTAATGGTATCAGGGGTGAACTCAACGGTAAGCCCAACAACTGTCTCATAAATCTGTTCTCTATCCTTGACAAACCAGCAGTGGGACGATGAGCCCAAAGTTCTGCCCCATACATTATGGCACTCCTGACTTGTACTTGGTAAATCTCAACCACAGGACTAGGCGGTACATGAGAGGAGTTCCTATAGGATTTTATAAGTCCCCCCACCGTCTGGGCAAGCCTGAGACCTGCCTTGGCTAATTGGGGTCCCCATTCAAATGATTCGGACAGCGTGACGCCAAGATATCAAAAACTGACACCTCTCTAGTAGGGTGCCGTTTAAAGAGGGGTTTGGGCGCAATGTTTTTGCTGGATTAAATACCATGAATTTAGTTTTAGCTGTGTTGATCTCCAGCCCCCTGTTTTTACAGAATGATGCAAAGCTGTCTAGTATCCGCTGTATGCCCATAGGGGACTTCGATAACAACAAAGTGTCATCAGCAAACATCATTGTTGGGACCTTACCATGCACCAACTTAGGGGCATCGTTATCCACTACCTCATTAAGTTGGGCTACCAGTGCATTAACAAAGAGGCAAAACAGGGTTGGGGCCAGCACGCACCCCTGTCTTACACCTCTATCAACTGGGAAACGAGGGGTCAATTCCCCATGCTTCCCATGCCTAACTTGGGCAAAGTTACCTGTGTGGAGGCGGATAATCAAAGACAATAGGTATGGGGGGATTCCTAGTTGTTCGAGGACCTCCCAAAGTTTTGCACGGGGGACCAGATCAAAAGCCGATTTCAGATCAACGAATATCAGATAGAGACTGCCACCCTCCACTGACACCGTCTTCCAATATAACAACTGGAGCCTAAGGATTTGATCAATGGTTGACATATTTTTCCGAAAACCGGCCTGATACGTGCTCAGTATTCCACCGTCCTCCATCCAAACATGGAGGCGTTCAAGGAGTATTCTGGCAAATAATTTCTGGGTAACGTCTATCAGGCTGATTGGTCTATAATTAATCGGCAAGAGGGGAGAACCCTTCTTATAGACTGGAAAAATTTCAGCCCCAAGCCAAGAGTCCGGCACCTTCATACCCCTCAAAATGGCATTAAAAATTACACACAAGTAAGGTCCCCAAATGTTTGGCTCGTCCCGAAAAAAGTCCCCAGGAATCTTGTCTAATCCTGGGGCTTTCCCAAGGGGAAGCTTCCCAATTGCATTTAAAACTTCTTGTAATGTGATCTCACAGCCCACTTCATAACGTATCCCTATAGCTGCATCTGATGGATCAACATTCAATTTCAGGGCTGCCCCAATAGAGTATAAGCCCTGAAAATGAGATTTCCAAACAACTGCGGCAATATTAGGCTCTAGGGCTGTCTTCCCCTCACAGCTACTTGCGCTCACTAAGGACCAGAACAACTTCATGTCCCTCTTGGATAATGCTGCTCTAATGGCAGCCCATCTATCCTGTTCCCAATTCTTTTTTGCTGTCTTAACACTAGCTCGGTAGTGGGCCCTCAGTTGTTTAATTAAGGGTCGGTCCTGGCTTTTAATGGCTTTTATAAGACCTCCCTTTGCCTTATGGCAGGTATCATCAAACCATGTTAATTTGGCACCCTTGTTAGCCTTGGAATGAACCAGAGGGTTAAAGATATTAGTCCGGCTATTAGTAAGTTCAGCATACAATGCCTCAATTCTGCCAATGGATTCAGGAGAAACAGGAGCTCTAACAGTTTCCTCCAGAGTTGAAAGTGGCGAAATAATTGACAAATATAATGCCGCTACCGTGTCCGGAGACTGCTTCATTGTGCCCCATCTAATTCTCCTTCTATTGTTAGTGAGTTGTAAGTTATTAGCTGGAGAAGAATCAGAGGCCACGGGATTATAAAGGCCTGGAAGCTCCAACTCCAGCATCAAGGCATGATGGTCACTATCATGTCTCGGTATGACAGCAAAGTCAACAACCCACTGCCATAGCCTTGTCTCCACTAGAATATAGTCCAAAAGGGAAGTTTGTCCTATTCTATTAAAAGTTAACTTCCCTGGCTGATACGACTTGGTACGACCATTGCATGCTCTCAAAGAGTGTGCTAGGAGAACCACATTAATCTGGAGTACCAGCGGAGTCCAAGCCTTAACAGGGGGGATCTGGGGGTCAGGAATTAACCACAAGCTATCCTCATCACTAAAAGAAATATCAGTGGAAGCAGCAAGAGGCTCAAATTGGCAGTTGAAATCACCCCATATAACCAATTTTAAATTCAGAGGTGCTGCATCTATAATTGAGTTTAATACGTCTATGGTGGGGGATTCCTGGGTGATGCTTACCGGGCGAGAGTAGATGTTGATAAAAGCAACTCTATTGTTTGGGGAAAACGTCAGTACCGTGCACTGAATATCATCGGACAGAGTGTCCAGCTGTTCAACAGTGCAATTCAAATGGGTAGCAACCCAAGTAGACAATCCCCCAGAGGGCCTACGTCTTCCCCCCGAGGAGGCCATCACATTATAAGTTGCAAAATCCACCCTCACAATATCTTCCCTTGCCCAGGTTTCCTGGAACATACACACCTCAAATTCACCCAAAAATTGCTCCCAGTCAGGGGAATGAAGCTTGTTTTTAATTCCAGCAATGTTCCAGGATAGAACCTTCAACCTTTGGGCAGAGTTTGGATTGCTGCACTGGGGATTACTATTATTAAGAGTGTGGTTTACTTGAGCCGAGAGGGCCAAGATGTCCGTTCCAGGTTTGCTCCCTGGGGCTTCAAACCTGCCAAGAATGAAAGTTAAGGAGTCAGAAGGATTAGGGGCTGGTGGGTTAAGTACCAGCCCACGGCTCCTAAGATGGACTATACCTCCCTGTTGAATTCCGGATTGGGAGACCTCATTCTCCTCCCCACTTCCACCATTGTTGGTCTGGCTCTTCTGCCCGCTAGAACAGTCCCCATGTTCCCCAACCATCCGCCTGGAACTATGTCCAAGAGCGTGGGGAACAGTCGACCCGAGTCAGTCAACCTCCTCAAGTACCCCATATCTATTACCAACTGAGATGTTATATAGAAGAGGTCTAGGGGGAGGGTGTACAATTGGAAGCACTTGGGGCCAGTTTACTGGGATCCTATTGTTTGGGGTCCGAGATTGACAGTGGGAATAAAGAAAGTCCAAAGAAAGGGCTTTAATCCCGGTATTTAAAGCAAAAGGACCAGCCCACTGGGCTACTAAAGTATGTACAGACAAAGTGTTGTTAAAGTTAATGACTATACAGTCCCCTTGTATGGATTTAGGGTTCTTGCCCACCCAACCCACTCTACGGACCATTATTATTTCTCCTGCCCTGTTGTAGGAAAACTGCTTGTGCCTAACCAGCCAAAAAAGACACTTGTTCCTAGGATCAAACTGGGTTTCCTTCTGTCCTATTTTAAACTCGGGTACACCAGTCAGTATGACAACATAAGGAAGTGAAGCAGGGGCAAGTTGATGGTTGGTTGTATTGATAATCCCTGTCCACTACCTTCTACCTCTACAGAGTCCACCCTATCCAGTCCCACCCCACACTCTAAATGGGCAGGTCTGCTTCTAATTCGAGTCTCCTTATTCAAAGCAAGATTAGGAGACTCATTCGTATTAGAGGAGGTCTCTGGTCCTGTTCCAGCCCTCCTCTCTTGGGCCGATAGAATACCTAAGTCTTCTGGGTGTCCCATTGGGGACTCGACTGGGTCTAGATTGGAGTTCCCCATCCCACTAACAGCTCTACTAATAACCCTTAGCCCATTAGCGTATACCGCCTCTAAAGGACCTAGATTGCCCGGAAAGGGGTGCCTTACGTTGTCCGTCTGGGAACTACAATCAGCCCTTGTCCCTATAGCGGAGGCGGTGCTTGCAATCCAGGTTGCCTGGCTACTGGGGCCACTTGAGTGGCCAGTACCCAAAAGGTTTAATAGGTGGGCCAGCTCCTCCTTAACAATTACTCTCAATTGTACCTCTAAGTCCACTATCATCTTCCTTGCCCAGATAGGACAATCTAGGGCCGTTTCGTAATTAATAGGGTTTTCAATCGCTCTCCTAGAGGCAGGAGGTTCCGCTCTACTAGGAGTGAGCTCAGATGTTCTCTTTCTCTTGGCACCAGCCCCTAGACATGTTTTACGACCCCCATTTTTAGATGCTCTAGTACTTGTACCGCCCTTATCATTTCCAACATTTACTGACTTCACCACCCCATCACCTGCTTTACCTCCTCTATTTCTGGATGGCCTAATAGAGATTCCACCATCACCAGATGCTAAGTTCAATGGAAGTGCTTGAGGTGAGGGTGAGGGTGGAAGGGACTCTATTGGTCCTATCATAGTTTCCATTAAGCTAGGTGCAGATCCAGATATTATAGCTTGGGGGAAAGTGACTCAGGCACCGTCCAAGAAATATCCGGAGTTAAGGACAAACGACGCTCCGTCAACTCAATTTCAGTCGTTACCACACCTATAGCCCTCTGGAGCATCCTGTCTATTGAAGTTTGAGGTAAAGGAGGAGGAATGGGGACTTTGGGATGTTTCTTAGGAAGACAAGCACGTTTTCCCATGATCAAATCACTGGAAACTAAAGCGGTTTCTCCCCCTCTAAACAAAACTTGATAGAAAGATAAAAACAGGGGAGGGTGCAGACAAATCAGCTAAATCATATATCCAACGCCACGCCGTGGTAATTAAAAGTGAGAGTCTATAAAACCGTAATCACCCAAAAGAAAAAAAACAACTCCACTAATGCTCCATTGAGAACATAACATAAAATCTTTTCCGTTGGAAAGTGACAATAAAAATGCTCCTGCTATAGTTAAAATGATGCCACCAATTGCCACAAACAAATAAAAGTCAAATGGTCACCACCAGACAGCAGAATAACGATCTGGAATAAGTCATCAACAGAGTCTAAAGGGCCGTGTAAAGAGTCTTACCAGGTAAAGTCAGCTAGATTTCAACCGCCAAGAGAGATAGCCCTGCCCTGCCTCTTCCTGGCAATGACGGGCAAGGACGGGCCTGCCCTTGGCCCGGGCTTAGCCCGGGCGCGTCCCGCGCCGCGGTGAGTGAGGCTGCTCTTTGTAGAGCAGTGGTACCTCCTCCCTCTCACCTGTTGCAGCTGTAGCAATGGGGGCGGAGATGGTGTTTGCTCCTGTTGCACCCTGGGACTTGTGGTCCCACCAGGGTGGATGGTAGCCCCAAGAGCTGCTGTGGGGTGTGCTTTTGGCTGGTGGTCGTTCGTGGTCCTGGGCTTATGCTCCCGCCAGGGTGTCTAAGCCAGGAAAACGAGAAGCAGTGGGCAGCGAGCCCCCTTTCCTTTCGGTGCGTCCCGCGGTGAGTGAGGCTGCTCTTTGTAGAGCAGTGGTACCTCCTCCCCCTCACCTGTTGCAGCTGTAGCAATGGGGGCGGAGATGGTGTTTGCTCCTGTTGCACCCTGGGACTTGTGGTCCCACCAGGGTGGATGGTAGCCCCAAGAGCTGCTGTGGGGTGTGCTTTTGGCTGGTGGTCGTTCGTGGTCCTGGGCTTATGCTCCCGCCAGGGTGTCTAAGCCAGGAAAACGAGAAGCAGTGGGCAGCGAGCCCCCCTTTCCTTTCGGTGCGTCCCGTGGTGAGTGAGGCTGCTCTTTGTAGAGCAGTGGTACCTCCTCCCCCTCACCTGTTGCAGCTGTAGCAATGGGGGCGGAGATGGTGTTTGCTCCTGTTGCACCCTGGGACTTGTGGTCCCACCAGGGTGGATGGTAGCCCCAAGAGCTGCTGTGGGGTGTGCTTTTGGCTGGTGGTCATTCGTGGTCCTGGGCTTATGCTCCCGCCAGGGTGTCTAAGCCAGGAAAGCTCCTTTACGGATGTGGTCCACACTCAGCCACCTCAGTGTGGTGGCGTGCACCATGTCATGATGATCGGACTGCAGCCATGTTAATCGTCATGCAGTGTCACTTGCATTGTCAGTGTGGCTCACGGACCCGCAGCTTTGCTGGGTTCAGCACATGTGCATGGGTTGGTTGTGAGATAAGTGATGTGTGGGTGGGCTTCCTCTGGGCACATAGTCTATGGGGGCCTACGTGCTGTTTCTATGTGTGCTGCAGTGTGCCAAGGGGTTCATAGACAATGATCCAGAGTCATTGTGGGTGTGCACTGTGCTCCGCTTGATTGTGCATGTGTGCCATTGTGCCCATCTCCCCCCGTCCCCCCAGTCCCTGGTCGTTACTCACCCTGTTGCTGTTGTGTCAGGTCATGTTGAGCAGTGTCCGGTCCCCCAACTCCTGCCACCGTCTCCCCACTGATGACTGTGGACACCATTTCCTCCATCTCATCCAGCTCCTCCTGTGGCGCTGGACTCCCACCTCCAGTCTGCATTGCTGCCTTCTGGTTGTTGGCGAGTTTCTGCTTGGTCTTGCGCTTCACATCATTCCAGTGCCTCTTGAGCTCTTCCATTGTCCTCCTCAGCACTCCGACTGCATTCACCTTGTCCACGATGGACTGCCATGTTGCATTTTTTGTTGCCAATGACACAGTGGAGGTGACGAACAGTTGTTGATGGTGTTCTATCACCTCCGTGATCAGGATCCTGTTTTCCTGCGGACTGAACCGCGTCTTCCTCTTCTTCTTGTCCTTGCCCTTCCCTGTCCCCGAGGTCCCAGGCTGCTCCTCCGGGGGGCTTGTGGGGTTCTGGCCGTCCTCTGTACCTGCTCCGGCTGCCTCCATTGTGCTTCGCTGTAGTTTGGTTTTTGTTTGTGTTTTTTTTTCTTCTGCTTTTGTAGTGATTTTTCCCGCCTGACGTGTGTGATTTGCAGGCCTGGCACTGCTTTTCGCTGATTGTCTTATCGCGGTTGGGCCCATCGCAACTTTTTTCACGTTCGGGTTTGGATTTTCATCGCCGTCCCAGTAATGTTATCGCAGACATTTGACACGTTATCGGGAGACTATCACATGTTACCGCCATGTTGAAAATACGACGTTAACTCAGAGTTATTTTCCCGCAATAGACGGCGATATGAAAACTTGCGTTAACCTATTTTGGCGATGTTTATCGCACGTTCTTGAGAATATCCCCCGAAGAGTTTGCTATGTGGGGACGATTTCTTCCTGAAATCGGCTCTTTATTCGAAGAAAAGCATACTCTACCCAACTCTTATTTTACTGTATTTTTAGAGTTGATTTTAAGTATTTTGTGCTGATTGTTTTATATCATATTTTCTTATCTTTTATTATTAATGACTATATTTTATTGCTTTGTTATGTATTTAAACTCATTTTCTGTGTACCTTTGGTATGTGAAGAAATAATTTGATTAATAGATTAATTGTCTGGTAGCATAACTTAAGTAAAAGTGGTTTGAAGAACATGCATTAGTGACAAAACATGCTTTAGGGTAAATATGCAGCATTATATTCAAATTAATTATGTGTTTCACAAAAACCAAACCATAAAAGGGGACTAAACAGATGATCCCAATTTATGCAATAAAAATCCTTTTCAAAATTTAGTGAAATAGCAACTACTGGGGTGGTATTATTAGAGGCTTGAAGAATAATGTTAGAAAATAATCTAGCATTATCTTTCACTAACCTATTTTTAACAAAACCAAATAGATCGAATTTGATAAGAAAAGGAATAAAAGACACCAAGCAAGTCGCAAGAATCTATGCATACATTTTGCAATCACATTTAATCACGGGTATCGGCCTATGGCTTTTTGCAATAAAGTTTATCTTTTTCAGTTTTGGGTTTGACAGAAATAAGAGCTTATTAAAATGTATCATGCAAATTAGAATTAGATAATGAAGACTTATGTAGTTGCAAAAATGTGTGGTAAAAAAAAGAACATGGGAAATTGAATCAATAGAAACACGATAAGACCCAGGGGCTATATTGGTCTGTAAATGGTAAGCAAAAGATGGTTTTGTAAACGATGCAGCTAAATTTCTTCATAATATAGTTCTGGAAAGGTAATAAAACATTAACTAGTTTTAGTAGTGAAATAGAAAAATATTAGGGGCATATCTACAAGGCCCCGCGATAAAATTATCGCCGCTTTAGCGTCCGTTTTCGGACGAAAAGCGGCAATAATTTTAACGTCCTATTAGCAAGGACACGCTAACGCGTGAATCCATGCTTCTTCGCCCTTTCTCTTATCGCCCAGCTTTGCATCTCTAATGAGATGCAAAGTGGGCGTTCCTCCCCAGAATAACGGGAGAAATGTGGCTAAGCGACATTTCTCCTATTATCAAGCCTCACGCAAAGAAGCATAGCGACAAGAAAAGTAGCGATAACCTCTGTTATCGCTACTTTCCTTACGCCTGCTTTGAAACTGACTTAGCCATGATATCCTATGGAAGGTGGATATCATGGCTAAGTATGTGTAGCCCTATCAGCAAGCTATCGCCAAAAGTTGTGCGATTATCGCTGGATTTCCAGCGATAATCGCACAGTTGGCAGCTTGCGCTCTAAATTTTATCGCTTTGGAGATAAGCGTTGCTGATAGCACGCTATCTCCGCGATAAAATTCAGAGTTGGCTGGCGATAATTATCCTCACGCTAAGAGCGCTGAGCGATAATTATCGCCAGCCCTTGCTGATATGCCCCATTAGTGTTCAAATATCTATAATACTTTTCAAAAGATCTAGCAGAAATCGACAGCACAGAATGCAACCGTTCCTTTGACGTCATTGTAATAGATTTCAATCTTTTTGATTTTTAGTCAGTTAGCAGACATTTTACCATCTTTATTTTGGCCACTATAGAATTTGGATTTAACACGCTGTAAAATACTACAAGCACTCTCAGCAGCGATTTTACAAGGTTTAAATTGGGTGGAAAAAAGAACATTAAGCAGAGAAGAATTACTAGTGGTATGGTATTGTGAGACCCAATGAAAAATATGTGGAGTTCAAATAAATTCAGGTGGTCTGAGCATAAGCTCCAATTTCTGAGGCCCGATATCTAAATGGCGAGTTGCACTATAGCAGGTACCTCAACAAACATGGAACTCTCCAGTCAGCAGTATTGCTCCCATTCGTGGCCCCTGCAGGTAAGAGCGGTGGGGCGGGGTGGCCGGGTTGGGGAGGGATTCGAAAAATGATCACGATGGAAAATTAAATAAATAATTAATTTTCCCTCGTCGTCATCTGTTGAAATAGCCCTCCACCTGGCCCCACTGCCCCACCGCTCTTACCTGCACGGGCCGCGGCTGGTTGCTCCACATTTCAGGTTTACAGAGGCACTTCATTAATTATCCGTGTCCTGACTCCTCAATTCCTTTGAGTGAAATGACCAAAAAGGCTGCACTTAATACCCCGAAAACTCCACGTCAAGCATAGCCTCAAACTATGGGGGCAATCTTGACTGGTACCAAACCGCTCCCCACCTTTCTTCATTAGTAAGCACATTGATGATTTACAACCAGGGGCGTAACACAGGCCCCCGCAGCCCCCGCGGTGCGGGGGGGGCCCGAGCTGCAGGGGGCCCCCTCAGCACAATACTCAGGCCCAAGAACTCTGGATTAAATCCGGAGTGGGGGCCCTTCCGTGTACGTGGCAGGGAGGCCCCCTCAACTTTCATTACGCCACTGTTTACAACTCATACCACCTTTAGGGATAAAGTTGGAAATTCAGGGGCATATTATCAAGGGCTTTATCGCCGATTTAGCGGCACTTTTTGCCGCTAAATCGGCGATATTTTTAACGCCCTATTAGCAAGCTGTCGCTAACAGGCGTTAGCGACAGCTTTCAGGCGTTAGAGGCCGGGAATTACATCGCCTTGTATGTCAGCGATATTTATCGCTAATGACATGCAAGGTAGGCGTTCCCCACTAAAAGCGATTGTAAACAGTCGCTAACACCACTAACCCCTATTATCAAGGCAGGCGAAGCGGTAATATTAATCGCGCTAAGCGCGTTTATCGCTAGATTTTAACACCTGCTACTGACTATGACTTACCTGTTTAAGGTATAGGAGGTGGATTCTAATGCTGAATCCACCTTAGCGTTAATGCAAGAATATCGCTGGTTTTCCAGCGATATTCTCGCATTTTGCCGCTATCGCTGGAAATAATATCGCTATGGAGATAAACCTTACTAATAGGGTGTTATCTCAGCGATATTTTCCAGCGATAGGCGGCGTTAACAGGATTCGCGCTAAGCGCGTTTAGCGATAAATATCGCTATTCCTTGCTAATATGCCCCTCAGTTCTATATGTTTGAGACTAATATGGAGCAAATTTCCAGTTTTAGAGAATACTCAGAAAACTTCTGGATTACAGATTCCAAGCACTATCCTGAAGCATAGCTATTTATGCATAAGGAAATCTAACTGGTATACATTTCTACGTGGGGAAACATTGCACAAATGTATACCTGTTCTTCCAAACTGGATTTCTTGCTGCACAAGGAAGATATGTTTCCTCCTGTAGAAACCGCTTCCTCTATACCACATTCTTTTTGGGGTGTTTCTTCTCATTCCAATCCTAAAAACTCATGCGCTTGACAGAATTCAATGTACTATCAGCATCTGGCACGGTAAACAACCTGCAGCATTTTTTGAAAACCCTTTAGTCGTGCAAGTTAGTGATTGGTTACCGAATTTTTCTGTTGAACACTACAGGGAGCACCCACAAGCCCATGCCTGGGAGCAAATTTGCTAACGAAATATTTCCATTATACTGGCTGAATATTTGGTTGAGTAATTCCTATTCAGAAGTGCAAAATATCACTCTTAGTGACACTTTAAATCAGAAATGCAACTTTGCCCTCATCAATGCTGTTATATGCACACCAAAGTTGTACACATGACCACTTATAGTTTGGTGAATTTTGCGTTTGATGTTGTTGAACCTGCTATTGCCCACTCTAAATTGTAACTTTGAAAGTGAATACCATACTCATCCTGTTCTTGCTTTCCTTAGGAATGGTAATACAGTGTTTCGTCCCTTAAATCATGGACCAAGCAGAAGGCAACTGAAGGCAAAGGAACATAATGAAGGCTGAGCAAATTGCAGCCATTATTAGCCTACAGCAGGAGGTCACAGAGCTAATACCACTGAGGCGCCACATACGCCTGTATCTTTTCTTTGTTTTAATGTGTTTCGTGGCCCATAATGAATGTAATAGATGTCCCTCCCTTTTTTCTTGTCAGCCATAAGTCTCCAAGTCCATATACAATCACAGCTAAGACTCTCTCCCACTTTTGTAGGTACCTATTGAAGGCGTTAAGGCACACTGTGCCTCACAGCATATTTGAGTCGAAATTTGTGCAGGTGCAGTTTTGACAACCATCTTTCCTTACACGCACAGACCTGCTCCTCATCCTTTTTGGCTTCCCCCTTTTTACAACCTATTACTACACTCCCTAGCTATGATCTGCCTCTCCCTAAAATGAACGCAGTGTGACTGAATGCCCCCTTTTACCTTTGTCACTGAAAACTGTTCTCCAGGAAGCCAAAAGAGAAAATGCCCACAGTTAAATAAAAAACACACAAACACACACACACACGTGCATTAGAAAGGGATGGAGAACATTGCGTCACTAAGGAGAATGGTGAGGCAGACCGAAACAGTACAGATCAAGAATGGGAAACCAGAAGCCACAGAAGGGTCAATGAGTGGGAAAAGATAGGTAGGCATTGGCCTGAAACCCTGCTATCTCATTGACTAGGTTGATGTGCAGATCAAAAACAAGGAGATAATAGGTTGCCTGTGAATGATCACAGAAATTGTGTTTCATCTACTGTGGTAGATTATAAATATTTCAGAAACAAATATTAAAATCGCAGAAACAGAACCTATTCATCATAAGGCACTGATAATTCTCTACTTTTCTTAATGTTGGGAGACATAGACCCCCAGTGTCAATCATACTGGAATTATGGTGCGAAAGTATTGCTGTGGCAGGCAGTCTGGCTGATCAAATGCCAGCTACCCCCTTAGTAGAAGAACAGCATTCGATACCCTATAGGAGCCTGCATGCAACTATAAAGGGAAGATAATATTTTGAAGAACTATATTGTAATTTATTTTCAACAGTGCTCAAATGTGGATCTCAGGTTCTCACAGATTGGTAGAATACCCTGCTAGTCTTTATGAAACGTGCACGTCCATCAATCACGCGCACACATTTTCTGCATCTGCCAAATTAAGCTGATTTTCAGCATCTTGACGACAATAATACAAGAAGCGGGTCCTAACTGAAGCTCATAGGAAGATGTGAAATAAACAGAGCTCCGCGTCCTGTTGTATTCAATCACGGCTCGGTTTGTGACTGATTTTTGTTTAAGCACATTCAGGAAGTTGCCGCACAGAGATGACTGTCCAGCAAGTACGTGCTTCGCGGTTGGCCCCACAGCAGAGTGTGACAGCTTTCAATAAAAGCATTCACAGCGATGCTCCGCGGTCTTCCGAGATATATAAAACCGTTCCCAAAATGCACATTACACGCAGCCTTCCATTACAAGCTGTACAAAATGTCCTTGACATTCAGGAGTTTGCCATACATATTTCAGAATGCATCACTCCGGGGTGTATTTGAAAATACCCTCCACTTGCCTTTAATAATAATGACTTGTCATATGGAATCCAGATCTTGGTTAATCTAACATAATATATACTTGATGGTTTTTATGAACTGTCAGCTGCAGCCCAACAGCCGTCAGAATTATTTCCCCCTCCTGTCTCGCGTTTTCCTCAGCATGTTTCATTTTCTGACCATTAATGTAAGAGGTTAATAAAGTGCAGAGTGTGATACAATTAATATTCAGCGTGCGTGACAAGTGAATCGCTCTGAACGTTTTGATGTGAAAGTTGTTGGGGCCATAAATGTAAGCATTTTGTATGCTTTGCTAATTTAACTTGCAGCGCGTTGCTGCTAATGTTATGTAGCCTGGAGATATGCAAAAAAAGGCGTTCAATGCAATGTTTATATTTATTGAAGATGGCTAATGATGCTAGCGGGCGTACATTGTCAGGAGGCAAAGACATTGGAGTATGACAGAAATTACGAATTTCCAGCTGCAGAGACGTTTACGGCAGCGCCAGTACTGCATTATTATTCCCATTTTGTTTGAAATTGCGAAAAGCACCATAGGTGGCACAGATCATAGTAAAAGTAACAAATCTGCAAAAATTCGTTTTATCAGATTTCACAGTCCTGGATTTCTGATTTTTTCCAAATTCAGAAAAATTTCCAAAGGTGCACTCGAGACCGGCAACTGTCATAGTTTCCCAAGTGAATTTCTGGAAAAATGTCCAGATTTCCAATTCATGATCGTGCTGAAGGATTAAGACATAGGGGCATATTCTCAAGGAGCCATCGGCCATTTATCGGCACTTTAGCGCCGCAAAAGTGGCGATAGACTCATCGCCCCATTCACAAGCTGGAGCAAACTGCCGACATCGCCAGTTTTCCCGCGATAGCTGCCGCAAAACACATCGCCACGGATGAGAGCGACAACTAACGCTAATGATATGCAGAGTAGGCGTTCCCGTGCAAAAACACACGAAAACACCACTTCGCGATATTCCCAACGAGCAGCCAGATCAGCGATGCGATCCGAAAACAGGCGATAAGGCGCGTTAGCAGCAGGAATTCAACACCTGCCTCTTACTGGTGTTCAGCAGGACGACAACCTGCAGTATGAAAGGGAGCCCAGCCTAGAGCCACATCTGAAGACCAACAGATGCCATGGAGACAATGATCATGCAGCCTGTAGACCCAAGAGGGCCACATCACCCACCGCAACCACTCCCCGGACCCTCCCCCCCAGGTCATGAAGTCCAGTAGTCAACGGTAGTGGAAAAACAGAACTTTATTACAAATACATAAACAAGACGAAAAGCTCAGCCAACGCGTTCCATTCCCAACGGGGAACTTCACCAGGGCAACGTGTGGATCCAATAAACTGCAAATGCTGCGGGAACTCCCCAATACCATTCCATATCCCGAAATCAGTAGTCAGAAACCTGTTGGAGAAATGGTGACAATGGTCAAGCGTCCTCATAGTCACAAACGTAATCTGGTACAGTGTATTGCACTTGGACAAACCGGAATGCATACAGGTATGATGAATCCAGTCCAAACATACTGTAACAGAAGTCTGTGTGCTCGTAGCCTCCGCAGGAAAGAAAAGGAAGGTTACGACCACACAAACATCTGTTACGGTCTCATCATGCAGGATTCATCATACCTGTAAACATCACAGTTTGTATCATCTTGATACCCCTGCACCTTCATTTCCCACACGCTGTGCATGAACAGCTGTAGACCATGCAAGGGGATTACGCCATATCTGCCTTACCGCACGTGTCGGGGGCAATTGACTGTACACATGTACCACTTGTGCCCCCTGCCGACCCTGCACACAATTACCGCTACAGAAAGCACACGCATTCCATCAATGTGCAGGCGATAGTGGACCACCGGGGACAGTTCACCAATGTCGTCGCCAACTTCACAGGCAGTGTGCATGATACATACATCTTCCGACAGTCCATCATCAACCAGCGCTTCCAGGATGGCACCCATGGCAATGCACTGCTCATTGGTAAGTACCAACTGAACACACCACAGACCTCAACTCCACAATCACACAACTCACAACTGTGGGAGAGCACACGTAACAAAATCACATACAACATGCCAACCAACATGCCCAACTACCGGACACAACAACACAAGTAACCGTGGTAACAGGGGCCAGACATGTAGACAAACCATCCACAAAGGCAGAGCCCCTCTGCCACACAATTGCAGAATGTGGGGAGAGGTGGGAACCAAGAATGTGCGAAGGAGGCAAGTGACCCAGCAATAAGAAAGGACACAATGCCAAGTGTGGCAGAGATGTACTGGACAGACTGCAGTATGCAGAGCACAGACATGCCCATGTGGACATCTACTGCTGGTGTTTGCAGTGTAGTGGACAGTGGACGCAAACAGGTGACCCCAGGCAGTGTGGAAGACCTTGGACATGTAGCTATGTGGTCCCCCCCTGTAAGCCTGAGCGGAGCAGCCTTGGCCTGCGTATGTGGCGAATGAATAGCCCGGGGCCCTGGGCGTGGTCCAGTTCCGGGATGGCCACCACAGTAACCACTGCGTGTGTCTCTGTGTCCGCCATATCGTGACCATAGGCCTACACACACGTGCCCGACCACATTCAACGGCCGTATTCACACTGGAGACGAGGTGACTACGTCCCAAGCCAACCCGCGCACATCTCGTCAGCGCATGCAGGGTTGTGTCTGCCAGGGCGGCGCCCCCCACCCAGCCACGAGGCCGCCGCCATGATCGGTGGTGCCTGTGCGATCCTGTGCGCCTGCTGCATCCTAGCCCTGGTCCCCAGACCGGTCAGCCGCCCGGTGATGACTGCCCGCCCCTGCGCACCCAGGCCTCAATGCTCACCTGCCACCACAGGTGTGTCTCCAAGAGGGCCCTCCACGTGCCGGTGCAACCTCCTCAGCAGATCGCTGGATACCACGCCACAGGCCCCCAGCGCACCCTGCGGTACCGCACAGAGGAGTCATGTGTGTGCTGACTGCTGCCTGCGCGTACACTGTGGTTCAGCAGGGCTCACACTGCAATTTGAGTCATGATTTGCTGGACGCCGTATCGAGGCCAACGCATCATCGCAGGCTGCACAAACGCTCAGCTCTTCAGGTGGGCCTAACTCAGTGCAACGCAAGTCATCGCCACATGGCGGTAGGCCCGTGCCGGACGCAGGCCATCGGGTGCCACTAACTCTGTGCAACGCAAGTCATCGCCAGGTGGCGGTAGGCCTGTGCCGGACGCAGGCCATCGGGTGCCACTAACTCTGTGCAACGCAAGTCATGGACCCCTCATGATTGAGTTCCGTGGATGCGGACGCCATCATGTCACCTCCGGCAGTGGGGGATGTGCTGTGGTGGGCCCCTTTTATTGGCAGGATCACATGTCCCGTGACGCCTGTGCTGGATGGGTGTGGTGTGGGTGTAAACCAGCCTTCAGGGAGTGGCTGTGGCATGCTGACAACTAGACCAGTGACCAGCAGATCACTACAGGGAAGACCTGGGACATGTAGCTGTGTCGTCACCCCCTGTGAGCGTAAGCGGAGTGGGCTGGGCTGGCGTATGCCAGTCCAGCATAGGGGTGTGAACAATGAGCCCGGGGCTCTGGGCGTGGTTCAGTTCTGGCCTCGACAAGGAAGTAACCAATGCGTGTGTCTCTGTTGTAGTGTTTGCACCACCCGGACCGCCATCGGCAAAGTTGCACCCTGTGACCCAAGACCCACAACATGTGCAAAATGGACATGAGGGGGAATCAGTGACCCTACATTCATCCATACTGTCAAACTTGAAGGATCATTGAAATGACACATCTGTGTGAATTTGAATGTTTTATTCACATCCAGTGGAGTGTTGCAGCTGGAGCAGTACAGGGCCATGCACACCCCACTTGACATTGTTGCCCCGTGGAGGGCCAGCCAGAGTCCATTAGGGAAGGTCAAGTTCATTGGAAGAGGAAGAGTTCAGTCTGCAGTCTGATTGCTGTGTCATTGGTAACCAAACAGAATATGGCAGTCCATGTCGGGGTCCAAGGTGAGTGCCGCAGAGTGTATCGGGGACAGTGGAAGGTGATGATGCAAAGGGCCGAACAAAGCTGAAACAGGCCATATGGCGGAGATGAATGCTACCGCTTCCTCATTACCACAACGGCAGTCTCATCCACATCATCGTCCTCTGATGTGTGATGTGCCTCACCTGTGGGTGTTGGTGTTTCGGCTGCAGCACTGTGTGGCACTGACACATCAGGTGCCGGAGGTGGAATGTCTGCCGCACTGTGGGGCAATGACACATCAGGGGGCGGAGATGTGGATGGTGTACGAGCAGCAGAATTCATCTGCACCAGGCCTTGTGGCAGCAATGCCATGATGAGGATCTGCAGGGCATGGAAGATCCCAGCCACATCTCGCTGATGTGCAGCCGTGGCAGCCATCCTTTCCGCCTCCATCCGCACTGAGTCATCCATGAGCCTCCGCATGTGTCCCAACTCACAGCTGAGATCGCTGGAGCCACTCTGACTAGTCAGGTGTTCTTGTCTCCGAGTCATGACTCCAGCGATGTCAGCCATGGCTTGTTGGAGACCATGGAGCGGACTGTGGGTGTCCGTTAGGGACTGTAAGTGGTCCCTGATGGGACGCAGACACCCACGGATGGCATCAAGTTTGGCTGCCATGAGGTCAAACCCCACCCCCACCTGCTCAGCCATCTCCTTCTGGGCCTTCAACACACAGCATTGAAATGCCATGTGTTGGTCGTGGGGATCCTGGGAGACAGCAAGGGTGGTGAGTGCTTCCTGCTGTGTGGTCTGTGCAGGGGGTGGGGTCTCCTCGATGCAGCTGGGCTGCCCTGCTCCTGGAGGTGGGGTGCAGAGGATGTCCATGAGCTCTTGGAGGGCGTCGGTGTCGAAGGTGGGGAGGTCCTCCTCGTCATCAGTGAGGAGGTGTTCGGTCTGCTCTGCAGGAGGTGATGATTCTCCCTCTGCAATGTAAAGGGGAGATGCAGTTTAACAGTGTGTTCCATGTATGTTCACGCATTGGCCAAGTTTCCAAATAGACTGCATGACAATGTATATTGTGACTGTTTAGGAGGGGCTGCCTATTTGAAGCGGGACAGTGGACATTTGTGCACCATCAGGGATGTGGGGTTGTACTTGTCCATTATCATGTCACAGTTTCCTGCTATGCCAAATGTGATTGACCAGTTTCTACACACAAGCGGCAGCTGTTGTGTCCTCTGTTCTGTTGTGAAAGTGTTGCAGTTTGTACCACATTGTTGTCAATGTTGATGTGCTCTGATTCTTGTGTGTGTGCTGCATTGTGGGAGAGTCGCCCCTGCAGCTCAGACTTTGCTTTGCCTTCTCCCTTTCAGGCGGTGTGCCTTTGACTTCTGTGCTTATGCAGTGCTGAGATGTTGCATACTTGGGTAAATTGGGCTCTTGGTGGGAGTTAAGACTCTTGGGCATGGTTTGTCCGCAGATGTCTTGTTGCCGTCAGGGGTTGTTTGTGCACGTGGATGTGTCAGTGTGTGACCTGCTCCTTTCCGGATGTGGACCACACTCAGCCACCTCGGTGTCGTGGGGTGCAACATGTCATGATGAGTGGCCTGCAGACATGCTCATCGTCATGCAGTGTCACTTGCATTGTCAGTGGGGCTCACGGATCCACAGCTTTGCTGGGTTCAGCACATGAGCATGTGTTTGTTGTGAGATTGGCGATGGGTGGGGAGGGCCCCCTCTGGGCACATTGTGGACGGGGGACTACTTGCTGTTTCTATGTGTGCTGCAATATGGCAAGGAGATCAGGGACATGATCCAGAGTCATTGTGGTTGTGCAGTGTGCTATACTTCATTGTGCATGTGTGCCATTGTGCCCATCTCCCCCGTCCCCCCCAGTCCCTGGTGGTTACTCACCCTGTTGCTGTTGTGTCAGGTCATGTTGAGCAGAGTCCGGTCCCCCGACTCCTGCCATCGCCTCCACACTGATGACTGTGGACACCATTTCCTCCATCTCATCCAGCTCCTCCTGTGGCGCAGGGCTTCCACCCCCAGTCTGCATTGCTGCTTTGCGGTTGTTTGCGAGTTTCTGCTTGGTTTTGCGCTTCACAACATTCCAGCGCCTCTTGAGCTCTTCCATTGTCCTCCTCAGCACTCCGACTGCATTCACCTTGTCCACGATGGACTGCCATATTCCATTTTTTGTTGCCAGTGACACAGTGGAGGTGACAAACAGTTGTTGATGGTGTTCTATCACCTCCGTAATCAGGATCCTGTTTTCCTGCGGACTGAACCACATCTTCCTCTTCTTCTTCTCCTTGCCCTTCCCTGACCCCGAGGTCCCAGGCTGGTCCTCCGTGGGGCTTGTGGGGTTCAGGTTGTCCTCTGTTCTTGCTCCGGCTGCCTCCATTGTGCTTCGCAGTTGTTATGTTTTTATTTTTTTGCTGCTTTTATGGAGATTTTTCCCGCCTGAATTGGGAATTGCAAGCCTGGCGCTGCTTGTCGCCAATTTTTCTATCGCGGTTGGGCCCATCACAACGTTTTTCGTGTTCGGGTTTCCTTTTTTATCGCCGTCGCGGTATTTGTATCGCGGACATTTGAGGCGTTATCGAAAACTATTGCATGTTACCGCCGTGTTGTGAATACGACGTTGAGACGGAGTTATTTTCCCGCGATAGACAACGTTATGGAAAATTGCTTTAGCCTATTTTGGCAATGTTTATCGCACGTTCTTGTGAATATCCCCCATAGTTGTTGTACATATGTTTCAATTGCACAAGGGTAATGCCTTAGTATGTTCGTAGTGCCTAGAAGGCATTCAGTAAGGTTGTATGTTAGATGGGCCTGCAAGACAGGAGTAGAACTGACTGTAGCTGAACTGTTCCCGAATTTTGCTTTTGGTTAAATACACATTTGAATCAGATACTCATGAAGACATAGGGCCAGTCAAAAGCTGAGGGTGTCTGATATCACCACAGAGTGTTGAGGCTAGAGCTGACTACAATCAGTGTGCAAAGCATTTTGTGAGAGAGATTTATACGGGAAATAATTTTTTTTTATTTAAATAATTTTTTTATTCATTTTATTTTTACATCCAAATTAGTCCACCCCAGCACCCCACCCCACCACCCCCGCCTCAGACAGGTAAAAACTTATATACATCAAACATAATTAATCAAGTATAGTACATTACATCCGTAAGAAAAATATCCTCCAGAGAAAATATCAATACAATACAAGCCCATTAAAGCACAGCCTATGTGACGTCGCTAACATCCTAAAGTGACGTGTGCAAACTCTCTCTTACAAAATAACAGCCATTTTTCACCCAAAAACCACAAGGGAGAATAAAAACCTATGTTCTATCATACCCTACTTTGACCTTGAATCCATATACACAAGGTGATCTAGAGCCAAGCCAGGTGGAGGCAATACACAGCCTTAAAACTGCCATAAGAATAAAAATCAATTCATGTCCCTTCCCCAACCAATTTATTTCGGAAATCCCTACAAAATTACATCATTTGATAATATTATTTCAGTTTTTAAAACCTCCGATAAAAAATTTGATATATCCTTAATTAGATTTTGTAAAACATTACATGACGCAAAGATGTGAAGAATATCTGCATTATAGAGAGCACAACGTGGGCAAAATGTTCCCTTTCCAGCCCCCATTTTGCTATCTTGGCAGGCGTATAATACAGGAAAAAACAGGTCTTATAAAACGGTGCTTGTAGCCTAGCGGACATTAAAATAGATTGTGACATCTCATACGCATACCTAAAAGTCTCAGCTGAAACCCCCACTTTCAACTGCCATCTTTGAAAACATTTACACAAATCATCCGGCATAGCAGCATTTATAAGGCCATAGATCTCCCCGATAGAACTTACTTTATCTTTTACTATTCTTTCAATGGCTTCAACTCTCTCAAACTTGGCCCGTCCACCTCCTTTTCGTAAGAGAAAATCTCTGATTCGGAGAAACTTAAACAAAAATCCCTCCAATCGAGAGTATATTCCTTTTTCATCTCGTCAAAGGACCGAGGTCCTGAGGGAGAGAAAAAACAGCCAATTTGATCAATTCCTGCCCTAATCCACTTTCCCATATAGAAATCTCCAAAAAGTTCTGGAAGATTGTGATTATTAAATATGGGTGTATAAAAAGATAATCTACCAATTCCCAAGGTTCTACGTACAGCACTCCACACTTTAAAGGCACTAAAAAGAGTTTTAAAACACACTTTTTTATAGTAACTGTCATGTAGTTGTCACCAGAAACATCCTCCAGTCTCACTTCCCAACAAGAGTTCAAATGGAGAGGGAACCTTATCGGTTTATATATTATCTATGTTCGTCCTGAACAGCTCACAACAGTAAATCAATGTGGAGGCCCAATAGTATAGTTTCAAGTTTGGGAGAGCCAAACCCCCCCTTTCCCTTGGTAGGGTAAGAAACCTAAGGGCTCGAAGAGGTCAAGAGTATGCCCATATAAACCGGGAAAATATATTTTCTATAGCTTTAAACCATTGAGGAGTAAATTCTAAACAAATGGCCCTAAAAAGATATAAGAATTTTGGGAAAAAGAGCATTTTTATTACGTTACACCTACCACCTATGTATAAGTGTAAATTATTCAGTCTAGCAAGATCTTTTTTAGTGATTTTCATAAGCGGCTCCATAATATCTTTCGCCAAGTTGTCTAATCTGGCTGATATGCTAATACCAAGATATGTGGCCTTTTCAAATACCCGGTTATCTATCATCTCAACTTTATCATTAAGGACCACCTGCGTCTTGCCTCTATTCAGAACATATCCAGAAATATGCCCGAAGCGCTCAGCCTCATCTTCAATTACCTTTATCGCAGAGTTAGGATCTGATATAACAAGGGCAATATCGTCTGCATAGGCCAAGGTCTTAGTTGCCCAATTCAGCAAACATATTGCTGGTATTTGCATGTTGTTTTCTAACCTACGGATATTAGGATCTATAAAGACTGCAAATAAGGGAGGGGAGCAAGGACAGCCCTGCCTAGTTCCACAGGAAATTAAAAAGTTTTCCGAGAGGGTACCGTTCACCATTACTGCCGTTGATGGTTCGACATATAATGTTTTAACCGCTTGAATAAAACCATCCCTAATACCGATTCTAGACATAGCGGTCCATAGATATTGCCTGGAGACCCTATCAAAAGCTCCAATAGAATAAAAGCCACAGGGTCTCCTGCAACATTTGTGACATCAAATAGTGCAATAACTCTCTGGATATGGTCTATTGTGGACCTCCCGGGAACAAACCCACATTGGCGCATCGAAATAACCTTATGTATTATTGGTCAAGTCGACTGGCCAGCAGTTTTGAATAGATTTTTGAGTCACCATTTATCCGGGTGATCGAACGATAAGAACCCAATACTAAGGAAGATGTAATCTTTTTTTTAAAGCACAATTTTAGCTAAAAACCATGAGGCAGGGGGTCGTCCACCATTAAATAAAATTGAAAAGAATTCATTTATAATTCCTTTTAACTAGTGGGAAAAGGTGAGGTAAAATTCAGTCGGGATGCCATCCGTTCCAGCTGCTTTCCCTCTTGCTAAGCTATTCAAGGACAATAAGATCTCAGCCCACTGAGGCGGGCTATCTAAGCTTTCCTGATCTTCTTCTAAGAATTTTGAATGTGGGACTGAGTCAAGATATTCCTTAATGTCACTCTGTTAAATCCCGGTATCAGCCGTATGTAAAGTTTGATAATACCTTCTGAATGCCGCCCTGATTAAATCTGGGTTGGTAATCTGCCCTAGCTCGGGATCATTATTTCTCGGATTATGTTAGATGTTACTTGTTGCCTAGTACGTACTGCCAAATGGTGACCAATCTGTTCACTAAACTCATACACTGTTTCTTTTTGAGCTATTTATTTACCTATTGCCATATCCGCCAATATGTCAACAATGGCAGTTTTAGTAATCACCACCCGTCGTTGTTCTGCCTCCAAATCCCGTCCCTCATGCACAGCCCTTACCAAACCCTCCTCAGCCGCCCCCAAATTATCCTGCTGGGCCTTCATTGTTTGTTTGGCACATTTGTTAAAATGTAAAGAGCACCACAGTGTTTCCCCCCCGAGTCCCCACTTTCAGGGCATCCCACACCACCTCGATTGATGTACTCCCTACATTATCCTGCAGGAACACGGGGATCCATTGTCTCATATGCGTGCAATATTCTACATTTAGCAGCAGCGATCTCTCAAATGTCCATGATCTTAAGTTTGGATTGGATAACTCCAATTCTACGTCAAGGACCAACGGGTTATGATCTGATAACACCTGTGGCAGTTTCTCTATATGGCATTTCGAGCTTAATGTATTAGAGACAAACATGTAGTCCAATCTAGCATGGGTCATATGCGGATTAGAGAAATACGTGAACCCTGGTTTATACAGATTAGCAAATGCCAACAATCAATCAAACCATGGGCCTGACATAAATTCCTTAGCGCCTGAAACACTTTTGGTTTCCTACCCATATACCTCCATCCTGCCTCCAATGACCAGTCACAGGGTAAGTTGATATTGCAATCTCCGCATAAAATAAGTGGGTGTAGCCAATGAGCAAGTTCACTGAAAATAGTATCAAGCACACCCGGGTCATCACTATTACACCCATATTATGTGCATAGTGTCAATTTCTTACCCATGCTGAATTGACACTCTGTAATAGCCCAATGGCCAAACTTGTCAGAGCATGACTGTGTGAATTGAATCCCGCCTCCTTTGGCCAATATCGCTACCCCCCGAACCCTGGCCCCCTGTGTTGTTGCACTGATCAACCTATAGCCCAGTGATTGTAAAACATGCTATTGTGACCCGTCAATATGTGTCTCCTGGAGGTAAATAATATTTGTACCAAACAATTGTAACCCCGCTGCAATCCTCTGCCTTTTCTTGATGCCGTTGAGGCCGCAGATATTAATAGTTGCCACTCTAAGTCTGCCCCTGCATACTTATAGCATTAACCTGGCTCTGGCGTCACATAACTACATAACAATTCCGCCAAGCCAAACCCTCATTGTTTTTAACTAATGTGACAAATGTGATAAATGTAAAAGAAAACGCTAATAAACCCTTCCCCTTTATCACCCATCTGAGGAACACTTCCCCCCACCCTTTCCCCACCCCCGCCCACCACCAGAACCTGGGCAACCAGGCTCAGCCATGAGCCTGTTTGAGGACGTCTGAACCACTCCTCCTCTCCTTCCACCTCTCCCCCCTTCCGTTTATGCAGCTATACAAATAGCAAACACTGCTCTCCCATAAAGGGAAATCTCCAGCCTATATCCAGCACATTTACACACTTATTACATGCTTATTTTTTACCACCAAGGGCCCCTGCTAAAATATCATCCAGGAGCTTCTGGGCTTGAATTTCAGAAGTGAAGTGGAGTGCATTCTGGCCATGATAGACTACTTTCAACCTAGCCGGATTGTGCAAAAATACCATTGCTCCTGCTGACTGGAAAGGAGTTATAAGCTGTCTAAGACGCCATCTCCTTTTAATGGTAGCATGCGCAAAATCTGGTTTGGCAAAAAAAGAGAATCCCTCAAAACTTCTTTTAGCATTATGTCTGGCTAAGTCATACACAGCCTGGCGGAGCAAAACATTACCAAAATAAACCAATATGGCACGGGGTAATGCCCGCTCACTAGCTGAGTGTCTTGACAGTGTTAAAGGAAATCGATGAAAACATTGAACTTCCATGTCCAAGTCCCAGGAAGAAAGTTCGGGTAGGGAACCCTTCAGCATATTGATTAAAAATGGCCTTATAACATTGCCCTCACAACTCTCCGGGACCCCTAGCAGCCTTAGATTAATACGGTGCTGCCAGTTCTCATAATCCTCAAGTTTCCACATGACATCTTTTAGGGTACCCTCCTGTGATGTAGCCTGCACCTTCAGCGTTTCAACTGTATTATCCAGTGCTTCAGTACGTGTCCCTACCATATTTAGTCTCTCCAAGATATCAGTGCAAATCTTCCCAATCTTCCACACAGATCCTTGGAGTTTTTTTGAAGCCAATCGTGCTTGTCGATTGTCGGACTTGACATACTCTTGATATGATTGCAGGGATTGTAGGATTAAAGGTAAAGAAGGTTCAGCCAACTTTCCATCATTTGATTGCTCCGCCTTCCCCCCCAGATTCTCAATTGATAACTTCTCTTTCCCATTTGCATCTTCAGGGGGTAGCAGTTGTGTAGCTGAGTAATCTCACCCAATTTCTCCAAAACCTCATTATCACAGGTCTCCCTACTACCACCTGGGCTTTTCTGAGCCTTTTTCCCAGATGTCCGTTTGGGTTTTTTAGCGATGGCACCCTTCTCTTGTAGACTACTAGTACTTGAAGGGGAGCCCCCGCCATCACTACTAACAAATAAGCTGGTGTCAGATACCTCTGCCTCTTCATTTAGGGAAAATAATTTTTCCAAAGAATCCGGGGACAAACAGCCTGTCTCCATGGTTTTCCTTTGAGATTCACTTCTTCTGGAGGGGCAGTACCTATTCTCACTTGCCATATCCGGTGTCTTAACATTCCTCTCATCATTTGGGTTATCGATAGGCACATCGGGGGAGCAATCATCATTAATTGAAGTTTCAACCACCATGCTGATATGTGGAGGGACTTCCGAGATGGTATTATCACAGTTTGCCAGCCAGGGGCTCACACTTTTAACTAGGGATTTCTCAAGTTCTTCCCCTTGTGCTCCGGATGTTGCAATACGGGCTGGGTCACTCGCTAGGCTGCTTGCTTTTCCTTTACCATCAACATTACCTTGATTTTTTAGCCTCTCCAGCCCAGCCTTTTCTTTTCCCCCTGTGTCTAAGGGTAAAAACATGCTCGAGATAGAGGGTTGCAATCCCCCAAACTCTCCGGGTGCCTGCGAACGCTGAGAAATTATCTTGGTGGGTGGCTCTGCTTTTTCATTTTCTGACTTGTCACCCTTCAAGGTGCAAGGTTCTCCTTTCTTGCCCCCCAATTTGATGCCTGTTCCTTGCGTCGTAATTTTGTGGAGAAAGTAGCTGAAACCGCCGTCTGTGATTTACCCTTTCCGCGGGTAGCCATCACAGCTAATTCTGCAGTGTGCTTTCCGACCTGTCGAGCGTTGCTGTATCCAAGCAACCAAAGCGGCCGGAAGCCGTAGCCATACACGGCCTTGCTGCTGACGACAACAGAAGCCGCATTAGAGCCTCCAAGCGACCGTAGTAGGAGTCCGTCCCGCTACAGTGAAAACGCGCCCAGCGGCTGGCTCGTTGCTCTGCCGGAGCATGCCCGTGAAGATTTCCGGCCAAGCCACAGCACCAGCACATGGTCCGCTCCGCAACACGGAGAACTTTCCACCGGGAGAGGAGAGTGGCAGGTGGTGGCCTCACTCAGATGCCATCTTGCCCCATCAAGCCTTATACGGGAAGTATTAACACACCGAAGCCCACATCAGGGCCGGCTTTAGCGCTGGTGGCGCCCGGTGCGACAATGTTTGTTTGCGCCACCCAATGACCGCTTCCACCACGGATTCCCTCCCCACCACTTGCATCACACACACATCACAGTGAGACAATCAATCATGCATTTGTAAATCAGTGTATAAGAAATGTTACATAAGACAAAGGCTTACAAGGTGAAGGAGTGGCATGTCATCTATACTGGTAGGCAGTGTAGTTTAAGAGTGCTTAGTCTAGAGCAGCACAAACTCAGAATTTAAAAAGGAACACCATAGTTGGGGGTTCTCTTTCATAATAAGAATCGATTTCTACCCAAATGAACCCTTTTTGAAACATTAATCTATGCTCTAATCCATACTTTGCAGTGCGCAGGCAGTTATTTCAGGAAAGTAAATAGCTCACTGTTCTATATTCGGCTTTTAACTTATAAATTGCAAGTAACAAAAGGATGTCTATTTTAAAAGCAGTAACCCACTGACCTATTTACATTACATGCACTTTGTGATGTGCATGTTAAACATTCTTTGCAGCAGCCATAATAACTCTCTGTGCTACTTTATAGTGAGTTAAAACCTCTGCTAGACAATACTCCGATCACTCTCCAGGAAGAACATTAATCACAGGAGTTATCTTGACATTTTTTTGCTGCCTGGAAAATGTTGGAGGAAAGGAATGTGGCAGCAGGTGCTTTAAAACCATAATAAACTTGCAAACAAGGCGCCCCCAGGAAGTCAGCACCCGGTGCGGTGGCACCGGTCACACCGCCCTAGAGCCCTGGCCCGCATTACACAGGGCGCTCTGCTACAGTCTGCACCACAGCACACCTTTAACTGAGTAGGCCAGGTGCAGATGGGCCAGCCAGTTTACCCTATTGAGATGATTGCAGAGTTCCCAATGCAGGAGCAAACAAGTCTGCACTAGAAACAGTGCATTAGTTAAAGGGAGACTGAATATTTGCATCCATGGGTCCGCGTTCTACTGTGCAAGCGGCAAATTTGAATGCATTTTGAAGGTGGATTGAGATCCCCTTGCAGGCAGGTGCTGTGACTGACTGCACCTGCCTACAGGTGGATGCCTGGAGGGCCGATAGGACCATCTTTCTCTTTCTTTCTAAGGGGCACTCTTGGTGGCATACTGACTGTGCACCACCTCTATGTGGCATACAGTCAGTGTGCCTCCTGAAAGCCTCTTTGACTCTGCGACCACGTCTATAGTGTGGCTCATGTGCAAAGGATTTCCTCATTTGAATGGGGCCACACCCCATGAAACTGAAGGAACTCCCAGCAGGGGCACATATTTAGTGCCAGTACAATCTGTATTGCAGAAGGGGCAGCACAAGCAACTGTGGCCTCTTCTGTTAAACCTTCTGAAAATAAGGCTTCTTGTCTTCTGAGAGGTGTTTATATGGTGACATGTGTCTTAGGTTCCCAAATTCTGACCCAAATGTGGTTGAATAAAACTTTACATTAATGTAGCACTGTCAAGATGAGTGGAGGACCTGGTGATCAAAGAAGGATTACCGGTGAACAAGGAGGATTCCACTTGGAGTGGAATTAATCTAAGGACTTAATTAAGTTATATGGTTGATATATGTATTGTAAACCATTTTGTGTCCGAATTTCAAAACACATTTTTGGGCTGAGCAATACCGTGAGAGGAAAGGCCCAAAAAATTCAGAAAAAAACTGTTTTAAAATTATTTTTAAGCAAGAAATCTTTAGAAAGGATGCCCTACAAAGGTTTCTTTTTATTTACATTTTTAGGTAAATCCCTATCCTTCAAGTGCTGTCTGAAAACAGAAGCGGTTTGAACTGAACACAATTTCTGAAATCCTAATATCAGGATCTCTTAGGTTTAACTTGTTATTCTGAAGAAATCGTGGCAAATAAATTGCATCCCTATTCCTGAATACTGACGAAATTAGAACTGAACAGTTGAATGGATATATCTGCCCTCTTCTCTGACCCACTCCCAGAAACTGCCATCACTAAACAAATGTAAGTTTAAAACTGGGAGTCTGGGATGCATTTGTTAGTGGGTAAATTTCTTAGGTGTGTATCTCATGCATTGCAGCATTTTCAGGTTTTGTTAATCAGGTTATAATCACATAGATGTAAGTTACATAATATAGAGATGGTAGGCTTATACCTGGAAGCATCCTTTGTAAATCCATCCAGATCTGCTGTGCAGGACAAGTACCATATGATTGGCCAAATACAGCACCCCTTACAGAGAGCCCTCTTTGCCAAACTATGGGGGATATTACCAAGGAATTGCGATAATTATCGCAAAGCGCGCTTAGCGCTGTTTTTTTTATCGCCGGCTATCGCTGAATTTCATCGCGGAGATAACGCGTTATTATCAACGCTTATCTCCAAGGCGATAAAAAATCCAGCGATAGCGGCGAAACCCAGCAATAGCGCGAGAAATCCAGCGATAAATTCAACTCGCTAATGAAAAGCTTGCTAATAGGCAGGTGAGGACTTAACCTTACAATCCACCTCCCATTGACTAGAATGGTTAAGTCAGGTTTTTAGCAGGTGTTAGATTCCAGCGATAATCGCGGTTAGCGGAATTTTTATCGCTTCGCGGGCATTGCTAATAGGGGAAGTTGTGTTTGCGACTGTTTTCAGTCGCTTTAGTTCGGAACGCCTACTTTGCATGTCATTAGCGATATATATCGCTGACATGCAAAGCGGCACCAAAACGGTCGCTTTCGCCATAAAGCTGTCACTAACAGCTGTTAGCGACAGCTTGCTAATAGGGCGATAGAAATATCGCTGCTTTAGCGGCAAAAAGTGCAGCTAAAGCGGCGATAAGGCCCTTGCTAATATGCCCCTATATCCTTAAAAAACTATGGGGCATATTATCAAGGGCCTTATCTCCGCTTTTTTGGCTTTAAAAGCCAAAAATACGGAGATAATATTTTCGCCCTATTTACAAGGCGGTGCTAGCATGCATTAGCGCATGTTAGCAGCCGTTTTCCCGACGCCTCGCTCTGCATCTCTAATGAGATGCAAAGTGGGCATCACTGGGCATCACTGGGCATACCCCTCACGGAATACCATGTAAATTATCGCTATGTGCACATCGCGATATTTACAAGGCGGCCCACAGCACGGTTAGCGATTTTAAAATCCGCGCTAACTGCGGTTTACGTCGAAAACTAACGTCTGCTGAAAACCTGACTTACCTGCATTATCCAATGGCAGGTGGATCGTCAGGCTGAGTGCACCTTGGCCTATCAACAACGTTTTCGCCATTCCTGTGGACTTTTCGCTGGATTTCCGGCGACATCCCCTCCTACAACGCCGCTATCACTGGAATTTTATCGCCCTGGAGAAACGCGTTGTTAATAACGCGCTGACCGGGCGATAAATTCCAGCGATAAATAAAAAAGCGCTAAGCGCGCTTTGCGATATTTATCGCCGTCTGTTGCTGATATGCCCCCTATGCATTATATTTTGTAAGTGGCGATGATGGTAGTGCTTTCAAAAGCATAACACTATAATAACTTCTACAATTGAGTGTTTCTGACACGTGAAGGATTTAAATACAAAAGGCATCTGATATCTAATCTCAGGTGGTACCCTCTTTCTTTGCTACCAGGCTTTGGGAGCAGTGACTGGTCTTGTAGAAGTCTTGAATTGAGGATGAAAATGATGTAGATCTTTACACTATTTTGGTGGTCCGAAGTCCTCATGAACCAACCTCACTGTACAGGACATGAGGCTATGTCAATCATACCTGTGAACAGGGCTTGGCGTTTCAGAGTGGCTTTTGGATGCAGATCCTGATCTTCAACCCAATCCAGCTTCAAATCCTTATTCCGCTACTCTGAAGTGCATAGTCTGTGGTGGTTTTCTTTGGTCATTCTGTACAGGGCATGGTCATCAGCCTGAAGAAGTAGCATCTGCATCCATTTGTTATTCTCCCAAACCAACTGCACATGTTTCAGTGAGATGATCTCTCAACTGGAAGAACAAGCACAAATTACACTTGCAGTGGTAGACGTGGGTGCAGAGTGTGGCATTTGACCATGCCCTACATCAATATACTTTCCTTCTGTGCACATCTTTTCACAAACTAACAATTGCAGTTCTCTCACTCCTATGTAGTTTGATATTTGCTGCCATGTAATGCTAAGGCAAACTAAAGTTTTAGATTTAGGCTTCTATCCCATCATCCCAACACTTACAAAAAACTAGCAAATATGCTATTTGATGTTATATGATAAAAACAATATTACCACAAACCTTAAAACTTCGATCTTGCACACACTTCCATAGAACTTTTCCATGCGACATTGCTCAGCTGCTGTTAAAAATCAAAGCATATATTTTCTTCCACAAATGTATTTTCTCTCCTTTTTAAAAAAAAAATCAGTTTTATTCATTTGAAACGAACAAGAAAATATACAAATGTAATATCCTGGACAAGTGCATACATGTCATGGGTTCATATGATTCATCCTTTATTATTTCTTGTTTCCTCAGGAGACACCATCCCATCCCTTACTCTATCTGGGAGACACTTGTCAGTTCTCATGCAGTAGACCACAGACTCAATGTAAGCGTGTATTATCATTATGCATCATAAATTATGCTAAGACCCCTGCAATCCCATGCTTGATCCACCCTGGTCCTCATTTCTCTCCATACACTTAGATCATCCATTAATTTATCATTGGTTTGATTTCTAGGCTTACAAACCTATATGGTTAACAGCCACTCCTGTAAGCCCAATTCCTATCCGGTCTGGTTTGGACTACATCGAACAGATTCCAATACTCCTCGTAGTGAAAAGGTGGCACAGGAAATACATTTGAATTGAAGGTTCCTTTTCTTGCACTGTTGGATGGTGAGTTGATTCAGTTTTTCTACAGCTCTCCATAATGTCAGCATCACCTCTCTCTAGTAATACACTACAACCCAGCATTTTCACTAGAAGTATTGAGTTTGTTGTACTAGCACAATATCTTCGGAATTCAACTCCGTAAGTAGGGGCTTATTTATGAGCCCTTGCGTCACTTTTGCGCCGCCGGTGCCTCACTTTTTGTGAGGCACCAGTGGCGTAAAAAATGCGTCTGGTTGCGTCATATTTACAAAGTGACGCATCTAGGTAGATGCGTCAATTTGTAAACCCCCGCGCATTATTATACCTGCGCCAGGTATAATGTATGCAAGGGGGGCCTTTTGACGCAACAAAGAGTCGTAGAAGTGACGCAGTGAAATCTATAAGATTTCACTGCGCCATTTCTTGGACGCTAATGCGTCAAAATCTTACGCCTGCCTCATGGCAGGCGTAAGACTGACGCAGGCTCTAACAACATGGGACTTGCCCATGTGAAAGTACACATTGCTGGAGTTGCGTCACTTTTGTGACACACTCCAGCAATGCGTCACTTTTGCGCCTACAGATACGTCAGAAATACTGACGTATCTGTGACTCCTTGTGACATGATGCGTCATACTGTAAATATGACGCATTCAGCATGTCGCAAGGAAGGCGCAATGAAAAGTGACGCATCGCTGTTTTCACGCAGCGATGCGTCACTTTTCATAAATGAGCCCCGTAGTGTTTATTTTTTGTGAAGACACTCTGGATCAAACTGCCTGAAGAAAAATTGAGGACTGCTTGACATACATTTATTATATGACATAATCCTCCACCAGTCTTAATCTGCATGGGGGCTCCAATATCTGTTTCCCATTAGCTATCTACCACCAGGTACTGCTATTGGTGTTCTGCCTTCAAGGATCTCTGCAGCACCAATAGTGTTTAACTCCCCCCCTCCAACAATGGATTATGGCCCAAGCATAGTTTAGAGGTCGCCCCGGAAAACCTTATTGTGTGATATTGCTGTTGTAGCTACTCCGGGATCCATATTATCAACCCTCTCCTTCTCCAAATGACAGAACTATTTCACCATAAAACCGGTTTTTCATTGTCGGTCAACCCCACTGTAACCAGCTGGCTACACAATTCTTCCTTCTTGTTTACAAAAGCGAGGTGGTCTTCATAATCAGGCCTCCAATAAAAAAACGGAGTGCATTTAGACACTTTTTGTAACCTAGTCCTAAATCAAGGAAATCAGCATGGTGTGCTGCTTGCTTTCTCGCTACGTTTTAAACATATAGAAGTACCGTAAAGTAGAACCCACAAGGAGGCTGTTACCACAACGTTCTTGTTATTGGGTTATTCATCAAGCCACAATCCCAGGTATTATACCTAACCAGACAGGTAATAAACATTCAAAGTCTGGCAATGCCAGACCTACCTGGTCTCAGAGCATCTTTAGGATGGTCAGCTTAACTCGAGGTGTTGAGCCTGTTCATACCAAGTCAGTAATAGCATGTCATTCCCGGAAAAATGTCTCCTTTCTCTTCACTCAGAAATCAATCAATTAATCAAGGATTTATATAGCGAGGTGAATCACCCGTGAGGGTCTCATGACGCTGGAAATACTAACTGCTTTGTGGTGCCCTGTTCATTTGAACAGCCAAGTCTTGAGTCTTTTCCTGAATTGCCGGATCGATGAGGCAGCCCTGAGATGCAGGGGAAGGTCGTTCCAAGCTTTGGCCACCAGAAGGAGCATCCTGCGATGTTGCCTCGGTGGATCCTGATGGTGTCTGCGAGGAAAAGGGAGGCGGATTGTAGGTCTCCGGTCGGTTGGCGAAAAGTCATGCATTTGTTGATGTATGCTGGTTCTTCTTTGTGTAGGGCTTTTGTTTGTGTGGTTTAGCATCTTGAACTGGCATCTATTCTGGATTGGGAGCCAGTGGAGCTTCTGGAGGAGGGGTGTGATGTGGGTCCATCTGTGGAGGTCACGGTTGAGTCTTGCAGCTGAATTTTGTATTGTCTATTGTGCTCCTTTAGGAGGCAAGCAGAGATTCCTCTGTAGGGTGTGTTTCCATAATCCAGCCTTCTAGTGATGAGGGCCTGTTTGACAGTCCTTCTGGTGTTGACTGTGAGCCATCTGAAGATCTAGCGGAGCACGCACAGGGTGTGGAAGCAGGTGGAAGAGACTGCATTTACCTGTTCCTTCATAGATAGCTTGCTGTCCAGGATGATGCTGAGGTTGCGGATGTGGTCTGTCAGGACGGGAGTGGGGTGGGCCGAGTTCAGCAGACCATCATGTGTCGCTCCATTGCGAGGTGTTGTTCCCAAAAATGAGAACTCCCATTTTGTCCTTCATCCAGTCGGCGACATTCATCATACATCTGTGGAAGTTGGTTCTGGTGGTGGCGGGGTCTTTTGACAGCGAGAGGAGGAGCTGGGTCTCGTCGGCGCAGGAGATGATGTTGAGTCGTTGATTGAATTTTACATTGTTGGAAGAGAGGACTAGAAGGAGTCTTCATACAGAAGTGAGTTCAGATATCGTCACCAGCTTAGCAGATTGTTCCTGCAGAGCTTCACACACTTGAACCTTATTTTTACCTAGTGATTTTCATGTGTCTAAAGCAAAACATCCAAAGTTAAAATAATCATACAATTAGCATTTAACTGTGCCTGTGATATTGCCACAAAATGATTGAATTTCTAGTTGTGAAGTTGTTATCAAGGGGCTTATTTATGAGAGGGTTGCATCACATTTACACCACGCAAGGTGGTACATACATGACGCAAACCTCTAAGTCAGATTTTTGATGCCAAGCAAAGCCACTTTGTGTGGCTCTGAGTGGCTTCAAAAATTTGAGTAACGCAACGCAGTGCAAATCGCTGTGTTGCATTACTCTGCCCTGGGAAGGCATTCCATGGGCATTGTGTGGGAGTTCCCATACATCTCCTATGGATTTTGACGCACACCCAGATTTACAAGAACTTGTAAACCTGGGGATGCCCCAAAATCTTACACCTTCCCAAGGGAAGTGTACCAGGGAGAAATTGCTCTATTCCTCCTGGTTTCTTCCTCTTTCTATGTCTGCTGCCTTCTGCAGCACATGTAGAAAGAGGAATACGCCTCCCAGGATTGTTTTTGTGCAAGAAGGTGTCCCTTCCTGCACAAAAACAATCCTGCATGCAACAGAGACACCCTTGCACCATGGTGCAAGGGTGCCTGCGTTGGTGCTAAGCTGCCAAAAGGACACCAGTGCAAGGGAAAGGACAGGAATGCACCATACTGCTTAAAATACCGCACATATCTGCCTTATACCCTGTCACACAGTGCAACACAGCGAGGTGACGCTGCGCTGCACTGTGAGACTTCTTCATAAATGAGCCCCTAAGTGCATATAATGTCTTGGGGTATCCTCTGAGATTATTGTCCTTGTGTTTCGGTGGATGCTGTCAGTGTATTCTTATGTTCATAGTCACTGCAAGTCAGGTTGCTGAGGAGAAATTCATATTTCATGCGAATCACTCTCTGGCAACTATAAGAGACTGTGAAGAGAATGAGCAAAATATAGCAGGGAAGCCCCCACCCCACACCTATAAAATGCACCAATAGTTCATTGCATTCCTATAGCTTTGCTAACTCCGGCTGATTTTAACAAATTAAGAAGGTTTCTTTAGACAGATGAGTCTACCCCCAAAAAAGTGCATGCTTCACCTTTATATTCATTTTTGATGGGTGCGCTATTATGATGCAAATACGAGGAGCAATTAATAATTTCTCCTCGTATTGCCATCCTAAGACCAGGTTTTACCTGGCCTTAGTATTTTGTGCCTCCCCATCCTTCTAAATATGGGGCAACATCAAAAAGCAATGGGTGTTGCGGAGGAACGCCCACTGCAACACCCAATGCACGCCCCTTTCACGCTAAGTGAAGCGTCAAAAGGGGCCTTATTTACAAGGTGGCGCCACCAGAACATCACTAAAATTGGTGGTGATATCCCCTTGTAAATATCCCCCTATGTCTTCAGAAGTTGAAAAGCTGCGCTATTTTACCACCTTTGAAAGTAGTAAATGGTTGCTTGTCACAGGAACGTTCAAGACACGGGCTGCTTTTGGCCGGAAATACAGCAAATGTGCACACTCCACCTCCAGAATTCAGTTTTCACACAGACAGTATTCTGCCTTACTTGAAAATGGCACCGATCATCTGCTTTCTGGTTATTTTTGCTCTTTACAAATAAACCTACCTACAGACAAGTGGTTCTGACCACACCGCTGTGTTCAGTGATATGCACCTATGTACCGCTTCATTACCACATCAGTCTAAAGATGCGCCACTGGGTTTGAACAGAATTCAGCCATGGTATTTGTACAGTGGGCAACAAGCCTTATTACCTCTTTCAGAGCAGAGCCATTTTGTAAACAAAATACTGCTATGTATGCCAGATTTGCTGGCAGTATAAAAATGGCCTTAGATTAACTCCCTGTGCAGTGGATTTAACACTTATGTCATTATACAGGGGCAGAACTGAGGCTCTGCAGCAAATTTACCAAAGATCTCAGAACATTTGTCTCAATCATAGCCACTTTGAAAACACAGAATATCCCCACAGTTCTCCACCATATAAAGGTGACCCCAGAGGTTGGATATTAGAAATTTGAAGTGGTGGAGCGATCAATCTAGCCAAAGTAGACTTTTGTGCTTTCAATATTGCAGAGCTATATTGCTGTAGCTTAAGTAAATTTGCTTCTAGTTGCATACCCCATCACACATGTTCTGTCAGTTTCACACCTAGATATTCCTAGGCTTTTACCCTCTCAAACTTTGTCCCTTCCAATTATAATACACCACAATATCTCTTATGCATGTTGTGGGTCATAAATTTAGTTTTGGCCGGGTTTACTTCTATCCCTCACTGCTTGCAGAGGATGTCAAATTGATATAACAGGGCCCGTAAGCCCATAGGTGTCTTCGAGGTTAGTAATGTATCATCTGCAAACAGAAGTGCTGGGACCACACCCTTTTAGGGTTTAGGGGAATCGTTCGGACTGGATCCTAAATAAAGTCTAAAACATAATTTATATAGCGTGAGAATAAGGTTAGGGTTAGGACCCATCCTTGTTGCACCCCTTTCTTCTTAGAGATGAATTTTGTTAGTTCACCCTGAGTGTCCCATCTTACTTGGACTAAGGTATTTTCATACAGTGTTATTAAAATAGAAATTCTATTATCTGGGACTACCATTGTCTTAAGTACCGACCACAATTTGCTACCCGGGATCAAGTCAAAAGTGAAGCAAAGGTCGTCAATGCAACATATAGTTGTCCTTTTTCTATGACAGTTTTACAATATATAACAGAGAATCTAAAAACCGGATCAATCTTACTAATCTTTTTTAAAAATTCAGCTTGTAGGTGAGAAAGAACATTGTGCTCATTAGCCCAATTTTGTAGTTTTTCTAGACTCTGGCGACAAAAGAATTTTTGTGGTCTATCAATAAGGTTTTTAGGCCTATAGTTACAGTAAGAATACGTTTTTAATAAGCTAATCAGTCCATCATGTGCACCAATAATACTAATTGGGCTGGGCGCATTTGCAGACAGTTGGAACAAAGATTCTTGCTGATCAGCTAAAATCCCGGTGTAAATTGGCTAGTATCTCGGGGTGTTATTGTAGATAACCCCACTTAATGGTTTATCTGGTTAGTAACAATCAATTCGCTCCCAACCAGTGGATCTAGTGGATCTGTTGAGTGAAACAGGCAGCTCTTCATAGTTAATTTAATGGTGCTATGATCGATAGCTTTACAATCAATTATTTCTATATCTACCAGATTCTTCCAAAACCTTAAATCTAGCATGCTATAATCAGTCCAGCTTGTTTGGTTTGTCCTATTGTAAGTATGGCAGCCCTTCATTTTAGAACTAGTTCACTCGTTGCATGCTCTACGCCCCAAAGAAATTGGTAGAGCATTCAGTTGTACCACTGTTGCTGACCAACGCTCTAAAGGAGGTATCTTTAATTCTTACCTTTAGCAGTACTACTATAAATATTAAAGATGTTGCATTCCTTGCCCTAGCCAGATGTTATATTTATAACTAGTATGCCATGTGAGTCAATCTCCAAAGCTTTATTTTTACAGTTCAGGGCAATTGTAACACAAATAATAAGTCCCCTGTATGAACATCCTACTCCTTTTGAGAGAGCATGTACACTAAATTTCATAAACCCTGAACGAAATAGTGGCACCGTACGCCATGTCTTTTGGAACATATATATATCATAATTCGCTGTAAAATCACTGCAATCAGGATGTGCTTAGCTTCGATTGCATCCTGGCGATGTTACAGGATAAAACCTTAGCTAAATTAGAGTCATTATGTGCAGAGTTAGGTGTGCCCCGCTGGCTAGGTAGGTGTCTGGCATTTAGTTGGGTGTATGTATTATCAGACTGTGAATCCACTAGACAAATATCACTTTCCAAGCTTATCACATCAAAGGCATTGGTTGTGTCATTTTCCATTTGACATTTTTAATGGGAGATGTCACTTTCTTCCCCATCTGATATAGGTTTAGTCAATCTACAATGGCAAAGAGTGACTCTCGATCTCCCAAGGTGTGGTCAAGAAGACCACCAAAGCAGGAGGCTGTTGGAATTCCCTCAAACAATAGGTATAGTTAAATTGAAATGGGCTACCATCTGTAGGGGATGTGTGGAGATCCAGTCCCACCAAGCCATCTACAAGTTTCCCATCAGTAAGTATTAGTACCGTACAGTCGTAGTGTCCTTGGTTAGAGGGATGATGTTTGGTCCTTAAGATATCTGATCTCATTACAGAGTAACATTGTTAAGCACTCCTTATCCAATGTATAACTTTGTTAATCAATGAGTTGTCATCCTCTTTCTACCTGACTGAGGCAAATACACAACATTCACCATGAACATAGAACTACTGTTTCTATCATTAGGAGACAGTGTCACATTTCTTGCAACAGGATAATGTAGGGAGTCATGTTTCTGCCTACCATATTCTCTTCTCACTATGATGGAAATGGAGAGAGTTGGGTCATTTCAAGGACCTATTGCAGATGAATTAGAGTATGGTCTTGGTTCCCTGTACACAGGTTTGAAATGCCTCAATCTAGTAGAGTGGTCCATCAGATATGCCCCCCACCCTTTACAAGGCATTGTGCACCATTTTGCATATATATGTGTGCCCAAATTACATCTGCCTGTCCGCACATTAGAGTGTATTTTGTGCTCAGCAGTCACTTTTGTTAATGGCAGGTGACACCATTTACCCTCATTTGTACAACCCTTTATATCTTTAATGAACTCTGATGTCTGTATGTTAGCGTTGTCTTGGACGGAAATCATTGTTTTAGTTCTTAGCTCTTAGCTCCATTATAAGGTCAAACAAGGGACCCACTTTAATTGTAACTATAATCTTTGAGTTGTTGCCTCCAAGCTAGGCAAGGTATCCATGTCCTCCCACCACCTATCCTCCAAAGACGGCAGTAGTGAATGCTTATTTTTACAAGTAACATTTACTTCAAGAGGACTGTGCGTATTAGAGGGTTACCAGCTGGCAATCAGATCTTTTCACAGGCTCTATTGCATCACGTGCATCCGACGCGTCTAGCACATCTGTAGACTTAGGAAGTAACGGTTGAGGCATTTTTTGTTTGGAAATTTTTGTTTTTGAGGTTTGTTTTTTTAATCATAGATCACTTGGGAGCCATCCCTGCACTGATATTTGATTTGACTTCCCCAATTAAATCCTCAATTTCTTCTAAAATACAATCATCTGCATTCAGTTTTTTCTGTAATTGTTTTTAATACTGTAAATGTTTAAATTTTTTTGTAATTCTGTAATTGTTTTGCTAATTGTGTTTTGTAATGTTTCTTAGGGTAAACAGTCTAAATATCGAGTTGTTAATGTCGACTTGCATTAATATCGAGTGCAGAATATCATTTGTCAAAAATATCGACTGTCAGAATATCGTGGACAAGAATATCGAGTCTAAGGTAAGTAATATCGTTTTAAAAATATCAAAGTCATTAATATAATAAAAAAATATCGAAGTAATTAATATCGTTTGCAAAAATATAGTTGTTAAAAATATCGTTTTTTTAGTTAGTGTTATGTATGTGTTCTATTTTTTTGTCTAAGTATTGCATTTGTATTTTAATATATGTGTTACATTTTTAAAAGTTATTAATTTTTTAAAGTAAATTTTGCATTTTAGTTCCGTAGCGGGTTGTGGGTTTATAGGGGAATAGGGTGGGAAGTTATTTAATTCTAAGTAATTTATTAATAATTTTTAGAAGTTATTAATTTTATTTTAAACAAATTTTGCATTTTAGTTCCTTAGCGGGTTGTGGGTTTATAGGGGAATAGGGTGGGAAGTAATTTAATTCTAAGTAATTTATTAATAATTTTTAGAAGTTATTAATTTTATTTTAAACAAATTTTGCATTTTAGTTCCTTAGCGGGTTGTGGGTTTATAGGGGAATAGGGTGGGAAGTAATTTAATTATAATTAATTAATTAACATTTTTTAATATTTATTATTTATGTATTTAATATTTTATATTGTTAAGTGTGGTAATTAATTTATTAATAATTATTTATTAATTTGTTGTTAATTATTATTAATTAATTGGTAATTATTTTAACTGTCATTTTTTTAGTAGTGGGTTGTGGGTTGATAGGGAAGTAGGGTGGGAAGTAATTTAATTTTAATAAATGTTTTATTATTTATAATGTAATGTTTATTTAATATTATTTTATAGTGTTAATTGTGTGAATTAATTTATTATTATTATTTTTTATTTTGTTTGTTAATTGTTATTAAATAATTAATTATTTGTTAATAAATTATGTTAATTTTGTCATGTGTTACAACATTGGTGGTGTCAATTATAGGGGAATATGGTGGGAGGTAAAATATTTATAATTAAATAATTATTTGTTAATTAATGCTAATTAATTAGTTAAATATTAAATATGCTAATTGTGGAATAAATTTGATGTGTGAGTTGTGGCGTTTATAGTTGTAAATGTTGTGAAGAAAACTTTTAAAAATTAATTAATGGTTTGTTGTTAATTATTAATATTTTATTAATGTAAAATTAGTTATGGAAATTGTGTACATATTTTTAGGTGTGTGTTTTTGTGTTTATTGGGGTAGAGGGTTGAAAGTAATATACTTTAAATAAAATAATCATTAGTTGATCATTAATATTCATTTATTAATTGATAAATATTGTTAGTAATTGTTTTGTTTTTATTTTGTTTGGGGATTTAGGTTCAATAGCTGTAATGTTTTGTTTTATCCCCTCCGCTATCCAATACTTTCCCTACTGTTGCACTCATTGGAGTTGGAATAGTAATTTATTCCCCTCCTCTATCCAACACTTTCCCTACTGTTGCACTCCCTGGAGTGGGAATAGTAATTTTTACCACTCCGCTATCCAACACTTTCCCTACTGTTGCACTCACTAGAGTGGGAATAGTAATTTTATCCACTACGCTATCCAACACTTTCCATACTGTTGCACTCATTGGAGTGGGAATAGTAAATTATTCCCCTCCGCTATCCAACACTTTCCCTACTGTTGCACTCGCTGGAGTGGGAATAGTAATTTTTACCCCTACGCTTTCCAACACTTCCCATACTGTTGCACTCACTAGAGTGGGAATAGTCATTTTTACCACTGCGCTATCCAACACTTTCCCTACTCTTGCACTCGCTGGAGTGGGAATAGTAATTTTTACCACTCCGCTATCCAACACTTTCCCTACTGTTTCACTCGTTGGAGTGGGAATAGTTATTTTTACCCCTACGCTATCCAACACTTTCCCTATTGTTGCACTCGCTGGAGTGGGAATAGTAATTTTTTCTCCTCCGCTATCCAACACTTTCCCTACTGTTGCACTCATTGCAGTGGGAATAGTAATTTATTCCCCTCCGCTAGCCAACACTTTCCCTACTGTTGCATCATTGGAGTGGGAATAATAAATTATTCCCCTCCGCTATCCAACACTTTCCCTACTGTTTCACTCGCTGCAGTGCGAATAGTAATTTTTACCCCTGCGCTATCCAACACTTTCCCTACTGTTGCACTAGCTGGAGTGGGAATAGTCATTTTTACCCCTCCGCTATCCAACACTTTCCCTACTGGTGGACTCCCTGGAGTGGGAATAGTAATTTTATCCCCTACACTATCCAACACTTTCCCTACTGTTGCACTCATTGGAGTGGGAATAGTAATTTTTACCTCTACACTATCCAACATTTTCCCTACTGTTCCACTCACTGGAGTGGGAATTGTAATTTTTTCCCGCTCGCTATCCTACACTTTCCCTACTGTTGCATTCATTGGAGTGGGAATAGTAAATTATTTCCCTCCGCTATCCAACACTTTCCCTACTGTTGCATTTATTGGAGCGGGAATAGTAAATTATTCCCCTCCGCTATCCAACACTTTCCCTACTGTTGCACTCACTGGAGTGGGAATAGTAATGTTTACCCCTCCGTTATCCAACACTTTCCCTACTGTTGCACTTGCTGGAGTGGGAATAGTACATTATTCCCCTCTGCTATCCAACACTTTCCCTACTGTTGCACTTGCTGCAGTGGGAATAGTAATTTATTCACCTCCGCTATCCAACACTTTCCCTACTGTTGTACTCAATGTAGTGTAAAATGTAGTTTTTAAAAATCATAAATATTTTAATATTTTAATTTATAATTATTATTAAGTAAATATATATTACATTTTATATATGTATGTTTAATTTATTTTTACATTACATTTATTACTTATAATTGTTAACATTTTCTAATAATTCTAAATATTTTTTTTAAGTCATAAATTATTTAATTTATTTTACATTATTTTTTATACATTTAAAAAAAAACAATATTTTGTACTTCGATATTTTTAACAACAATATTTTTTTTCAATATTTTAGTACTTACCATTATAAAGATAGGATGTCGATATTTTTGACATCGATATTTATGTCCCGATATTTTGGGAACACGATATTCTGTCAGTCGATATTCTATCAGTGATCCATTTCTTAGTTCTGTAATTGTACATAATTCTGTACTTGTTCTTAAAAGAGCATCACTCATCACCACTGATGGGAGTGTCCACTTCCACCACTTGTATCAATGACTGCAAGAGTCAACGATGCCCCCTGTCTTTGGTCTGAGCACCACACTGCCAGTATTTGGTCTGGTTTGAGGAAAGGGCAACCACTGGAATTTGTGGTTGGGTGCTTTTATTGATAGATATCAAATCATGTGCCACAAGTTCCCATAAGAGATAAACCTTTTACATAGAAGCTGAAGTTGTAACTTGAACGTACCACGTACATCTTTACATCAGAGAAGCAACCCACTGAAATATTTAACCAACTCTTCCTGCTATTCAGTCATAAGATTTTTTGATCTTGGCGCTTCTCAGACTATTTTAGTGAAACAGGTACTTCCCCAGAGTAACTATGATATTCATTTCTTTAGCCATCCTCATTTCTTGTCTTCACTTCTCTTCAGCTCATCTATTCTTCTTCATCAGTGCTTTCTTTAACTATGGCTCCTCATGGTACGTTTTTATGCATCTCACATTTATCACACACTCAGCTTTTCCTGACCCTCGTCCTCCATAGCTTGCCAGGCCCAAGGCAGCCTAAAGTGTACCAGTGCGGGGTAGAAAGATACTGTGCCATATCTAAGTATATAGGGCACCCTTCTACTCTCTCCCTTTCACGCAATGTAAAACAGCAACTTTTGCTACAGCAAAAACATAGTGAAGAAGAGGCAACTATTTGATATGATCACATCCCCATCTTCCCTTCTTGTTCCTGTTCTGGAATCTCTATCCAGTCATATTTAGTACCCCCAGCATTTCCTTTATCTTTCCTCTTTGCCCCCTTTGCCCTTTGCATCATCCAGATCCCTTCAGATCCCTCCACTCAACCCTATGCAGTTTATTTTGCATATCATCTTTCAACATAAGCTCTTGTAGCATTGTATCCTCCATCTGCATGCCTATCTCTCCTTTACCTTCCCTTAGTTTGTCTCCCTGCCTTTGCACAACCAAGTTGGATGTTATACTCCTTCATCTTTATCTCCTCAGCAGATCTTTTGGCTCCCTTCTATCATCAGCCCATTTCTCTCCCCTCTCCACTTTCTTCCCTCAGCCATACTGCCTTTTGCCTCCCCTGAGCAGAGCCTTGTCAGAACCCGTGTCCGAGGGCAATGGGGCAAGCAGGAATGACTGGGTCCAACGGTGGGGACTGAGGCCTTTTATTTCTGATGTCCTGAGACCTGAGCAACTGGGCCAAGTACTCCTTCTGCACTTGACTCCCAGGATAGCGTGGGACAGGCAGTCCAAGGATCCTCGGGGGGTGGATACAGATTAGTGAACAACTCAACATGCATGCAGCAGTAGCAATTAATCATTGTCCAGCCAAATACTTACTTTTGTGGAAAAAGAAAAGTATTTTATTTCTATCGCTAACTACACAAAGGAAAAATACGACATTCACAAGCCATTAACTAGCCCTCCCTTGAGATCGGGGCTCTGGTGTTTCTTCGACATTCAGTACTGGTAACATCCAGTGTATGCCCCACTACTGGTCTGAGTCTCAAGAGTCGACTATGACTCTGATTTAAAGTCAATAGTATTCCAAGGTAAATGCATCCAAATTAGCAGAAAGTTCTCCTGGGGCTATCAGGTCGAAACAAGTTATACCCACACCAGCAGGTGTGTAGTGTCTGGAGTTCCAGAGTGCGCCCTGTCTGTGGGAGCTCACAGCTTAGCAGTCAAGTTTGGGTATTTCAGCCACACGCTGACCTGAGGGCTGCACTCAGACGGTGCAGATCCTCTCACTCACAGTTACGCTCCAGAAGCAACTGGTGGAATTCTGCAGCTCCTCCTGGGGGGGTAAGTGTTCCTTTGGCTCCAATGTGGGGTGGCGAAGATGATCCTGTCTTCGGTCCCTCACATAGCTGAAGGTGCATGGGTTCTCCCACAATGTCCTCACTTCTCGGGCAAGGGGAGAAAGAACAAGTCAGAGTCATTGGTGCTCCCGGTGACCACAACTCACAGTCCACCTGCTCTGGTTCGGTCTACATGGCGAAGATATCCAATGCAGCCCCTCCTGGCATCCGGGGTCACTGTACTGCTACCACACAAGGCCTTGGCCCTTACTGCATGGCAGTCTTTTTCTTGGTGGCCCCTCCTGGCGTAAGGAGTTTTTGCAATGCTACCACACAAGGCTTTTGCCCTTACCGCATGGTAGTCTTTTCTTCGGCTATCTTCATGTCTGCCCTTTCCTGGCATACAGGAGTCGCACACTCAGTTCTGCACAAATGCAGCAACCTGATCAGTGCAGCAGCTTGTTCCTCACTCCTCGCACTGGGAGTCCACTCGACAAGCTCACCAATGCGATGCAGCGCGCGCAACGAAATTCGTTTTATTTATTTATATGTCTACTTACCTCTATACGGCCATATTCCGTACTTTACTACCCCTCACCCTGCCCCTCCCCGCCCCACTTCACCGCCCGGCAGCACTCCCACCACAGGTCGCTACTGTTCTGGGGGAGGAGGGGCTCTGGTTTGGATTCCCCATCCTCGTACGAGCATTTTATTTGCTAGAATCAATTCTATGATTCTGTGGCTGTCCAATATACAACGTGGGATTCTCAGTCTATAGGATGTATTATTTATTCCATGTTTGTCAACCAGGATGAGCAAATTGCACACTGACTGGTTTATGAAGAGGGATGTAATTTGCAATGTAACCTATATACAATGAGATTACATCACACATTGTCCAGCACATATTATCCAGGAATTCAAAATGTCTTGCCTATTGAATATCAATTGGGCAGGTCTCTGTTTACAACCCCCCCTGCAGTTGACTGCAAATGCAGTGATGGGTACCTGCCAGATCTCTGTTCCTGCAGTTTGATTCCCACAACTGGAAAGCTGGATTAGCTTCTTCATCTTGATTTTACAAGATCTGCTTTTATACAATTTATTTCTTATTTTGGAAGACAACAGAGGAGTAGAAAGGGGCCCCCTATACCACTGTCTACTATTCCCTTGACATTATTTGCAATAGAGCAACTGTACAATGGGTCAGCTTTCTCCACGCCACTTAGATGACACCCTAACTCAGGAGTTGGCTCCTGAACAATGGATTGAGAGTGCAATTGTGGTAACAATGCATTGGCACATTTAATTGAAAATAACAGTTAGGAGGGGACACACCTTTCATGCGTCCTCCCCAATTTTTATTCGTAATGAGTTTCAAAATGGATAAATATGCCACATGGACTTAACCTTATCAACTAACATTTTAATACGACGTTATATGTGCACATTTCCCCAATATGGCAGACAAATATCCCACATCAACACACACAAGCCAGTCTAGTACATTGCAAACAAACAAGGTACTCAGACACACACGGGAGGTCCACATACTAGCAGAGGAGACCAAGTCAGGGATTCCAGGTGGGACTGAACTAGCCCACGCATCGACCTGCTGCTCTCAAGGATGCAAGGACTAAACATGTCACCCCACTCCCTCCATAGGCTTACTGTGTGTTTTCTTGACTTGGTGTTAACATGAAATGGTTTAAGAAAAAGCTTTTCTGAGTTCATTATGAAGTGGGTTATATGTGGGCTGTTGTGTCCAGCTTCCTTGCAATCTGCATGGTCCTTCCGAGTTCTTATTTGCGAGTAGCTACTATAAGTTTGGTGCTTTGTGTAACAAGTACATGTAAAATTCTTCAAAATATTGTCTCTTGCTGGCCAGGAAAGTCCTCTGGAAAGATAAAGGGGCATATTCACAAGAACGTGTGATAACCACCGCAAGTTTAGCTTAACGCAACTTCTCACATCGCAGTCCACCGCGGGAAAACAACGCTGTGTTAACGTAGTATTCCCAACCTGGCGGCACCATGCGATAGTCCCGCGTTAAATTCAACTCGACGCTGCAAAAATGCGAAACACGAACGCGAATAAAGTTGCGATGAGGCCAACCGCGATACAAAAATCAGCGATAACCAGCGACAGGCCTGCAATTCCCACGCGTCATGCGGGAAAATGCACCATAAAAGCTGAACAAGAAAAACACACCATAAACAAAATAAACTGCGTAGCAACATGGATGCACCCGGAACGAGTGCCCAGGTCAACGCGAACCCCACAAGCCACACAGACCACCAGCAAGGAACCTCGGGGTCGGGGAAGGCCAAGGAGAAGAGGAAGAGGAAGACGGGTTACAGTCCGCATGACAACCGGATCGTCGTCACGGAGGTGACAGAGCACTAACAACAACTGTCCGTCACCTCCACCGTGTCATTGGCAACACAGACGGAAAAATGGCATTCATCGTGAATGCAGCCGGAGTGTCGAGGAGGCCAAGATGTGCTGGTATGATGTGAAAAGCCAAACCAAGCAGAAACCCGCTGCCAACAGGAAGGCAGCAACGGCGAATGAAGGTGGGAGTCCTGCGCCACAGGAGGAGCTGGAGCAAATGGTGGCCACAGTCATCAGTGTGGAGACGGTGCAAGGAGTCGGGAGTCCGGACACTGCTCGGCATGACCTGACACAACATCAACAGGGTGAGTAACGAACAGGGACTGTGGGGACGGGCACAATGGCACACATGCACAACGACGTGTAGCACACCGCACACCCACAATGACCCTGGGTCATGTCCCTGATCCCCATGGCACACTGCAGCACACATACAAACATCAAGTAGGCCCCCGTCCACCATGTGCCCAAAGGGGTCCCACCCCACACATCACCAATTACACAACACACACATGCACCCATGTGAAACACAGCAAAGATGCGTATGTGAGAGCCACACTGACAATGCAAGTGACACCACATGATGAGCAGCATGGCTGGAGTACAATCACCATGACATTGTGCACGCCACAAGACTGAGGTGGCTGAGTGTGGACCACATCTGGAAAGGAGCAGGTCACAATCTGACACATCCACGTGCACAAACAACCACTGACGTCAACAATACATCTGCAGACAAACAATGCACAAGAGTACAAAAACCGTCCAAGAGCACAAATGACCCAAGTCGCCAACATCACAGCACCTTAAAAGCACAAAAGCCAAAAGCACACCGCCTCCAAGGGATAAGGGGCAGCAAAATCACAGCTGCAGGTGCGACTCTCACACAATGCAGCACACACACATAGCAATGACAGCACATCCACATGGACGACAATGTGGTACACAGTGCAACACTTACACTGCAGAACAGAGGACACAACTGGGTCCGCCTGTGCGTAGAAAATGGCCAATCACATCTGACATAGCAGGAAACTGTGAGATGCAAATGTACGTGTACAACCTCACCTACGTCATGTAGTCCAAATGTCCACTGTCCCGCATCAAATAGTCCGCCCCTCCCAAACAGTCACAATGTACATTGTCATGCAGTCTGTATGTAAACTTGAACAATGGAGCAACATACATGCCAACACAATGTCAACAAGCATCTCCCCTTCACATTGCAGAGGGACATCCAGCAAGGCAGACCAGACAACTCTACAGTGATGCTGAAGAGGACCTCCACACTCCCGACACCGATGCCCTACAACAGTCCATGGACATCTTAGGCAATCGACCTCCAGGAGCAGGGCAGCACCGCTGCATCGAGGATACCCCACCCCCTGCACAGACAACACAGCTGGACGCACCCACCACCCCGGCTGGCTCCCAGCAGCCCACCGAAGCACACATCGCATTCCAAGGCCAGGTGTCAGACTGCCAGAAGGGGGTGGCCGAACATGCACGGGTGGGGTACTACCTCATGGAATCCAAACTAGATCACATACGTGGGTGTCTAGGTCCCATCAGGGCCCACCTACACTCCCCAACGGAGACCCACACTGCGAAAGAGACACATGCCTTTGCACATTTCCAGTACTGAACGACACCCAGAGCCACGGGATAATCATCCACACCCCCACGCTAGACTGGCGTAAGCCGGCCCAGTTCACTCCTCTTACGTATTGAGTGGGGGACAACAAAGCTACATGTGCAATGTCTCACCCGCTGCCTGCGGTGACATGGCTGCGTCCTCTGTACATGGCACAATGTAATGTTGTAGGGCCCGGGGCCCTAATGCATACATCATGAGCACACGGACACACTCAGATAGTTCGTTGAACTGGCTACGGGCACGTGCGCTCGACACCTTTATTGGCATGGTCACATGTACAGTGACGCATGTGCTGGATGTGTGTGGAGTGAGTGTAAGCCAGCCCACATAGGGTCGTTGGTGCTGGCAACAACTTGAACAGTGATCACAATTAAAGCGGAAACAGAAAACACCAGCATAACAGAAACAACTCTGAAGCATCATGGTGGTAGCCGGAGAAAGTACAGTGTTCACCCAACATGCAAGCAGAATGGTCCGTGATTTGTGGTGCACTGAGTCAGTGGCACCTGAAGAGCTGAGCAGGGTATCAAGCTGATGATGGCACCCACGACAGGTGTGAGCAACTCTGACAGTCTGGCAGTAAGACACTTTGAACTCTGGCACATGTTGTTTGGAGTTGGTCCTGGCGGTGGTGGCGTGTGCATCCTGCGGTGATGCGACGTCCGGGCAGGTCAGGACTCTATTTGATGTGTAAGCCCAGGTGGACCGCAGTTGAGGTCGGAGGCAGCGGACAGCGCAGGGCCACAGACACATGACCTTGATGACCCCCAGTCCATCGACCCAGAGGCCATCCAATATGCCATCAGACAGGGGGCATGACTTGAGCTGCACAAAGTTAGTGGCCCCGGATGCACTGCGGCCGGCACAGGCACACCGCTACGGGACGGTGACTTGCGGTGCAGTGAGATAGGGCCACGTGAGGTGAGCGGGTCCTCGTCGATGTCAAAGGTGAATGTAGCAGAGGTTTGCGGGGGACAGTGGAAGGTGTCCTCCAGGGCATGATGCAGAGGGCAGAAGCCGGCCGGAAGCGGCAAATAGAGGAATGGAATGCTACAGCCTCATTTTTGCCACAAAGTCAGTATCACCGAATAGATGATGAAGACAACCCCCAGTCCATAGACTAAGTCGCCACCAAAGTTCAACCAGAAAGTGTCCATGGATGTCGGGGAACAGACTTAGTGGCACCGGAGCTGAAAGGGGATGCAGTCTGCGATGAGGCCAGTACAATGATATCAAGTCTGCCATAAATGAATCATGACTGAATTCCCAATGTGTGACCTACTCGCCCACAGGGTAGGCCGAAGACGTAGTCATCAAGGGCCCACAGACACGTGTGGTTGGGATGCCATGCACATACTTTGTGTCACCACATCAAAGGGAGTATAGTGATTTAAACTCTGCATTGATATGTGTACTCGGCCATTGTGTAATCAAGACTCAGTTCCAAATGTTTGGCCTACTTGACCGCAGTGTAGGCCCGAGGCAGCGGTCAGCAGGGGCCCACAGCCACGTGTCGTTGGCCCGCGATGCACAGAGTTAGTGACACCAGAGCAGTTGTCGGCAGTGTTCGATCACCTCCGTAACAATGATCCTTTTCTCCTCCGGACTGAACCGCGTCTTCCTCTTACTCGTCTCCTTGTGTACAATGATATGAACTCCACCATGCAGAAACCAAGACTCAGTTCCACATGTGTTACCTACTTGCCCGCAGTGTAGGCCGAAGGTGTAGTCATCAAGGGCCCACAGACACGTGTGGTTGGGATGCCATGCACATACTTTGTGTCACCACATCGAAGGGAGTATAGTGATTTAAACTCTGCATTGATATGTGTACTCGGCCATTGTGTAATCTATACTCAGTTCCAAATGTGTGGCCTACTTGACCGCAGTGTAGGCCCGAGGCAGCGGTCAGCAGGGACCCACAGCCACGTGTCGTTGGCCCGCGATGCACAGAGTTAGTGACACCAGAGCAGTTGTCAGCAGTGTTCAATCACCTCCGTAACGATGATCCTTTTCTCCTCCGGACTGAACCGCGTCTTCCTCTTACTTGTCTCCTTGCGTACAATGAAATGAACTCCGCCATGCAGAAACCAAGACTCAGTTCCACATGTGTGACCTACTCGACCACAGTGTAGGCTGAAGGCAGTAGTCAGCAAGGGACCACAGACAGGTGTAGTTTGAATGCTATGCACAGAGTTGATGGCACCACATCGAAGGGAGTACAGTGATATAAACTCAGCCATAAAGTGTGTACTCTGCCATTGCATAATCAAGACTCAGTTCCAAATGTGTGACCTACTTGACCGTAGTGTAGGCCGGAGGCAGCGGTGGAGTACGTCAACGAGAAAGGAGTAAAGCAGGCCTGTGTCGCGGAGGCCGTGATGGTCTGAGGAGGCTGCCAAGGTCGCGGGCTTCGGGCTTGGAGCTTGCGCCGGCACGTGGTGGGCCCTCCTTGACACACGCCGGTGTCGGCAGGTGAGCAGTGAGGCCTGGCTGCGCAGGGGCGGGCATGACGGGATCGGGGACCAGCGGCCCGGGGTGCAGCAGGCGCACAGGATCACAGGCCACACCGCTCACGGCGACAGCGTCGTCCTCGTGGCAGGGTGGGAGGCGCCGCCTTGGCAGACACGTTGGGCATTCCGGAAGAGAACCACGCCCAGAGCTACGTGCTTTTTATTCACACCCCTATGCTGGCCTGGCGTCCTCCGGGCCAGCCCACTCCGCACACGCTTACATGGGGGGAAGTCACAAGCTACATTTCCGCGATCTTCCCCACTGGCTGGGGTGACATGGTTGCGTCCACTGTCCACTACACTCCAAACACCAGCAGTGCATGTAGACATGGATATGTCTGTGGTCTGCATACTGCAGTCTGTCCAGCACATCTCCGCCACACTTGGCATTGTGTACATTCTCATTCATGGGTGACTTGTCTCCTTCGCACATGCCTGGTTCCCACCTCTCCCCACATTCCGCTATTGTGTGGCTGAGGTGCCATGCCATTGATGGCTCAAGTACATGGCTAACCAAGGTTGCCACAGTAAGTTGTGCTGTCGTGTCTGGTGGGTGGGCATGTTGTCTGGCATGTTGTATGTGATTTTGTGACGTGTGCAGTGCCAGTGTTGTGAGTTGCATGATTGTGGAGTTGAGGTGTGTGGTGTGTTCATTTGGTACTTGCCAACGAGCAGTGCATTCCCATAGGTGCCATCCAGGAAGCGCTGGTTGATGTTGGACTGATGGAAGAGGAAGGGATCATGCAAACTGCCTGGGTAGTTGGCTACGATATTGGTGAAGAGTCCCCAGTGGTCCACTATTGCCTGCACGTTGATGAGATGCGTGTGCTGTCTGTTGGGGTATTGTGTGCGGTGTTGGCGGGGGGCACAAGTGGGACAAGTGTGCAGTCGATTGCCCCCGACACGTGCGGGGATCCAGCTATGGCGTATTGTCCTTGCTTGGTCTCCAGCTGTTCCTGCGTATTGTGGGGGACGTATGGGTGCTGGGGTCCCTAGCTGGTGAGGGAATCCAGGACAGGTGTGAGGAACTTGGATGGGGCTGGCTGTGAGACTCCTCCGACTGGGGCGGTTGTTGTTTGGGAGGATACCAGAGGCCAACAGGTGCAGCACAGCCAGCAGCTTTGTCTGCGGAGGGATGTTGGTTGTCTGCTGTGTTGGTACCGTCAGCCTGTGGGCAATGATGGCCAGGATGCGGAGGATGGTAGTCCTTTTGGGCCTGTAGTGGGCATTGGCATTGTCTGGTGTTAGGTCTGTGGGGCTGGTGCATTTCCTGAAGGTCCGCTGTCTTTGTCTGCACTGCCTCTGCGGTGGTCCGGGGGGGTGGGGGGGGGCCTTTGGGGGGGTGGCGGTCCTGGGGGTGGTGGCGGTGGGTGTTGTTGCCCTCTCGGGGCTCCGGGATGCATGGTGAGTGGCTCCATGGCATCTGTTGTTCTTCAGGTGTGGCTGTGGGCTGGGCTCCCTTTTCTTGTGCAGGTTGACGTCCGACTTTGCACCAGGTCAGAGCAGGTGTTAATTTCCTGCTGGTAACGCGCCGTATTGCCTGTTTTGTGTTCCTATCGCCGATGTGGCTGGTCGTTGAGAATGTTGCGTTGTGGTGTTTCTAGGGAACGCCTACTCTGCATCTCATTAGCGTTAGTTGCCAGGGTCATCTGTGGCGATGTTTTTTGCGACTACTTTCGCAGGAAAAGTGGTGTTATGGGCTGTTAGCACCAGCTTGTGAATGAGGCGATAAATTTAGTGCGACTTCGGATGCGTTAAAGTGCCGATAACTCGGCGATAGCTCCTTGAGAATATGCCCCAAAGTCTCTTTAGTAAATGTATTCATTTTTTCAATTTTAGTTTGTTTTCTTTTCAAAAGTGCTGGATAGAATGGTACTGGCTTTTGTGCACAGGACCAGAAATCAGACTATGCTTTTGGGCTCTGCTTGTTTTTGGCATTTGAGGTATCAGTCATAAAATCAAAATCCAGTATAGGGCTTCTGGCTCAGTTACTGCAGGGATCTATATTTGTCAGTAAATCCTGGCATGTTCACTCAGCCTTTTATCTTTCCATTGTGAGTCAAATGTATACCATTGAGGTAAGCAACATTCAAAATCTGTTAATAGCCCCAAGAATTCCCTTCTCGGTGAATGTGTGCTTTACAAATACATGTTATGCTTTTTTAGCATGCAACAGAGTAACACAAACTATGTGTACTTTACTTCAATTTAAAATTTAAATTATAGCAGGAAAATGTGCGAAATTTCCAAACGTCCCATTATGTGAAAACCACAAAATTTATCGGAACTTCACACTATGCAATGTCACGTTATTCTTGCGAGATGTCTATGGGCCACTGACTAATGTCTCAGAGAGACATTTAATTCTTGAGCTAGACTCTTGCTGTTACTATATGTGACTTTTTACTCTAGGTATGCTCTGGCTTAAAAAACTTTATGCAAGATACCAGCAAATCACATTTCACTCTAAAAGCATAACATTCGCATGATTTTGAAAAACTTTCAGGAAATATTTTGAAATTTCACACAAAAATATGCAATCAATTTTGCACTCCCTAGTATTTTAGGATTTTCAGCAACATTGGAATTGTGACATACACATGACTTTACCTCATTAATCGAATAATTCCTAATTGCAGTTTAAGAGCTGAAGGTATTTAATAGTCAAAAACAGTTACTCTGAACTTGGATAACCTTGTGTCTCATGCCACACTAATTGTACTAAGAAACATAAATTAAACAGTTTGGTATGTCTCAATATTACATAAGGTGCCTATGTTCAACTTGCAAACCAAACTTATTTTAATGCATGTTCAAGTTGCTGACTACTACATCTATGATCCCGCTTAATCTGTTGATTGGGGATTAATCAAGCCCATTCCAGAACACCTAACAGGGTAGTTATCTTGTTTTCTTTGTTGCTGATGATGTTAAATGGATCTCCTTTTCAATTTTCACCTCCCAACCTAATCCCTGCGAAGGTTCACTCTCCTGTTTTTTTTCTTGACCTTCCTAATGGAACTGACCTGATGGTAAATCATTTGAAGTTACTGCCTCTACACCTAGCACACTAGGGAATTCCATCACATCAGGGCTCATGGTAGATAGCCACAAGTCCCCCTTTTGCATGAACCTCCCAGCATATTACAATTCTTGACACTTGCCAATAAACACACTTTTTGTGGTGAGAAACAAGCTTGCGCTCATTTCTCGGTAAAGGAACATATTGCTTCATTCAATGTTTGTTTACAAACAAGGGTGAACTTGGTAGAACTTAAAATAATTGGCACTGCCACCTTTATTGTCTTGACTTCACATTGCGGATGGTTAAGGATTAATTGTTTAACCTCAATGATGTTACCTGCAGGTTGCATAGGGTTTGATGAATTACAGCTAGCTTTCAGAGTACACAAGTGGGTGACAAAAACACATGAGATCAGCACTGGACACCACTCAACATAGGGTATCACTCCTGAGCAAAGTTTCTTAAGACATGTGTGCAGATTTCTCTTATTCATTATTTGCTTGCCTTTTCTCATTCCTTCACTTTGAATGTGAGTTCTCGAGTGGGTAAGATGCATTTTACTTGTATCCATTCCAAGTGAATACACACGTAGACTGCAGTTTGTGTTAGCAAGAAAAGATTGTGTACAAAATTCCAATGGTTCCAGGTATATCAAGTGTTCCAAAAATGTCAATACTTTCTAGTTACCTTGATTATTTAAAAAATTTCGATATATGGTGACAATTTTCCAGGCTGGTTTCTAGTCAATTTTTGTAACCACTAATCCAACGAGGTATATTAGGAGGATCCTTGTGCACAAAAAGTAAAATAAACCCTTAGAACCCTGAAAATGGGATGCACAAAAGGTTATAGCAAAGTTACAGTAATACACAAAATCAATCAATAGACTTAAGTAGGCTCCAGAACTTAGGCTAAACATACATCTATTCCTCATAATATGCAAGGTGGGAGACTCAAAGAGACAACATTGTGGCAAATTCATATTTCCCACGGTGCTGAAGGATTCACAAAATTGTTTCAAAGAATAATGGTCCAGTCCAAGTTCTTCAGACATTTACACCCACAAACACCTTATGGACCCCTTGCAAGACCCCACAAAGGCATTATGTCTTCCTGTTGGGCCGCAGTCTTGGCACACTGGCAGGAACCCTGCTTCTTCCTTGGTCCTAGACACTCCTCTCAGTTTGTCTGTGCTGCCCGCATGCCAGCTCACAGTTGTTGCCTCCTCAACAGCAGAGACGAGTACAGTAGCACCAGCGAAAGGGAGGAAGGAGTCATACCAGGAGACTGGAGTCACGTGGCAGCCACACAATAGTCGATCTGATGCCCTCTTGGGCACACTTGTGAGCAAGAGGGGAGAAAATAGGAAAGATGTTCAGGTTGTTGCTTTACCTTTGGCATTGGTCTACACTTCCATGAACATTGAGGCATGCATAAACACAGAGAGCATGAGCACACTAAGCTGCTTCCGCAAATATTTTGGAAAATGCAGCCTAAGGTTCATTTGAATCTTGTTTGTACCTTCACTCATACTCCCACTGACTCGTTATTAGCCCTTTAATTGAAAGATATGATAAGTAACCATATCAGGAGCCATAAATGCTTAATGGAGGCTGTAAATGTTGATGCTGCTCAGTTGGGTGATGTGTTGTACTGCCAAACGCTTTGGTAAGGAGATGTTATTTTAAAGCTACAGTAGAGAGCAACAGAGACATCATCTGAAAGCAAAGGTGCCTTGAAATTCCTGTACATAGAAGACAGATGTGAGAAATGGGTTGTTGTTTGAGGGGGTAGATAGCCCTTTTTTAGCAAAAGCCACAATATTTGTCAGGGTGAACCACAGAAAGTCACTAAATTAACTTGGGCATAACCCTCTGGTAGCTTGGCACAAAAAAGTAGTCGGGCTTAACTTAGATGCAATGTGTAAAGTATTTATGCAGAACACAAACAGTAACAAAGTGAAAACACAACACAAGAAAAATCGCACACCAAATTAGCAAAATAGATTAAGATTTAATAAATTATTTGACCCCAAAATTACAAAAATCTAATCAGTAGATCCGGAGATATGCAATTTCAAATTTTCAGGTAAGTATAGCACCAAAAGCACAAAGTGCTGCTCGCGTTCATCTGGTCGTGCTAGACTAGGGGAAAGTCATAAGGTCAGGCCTACTGCAATAGAGTTTAGGCCAGATATAAGGGACAGGTTAGTCCTGCTGAAAAAGTTACCTTCTCAAAGTCTGGTGCACAGAGTCCAATTTGAGGTGGAGGAGGCTGTGAGGAACAGAGACAGCATCATGGATGGTCATCACTGTAGGGTGAAGATCAGGTAGGGCATTACAGAAGATCATTGCTGTAGTGCAAAGATCCTGTTAGGCGACCCGGATTGCCATTGCTAGAGCTTCACATTGGTGGTCACCGAGGGCTGTCGATGTTGCAGAGTGAAGTGCAGATTTCATGTTGCCAGTCATCGCTGGCTGTCCCTGTAGAACAATTAGGCAGATCCACCAGAGCTTCCTGTGGGCGGTCATCGTAAAGGCAAGATCTTGGAGCAAACTGGCATGTTCAATGTCACAGAGAGCCAAAAATGTTAGACTTTTTTTATCCTTTTCTTCCAGGAGAAGGTCAACTGATGCCAGCCAAGAGTCCAGGACCTGGGGAGGCACCTCTTGGGGAACAGCAACTCACTCCAGCAGATGCCTGCAGGGCTCAGGTAAGTCCAGTTGTAGGTCTAGGCAGGCCCAGTGCCACAGGCCAGCTGGGCAGTTGCAGGGAGGCCACTGGAATGTGTCATTGCAGCTCAGAACAGGAGGTCAGCCGTCTGACCCTCTGAGTTACTCTGCCTGGGATGAAGGGAGCAGGTCCAGTATTCCTTCACAGGTATCAGGGCAGGCGTCGCTCAAGACAGGGTGCGAGGCTCTCAGGACTGCCATGCCTCATTTGTCGCACCTCACGCCGGGACTTTACGAACCAATATGTATACCTATGCCTTATTTTGGGACTCCTGCATTATAATCTGTTGTAAAGCGCTCCGATACCCTCGGGTCTGGCCAGCGCTATATAAAACTCTCTAAATAAATAAAAAATAAATAAATAGTTTCAAAAAAATATTAATTTATAAAACAATTTTTTTAAGATAAAAAGAAAATGTGGATACCATAGCAAACATAAAGAACATAGAGCCTTATTTAGTTAGAATTTGGTGGGCAAGATACTCAATCAAAACATGGTGGATATTCAATCCACCCATTTTAGGCTACCAATGACTATAATGCACTTGAAATAAGGTGGCTCATCTTCCATGTCTTTCGATAGTCTAGCCTGTCTGCTAAACTCTAAAGAGAGGCCCATAGTTTTAATATACAAATGGAAAAAAGCTACAGAGGACAGGTGTGCAAAATTGTGTGATTGTTTTGTGAAATTTCAAAAAGAACCATAAACATCTCAACGAATTTCATAAAATTAGCAAAATTACACTTTTAGTGCAAATGTGGTTTGCTGGGAATTACATGCCCTATTTTAAGTGAGTGAAACAAGTCTTGGGAGATGCTGGCAGGAGCAAAGCCGATTTGATCAGGAAATATCTCTTGGCAAGATATTTTCTTTGCAAACCATTTTCTGGCTGATATTCACAAGGTATTGTATGAAAAAGTTATATGAAGTTGCAGAATGTGAAATTTCATGACATTTTGTGAATTTTGCGTTATGTGAAAATCAGTACATTTATGAATTTTGCAGTGGTAACTACACCCTTACTCTGGCCTAGTAAAGAGGTGATGGTAGAATGTGGCCTTAACGGAAATGATTGGGAGGAAAAATGAGTGTGCAAAAGAGGGCCCCAGAAAAAAGAGGTACATGAGGGGATCAATTCTTTTAGATAATGGGTGAAGGAGGTGAATTAGGTACCATCCCACCAAAAATATCATCAAGCAGGATTGTGAAAGCAGGCGTTGTGGATGGTCTGAAAAGTGAAGGATAGAGAGAAGTGGGTTTGAGGTATTAAATACCCAGAACAACAAAGTAATGAATTGAAATCCCAACCCAGTGACAACACAGGGGAAGGGTAGAGTGCACAGAGAAAAAGGTTTTATTCAAACTTTGCAGACACATAGTAAAAGAGAGAATCATTTTTTTTTAACTTAATGGAATTTCCACCTTAGAAATCTTGTATAAGGCAATTCTTGATTAATTGTTTTCTTGAAAATTTCAGTTAAACAGTTTTGATGAAATTGTATCTCAGAATAGTAGTTCTATGAATTTGTTTTTCTATGATATCAACTGCAACTATATTACCAGCAAATGTTATCCTTAACAAAGCATGCATAACAATGTGAAGGAAAGCGACTACTTACTCAACAGAGATTCGCATTTGTAGTATTAGCTTTCGTATATTTTCTTGTGCTCAGTTTTTGTCAAATTCAAGGGTTTTCTTGTTGTGATTAAAAAAACAATTAAAATGTAAAGTACATAAAGTAAAATAAAAAGAGTACTTTTGTAACTTTTTAGTACAAATGTTAGTGACATACAGTGTTGATGTTGAGCAACGTCCCTAAAAATTACGGTATATGATGTTAGTCAACTTAACCTATTATACACCTTACTTGGCTAATGTAAATGCAGTTCACAAACCGACAAGTTCAACTTGAAATGTATTAATCACTCACTAGAGATAGTGGACCAAACAATTAACATTACATCTTCCCAGACAAACAAAATACGTTTTTTAAACTGCACTGAGCGCAACATCAATATAACAAAGAGGATTTATTTTATCTGTATATGGACTTTTATGGTTTTGAACGTAGTCCGACTTGTTCACAACATGACATAGTGGAGTTTTAGAAATCAAATAAAATATATATAGATAGGAACACTTTAGTTTTCCTATTTTGACAGAAATATTCCCAGTTAAAGGAACATTGTGATTGCATGTCGCTAAATATTTGCAATTTTGAAAATTATGAAACATTTTCGATACAACGCAATATTGTGTACTGGTATGGATATAATGTTGGTTCTTATACATTTTGCATTCATTTGAAATATTCAGCAACAGCCATTTGGCAAAAAACTAAAGGCAGATGTTTCAATAAACGCTTTTAATCGGATTCAATAGCCAGTTTTAAATGGAGCTCATACTTTACCAATTCTGCAGTGGCTTAACATAATTTGCCACATTTGTTCAAAATTAGTTTATAAACTGTGAGAACCAGCAAAGCAAGACAACCCTAAGGGCTGACTTTGAATAAGCCATTTAACAAAAGATGGATCCTGGCAAATCGGCTTGATGAACTCTCTAAGTAAGAATAAGAATTAACTTTCATGCCAGATCTAATTTTGGATCCAAAACGATTCTTTAACGTAAAGAAAAGAATGCAGAGAGATAGGTCTAGCATTAAAAAGAAATATTATACTATTAAACCAAAACAAATATAGGCAGTGTTTGTTTCCAAAATGTTCTTATTGGAAGTAATTTCAGATGCTTTTTGATGTTCCCTATTTCCTCTGAAATTAGAAGCCAGTCTATGACTATATGCAATTGTAAATTAGTCGGTGGTACCACATAAAGTCAAAATATAAGGAACATACACCTGATGATAGTTAACACTTCTGACTTTTTATTTTGTATATATTTTGCCTCTGCACCTCGTTTTTTGCTGTATGTTGATGTCTCATATATACTGGTGAGCAATGATGAATTGTGAGTAAGAGTTAACGTTTCCATGTGTAAAGCCCAGAGCTTGGGACTGTCAATGCTACTAGCAAGGATCTATGGGTGATTGTTAGACCTGGCATCCTTGGAGTGGTTTCCCCTGTCATTTTGCCTCTACCTCCTGTATTTTTGACTGTGTTCTGGGTTTCGTTGTCGCTGTTTTAGGTACTCTGGTCACTTTGCCACTGCTATCAGTGCCAGAGTGCAAGTGCTCCCCGTGAAACTTGTAATCCTGATTGGTTCTCCTTGATTGGCATATTTGATTTACTGGTAAGTCACTAGTAAAGGGCACTGTGTGTGCTCAGGGCCTGTAATTCAAATGTTACTAGTGGGTGTGCAGCACTGATTGTGCCACCCACACAAGTAACCTTTCCAATGTGTCTCAGACCTGCCACTGCAGTGTCTGTCCACGCAGTTTTTAACTGCAATGTTGACCTGTCAAATGCACCCACTTGCCAGGCCCCAACCTTCCCTTTTCTTACATGTAAGGCACCCCTAAGGTAGGCCCAAGGTACCCCCTTGGGCAGGGTGCAGTGTATGTAAAAGGTAGGACATGTACTGGTGTGTTTTACATTTCCTGATAGTGAAATACTGTGTATTTCATTTTTCACTATTACAAGGACTAGCTCTCCAAGAGGCTATCATTGGAGCGCCCTAGAAACATTTTAAAAGTGTAACTGTCAATTGGGAACAGCTAGGAATTTGTAGTATGGTCTTTCTGGACTCAGAATTTAATAACACATCTGTTAGTAAAGGTGGTTTTTAAATTGTGTGTATGAAAATGCGACTTTTAGAAAGTGGGCATTTTCTTGTTTAACCATCCTGTGTGCCTCTGCCTGCTTGTGGATTCACTGTCTGGTTTTAGACTGACAGGGGTTGTTTGTGCATTCACTCAAGACACTCACACAAAGGGAGCTGAGGTGTGCCCTGCATATGCTGATGAGCCATCCTGGGATAGAGTGGTGGGAGGAGTAGTCACTAGCACCTGAATAGACTGTGGCGGTCCTGCACAATGCTGTCCCCACCCCCGCACGTGTGGGAGAAAATCCCGATGTACAGCCCCATGCAGCCAAAGAAACTGACGCAGCGCCTGTCAGCAGCCCGATCAACTGCCTCTTGCCAAGTTTGACGCATCGGTCTCCGAAGTTCGAGACCCCTGCATTGACTCTGACACAGGCCCTGCTGTACGGCTAAAAGAAACGACACATCGTGGGACTGCAGCTGAAGAAATCAACGCAGAACCTGTTGGCTCCCGGCGCATTGACCTCCAGCGCCTCCCGGATTTCCGTGCATTGTGCCTGTGCACCACGCATCGCCGACGCAGCACCCACAGACAAGAACCGTCTTGGAAGCACCGCCTCACTTCCCCCTACAATCTAGAATCGACACATCACTTCTCCTGCACGTAGTAGAACTGTCGCAACTGACGCATCTCTGTGTTTTTTTATGCTTCTCTCCTCTGCGTATATTTTGCCTTGTGGATTTTGATGTATTTGAGGTGTAAACATCATGCATCCATAGTTTCCTATGGACAGAATTGCTTGAAACCTTTTAAAAGTCATATTTTGAGTTGTGTATGTTGGATTTTGTGTTGTTTTGGTCTTGTTTGGTTTAGATATTTTTCAAAACTGGTGTGGTGTCCATTTGTAGTGTTTTCACTGTGTTACTGTGAGTGTTGCTTTACACATTGCCTCCGAGATAGGCCTGACTGCTCATGCCAAGCTACAAAGTGGGTGAGCAGGGGTTACCTTGGGTGTATAATCCCCTATCCTGACTAGAAGGATGGGTCCATACTTGGACCGGGTGTATACCACTGCCAACTAGAGTCCCCCATTTCAGACATTGGTGGTCAGCAGTGAGGATTTGGACTTCTATTTGTACTTGCACTACTACTGAGTGCAGACTTTAACGCAACCACATACTGCTTTGTGATTTTATTTTGCCCTACTTTTGTGATAACCCTTGAAGTATCTTCGCACCATGTCTCTCTGTGGTGAACCAGCAAGTGTGATTGCAGAATTGGGGTTTGAGATTGAATTGTTGCACTTTTACAAAGTTGATCAGCTCAAACGGTTTTGCAAGGATTTTGGATGTCCCATTAGAAGCTCTACTAGGAAGGAAGAGCGGCAGAAGGCCCTGAGTGCCTGGTGGGCAGCAAGATAAGCTGGAGGAGGCTGAGAATGGGAATGAGTATCTGGATGTGCAGAGCCAGCAAGTGGATTTTGGAGGTCAGGATCTACCTGTGGGGGAAGCGCCCTCCAGGCCTGGCAGCAGTACGTAGTCTAGAAAAGTGTAACAAGAGGAGTTGGAGGACAGACAGAGGGCCAGGGATCATGATCTGGAGCTTGATAAGCTCAGGATGGAAAGCAAAAGTTTGGAATGGAGCTCCAACAGCAGGAGAAAGAGAAGGAGAAGGCCCTTGCTCTGGAGAAGAGGTTCCTTGCTCTGGAGGAGAAAAAACTGGTGTTAGTTCATGAGTTAAGTTTGAAGGAGCTGGACATCAAGGCCGAGCAGGAGGATTACAGCTCAAATGGTGGCAGCGTGCAGTCAGTGAAGTCTGGGGGAAGGATGCACATTCCAAAGAATTTTGTACAAGATTTTATTAAGAGGCATGACATACATGCTTGGTTTTCAGCATATGAGGCAGCCTGTCACATGAATGAGGTTCCTGAGAAGCAATGGGGAGGGAGCTTAGCAAACACTTTGAGAAGGAAGGGAGGGACACTTTGACATCCCTAGGGGATGCAAACAACCTCACCAACCCTAGCATGAATGAGGCCTTGTGTACCAGGTATAGGCCCACCCGTGTGCAGTATAGGGAGATGTTTAGGTCTTTTAAGAAAACTGATTCTAATACTTGGTTGGAATGTGTTAATTCATTTTGCAGCGCACTGGATGCTTGGTTAAAGGGCAGCATGGTAACTATCAAAGGTTGAATGACTCGATTGCTTGGGAGCACTTCCATAGTCTTTGTTTGCCAGAGTTGTGACAGCATCTGATGGATAGTAAACTGACTGACCACAGGAAGCTTGCACAGGAGGTGGACCGGTGGACGAGTACCAGGGTCCAAAAGAGGTATGTGGGAGACTCAGCCAAGGGTGGGTAAGGCCCCCAGTGAAAGAGTGGGGGGGCAAGGGTAAACAGAAGGAGGTCTCCAAAGGGCCCAATCTCATTTCCAGGGTAAAGATTCCCAGCCCCCCAGTGGTAAGAAACCTTGGATCTCTTGGAAAGTCTGCAGAGAGGGATTCCTGCAAGTGTTTTGCATGTGGTCAGGAGGATCACATGAGGGGGGACCCCAAGTGTCCCAAGTACACACCTGTACCCACTGGTGCGCAGTTACATGGGTTGGTTAGGGTAGCGCTTGGGGAGGAGTTGGTCTTAGGTGATGGGTGGGAGCCAGCTGAGATGACACTTGTCTTTCTAGTGGACCGTGAGATGATCCAGTGGACCCTTGTACCGACAACACTAAGAAATACAGGCATTGGGTGCCCATTAATGGACGGAGGGTGGAGGATCTGAGAGACACAGGAGCCAGTGTGACATCTGTCAGTGGGTGTCTGAGGAGCAGGTGCTCCCCAATATACTTCACTCTGCAGTTGAAGCAGACAACTCTGAGCGATTGTGTATGGTGGCGCAGGTCCCCTTTGAATATGGGGGGTCTCAGGTACTTCGAGAATAGTTGTGAGTCTAAGCATGCCTGTTGATTGTCTGCTTGGCAATGACCTGGAGAGTTCCACCTAAGAGAAGGTAGAACACCGGTCTCATCTGGAGATGTTGGGTCTGCCTGAGTGGGCGTGGGTGACCACTCGGTCAATGGCAGTCAGTAAGGGTGATCAAGAGGACATGAAGCCTGAAACAGTGGCCCAGGTGCCTGCCAGAAAGAGGAAGAGCAGGAAGTGCAGGAAATCCATCCCTGAAGTTCCCACAGTCCGGGAGGAGGCTGACCTTGAGGGGGATGCCCTGCAACCTACAGGGGAGCAAGTGGGAGACTTACCTGAGCTGACTTATTGGCAGCAGGAAGGGAGTCCCACCAGGGAGGAGTTCTGCAAGGAGCAGATGAAATGCCCTCCTCTTGTTGGTTTGCAGTAGCAGGCTGCAAATCAGCCAGCTTGTGATCAGTTTGGATCACATTGGATCTACTGGGATAATGTTGTCCTGTAAAACGAGCCTAAGGTGATGAGCTTGGGTCAGCCTGTGTTCTGGTGGTACCCCAGTGCTTCATAGCCTTCCTACTGGGTCTGGCTCATGATGTGCCTTTGGTAGGACATTTGGGGCAGGACAAAACCTTTGACAGGATTATCACCTACTTCTTTTGGCCCCAAATGCGAAGGCACTCTGATGCACATTGTAAGTCTTGCCAAACTTCCCAGACAAGTGGTAAGAGTGTGAGGAAAGCTAAGGTTCCTCTCCAACTTTTTCCTGTGGTGAGCACCCCTTTTTTGTGGATGGGAATTGACATTGTGGGGCCAATAGACCCCAACACAGCCCTACGTAACAGGTATATCCTGGTCTTGGTGGACCATGCCACCCGTACTCAGAGGCTATCCCTCTCAGAATAATGACAGCCCCTGTGTTGAGCCGGGCGTTGATGGGGATCTTTTCCCAAGTGGGTTTCCCCAGAGAGGTGGTATCTGACCAGGATACCAACTTCATATCCAAGTATATGATGGCTCTGTGGGAGGAGTGTGGTGTAACCTATAAGTTCACCACTCCTTACCACCCCCAAGGTAATGGTTTTGTTGAGAGATTCAACAGAACCCTGAAAGGGTCTGGAAGAACCCATGAGGCATAAGTGGGACATCCACTTGCCATGCCTTCTCTTTGCTTACAGGGGGTACTGCAAAAATCCTTAGGGTTTAGCCCCTTTAAATTGCTGTGTGGGCATCCTGTAAGACTGAGGTCTTCAAACTGTGGGGCGCGCCCACCTGGGGAGCCGTGGATGTGTTCTCAGGGGGCGCAAATGCGTTTGGAATTACATGTAAATAAAGTAGCTCGAAAGCCACGTTTCTATGCTGTCTTCATTTACATGCAGCAGTTAAAGCCCATAAAAAAGTGTGAGGACGATACTACTGAGTGGCATAAGGCAGGGTCAGTGAGTGTGAAGTTGGGGTCAAAGACATGGCTAATAAGAAGAAACAATTCAGCATTTTATTGTTTTTTTCTTCATTTTTGGGTAACTTCATCTAAAAAACATGCACACACCTCAAATAAAAAGTAAATGCAAGTTAAACTAATCAAAAGGAAATATACTCTTTTACCTTATGAAACCTCAGTTGTCCTAATTTGATCACTGCAGATGTCTTCGTGTTTGACCAGAGTGTCACAGAATTAAATACAGATTGGTGCAGTGAGGAATAGTGACATGTTTATAGTGTTACGAGGTCCCAGTATGCAACAGAAAGCACTGTGAATGCCATTATATTAAAATGTATTACCCTGTATAAAACAGGCTGCTGCAAAATATTGTTTAAGATAAACAAGTGCTTTAAAAATGCACATTTTAGAGATAAGCATTCAGACTATAGTGTAAATATTTTTATGTGTCCTTTAAAAAGGTGCACTCATTTTAACTGACACGTTTATTACCTCCCAAAAAGAATAAATATTTGTCACCATGAAGCTGAGTGACTTCATTAATTAAAAGCTACATTGGCTCCAAAGTGGCTTTATATTTGGTTATTAACCATTGCACAGATTTACACTTCTTTCAGGTAGTAGGCACCTTGGTGAGAAGGCATGTTTCTTTAGTTCTCTACTATCTGTTTCACAGCATAGTAGCCCACCTGTGAGTGGGCACTGGGCCCCAGTTAGGGCAGTCTTGCTCTGAAAAAGAAAATGGGGTACATTTTCCTTGATAGCATTAGGGCCCAGGTCACTACTGTTGTGCACGGAACAGGGCCCAAGCAGCAAAAAGGAGGGGGGTGTAAATATGTTTTTGTTTTTTAAACACAAAGCAGCAAAAAGCCTGCTTTGGGCATCTGGCCTAAACCTAATAGCCCTGTTGAGTGGGCAGAGTAGACAGCCTGCTTCGCAGAGCTGTAGGTGTCATTGGTGCTGCAGTTGCATTAGAGGCCCAGGGCATACTTTCTGTGCCAGTGTTTCTTTGAGCCTTGGAGTAATGGGACAATGGAGAGGGAAAAAATGAAGCAGAGGAGGCATCTTGATTTGGGCATCAGAGAGAATAGAGGGACACTGACAGATGGGAGGGATGATGAGAGATGGGAGGCAGAGGGCTGGTGTGAGATGGAAGCCCATGTTGTTAACTTATGTCAGAGGCACCAGCAAGGCAGCACCTATTGTCAATTAAACAGGTGTAGCGACACTTTTGCCCAGGGGCCCACTGCATCACAATTATGAATGTTTTACAGTAAAAAGTGGACATGGAAGCTCATTTTCCTTGCTAGCAATAGGGAGGATGGCACCCTTGCGCAAAGAAGTTGGTAAGCATGCAGTAGCTAATTTTCTTTCACAAACATACCGGACTTGTTTCAAGATTGAAATGATGGTCCGATATGGTGGTGAAGGAGTTACAGAAGAGGAGATAACCTGCTTCTCAGGGCTGCAGCCATCAGTAGTGCAGCAGGTGGAGTTTATTGGGGCCCACAGACCTCTGACTAGAGCCCCCTGCGATCATCCCACCCCAAATCCTTACTATAAATGTTTGGAGGGGGGCCCAACCTCAAAACATTTTGCTTAGGGGGGGCTCGGAGAAAAAAAGGTTTGAAGACCTCTGCTGTAAGAGGACATCTTAGTCTTGTGAAAGAAGGCTGTGAGAAAGCTCCCAGTAAACCTCCCCAGGATGTATTTAGCTACATGCTGGGCTTCAGAAACCAGACTGCATGCTTCAGGAATTTCTCCCTGGCGAACCCAGAAGCCACCCAGGAAGAGATGAAACATTGGTATGATCCAAATGCCACTCTGGCTGAGTTTCAACCTGGCCAGAAAGTGTGGTCCTGGCCCCAGTTGAGCCTTGCGCTGTCCAGGACAAATGGACTGGCCTTTTGAGATGGTTGAGCGCAAGAGTGATATCACCTATCTGGTGAACTTACAGACTCCAACGAACCCTTTTGAGGGTCCTGCATGTGAACTACCTCAAGTCTCACTTTGAGAGGTCTGAAGTGAACATGCTCTTAGCAACAGATGATGAGGTTGAAGAGGAGAGCAAACCTCTTCCTGAACTCCTGTCTGCCAAGGAGCAAGATGGGTCAGTGGAAGATGTGAACCTCTCCCCTGCTCTGACCCCAGAACAACAGAGTGACTGTCACCAGCTGTTGGAACAGTTTGCCACTCTGTTTTGCCTGACCCCAGGTGTCACCCATTGGCGAACCCATGATGTGGACACTGGGGACAGTCCTCCTGTAAAACACAAGATTTGCAGTTTGACTGACAGGGTTAAAGCTAGCATCAAAAAAGAGGTTTCTAAGATGTTAGCGTTAGGTTTGATAGAGCCCTCCAACATACCTTGGGACAGCCCAGTGATCTTGGTAGCAAAGGCTGCTGCACCTGGTGCCACACCTGGACTGCGGTCCTGTGTGGACTACATTGGGCTCAATGCCATCACCCAGACTGATGTGCAACCCATCCCTAGAGCTGATGAGCTCATAGATCGGCTGGGAGCTGCCAAGTTCTTCAGTACGTTTGACTTATCGTCTGGGTCCTGGCAGATTGCCTTGACCGATGGGGCCAAGGACAGGTCTGCGTTCTCAATGTCAGAGGGCACTACCAGTTCCGGGTGATGCCCTTTGGGTTGAAGAACACCCCTGCCTCCTTTCAGAGGTTAGTCAACCAGGTGTTGGATGGACTGGAGGATTTCAGTGCTGCCAACCTGGGCGACATCTCAGTGTTCAGTACCACCTTGGAAGAGCACTTGCACCACTTCTGGAACAGTTGAAGGCTCTGCAAAAGGCAGGCCTCACTATCAAGGCCAGTAAGAGCCAGAAAGGGCGGGGGTCTGTGGTGTGCATAGGGCACCAGGTAGGAATTGCCAGGTGGCGCCCCTACAAACTAAGATTGACTCCATTCTGGCATGGGAGTCCCCCAAGACCCAGACTGAGGTGAGAGCCTTTTTAGACCTCACCGGTTATTCTCCAGTTTTGTCAAGGGATATGGCACCATTGTTGCCCCCTTGATAGAGCTGATTTCCAGGAAGCAGCCAAGGAAAGTAATCTTGACTGATGCCTGTCAGACGACTTTTGATGCCCTGAAATATGCCATATGCACGCCGCCCATGCTCAAAGCACCCAACTTCTCCTAAGAATTTGTTGTACAGACAGATGCTTCAGAGCACCGTGTGGGAACGGTACTCTCACAACTGAACTATAAGGGCCTGGACCAACCTGTAGCCTTCATTAGCCGGAGGTTACTTCCCAGAGAACAGAGGTGGAGTGTAATTGAGTGAGAAGCTTTTGCTTTTGTCTGGGCATTGAAGAAGCTAAGACCCTAAATGTTTGGGACTCACTTCCGGGTTCAGACAAACCACAGGCCCCTCGGATGGCTAGTACAGATGAGAGGTGAGAACCCAAAACTGTTGAGGTGGTCCATTTCCCTACAGGGGATGGACTTTACGGTGGAACACCGCCCTGGTACTGAACACCCCAATGCTGATGGTCTGTCCAGTTTCTTCCGCCTTAGTGATGAGAACTCCCAGGAGGGTGGGTAGTTCTCCCCACTTTTCAGCTGGAGGGGACACGCTGAGATAGGCCTGACGGCTTCTCATGCCAAGCTTCAAAATGGGGGAGCAGGGGTTATCTTCGGAGTGTAATTCCCTTATCCTGACTAGAAGGAAGGATCCCTACTTGGACAGGGTGGATACCACTGCCAACTAGAGACCTCCATTTCTAACAGGTATGGAGTTTCACACAGGGTGCCCCAAGTCTTTAGATACCGTTGACCTCCAATGGGAAACATCTTCCTCTAGAGTATTTCTGACATAAAAGCTGGTAGTAAGTTTTGAGCCCAGATCCAGTATGACAAAGTGATCAGACAAAATATAATACATATTAATTCAGAGCTAATACTCACAAATGACAACAGGTCTCATTTCATAGCATGTTATGCATTCATGCAGTTCATTTATGCAACTCGCGTGGTTTTGTTGCTCTTTTGTCAAACTGTAGGGTGTCTTTGCTTAAGGTATTGGGAATTCGGACCAAAGACATATGTATCTGCTGCCATTTTGCCTGGACACTGCGCTGCTGGGTTTTTTCTGTGCACTGATGGTTCATATATATTTAGTGGGAACGTAACTGTTTGGTGCTTTTGTTTGAACTTGCCTGCCATCTTCACTATATGTTTTTTGTGTCTGAGTAAGACATAAACCTTTTTCATTTCTCTTTTTATGCGAGAGAACGATTGTCTATGGCTTGGCTGGGTTATATTCTGCTTTGCCACCTTTGAGTCTTTGCTGTTGTGTAATGCATGTAAGAATGTAGTGTGACTGTCTAGTTTGTACTGTACTTATTGTAGTTGTTTGCATCTGTAAGGAATGTGTTATACTGTTGGGTAACATTTCTGTGACGAGATATTGTATTGCTGTTGTGTTGTGTGCATGAGGATGTGGGAATAACTGAATATCATGCTCTTTGAAGGATAGATAATTCAGGAGTTTATTGTGTAGTTGGGGGGAATTGTTTTCACAAATATGTGGATAAAGTGTCATGCTATTGTGAGATCATGAATTATAGCGCGGCAACACCACCCAATTGGATAGGCAGGGACAAAAGTATGATTGCGAGTTGAGGACAAGAGTAGAAACACTACTGGTTATGTGATCACTATTTTATGAACATGGATAGTTTCTCATTTATTAATAATGGTGTCAGCGCAGCACTAGGGATAAGCGTGTGGTCTTTTCTAGTTGCCTAGTTTGAAGAACTCTTTCCTGAGAGGCAGAGTGCTCAAAAAAAGTTATTTATGGTTCCTGCTAAGTGCTGTATATGTATTGTTAGTTATGGTTAAGGAGAGTCTACACAAAATCAATTTTCCCTCTGACTCTTTTGATTAATAATATCTCATTTTAATTTAATAAACGACTCTGGGAGAGGAGATCCACACAGTTGTCGTGTAACTTTTTAAATCCTGATAATTATTTCTTTTGGGATTCTCTTTCAGTAAGTAGTGGGCATGCTGCAAAAGAAGGATGAAGTAAAATGTGGAAACTTTGTTAGGATAGGCTGAAGTCCAACCCGAATCACTAGCCAGTTGTCACTATAAGAAAGAATTCCACTCCAGACACCTCAGAACAGAACTGGACTTTGAAAGGAAGAGCTGTGGAAATACCTGCTGTATGTGTCTGCTATAGAAAGTACAAAGGCTTGGACCTGATTTTGTCTGTATCGAACCTTTGGAAGTGCTTCCCAAGAGTCAGTCCAACTGACCATCAACAGTCACAGGGAAGTGCATTTTCCATGATGAACCAGCTGACCAGTGAGCAGGAATATGGATGTGAAATGGCTAAATAAAGTGGTTGAACAAGCGTTCTGCTACTAATGCCTGCACCCTAGTGCCATCAATGCTGTTCATTACACAATGAGAGCTTAGTGACCCCGCAAAAGGACTTCAGCAAAGAAAGAAGTTGGGACTTAGAGAATTTCTCAATGTGAGATGCCAAGACAACCTGACTAAGAGGTGGCTATAGGAGTCAAGGTGCCACCTTTTGAAGCTTTCTACTGTGGAATGTCAAACTTCAGCTGGACTGCAGGTATCCAACCTTATAAAGCTATGAGTAGTTACTGCTGCTTTCTTTGCCCTACTGGAGGTTATTATATTTAATTTGACCTCACTTGGATTTTGGTGCCAAACCTCAATCTTTTCCAGTCGTTTGGTGGTTACATTTTTTAGCGGATCCCACTCAGAGATGTTGGTGCCAAAACTGAAGTCGTCGTTGGCCTCAGCTTCATCAAATCTGGCCTCAAGGAGCCCTCCTCTGCCAAACTGTCCTATCTTGCCCTGATAGAGGATTTAAAGTTCTACTTTGAAGATTAAATGTAGAGATCAAACTGTTGCCTTGGGTGACTCACTAGACGTAGCCAGCCTAAGCTCAATAAAGCCTGAAAAGTCACCTAGGACCTGGTCACAAGGACCCATTGGCTACTTTTGGCGCTTTGGTGTTTCTTAGAGCTTTTTGACTTTTGAATTTTGTTACCATTTTGGTGTTTTGTGTTACTTATCACATTTATCTCAGTTTTACTAAACTTGTTTGGCAATTGCATTGTTTGATTTCTTGACTTTAATATTGTTTGATGCTGTTTTCTACACTTATCTTACACTTTTATCTGAGAAGAGCATACACGTTATGCCAAAGCTACAAATGGTAAGCCAGAATTCTTATTGAAACCTGCTTTACTCACAAAGGCCCTGAATTGTTCCTGTAGGCGGTATAATGCTTTCCTTTATAATAATCCAGGATTTCACAACTTTGATGACATTTGGTTTGCCTAATGGGTGCAGATGAAGTACCTGCTCCTTTGGTAGACATCAGTAGGTGTGCTCAGTGTGTTTTATGGTTATGAAGACAACTTTTCTAGTACTCTGAGGTGCACAAACAGGTGTGCAATGGACTAAGGTGATGTGTGCATTAGTGAACTGTTTAGTTGGAAGGCATTGTGTTACCAACAATTCATTTCCATATTATATATCTGACAGCATGTTAAGATTTGTCTAGTATGTTCTCCTGGTGATTACATCTAGTCTGCTGGTGTACATGAGGTTTATCAAGCCTATACAGTTTACTATAAAACATTAAAATATATTAAATTCAAGTGATATCTCATTCTAGAAGAATGTGTTGGTTCACTGAAGTAAAAGTGTGTAAAACGTATTCTTATAAGTAAAAGCCAAAGGGAAACTGTTGGCGTTCAATTAAAATCTGTCATGAATTGATCTGTTTTTCATGCAATAGGTTTGTCATCACATCAAGCTCAGTAGCAGAGTCTGTTCTTACACAGTTTTTATATTCAGATGGCCAAGGGCACTAGTAGTTTCACACTTGTCATCTGACTGTTCTAAGTACCTCCTGGCACAACTCCAAACCAATTGTAGGATTACACTGATGCAAGTCCTGTAACTGCCCCACATGTGTATGCACTTGTGCCTGCATTAGCACTGGCATGTGTGTTGTGCGCATGTCTCCGTAAACATTTGTGTCTCTGTATTTGAAGCTCATATAGCTGCCCCTGGCCCTATAGTTGTGCTGTTAGTGCACATAGTGCAATTCGAGAATCATTGGCTTTGTCACAGCTTGATACATGCAGAGTAAGAGTAAAATGTGTGGTTGGAAGAAGAGGTTGGAAGAGCCATATTAGGAAAACTAGCATTGTATATTCCAAGCTTCGCCCTGCCCCATACAAAATGATGGAAAGAAGGGTTGCTTAGGGCAATGGTGGCACGGCAATGAAGATGGGAGCACTGTAAACTGAATATTTCTGGGACTGACCAGTGAGCATCTGTGAGGGTATCACTATCATCTCTCTTCCAAAGAATGGAGGATGGTCAAATAGGAAACAAGAAATGAATTTAGATTAAGTGGGGTAAATGAGGGGGGTGGCGCCAGTGTTCATACTCATATGAACACTGATAATTTGCAGACCACTTGTCAAACAGTGTAGGAGCTGAAATAAGAAATAATACCACAAATACAATTCTCTGTCAGCACAAAAGATGGCACAATTTATTGGAGACCAACAAACAATGCAAATACGTGCGGCACGGAGACAGACAGCAAAGTCACTGAATGTCCAATGATGTGGCGTTCCTGACAACTTTTATAGGCCCAAACCACAAAGGATGCAGCATCATAATATACGTAACACAAATTAAGCATGGGTAAGCATGGGTCTTTTGACCAATTGGCAACTGCCTAAGCTGCGCCATACCATCTATGGTCCGAAATACACTGTTGCTGACCACGTGTCTTAGTAGGCAGCTTTGGGGACTTTCCACTGTAATGCAATGTATTATGTTGGTACTTTTCCATAACACGTATCAGAAGCATTTCGCAATACAATATGCTGAAATCTGTGTAGTTAAGCTTTTCTATTTTCGGATCCTTCTTGTGCAAGCCTTGCGTTACAATAGCAGTTTTACTTAAGACAAAATGGAAACGTACAACCATTTTGCGCAGAGATTTTTATGTCAACTTAACAGGGTCTGAAGCTTCAAGCATTTGGTATCATATAAGAAAGATGGCTTCTACATTGCCCCATCTGATACCAAATCACTACATCTTACTCGTAGGGCCTCCCCAGCATCATGTTGGTACCTCAAAATTACCCCCTAGTAGGCAGAGTGTTGAAACTAGTACAGTTGTACTGTGCCCAGTTAGTGCAATTATCCTGACCATAGTGCAACCCACTACTCTGAACTTTGTGAACCTCCGAGAACCAACACTATCACTGCTATGCAGCACTATCATTGGTGCCCTTTCGCAATATGTTCCCTTTCTATTATATTCTTTGCAATTTGTGTCCTATAACACCTAGTCATTTCTTAATTATATTTGTGGTGTGTACTTTCCCAAACCTTTCCTAATGCTATTTCTAAATGTTGTGGTCTGTAACATTGGCAATGGAACTTCCAGGTGAGTGTATCTATTCTATTTATTCATTTTGGTACAATATCTCCGTGTCATTTAAGCAGTATCTCAGGGCCAGTGCTAGGTATAGCAATGTGAGCACAATACACTATAAAGAGCGTAGTCATTATAACAGCAGCAATGGGGGATAATATTGCTAGTAGCACCCATTGCCATATTCTCTCATTGTTCTGAAAGTCTTGAGGCATTGTTCCAGTCGTTGGTACATGTGGCTAGTGTGACTAGTTGGAAGAATGTCTTATCTTCTGTTGCACTTTCACTCTCTTCAAAAGTCTGCCGAGGAATAATGCAGAGCCTCAGTGATCATACCTGTAAACAGAAAAGTAACCGTTGGGGCCTGTCTTCAAGTAATTTGAGAGGTTACAAGCACTTCTATTACTTAGGCACTTTCAATATGAAGAAAACAAAGTGATGACGAAGGTAAAGATGTCTTGTTGTCACAGCTTGTAGACTGAGGGGTTGGGGCATTGATGTTCCAGACGTCTTTAGTTGAGTTGTGGCCCGCTTACACACTCTTCCTTTCTCTGCTGTGTGCAGCACGCGCAACCCTTCAGGATGAGCTGGGATACCATTCTCACTTGGTACTTTTCGTGGAACACATGTTGTAACGAGGCTGTCCTTGATGTGATGCAGGGGAAGGCACTGGAGACTCCTGTGGTGGCGGTGGCATTACTGCTTTCTTTGTATGAGAGCCATGGATCCAGGAAGTCACACTTGACTGCTGTTGGTGTTGAGACAGTGCCGTCTGATGTGGGCTTTTATCCAAACCCAATCCCCTGGCTGGAGGCCGTGGGCTGCTGGTGTCTCTGCTTCAGGAAGGGCCTACAGCACCTGACGATGTTAGTCTTTTGCAGTATTGAAGAAGCAGATCATTAGATACGGACAAAGGGACAATAGATATGTGGCCTGGAATGTTCTATGGCTTTCCAAACACTATTTCATGTGGGCTGAGCTTTGTCACTCTGTCTGAGGTGCTTCTCATGGACAACAGAGCAAGTGGTAGTGCATCAATCCAGGTCAGTTTAGTGGATGCACAAATCTTCCCTATCTTATTATTCAACACTCCGTTCTTTCTCTCAACAGCGCACACTGCTGGTGGATGATGGGCACAATGTAGTTTCTGTGTACCTCCTAGCCCCTTGCACAACCCCTCAATCACATGTGAGATGAACGCTGGTCCATTGTCAGAACCCAAAAGCATAGGTACTTAAAAGCGCGGTATGAACTCTTTCAGGAGGCATTTGGCAACAGTTTGTGCTTTGCAGTTCTTGGATGGGTATACTTCAGTCCATTTGCTGAACATGCACACAATAACCAACACGTACTTGTACTTTTGAGTAGGGGGGCATGTTGATGAAGTCCATTTCATGTGGGAGGGGTAGTGGCCGGGGGCAGTGGAAGTACCCTTACCAATTTTACCGTTGTACCAGCATTAGGAAAACAGTCTGATCATTCCATCACGTCCTACATGTGATGGACCATGAAAAAGTCGGGCCATGGGAGCAAGCATTATCTTTGGTAAACATATTTTCCCTTTTGGGCCTATCCATATTCCCTCTTCTTTTTTTTTTTCTCTGCATCAATGAATACTTTACCTCGTGATACATAGTCCTTGGAGGAGGTGTGTGCAGCACATTCTACAATTGCAACTCTCTTTGGTGGCAACAGACCTTGCAATAGTTGTGCTATTAATGGTGCATGCTGTATTTGTTGGCCAGCTGAGGTAAGGAATCCCCTAATAGCCCATAGCTGGCCAGGATCAGGGGCCACCCCAAAAGCATATATGCCGTCTGTGTAAACGTTCACTATTCTTCCTTCATGTTGTTAATCTTGCAGTACATTCCAGTACATTTCTAGCCGTGCCCACTGCGTAAGAAGTTTGCAGTGAGCCTGCGTTATTGCTGATGCATGAACCATGAACAATTAGATCTACATCTGCATTGGGGAAAGGTGTGTCTCTTAAATCATGTTGAACATTTGCATACTTATATGTCGCTAGCACACATGGATTACTCATTACCAAACACTCCCTGTCTATGACCCATTGCTAGGTGAGAAATCAGTAGTGGCACAATGTGTGGGCCAAATTGTCAGAATTATAGAACACATTTGCACCAGTGGAGCTTTCTAACCAGATATGAGAGGGTGAAAACTTTTATCATTAAGCACATGCATGCAAACATTTCGAAAACAGGAAACCTATTACACTCTGTAGGGGGATGAAGGAAAGAACCTAAAAATTATATTGGCATCCCTGTACAAGACTTTAAAAAGAAATTCATTATCTCCGAAAGCAAAAGAAGAATTAAAACATTGTACTATAGCTTGTCCCAACAGCAAACACAGATGAAAATCTCTGTCACAGTAACCCTTTGGGAATCAAAATACTCATAGTTGTCAAACTGTGCCCAGGGATGTGGAATTCCTATAGCCCCACGCCCAGGACATATTGTTTGGGGTCAAGGGCAACAAGTTTTCATGTGTATTTTGTCCTTGGGACAAGTAGGCCCAACCCCCTACAGCACAAACCCTTTGGCTGCCAGTTTACAGTACCACATTATGGATCAGGGAAAGGCATTGTCTGCAGTAAATTTGTGTCCATGTGTTAATGCTGTTCAAACTTGTATTTATTGTTCATTAATGCAAAGGCTTTATTATTATGGTGAGCGCTCTAAGTAAATGTTGTAAGCTCAGACTGCACTACTGACAGTGGTTAGAGTATAAAAATGTGTACACACGTTTTCAATATTTAGCAATGTGAGGCTATGTATACTGCTCTCAGAATGCTCTCCTATTAGATGCAAATATTTGCAGAAGCTTGAAAGCAAGATTGATAATTCTTTGCTTTCAAAATAAAATGTTCACAAAAAAAATGGAAAAACATTACGCTAAACTACTGGAAAAAGGTAGGTACCTTTTCTTTGCAACATAAAAATAAACAAGCATTGGTAAAGCCAGTAGGTCTGAAATTGTTGGTCAGCCTTTTGGCTTTGTCAATGCGCGACTTGTTTTGGCATTGTTTTTGTGAAACCTCATTGGTGTGGGAGCTGCTTGGCCCTCACCATTATAACAAACATTGGCAAAAGCAAAAATTGTTTTGATCTCAAAAATCACACATTGCACAGTAGTTCCTGGCACTGAATAAAACAACTGTGTGTCGATATGCTCCTTGTGAAAGAACAGAATGCAGTCACTCACAGTGAAGCTAGCCGAGAGAGAGAGAGGGAGCGAGACAACATTTTAATAAACATAAAAGGTCATCGTTAACGCCAGACCTAATTAGGGGCCCAATTATTAAATAAAGTGCACCCATGTCCTTGGATTAAGTGCAGATATACAACTTTTGTGAATTCACAAGACTTTACAGAAGTAGGCCAAGAAATAGTACTCCTAGAAAATATTTGTGAACTGCATTTAAGCATGAGCAAATCTGCAGGTGTAGATTTGCTCAAGCGAAAATCTGAGTTATTGCAAGTTCACTTTTCCTCCAGCCCCTTTTTTCCAACCCTGGAAGAAGTTTTATGTCTGCCATTGTCAGGAGTAAATATCCAACCTTTCTCAGTATGGGAAAAGATTAGAGAAGAGTTGGTGAAAACCCTTAAAACATGCAAGTTAGTAGGTTTGCACAGACTCAAAAGGGCATTCCAGCCCTGGAACTGTTGCTTACCATTACCTTCAGCCCCAGTATGTAGATCTGCGGAAATGTGGCAACATAAGGGAATTGTTAGTATTCAAAGCCTACTATGGAAGGAGCCCTAGCATAATCAGAAAGGCTATTTCAGAGCTCTTATATAATGAGATTGCTGTCATAATTTGTCGCCGCATTACATGGCACAAAAGGGACAAGTGGATTTTGTTACAGGACAAGTATATTTAAGAAGCAACCTGCCCCATGGACAAGTAGATATTTTATTAAATTCCACACATCTGTGTGCCAATCCCTTATACCTTGAAACCTATTTTCAAACACCCTGAAAGACTGCACCTGTATATTAAAAGACATATTAAATCTGTACACATTGTATCCTTAAAACATTATAATACGAAGCACAGTTATTCAATGCACACTATCCCTCTGCATTGGCATATACTCATTACTAAAGATCAATATATAAACATAATATTACTACTTTTTATCCTATCCTTTGTAGCCCCTGGTGAATGCACTGCATTAGAATGCATTTTAGCACATTCCACCTTACAATGTAATTCGTTATAATAATATTTTCTGCAACTCTGAAGAACCTAGAAATGAAAAACATTAATATACATACACAATATTTCTTTTAGATACATACATACAATAGTACTTCTAATTGCGCCATTTAATTAGGCAAAACCCTTCAAGAACTCAATATACCTAGTGCTATTCTATAGGTGCTTGTGAGGATGGCTGTGTTATATTTTAGGCGGCGGTATGTGGAGTGAGAAATGGGGAAAAGAAGCCAGCTACCTAACCTGACCTAATAGTGTGATCCTGTTGTAAGTTTTTTTAGCAACTTACAACATCTTTCTGAATAATGGGAACCCAGGCCACCCAGATCATTCATCTTTTAGCTCAATACAGGCATTGTTGCCATGGTTGGGAGATAGCTAATATGTTCAAATGCACACTTTTAAAAAAAACTAGCACTTGAAACAGGGACAATACCTATCAATGCACTGAAGTAACCTGATGTACAGAAATGAAACAGCTCTGCATGTTCATGAAATACACTTTGAACTTGGAGAACTTTACAAGACTATCTTTAACACTTCTGCTGTAGACTGTTATCCTGAAAGTAATGCTGTGCAGGGCACTCTGGCTACCTGACAACAAATGTCTCCTGTTGTAATGTACACCTGTGAGATAGGGGCGAGACGGGGGCCTTGGGATGCCATTACTCTGGCCCTTACAATGTCAATTTACAAGAGACATACGAGGAAACAAGACAAGACATAAAACAGACATGTACGAGAAACAAACATCTTTTCTCCGACGTTCTTGCATCTGAAAATGAAAATGTTTAGGAAACTAACCGTAATATTAAAGTGCATATATACACAATGTAACACTTCTCTTCATTAAGTATTTGCATTCCTTTCCATTCTCCGCTGCTAAGAATACATTTGTTTTTAACCAGTTCTGTTCATACCCACAGAAAACTGTTGTAGTGTGTGGTTTGGTCTTGGCGCAGTGCCCAGAGTCTGTGGCCAGCGAGGATCTTTTTATAAATAATTTTTTTAACCCTTCAAGATATCATAATATCGAAGGCCTTGTTCGGCAGAACATTTCTCAGTAACTATTGTTTTTTACTCTACGAAATTATCATCGGTGCTACCTGTCTCAAGAGAGGTCATGTCTCCTCGAGCGGTCTGAAACACGCTTTCCAGTGTATTTTTGTGCCTTAGAAGCTTGAAATCAGATGTGGCCAGCTCCAAGCATGTTAATTGAGAGACTCATAGCTGCTGTATTTAAATCTAGTGGTCCTGGAATGATGGGTGTCGTTAGTGTGCATTCCATTCTACCTATTTGTCTTGCTTCCTGTCTCATTAGTTCTGTGTACCCTCTTCTTTGTTCTTCACGTAATTTCGGAAAGTCTTTGGAAAAGGACATGAGATCTGCTCTGGACCATGAGACATGTACATATGCCACTTTATTTTCCTTCTCCCCAGGTGGAGGGGACACATTTCACAGGGGCATTATCAATGTGGGTGTTGTGGGCACTTGGAAAGAAATCTGTGAACGTCAATTTGGCTACATCTACTATAATCTGGAGAGAGGGGGGGCTGTTCCTGTATTCCATCTATTCTTAGGGCCGTGGCTTGCAGCTCATAAGCACCGTGGAGTGCTACATTTAGAGGAGTCATTTTTAGTATTTTCTTTTGTACTACAGAGGGGTGGTGGTGTGGTGGTGCCGGAATTGTGACGACTAAAACTCTCTTTGTGAGCCTGTTGAGGCAGAGCTTACTGTGTTCTATTTAAGGCCTTTCTAGTGTGGTGATATCGTGGGCTGTCTGATGTACATAAATGCAGATGTCCCATACCAAAGTTCACCATGTTTTGGCCGTAAATGTGTCATCTAGTGAATTATCGTCAAAAAGTCATTTCCACACATTATCAATAGGACGCAGTATTGTATTTGTTTTTCTGTGCATAATTGTAACAGTTCATTTTTCTTTCTACAGAACTTGGAAGCCGCATAGGCTGCTTCCTGTCCCATTGTTACAAGAGAAGCAATATTTGAAACATTCTATTGAAAGTTCTCTTTCGTTAACTTCCCCATTCATGAGTTTGTGCGCGAGAGAGATTTGCAAAAGGTCTGTTCATCATGGGACAGCTCGGTGCGTTGTGCCCCTGTGGCAGAGAATGCCAGTGTGTAATGTGCGTTGGGCAGGGGAGCCTGAACTTCCCCATTCTGCAAGTGTGTGCAAAAGCGCTGACCCTACTTGCGTTACCAACAGTTCAGTTATACTGGACACGGAAAAACAACAAGTGGCTTGTTAGGTTAATGCCAGGTGACACAATAGGAAAGACGAATGCTACCACACACTTTCGGCCAGCCTGAAGCCTTTGAAAAAACAGAGGAAGCCATCCGTCATTCAACAAACAATGCAATTGCTACTAGTTCACCAAAGCATTCACAAGTTGGAAAGGGAGAAAAACCATTCATGTGGTACTGGCGTTCCTTGGACAGTATAAAAGGTTACAGGCATACACATGAAATACAGAAGAAGGAATTCAATCCCTGCGCAGCGGCGCTGTGTTGTACTGTGCGCTATGGCTGAGTGATGTACTCCTAACCTAGTCCCAAAATAATAATAGTGGATCCAGAAAGAGGATAATCGGGACCTCAAGTGCGATGAGAAATATCACACAGGCAGAGCGTCATCTGTCTAATACAAAGTAAACGCCAGGAGGTCTGTTAGTCCATTCAACAGTTTGCATCAACATAGTATTGTGACATTTCAAAGTAACATTTGTATCAAGGCGGCTGGTAATCAGTCATTTGACATATAATTAGCATATCAAAGGTCAGTCGCAAAATACCAAGAATCTCAATGAATCACAATACATTATGTGACAACAGCATATCAAAAAATAAAAGCACTTCAAATAAATGCATACAATACAATAACAGTACTTCAAATGAATGCATATAATGCAATACCAACCCCCTCCCTGTTGTGAGTAGGTGGACGCCTATTCACATCTGGAGACCACCCTTGGTGTCAGCAGAAGGTAGTGCACCAGAGCGGACCGCTCTCTGGCTACACTATAGTGTGGTTACCAGCACCAACACCAGGGATGTCACAAAAACCGGCGCCAAAATACTCGTTGCAACAACCAGGGGGAAGCACTACCTGCTAGCCCCCTACGATATCGTCATGCACTCAATACCAGTGCTAAACCGGGGAGCTATTCCTGCATCAACCCTAAACCTGGGAGCACACCTGCTATCGCTACAACGAGAAGCAATACCTGCTACCGCCCAAAATCTGAGGAGGGGAAAACTCATCCAGCACTCACCTAGTGATGTCCCATCCGGTAATGCCCACCAACCTCTTGTATTACTCACGGCTGAAGCCTTCGGCCCCGGGCTGGGGAGTCTCTGCTGGCAAGACAGGGAACTGCAGTACTTCACCCTCTCTGACCCACCGTCAGTCAAAGGGCTGCTTAGAATCAGAGAGTCACTGCTGGTATAGAAAATGCAGAATATTTGCACTCTCCAGTGCCCTGGGTGAAGGCGACAGCTCAGTAACTAAAATCCAAATTTAAAAGCAATTGAGTAAATATGGAAACACATGGTCAGGCGGCATAGACGGAGAGAACTGTACCAGTAGTGCAAAATCAATGGGGCCCGTGACCCAACGGTCGCCCAGTGGCAACGACAGCAGACGGAAAAAGAGAGGGAATAAAACAGAGGACAGCACATTCAGAGGATATACATGAGAGGAAACCCAAAACCGAGACCAAAACAAATACTCCTCCCCATTGTAACTGGCCCACCGCCAGGGACAACCGAAAGGAAACACGCAGGGAAACGACAACCGTGTCTGCCAGAGGCGAGAGGCAACAAGACGGTGCAGCACTGGCCCAGCGCCAGAAGTGCACACCAGAGAGAGAGACACAGTCACCAACAGAGCCACCATTGACAGCGTGGCGACAAACCCGAAAACACAAGAAAGGGAGGGGCCAAGACTCCCACCAGCAGGGCAACCACAGAGATCACACAATGCCAAAAAACCCAACCACGAGGAGTAGGGTGAGGCAGAAGGAGAAAGAGCACACGACAATAGGCCCACAAAGCCATCATTATGTGCTGAGAGAACCTGGGGAAACAGGGCGCATGAGAAGCCCAGAGATGTGACAACTACTCACGGCCAGCTGCAGAATCCAGCCCAGAGCGGAGGAAGAGAGAGAGACCTCGAAGGCAGGGAAGCGTCGTGGTCGGACCTCAGACCCCTGCTCGAAGGGGAAGGCAGCAGCCCGCCGCAGCAGAAGACATGCATTCTGGAGTTGGATTCTCTCACCAAATGTAGGAGCTGAAATAAGAAATAAGAAATAATACCACAAATACAATTCTCTGTCAGCACAAAAGATGGCACAATTTATTTGAGACCAACAAACAATGCAAATACGTGCGGCACGGAGATAGACAGCAAAGTCACTGAATGTCCAATGATGTGACGTTCCTGACAACTTTTATAGGCCCAAACCACAAAGGATGCAGCATCATAATATACGTAACACAAATTAAGCATGGGTAAGCATGGGTCTTTTGACCAATTGGCAACTGCCTAAGCTGCGCCATACCATCTATGGTCCGAAATACACTGTTGCTGAACACGTGTCTTAGTAGGCAGCTTTGGGGATTTTCCACTGTAATGCAATGTATTATGTTGGTACTTTTCCATAACACGTATCAGAAGCATTTCGCAATACAATATGCTGAAATCTGTGTAGCTAAGCTTTTCTATTTTCGGATCCTTCTTGTGCAAGCCTTGCGTTACAATAGCAGTTTTACTTAAGACAAAATGGAAACGTACAACCATTTTGCGCAGAGATTTTTATGTCAACTTAACAGGGTCTGAAACTTCAAGCATTTGGTATCATATAAGAAAGATGGCTTCTACAACAGTATCGTACAGTAATGTAGGTTTAAGCAATGACCTCTTATGGGAATCCCTATAAAAAATAGTGAGCAGGAGACAGGGGACACTGCGAAACCTCATTCAACCCAAAAGAAATGTAGGAAATATATGGCAAATCAGATCTCCATCCAAAAACTGAAATGAAGTGGTGCATTGAGTATCATTCTGGTCTCTTAAAACAAACAAAGTACATCAACACAGCTGTTTTCCTAGGTACAAGTTATATGACTGAGTAACTTGATCTAGAGCTCAATGTAGTTGAAGGGGTTTATAGCAAATTAAAGTGGGTGTATTTAAAATCATTCCAGAGTGACCACTTTAAGTGGGAAAAATGAAACATACCTCAGTCAGCACAGCATTCCAGCCAAGTAGGTCAATGCAGCCTCCTGAGATTAAAAACTGCCCTTGGTGAAAGGAATGGCAACACAACTACAGATCAACTGAGTCAGGAAAATGAGCAACTTGCCCAATGTCCAGCTCAAAATGACCCTGCAAAGGAAAGGCGGGAGTGTACTTATGAGTAAAAAGAGAAGCAAGGAGACCTGGGAGCAGGCGATTAGAAGACTCAGAGGCCTGATTGAGAAAAAGTGAAAGGTTGAAAGCTATGCCAGCCAACACAACAGAGCAAAGAGAAGGGGGAGAAAAACGAAATGAGCATTAAAACCAACATAGAGACCACAGGGCAAGTGTTAGTTATCATTGGCTTATTTCCCACTTCACCATAAATGGACCAGCTTGGTGCTTGGTCCAATGAATGCACCATCTCCGTATTACAGTAAACTAGAGTGCATGGAAACAGTGTTAGTTTTCGCATGTTCCGAATGACAGGAACGATCCTGTCATTCGGAGGATGGACGGCCAGAAAGTTAAAATAAAAATTTAAATTTAAGGGTGCACTGAAAGGATGTAACATATCTGTTAAGGACTTCAATGCTTTGATTTCTCAACTTGTTAGTTTTCTAATCATATCAGAGCCGGTTGCTTCTAATATAGCTTGGTGTATCATTTCGAATAAGGTTGGCTATATTTCAGAATAGAGGGAAACTGTTATTTCAAAGGTTTCTATTTCTAGGGTATGATGGAATAATTCAGGTTGGTTTGTCCATTTAAATAATAGCATTTTCAGATATTTGGAGTAAAATATGAGTATTTTGCCAAACATTTTAGTATTCTATATGGTGAAATCACATTACTTTGATTCAAAAGAATCTGATTTCTTGAGAGTGGAAAGAAAGAGGACAAAGATACCATGGTCAATTCTCACAATAAATGTGAGGCATGAGAGATTTGAATGACCTCATACAAAGAAGTACTATTACTGGTGCTACTTTACAAGTCTTGAAAAGTTGGTTTTATCATGCTTCAACACATAAAATAACTAAATGTTATAGGATGTGAAAAGTCTGTTAACCATTTGATTTGAAATGTCTCTTGACTATGAACAGACAACTTAAATACATGTTTTTTGCCCGTACTAAGGCACATGCTATCAAAGCCTGAGATGGTTGGGTAAAATGGCTGGAAATCAGTTATTATGATAATGATGAAAATCTCAGGAAATAACGATTCTACTTTAGGAAAATGAACATGAAAAGCTAAATAGGCCAAGGTATTCAGAAATTAATGACATTTGAATTAATAACTTTTTATGAATTTTTGATTAGATACACATTAATACCAAATTATGTAAAATAGGAAAAGAAGACACCTGTAAATAGTGGAATCTGTCATACGAGCAAGTATATTACTTACATGCCTTGATTATTTAGTCCTTTCAAGGGCAATAATCTATCAGCAGGTAAACTAAAGTTAAGTGTTCGTATTCATTAATGGAGCTGGAATTACAGTAAAATATAGTTTTATTGTCTAGTTCTCAATTGTGAGCCCTGAAAAATAACCAATACGGGGGGTCATTTTCACCTGGAAATCTTTTCCCAGGTGAACCTACCTACATTTATTTGGTCAAAAATCTGATTGTTGGTAAAATCAGACAAATTTATAATTCTGATTCTGGTGCAAACAATGGCTTATCCAGATGCTGGCATTTTACAAGGCACTCGTAAATAAGGCCTTAGACCCTCATTTCCAGTTATTTAAATGTAAACCCGAAGTTTCATCTCCACAGTTTGGTTCACTGTTAAGTTCAATTACATTAAATCTTAAAGTATTATGTAGAAAAATGCAAAGTAAATAAATGAATGAAACTTGGTTGCCCACATACAGTGACACATCTAATAATGTACTATATGATCTATAATCAAAAGACTATCATCCACATACTAATTCACTCTCTCTTTTATATGCCATTTCTATTTTCTACAGTTAATGACAGCTAAGATCATAACCTAAGGTAGATACCCACCTTCCTCATTTAAGATTAAATCCCACCACTGCAAATATTGGTCTTACCTATCAAATCTAACACCAATTACCTTGTAGCACATGATTTCAGTTAGTCAAAAAATATATCTGGTGTATTTAAGGCCTGAATAGCACAAACTATTTCACCAAAGATGACTGGACACAAAATTGAATGGAGCTTATGTAATTATACTACATTTTTTTGCTAACTGAAACATTTTAGCCATATGTTAACATACATTGAAAATTGGTCAATGTGTAGAGGCACTCCCTTCACTCATTACCATTTATTTCAACTGTATTCTCTATTCTTAGATTTTACCATTCAACTAGTTATCCTTAACCAAAACCCCCAGAGGAAGATCTACATATTCTGTGCCAAAAGCAATTTTTTTCAAGGCAGTAATACCTGTGTTCTGTACTGGAACCAGTAAGGCATTGCTTAATAGCTTAAAATGATTGAGTAAATGCCCGCACTCATAATAGTTGGTGTTACAAAAAGGAAGCAAATGATCATACACTACGCAAACTCCTGAGTGACTCAGTGTACATAATATTACGCCAACACAGCAATTCCGTCTACATACAAGTCTCACCTGATAACACGAACTTGGTATCGGTATTTAGTACGCACATTCAAAACACTCCGCCGCTGTATGCCACATCCCACCATGCACCTGGAAAAGCCAATATGGTGACTCCGGCAAATGCTTCAAGTCTGCCCTTGTTGCCTAATGGAGTAACACAGGTTGTCAGAGTTCTCCTCACTTTGGGGACATTGGGGCCTTGAAACAGAGTAAAGTGTTATCCTCATCACCAGCGCCCACTTCTTAACTGCACACTTCTGTGTAATCAAGGGAACGCCCTTCCCATATCCTCACGAGGGGCACTCAGGGAAACAAAAGGGAGGAATGGGTTAAGGACAGTTGCATAGCGGGAGGGTAACTCAGTAAGGGAAGCAAAGACAAAGCCCGTAAAAAATGCTGTTTCGGAGGGAGGATGTGGCATAATCTTTAGAGCTGGCGCCCAAGTTTGGAACCCGGTAAACAGGGTTCGAGTCTTGGCGTCATCTCTCCCCATGCCTGATAAAAATAAAATGCTGAGACATGCCAATCTGAAAAATGTAAGTAAAGCAATGGCGAAAGTGTCAAATCCTACTCACATTTCCGCAGGAACGCCATGCAAAGATGCAAAGTCCCCAACCTCTCCTGGTCATCTATTGTACCCAACAGAGTCAAAGTACCAACAGTAACCCCGGGAAGAAGGGAAAAGACAAGGAAGGAAACAATGTCCCACGACGCACCCCACTCTGGTACAGGACCAGTCAGCCTGGAACAATCTCTGAATAAGTCCCTTCTTCCATTAAGTCTGGTAACTGGTGTGAGTGAAGGGGTTTTCACATCTATGGATGTATGATGACTGGATGCATATGTAAATCTCTAACGTTAAGATATCATAATTTATATGTATTACAATATAGTAATGAAATCCACCTTAACATCAGGTGAACCTAATTGAGCTTTCTATTCTTTCAGGGATACTCTGGGACAATGCAAAAGCTGGGAAAAACAGATCTCCAAAGACATGAGATCCTCCTTAGATAAGTATTACAGCAATCTGATAAACATAATAAATTCAGCGCAGGAAGGGCTGTTACCATAGGAAATAAATGTAGCTTTCTTTATTTCTTTTTTCTTTACTGCAAGAGTACATAATGTTGTCACCAGGAGTTGTGGAATAACACCGGAGCGTAAGGAAGCAGTGCAGGATGGATGAGAGGGAACCACTGAAGGGGAACAGGAGGCCAGGAGAAGACGTAACAACGCAGGAGAGAGCCGGACGCTAGAAGACCGACGCAGGATCCGCAGGACCGACAACCCAGAAGTGCAGGTAAGACCCCGGATGTAGAAGCGCTAAACAGAAGCTGGAACGCGAAGCATCTCCACTTGGGATTAGCGGGGTTTTAAGCTCGTCCGCCGGTACCCACGCATGTGCGGTAGCGGGACCGGCCATCTTTGTAGTTTGCCGAGCTGGAGCGAGCCCGGCAATCATGACAGAAAGCCAACAAAAATGCTGCAATTTATCGGTGCCCTTGTGTGATTTCAAAGAGGATCTTGATGGAAAAAAGAACAAGCGTGTTTGTCACCACTCCTTAAGGCACGTCACATAGTTGGGCCAGGGGAGCGCTTTTCACTTCTGCTGTCTTATAAATAACAGGAAGAAGAGTGAGCATCTGTATGAAGTGGGCAACATGCTGAGTCAGGGAAACCCATGCACTCTGCAACAAAGCAAAAAGTGTGCACGAACACAAAAGGAACAAGTCGGTGCACAAAGTAAACAAAACATGAACTCTTAAAATAAGCAGAGGCAAGCCAACAAAAAAAAGAGTGTTCTCAAAGTATCCTAAATAACCTAAAGATTAAGCGCACATGTAAAAGGGGCAGTCCTCATGGGAGGCTACAAAAGCCAAAAGGAGGGACTACTAAGCGTATTCACCTTAACAAAAGCAGGCATTTATAAAGGATAGAAAGGGGAACCAATGAAAAAGATGGCGGCGCTTGAAGCCCATATTCTAGATACAGCATTTATCGAAGACACAGCACACATGCACTGCCTAGGCGAGACCTAAAAAGTAAAGTGAGGAGAATTGTCTTCAGGCTGCTCTGCATAAGCCACAAATACTATAGACAACTAGGTGGTAGAAGAACAACAGTCAGGATCTCTCCTTCTCCCATTAACATTACTTTCAAGACCCGTGGTAGGTGGTACACTGTGTTGTTATACCAAAGAACTGTCAAGTTATTTGTACCGTAACTTTATGTGACCACGTATGCTAAATGTTTCTTTATTGTCTAATCACAGTGTATAGGTGCCCTATATAGCAACTAAAATAACTTCTATTGTAAATATGTATTTACCTACCAATATCATTACCGTTGAAAAATGTTGTGGTACCTTGAGTACTTATATAAAAAGGGTTCAGCAAACCACTAAAAACTTAAGTTCTCTCGTTGGGCTATGCAGACATTAATTCCAGCCTCACCAAAAAGATCCTATGGGTTATAGTGCCCTGATTTAGAATCCTTCAATCAGGGTTGCATGGAAATCAGAAGTGCTGTGTTGTATGAAAGGTAAAAAACATTGTGAGATGCCAGATTTAGGCAGAGTACCCCACACCAACGATGTCATCGTCCCTGCTCACACTAATGGTATCCAGGCATTGCAATCTGATACAAAGGCTACACAGTTGTGTAGGATTTCAACTTGAGGTACATCTTCTGCACACATTTCAACTTAAGGACAACCAGCAAATGATAAGCAGTATAAGATGTGAAATTTCCTTGCAATTACACTTCTTATATACAGAACTATAGTGTAATATTCTAATTGCCCCTTGTTTGTGCCTGGTTTACTTTTGTGTTAGGATTTGGCATTTTGTTTTATTTTTTATGTCGATGCCCATGTAAACCTATGGATGTTTGAGTTTCCATTCTTCCTACCATATAAGCCCCTTTCCATGAATTTCAAAGAGACTGGTTTTCTGCACTGCAACGTGAATTTGGCACAGCACTCAAATCAACATTCAGGGACGATTCCGATCTCGGCCGGTAGCGCACCGAATCGGATTCGGCTTAACCGGATCCGATTCGGAGCCCTCTTTTCCGACCGATTCGAACGCGCGTCCGGCTGAGCGAGTACGATGCGAGCGCACGCGAAATCGCCGACCGACTCGTTCACGGCTCCGAACCGCACCGACCGACTCGCTCGGACTCGACTCGCACCGCGCGATGGAGACGTTCCCCGGCCGGGCAAGTACGATGTGCGCCTTGAGCAGTCCGACCGACCCGCACCGTCTGGCTCGAAACAGCTGTCGGAGCCGGACTTTGGGGGTACGTGTCGGACCCCCTGTATGCGTAGCCACGCGAGTCGCACACAGGGGGGACCCATGGGTCACCCCTACCTGTGCGTGTACGGCACGAGTCGCTTTGCCGCGTATACGCTGTAGGGGGCGCCCTTGTTCGCCTCGCACTCATTGAGTCAATGGGAGCCCGCGTACGCGTTGTACGACCGGCTCCCATTGACTTCAATGGGAGTCCGACCGACTCGAGTCCGATGTCATACGTGCGCATCGTACTCGTTCGGTCGGGCTGCTAGGGTCCGATTCGGTCGGAAATCTCTCCGGGTCCGGCTCGGTCGGAGAGATTTCCGGCCCGAATCGGAATCGGCCCCTCAGTGTATGAAAGGTTTTGCAAGCAAAAGTTGATTGTTGCACTGTGAACGTTGCCATGAGTCGCACGAGTGCTATCAAACAATTACAGTAAATCTGGCCCTATGAGTAATTGAAAGTGTACCTTTCATTATTGTTCTAATTGTGTATTGCCAGAGAAAGGAAAAAATGAAATTATATACTTTGCACATTTTTTACTTGTTTATAAACGATATGGAAGGGTAAATATGTACAAGATAATTAAATTTAGGAAAGATTGTTATTCATAAATGATGCAGGCCCCACAAACCACAAAAACATCCACTTTAAAGTGTTAAAGAGTTCAGATGGTGTGAACCAAAAATAAATACATATGTTAGTAAACACACAAGCCATTTATATATTCCTAAACGAAATGAAAGACAAGAAGAAAACTCTGTTTTGGGCCTGTAAAAAGGTTTCAGTTAATTAACGGTGCCATGTCTCGAATAAATTAATGTGGGTGATTATTTTGCATCCCAACGAAAATTCATTAAGGTAATTAGAAGTGATATTTCTACCTTGACAAAATTAATTTGCATCATAGAGAGGGGAGAAATAACATTTTAATTACTTGCTTTGAATGCCCGCTATATTAAAGCACTCCCATTTTTTGGACTGATGCTGCTGGTTTTGAATTTGCGCACTGGGAATCAGCAAACCAGGCCCCAGTGCATGTGCTTCAACCCATAAAACATGTCAGAATTGGCTACACTCCTAAATGGCATATTTAACTTACCTGTGAATCCCTAGTACATGGTATAAAGTGTACCCGGGGTCTACAAATTACATGTCACTCATGGAATGCAGCACCCATTGTGCCACCTCTAGATTGCCAGTGCAAAACATGACTGCTGGCCTGCCACCAGTAACACAGCTGTTCAGGTTTAAACTGCATATTCAACCTGTCAAATTCATTCCTTTTGGCAGGCATGAACCCTCCTTTTAAATATTATCAGGTCCCCTCAGCTAGGTCAAAAATGCACATAAGGTGGGGTGCATGGTATTTGAAAGTAGGGGGGCATGACCAGCCCAGCCTGACATCTTAATTTTGACCAAGGAGGCAGGCAGGGAGTGCAGGGAGTGACGACATTGCCCCAGAGATTAATTTCACGTCTTATGCCTGTTGAATGGTGCCGGATGTGACACAGGGACACAGTGACAAAATGTTGGCTTGACGTCCTCATCGCAGAGCCCACTTCGGTAATTACTGGGGAGCCCAATGTCACATTATGACTAATCCACCCCTTAATGCTGCTACCTCTAGCTTCATACCAGAGGTGGGGGAAGACACCTGAGAGCCCTAAGGGGTCCAGGTAAGTACAGCATGGCAGTCCAGACCTTCAGTGATCCTACCCACCAGTGCTTAAACACCCCGAGGGGCGGATGTACTACTAGGCTGAAGTGTGGGTGATCCGGCCCATAGAGGGGGGCTGGACTGGAGGTTTGGGGGGGCCCCTCTCTCGGATTAAGTGACTTTGGCAGTAATACCAGAGCCCCGGAGCGGTCATGGGCCTCTTTCCTGATCCTGACATGCAGGTGGCATATTGGAACTGAACGATCCGGATTGGGAAATAGGGAGCCTCCCCAGCCCCTGCACGACAAACTCACATGCCAGAGACACTCCCTTGGGCTGATAAAGTGATGCTGTAAATGTAAGAACTCTGCTCCACAACGCTACTACTGCTCCAGTTTCTGACCCCCACTGTGGCAGAGCTGAAAGAGGGTGGCTAGCTTCCGCTATAAAAAGAGCACTCCCCACTAGGCCCTCCCCGGAAGATATTCACTAATAAGGGGCTGAGATCTTACCTGGACAACATCCAGCACTCTACTAGCGGTGCTGGTGAAATTCAATGCAGAGCGCATGGGCGTCAGAGCACCCCAAGGGTACTCACAGTCTGCTTAGCTACTCTACCTTCTGCACCCACCTGTCACTGCATATACAACATTCCACAGCAGTGACGGTAGCCTTATACTCAGAATTTGGAGTCAATAGGGGACATGATGCACATGCCGCTGATCTGTACAACAACCCCCTTCCGAGACAGCGGAGACCAACCATGACGAAATAGGCAGGAGTCAACTTTGCTTTGAGCAGCTTTGTGTGGTTAAGGGAAACCCCCTGGCAGTGTGCCCAACATGGGCATAGGCAGTTAGCATTTTCCCCACCCTGACGTTTACTCCCATTTACAAGTGTGGCCACAGAAGTCGGTCAGTTCTTCCCTCATGCAGTCTCTGTGCTCCAGTTAAGGGCTTGCACCATATACGGCAGATGCTACACCTGCTCTTGTTCTCACTACTGGACACTATCAACTGGCTGAATCTGCTGTCTTTATGCCTCCCAGGAAGCAACAGCTCAATAGAGTCTCCAGGTATTTTGCACCGGTGGAGACACAAGACTTCTCACCAGTGAAGCCCATGGGTGACACAATGTTTCTCACTAAGGAAGACCTGCTCATATCCCTGTGAGTTTTTAAAAATGAACTCTGAGAGGAGATAAAGGGGATTTGGCCTCCTCCCTGGAGACCCTTAAGATGGACCTTAACAGTAAGCTCACCTCTCTCCCCCCAGGTTGTGGATTCAGTGGGCACCCGGGTAGTGGATCTTGATACTAAACGCTAGAAGTGGAATGGCGCACCGGCCCGATCGAAGATTTATCCCAGTCCCTTTGCTCACAGCTGCAAGCGTCTCTTTGAAATGTGAAGATCTTGAAAACAGATTATAATGCGACAACATATGGATCCGAGACCCGGAAGAAGGGTCAGAAAGCCCTGACTTGGAAGTCTTTGTAACAGGCTTATTTTCGAAGCTACTCAGAGGCACAGCGCTGAAAGTCAAGATAGATAGGGTTCATCAAGTGGGCCCACAGATGCATGGTGAGAGGAGGCATCAGAGGGATGTACTGGCTAAACTGCACTCCTTTAAAGTAAAAGAGGCAATCTTGCAGGCAGCCCGAAAGTCGGAAACTATCACATTTCAAGGGGCCACCCACTCTCTCTTTCAAGACATTGCCCCTGCAACGTTAGCCCAATGACAACAATTCCGTCCAGTGATGGATAAGTTCAGAAGAGAACACATCAAATATCACTGGACTTATCCTTTTGGATGGGCCTTTGATTGGCACAAAAAACCACACCATGTCACAAAACTGGCTGAGGCTATGACTCTTATGGAAATTCCGAACCCCGAAGCTCCATTGCCAGAGGAAGAGCCATTGACCTCAAGAAGCAGCCCTAAAAGATCCCAAAACACGGGTCTCTGTCTCCTTCAACGTCGTCCTCGCCTGCTTAAGAAGTGCTGACCTACTATGGTTAAACGTCTGCATTTTGAGAAAGCCTCCTGGAACTGACTTTACCAGAACCCTAATAGTGGTTAGCTGGCTTTGTAGGATCTGTACGAGGCATGGAGTGATTTGAGGATAAAACTCTCTTTGATGGAGGGATGGGGGCTTCTGTGGTATGAACCTGTGTCCCGCAAGAAGCGAGAGCTGTTATACTCAGGTTTTCTTTCTACTGTTTGCATAATTCCTTAACTGAATATGCTGCTCCAGAGCGGCAAAAGCGTTTTTGACCTAATCGCCTGTCATGATGTGTTTCTACTTGTATGATGTGTGCAATTGTTAACACTGAGGGGAGCACAAAGTGTGGACTACATGTACCATGATGCAAAGGAGCAACATTTTCTGGGATGTGATGCAGTGTCTGGCCACATTTTTTCCCTGTCCAAACTGATTTTCAGGACCCTTTCTACCATATATCTCACGTTCCTAATGTTCCTTTTTGTAAAAATTGCGTTCCAGCCAATTGATTACACTTCATCTGGTCCAAGCCAGAGATTCCTCTCTGGGTGCAGAGATTACGGCCAAAGCCGGAGAGTACGGCTTGAGCCTGAGATTCCGGCACGACTGCGGACATAACGATATAACTCGTAAATGACCTCTGTGAATACCAAAAGTCGTAAAGTTAGACTTTTGTCCCAGATTCCCTTTGTAAATTCGACCTGACATTTCTACATGTTACCAAACAAAAGTTAGCATTTATTAAATGTAATAAGGTAACCAAATGTTATCAAATGGGAGAGTTAGACTGTACAGTAGTCAAAAACGAATTCAGGAGTTTTTTAACCATGGGTTAAGTATAACATAAAAACACATGTCCTAGTTTTTAACACAATGCACCCTGCCCTATGGTCTTTCTCGGGCTAACTTAGAGGTGTTTTATATGTATCAAAAAGGAAAGTTTAAGTCTGGCAAAAGGGTTATTTTGCCAGGTCGAATTGGTAGTTTACAACTGCACTACAGGCTGCAATTGCATGCCTGGGACATGTTTTTAAGTGTTTTAAAGTGCTATTGTAGTGGGACTCACAATGAGTGCTGTTGTTCCACTACAATCATTTAATTTACAGGCCCTGGCACATGTAGTACTACATACTAGGAACATGTAAGTAAATTAAATGTGCCAATCAGTTGTAGGCCTCATTTACCATGTTTTAAGGAGAGAGCACAAGTACTTTACCAGTGGTTAGCATGGGTAAAGTGCACAGAGTCCTTATGCCAACAAAACCACATTTCGGAAGACAGGAGAGATGAAGGCAACGGGTTTGGGGGAAGACCCCACCAAGGATGTCAGGTCTAACAGCAACCAAGTTCAATCTTTGATTTTTTCAAAATATATACTACAGGCCCATTTCATTAGTAATGTCGGATTTGTACAAAATATTTTACAAAAGGTTCTTTTGAAAAGCTGCCTAAAGACTGCTAGAAGCCCTTTTGTATGCGCATCCAACTGCCACCTAGGAATTGAATATCCCCTTTGATGAGGTATGAGCTTGGTCCCAGAACTGAGACAAAGACTTTGGGTGCGGGGAGCTTTTCTATTCCTCTGGCATAATGACCATCTAGTCTGTGCTCAGGATTTTAATTACCTTCAAAGATGCCTACCCTCGCGTCTTTGAAGTGGTGTACAAAAAGGCAGACATAGCTATTACCTGGGAATGCCCCCCATTTATCCTTCTAGTCTGTCAGACACCAATCCCAGAAGTAGAGGAGCTACTCCTAGTACTCGTTTTGAGTGACCACATAAGAGGGGCTGCTCATTTCCCTAGCCACACCTCAGGGGTGGGCATATGGGCCCTGTACAGGGGGAGAACGTTTCTGTCATGCTGGATTTAGGGCGTGAGAGGCAGTGTGTATTGTTTGCAGTAGGGCACACATGATATGGTGCAAAAGTGCGTAGGGTTACCCCTGGGAACTTTTTTCCCAATTGGTTAAGGAGGAGCCAGGAGTCATCCCCAACCACAGGCTAGAGCCAGGCATAAATGTGGCATCCTTGGGCACCCTCTTCAGAATACTACTGGACATGTGGAAGACAGATGAAGGACTACTCCTGCTTTTGAGACCAGTGAGGAGATCTGAAAGGCTGGACCTGCTCCCAGAAGTACCCAGTACAAAGAAACAGACTCCATGGATCATTTGGCGGGCCTGCTTTCAACCTATAGAGATGCAACAAGTTACTAGAAGCCCTGTTCCTAAAGAGCCCTAGACCTTTATGGAGGCTTCTGCTGGAATTGACCCCCAAGTGCTGATCCTGATGTCCTGGGACCATTGGCTGTGTCAAAGTGTACTCCTCCTAACATCCTAAAACACTTGATGTTAGAAACTTTTTGGCTTCAAAGACCTCCAAAGGACAGGGACAACTCTCCCAAGTCTATCCGATGATGGAGCGTTGCTACTGGGCCACAGATTCAGGTTGCTCCCGCTCTCACCTTTTCTGTTGCAGAAAATCCATTTCAGCGGGATGTTGCAGAGAAACTATGTGGCCTTGTGGAACGTTGCTCACCTACAGCTTCCAGCCTTCCACCGATGGGGGAATTCAAGCTCTAAAATGGTCACTAAATTCGAATGAAGATATATTCACGGTTAGAGGGCACCAAAACTAACCGGCCTACGAGGGACCGTTCTTGGGAGCAAATTTTTAACTTCACCTGCTCTGAGCTTTCCCGCTAAAAGTGAATGGCTTCACCTGAACTTTGTCTGACGGCTATTGTGAACCCTGTCTCACGCACTGCCTGCTGCCGTGCCCAGCTAACAATTTTTGACATCCATTTCAGAGACTAAGGGCCTGATTTTGATTTCAGTGGACGAGTTACTCCATCACAACATGACGGATATTCCGTCTTCCGCCTATAAGTGCATTATATTAATTGAAACTTGTAATATGGCAGAAGAGGTATCTCTCACATTTGTGACGGAGCAACAGAGTAACCCATCCATCGAAATCGAAATCAGGCCATAAGTCAGAAGATAAAACTTCGAACCGGGGCGAATCTGGTTTCCGTATCCGACCCATACTTCATTGTGGTCGGACTTTAATTGTGTCCAGGTACCACTCAAGCACAACTAAATGACCATGGTTGGCACTTAACGAGCATTGGCGATATTTTCATTTCAAACTTAAAAAATTCACATCTCTGTAATACCTGCTCTGTTCTATAAGTATTAGGGGTTGAGTTAAGGTTTAAATTACTGAAACCTTTACTGAACCTAACAAGAATAGTGACGTTATTCCTTGTGGGGGACTACCATCCACTTCAAATAAAACCCCACTTTCTCACACCCATATTTAGTTTTATAAGAAACATTGAGAAAATATAGACATCGTTTTAATGTGGCAAACTGATGGCATTCATGATTCGGGGGGAGGGGTGCTCAAGAGGGAACCAGAGAGATGAAAGGAAAAAAACCCAGACATATGGGAATACAGAAAGAGTTACAAAAAGAGAGAGAGCAATAGAGACAGGCAGTGAGGTGGGAGGTAGAGATAGACACTGAGAGGAAGCAAGATGGCAGTGTGAGAGAGAAGGATGGAGAGAGAGAGAGCAGCAGAACAGAAATGGAAGAGGGAAAAGCAAAGAGTTAGATAGCAAAGAAGAAGGAGAAAAAGAAGGGCACAGAAAGGGAGAGAAAAAGAAAGAGACAGAGCAAAAGATAGTCTCAGGGGTGAGATGGAAACAGATAAATAAAGAGGAAAGAGCAAGTGACAGTGACAGACTAAGTGAAGATATGACAGGAGAGATTAAAGAAGTGAGACTGAGAAAGGAAGAGAGAACTGTGTCAGAGAAAAATAAATAAAGTGAGAAAGAGAATGAGAGAGAGTAAAGGTGAGTGAGAAGGCGGGAGAAAGGACAGAGGGAGAAATGGCAAATTATAAGGAGAATGGGAAGAACCGAATCAATGGTACATTTCCACCCTAGATAGCGAAAAATCATTGTTTGTCACTGGAACTTTAAAGAAATCTGCAACAATTAGCAGTATCTTTAGCCACATTTGTTGGCAACTCCAAAGTAACTACAAAGCAAAACACACACAGCCAAACCAAAGCATAAGAGCACCACCCCAGAACACAGAAATACAACTTAGGGCTTATGCACGGACTATAATTTAAAACATGTCTTGGCCATTAAATGTGCCTCCCTGACTGCTTACAGGATCCAAGGTTTGCAACTCTCTCTTTTTAGCAGTGGTTTGTTGAATTTCCGATCTCTCTCCTGTCAACAGCTGGGACCTGGATCCTTGAGGTTTCAAGATATGATATGTCCCAGGGAAATACAATTTACCAGATAACAGAATGATCAGAAGGAATGATACAGAAGCCATTATTTTTAGATATTTTTTGAAAAATTATTTACAATCTATTGATTACTGTGCCTTAGAAGAAATATTTGTTGCTAGAAGATGTAGCTCTCATTTACATATGACCTTATTTACAGTTTGGCAGTCAGGGTGCTCTTTCACAAATGTGGTGGAGAATTCTCCACTAAACTAATGGTCCTGCCGCTCATTTGCGCATCAGGCGGACCATCGTGTTACTACCATTGGTGCCCACACTGGCTCTGCTGTCAGAACCCCTACACTAAAGGTTTGATAGAGCTGGATTGTCAGTGTAGGTACATCAGACCATCTGGTCTAGTTTTTTTAAATTTAACTTTATTTACCATTTTCAAATAAATGCATTACAAGCATAACATGGTTACTCACTGCGACAATGCAAAACAAAGGAAGAAATATTCACTGAGAAGATATGCTCTCACATACAATGCACTATTATGTTGGGGCAACATATACATTACATACTGTACTACCAACATTTGAGCAACCTGGCAACAATCTCCTCCAGTCAGGCCCACCACCCATTGCTCTCGACGTAGGAGATATGTCTATATAGAAACATAGTAATGCAGGGTTACCCCACCCGGTGGGAACTATCCCTGCAGGCTGCTGTGAAGTAGGGATAGAGCCAATTTCAAGCAAGTAGCTCTTCAGGGGGCTCTAAATATCCTTGGGTCTAGATGCAGGGGGTTAGGTCATTGCATACAGTTCGCAATTTGTGTTACAAAATGTGAGGCTATTAAGCCAAGCTTTCGTTGTAGGGGCAACCCTACTCCCCCATCGGAGTGCTATCTCCCTCTTTGCAAGTAAAAGGGCAATGGCAAGGAATTTGCACAGCTGTTTAGGTAAATCGTGCCCATATCCCAACAAAGCGACCTCGGGCATAGGGGCTATATCCAGTTGAATCATACGTGATAAAAGTATGTAAATAGCTCTACAGTAAACCCCAATCTTAACACAGTTCCAGGTCATGTGAGCAAAATCAGCATGTGGCCCTCCACACTTAGGGCACTTGTGCAGCCGGTTGGTGCCAATAGAATTGATTTTCGCAGGGGACATATATGCCCTCCACAGAAACTTAAAGTGGATCAATTTGTGTCTACTGTTTAGGGAAACCTCTTTCGTCTGGGTACAACAAAAGAACCAGTGTGAGTCCTGTATCGGGTGTCCCAGGTCTCACTCCCATGCCTCCCGGATCTTGGTATCCTTGCTAGGGACTAAAGCCATATATGTTCTATATAATTTAGAAATTAGGTGGTCACCCCCGCTGCTCGTGATCAATAGAGTTAGTGGCGGGAAGGACTTGGGTTCCAATGGGAATTCAATAATCCGTGCTCTGTGCGCCCTCCGAACCCCACTGAAAACGAATTGGTCCATAAAAGTGGCCTCGCTAAACCTCCCGCCCTCTGTGCTAGAGAAGACATGACCCTCCGGGAACAGGTCCCGAGTCTTGTCCATGGAATATGAGGTGAGTGAGCATTGAAGCAGCTTCTCCTCAGTAATGGGGAGCCATGGGTTATTGATAATTGGGATCTCAGAGGAATATAAGGCATGCCCACCAGACACACGCGCTAGTTTCTGCCAGGCCCAGCTAGTAGTGGACACTGTTTGGATATCCCGGGGGTCTCTGGGAAATCCCTGTGGTAATACCGTTCTCAGCGGGGCTGGAAGCACTAGCTCCGCCTCAGGTCTAGTGTAGGGAATCCATGCATCTGGGTGGTACCAGGAATGCGCAAAATTGCACTGCGCGACTAAGTAATAAATCTGACAATTGGGCACCCCAAATCCTCCTATTTTATATGGTAAGGTCTGTGTGTCCCAACTAACTCTAGCCCTGCCACCTCCCCAAACGAGCCTGATGAGGTGGGAACGGAGAGTACGAAAGAAACTGTTGGGCAGCGGAATGGGAATATTGTGAAACAGGTATAAGAATTTGGGAAGGACTACCATTTATGATCGCAACTCGACCAGCCAGCGAAAGGGGGAGTCTCAGCCAGCGTTCCACAAGCTGCTCTAGCATATGCAACTCTGGCCCATAGTTTAGTAAAATAATCTGTTCGGTTTCCCTATGGATCTGAATATCCAAATATCTAGCCGACTCATCACACCATGACAGGGGGAACTCACAATCCCACCTAATTGCACTTGGCTTCAGGGGAAAAATTTCCGACTTACCCCTGTTTATACCCAGACTGGAAAATCCACCAAATCGGATAATCTCTCTGATTAGCGGCTCCAAATTCTCCTGAGGATGGTGGACATAAAGAATAATATCATCAGCATAAAGTGAGATTAAGAGAAGACCCGTCTTGAACTGAAGTCCCCCTATGCAGATGCTGCTCCTGCAATTGTCGAACCAATGGGTCCAGCGCATTAATGAAAAGCAACGGGGAAAGCGGGCAGCCCTGCCTAGTGCCGCGGATAAGAGCAAACTGAGGAGACATGGTGCCATTCAGCCGAAGTCTAGCGGTGGGTGAAGTGTAAAGTAGTGCAGTAAGGTCAATGAACCCCCTAGGCATTCCCATCTTCCTAATAACTGCCAAGAAAAAGGGCCACTCCAAGGAGTCAAAAGCTTTTTCGGTGCCAAGTAATACAGCAGCCGCCGGGACCTCTGGTGAGATTCTGTGTACGACCGCGAATAATGTACGCAGATTCAGAGCTGTGGAAATGTGAGGGACAAAGCCCGACTAAGTCGAGGAGATAATTCGCTCAAGCAGCAGGGTTAGTCTCAACGCAATCATCTTAGCAAGAATTTTGTAATCAAGATTTAAAAGTGACAGCGGCCTGTATGAGCCGCATAGGAGCGCGTCCTTCCCGGCCTTAGGGAGAAGGATTATTACCGCCTCACATAGCGTGGGGGGCAACTCCTTGTGTTAGAGTGCTTCATTATAGACCTCAAGAAGGTATGGCTCTAAGAGGTTCTTGTAGGCTTTATAAAAATTACCAGTGAATCCATCCAGGCCCGAGGCAGTCGAGCCGTTCATGGCATCAATAGCGCTGATGATTTCCTCAGTGGAGAATAGCTCAGCTAGAAATTGTTTCATAACTTTATCAAGCCACACCAGCGCAATTTCTGCTAGGTACTCACTGCGATCCTCGACGCTGTGTGTTACACGCGTCGAGTACAGATTTAAATAATAGCCCAAAAATTCATCCTGTATGTCCGGGGTGCCCGTCAGAGTCTGCCCACTTGGGGAGCGGATACAGGTAATGTATGATTGTCCAGCTGAGGGTCTCAGAAGCCGCACTAAAATGCGGCCATGTCTGTCTCCCTCTCCATAGCGCCATGCAATGGCATATTTACTTAAGAAATGTGTCTCACGCTCAGCCGCTTCCCTAAATTCTGTCAAGAGCGTCAAATGGCGGCTGTGCCTAGACAGATCAGGCTGCTCAGCCTGCTCCCTGTCAAGCGACTCTAGTTGTTGTTCAATGCGAGCTAACGTATGTCTCAAGTCTTTCAGCAACCCAGCATGCTTAGAGATACAGACCCCCCGCATGTAAGCTTTAAAAGCCTCCAAAAGAGTGGCCCATGATTTTACCGACCCTTCATTTAAATCAAACTATTCCACAATGGCATCTCGAAGTTCTGCACGGAACACTTCGTCCATCAGCGCCTGACCAGGAAACCTCCACTGTCTCTCACAACCCTCAGGACTGGGGATCCTAACTGTTAACAGTACAGGGGAGTGATCAGAAAACGTGCTAGGGAGATGCTGGAATGCCCGATACCAAGCTGCCAAATTAGGGGTCACAAGCCAAAAATCTAATCGTGTCCAGGTATCGTACTGCGCGGAGTAGTGGGTATATGTGGATTCCCCCGGGCAGCAGTGTCGCCACACGTCAACAAGGCCAAGACAATCGCACAGTTCCAACAAGGAGCGGCATGCACGAGGCTTGGTGTCCAGGGAGTCAGACGTACTGTCACGCGCGGGGTCTAATAGGAGGTTAAAGTCCCCACCCATGCATATGTAGTCTACGTCTAACTGTATGAGCTGTGTATGGAGGTCTTGAAAGAATTCTGGGCTGTCAACATTAGGCGCCTAAACACAAACAAACGCCATGCGATGTCCCATCAAGTGCCCCACTACAATCGTATAGCGACCCTCACTATCGTTGCGGACCTTAGAAAATTGAAAGGGCAGGCGTCTATGAATCATTACGGCCGTACCCCTGGCATACGTGCTATAAATCGCGAAATAGTGATGGGGGCCCCAAGACGAGGCAAAGCCGGTGAAAGCTGACTTGGGCAAGTGCGTCTCTTGTAGAAATGCAACATCAACCTGGTGTGTCTGTAAACAGTGCAACACCTGTGTTCCCTTCCTCGCGTTATTTAGGCCCCTCACGTTCTAAGTGATCAGTGCCAAGTCCGAAAAGGTGGACAATTCACCCCACAACGACATGCAGATAATTTAAAAGTGACTGTGTTTGTGCATAGCAAATTAGAACACAACATGTTACAGTGAGTAAACTGAAATAGAAGCAATGGTACCCTGTGAAAATGAACAACCCCACCCTCCACCCCCCACCCATCCCTGCGCACCCAACCGTAGGGAATATCCCCATTGACTAAGCAGTGGAATGTATCATGGAAACACTGTAGATAATAAAGAAGGAGAAAAGCAAAATACATTCCAAATATTATAACAGACTTAAAGTGATACACACTTGGGGTGAGGCAAAGCCTCGCCAACTACCCAATTTTGCAATAGAATAGAAAACACATGGTTCGCCCTAAGACAAAAGTTCTCAGATTACGTAGCCTTTGTGCTCTGGTGCCAGTATCTTTGATCATTCGGTGGAAAAGAGTTCCACACTAGCCACCGAGCCACTGTGAGGGGGAGAAACTCTAGAAAGGTCTTTATTCTTGGTGCCGCAGCTCCCTTTATAGTCTCTGCAAAACTCTTGCACCCCTGTGGGGGTATTAAATATTCGGGACCTCCCCTCGACATCAACCCGAAGGCGCGCCGGGTAGATCATGCCATACCTGAGTCCCAAATTGCGGAGCGCAGCCTTCACACCAGTGTATTTCCTCCTCGCCTCCTGGACCATAGCAGTAAAGTCAGGGAACAGCTCTATCGTCGAGCCTTGCCAGTATATGGTGCCATTTTTTCTCGCCAATCGTAACACCGTATCCCTGTCCCAGTAATTTAGAAGATGGGCTATAATGGGTCTGGGTGGGCAGCCCGTATTGGGCCGAGGGCCGAGGGAGCGGTGCGCTCGCTCCACAAGGAAAGTGGCAGTGAAGGCCTCCTTACCAAAGAGGTCCGTAAGCAGGGTTTCAACAAACAAATCCATGCGCCCTGTATTTGCGGACTCTGCAACACCAAGAATGCGTATGTTGTTGCACCTGCTTCGCGCTTCCAAATCCTCATTTTTCAGGGTGACATTTTTGAGGATCTTCTCCATTCTGTCCAGACTTTTGTTGGATTGAGCGGCTCCATCCTCCCGATTGGACACCCTGCCCTCCACATTGTCCAGGCGTTTCTCATGCGCATCCAATTTAGCCCCCATGGTATCCAGACGCTTTTCTAAGGTGTCAAAACACCCATCTAAGGCCTTGAAGCCCGCTCTCAGCTCCAGTATCAGAGCGTCTGATCCGTAAGGGGCATTGATTGAATTGGCCCCCTCTGCCCCCCGTTCGGCCATGATGGTTTCAGACTCCACTGACGTGTCGTTCGTTCGACTAAATTGCAATAATCTTTGTTTAGGGTCTTTACGACCCATGACGCTCACTGCGGGCCAGGTGTTGGTGGGCGGCTGGCCAGGGGGACACTGAACTCCGCCGCGACTATGGGTTCAGGATGTGATGCCTCGTCCCCCAAATATAAGACGACTAGGGGCAGCAGCGTAGTATTAGCTCAGATCATGGCGGCTTAATTTACTATAGGGCCCCAAAATCAGGCAGCCCAGTGCAGATAAAAACTTAGCACCCTCCCGGCCCCTTCACCGAGGTGAGGCTCTGTGCTATGCTGTCGAGGTGTGGTGTAGTCTTTAGTGCACCCCAGGTAGGCCGAGTGAAGAAGGGCCATCACAGGCCAGGCCACAAGGGGATATCAGTTCCAATAAGCGGGCATGCCATGCTCAGCTCAGGCCAGAGCCGCGCTCACACAATTCTGCTGCTTCTAGCGCATCTCAGAGCCTTGCAGCATTCTACCCCTGATGGGCCAGGCAAATACTCCCCCAGTGCCCCCCGACCAGCCCTACCAGCCGGGTGGCTGGCCCCTAGGCTCACCCGCTGCCCCTCTCGCCGCAGGGCCTCTGGGAGCTACGCGGGCCAGCCTACCTGTGGGGCGCGGAGTCAAAGGCCGAGTCCAAGGGGGTCTGGCTTCAGATCGCGCTCACCAGTCCTCCGGCGGGTCTCTGGGCGCCGTCGCCATTCAAGTATGTGTGGTAAGATCAGTGGGAGTCAACCGTAGCGCGCAATGTGGCCTTGCCCCAAACCTCGCACCGCTTAGGCCTCCGGCGCTGCAATATCGTACTTGGCAGCTCCCGATCACGGGTTCCACCACACTACAGCTGCTCAGGTCGACTCCGTCACAGGAGAGCACATTCCTGCACCCAATTCAGCCGTCGGCAGGTAGGATGGTTCAGGATAAAGGAAGGATAGGGCCAGGATGTCGGGTTTGCTGGCGGAGCTTCAGCGCTACACGGCCATCTTGGTCGGCAGACTGGCCACGCCCCCAACCATCTGGTCTAGTTAGAGGATATCGTCTGATGTAGCCTGGCAATACAGAGCAGAAAAACTTAAAAATAAACCCACACCCTGGGAGAAAAATCCCAGGGTGAGAGGGTCATTAATTGTTTTATTTTCCATAAGCAACATCCCACTTTATGAGTTTGTTTCTGGAAAACATGGGTTTCTCTCACTTCACTTTCAGTGCTCTCAGAGGAGCCATCATTACAGTGGATCCTTTGAGGGCACAGAGTTCACTGCAGTGCTGGCAGAGATTGCAAAATATGGTGGATGGTAGTCCAGTCAGGGTGATAGAGCAATCTACCGCTGCTACCCTGACAGATGGCAGACCGTCCACCATTGTCTAAATGAGGTCCTTAGTCTTAACTCACTCTGATATCGTTTTTGAGGGCACCACAGTTTATTGTTTTGGGTTATTTTACTATTTTAGCAGATGCCTCTCCGTCTGGTAATGCCAGTACATTAGTAGAAGCCTTGGAGTCAATGTGGTTAGCCAAAGATGTTCCAGGCCCTATGTGCAACGCAAGGCATATTATGGATTTGACCCACCCCACCCTACATTGATACCTTGAGTATCAATATTATCCTGTCCATCATATAGTCTCAGGTTATTCAAACAATAAGCTGTTAAGGCTCTCACTTTATGCAACCCCAAAAATGAATTGCATCATGATTTAGCAGGTGCATTATTTAACCATCATTGTGGCAACGCTATAGATCTTAAGAAGCACAAGGAATTGATAGCATTGATTTAATGATGTTCATTTAGATCATCCCACCACAAAAGTAGAATAGTCATTCATTCAGTACTTCACAAAGCTGTTTTGAGCGATAATTAAAGCAGGAGAAGTGAAAGGTACAGCAGGCAGAACAAAAGTGGCATCTACACTAAGCTGAAGAAGGTTCTCTGGCTTTACTAATACTTCCAAGTGAAATCCACTTTCTTCAGCAATTCAGTTGAAGCTGCCTGTTCCTCTAGAACCCTATTTATTGTAGCCTCCTAATTAACAAATCCTATATGTGCCTCCTCAATTGCTACCTCACCTCAGTCATTCTATAGTAAGATTGACTCTCACTTCACAGATAAAATCCACATACCTACAGCAGTATATCTTGATATGAAGGGGGTACAAACCCTCTGTTTCTGTCCATGTCTTATTTGTTTGAACGTTTGCCCTGATACTGGATCATTTATTACTTGTTCACTATATTGAGGTGGTTGGGGTCACGGGGTAGCCAGTGAGACACCTAGTTTCTTCTTTTCATCAAGAAGCCAATTGCTTGCCCCCTATTTTGTAAACCCCAGATGGTCACATGTTGGCACCTCCTAGGGCTCCTCCTTGTCATACATTTTAATATTTCAGCAGGTCATGTTTTAGCAGTTGCAGATATGCACAGGCCGATCACATATTGGAAGTTGTAGCCTAGCACAAACGGATCAAGCTTGAGCAGTTGCAGCACCGCAAGGGCCAATAATAACATGCAATTACATCCATGACAAAGCCTTGACAATCACACTACTGTTGAGACAAGGTTCTTGCCCGTAAATGCAGGGAACGTCTGGAGGGGAGCCTCAGGTGGCTGGTTATTGAGTCCTCCTGGTTCACTTTTCAATAGCCTACTTCGCTGTGTGCCCCAAAGTCATTAGTAATGAGCTGGACCTCACTCATCCTGCATGGTAGGCAGGCTCCTTCCTTGTTTCAGCAGGCAGGCTTGTAGGTACTCCAGGACAGATACATACATTTTTCAGCAAGAGATTCAGATTTCAGGTGATGTCCCCTCACCTATGATGGCTGTCTTTCAGACAGACATCACCCCTAGTTACACAGCTTTCCTCTGAGTACACTGTGGAGCACTCTCTTCCTTGGCCATAGAGTACTTGTAACTGATTCAACAAGTAGGGTTTCTGGTTCTCACATTCAAACACAACTGGCATACAGGAGATGTGGATTCATTGGCTGAAACCTTACAACCAGTGTAGTGAGATTCCCTTTTCCAATGGCATTTCCAGGCTTTTTTCCTGGAACACTCTTTATGTAGAGTGATGTTCCTCACAGCAGTGATGTCTTCATCCTGGAGAACCTACAAAACGGGCACAAATAGCTGTAAAGCTTCTTCACTTAGCTGTCATCAAGCTAAACAAAGAGGAAAAACAAAAGACACGCCTCAATTAAAGGATTACTCACCTTTCACAACAGAGTCTGAAGTTCCATCCCCCACCCGTACCATCCACCAAACGGTGGAGTTCAGGAAGACTAATCATCATCTTCATGGTAAACAGAAGGCCTCAGAGAATATCGAAAGGAATAGTGTCTTCACTCCCCTCAATTTAATGTCTAGGTCTCTTCCTTCTAGTACAGGAATGTGAGCAATACCTGCCCACTGTCCAGAAGCACAGTTCTCCCATACATCTTGCATAAGGCCTGGCCAGTTGTATCCAAAACAGATCCCACTGGCCCGTTACTCTGTTTTTCTTACACACCATTCATGTACCTACGCAGACTGCAAACATCAGCACACTTAACCCACATTCAGGATGTTAGTACTAAGGACAGGTAAAGGGCATAAAAGCAGAACTTTATATGAGTGAGCCAGTAGGCCTCTATTCCAGTGACACAGATTAAAATGTCTTGTTTTAGAAATTGGGTTACTGGTTGACTGGGGTGTGAGCTCTGGTCAAGCAGCAACCACAATCAGAGTCAGGGAAAGGCACAAGCAAACCCCACATTAACATGTACTCAATCACCTGGTAGCTTGGCACAGAGCAGTAAGACTTAACTTAGAGGCAATGTGTAATATATTTGTGCAACACTTCAAACAGTATAACAGTAAAACACCACACAAAACGATCCCACGCCAGGTTAGGAAAATAGAGCTTAGTTTAATAAATAAAACAAGAACAAATAACAAAGATCCAATTAATAGAACCGTGGTTATGATTTTTATTTAAAGAAACTGCTATATAGAGCTTAGCTAAAAGCATAAAACGACAACTGTGACTATTTGGTAACGCTGGACTGGGTCAATATCAAATGTTCAGGCAGACCGCAATGGAGCATGGGTCGGTTAGAGTCCCAGATTAAACCAGCTGAAGTTTTACCTTCTCAAGTCTTGTGTCAAGAGTCCCATTAGAGTAGAAGATTGAACCCTGCTTGCTGTAACCTGAGAGAAGTTCTGAAGGTTGGGATCTGTTTTCTCCTGTGCTCAGGAAATGGAAGTGGACTCCAAGGGTGAGTGGGCCTACCTACCTCCTGTTAGCTACAGGGAAACACCACTGTGAAGAACCCCTTTTTCCAGTCGTTTAAACTATTTACAAGCATTTCACAACTTTACATGCAGCTGACCATGCACAACAACTTGGTTGAACCAAGCCCTGAAGCCCTGAAGCCCTCAGAGACACCCAAAGCCTGGACGCCTTATTTGATGAGCTGCAGCAAAGGGACTGACCACTGCAGAGTTTAGATACATAGAAAAATTCTGATTTGGGCTACCGAAGGGCCTGGACCAACTACCAGAGGAGATGTGGTGAAGGCATGACTTTGTTGGGTTTAAGAAACAGATTTGTCCTACTTGGAGCTTCTCCGCAGTGCCAAATCCATTGGTATCTGACCTCATGTTGCCCTCTTCAGATACAGCCTGTCACCAACTCCTGCAAGAGAAATCCAGGCTCCATTTCAGAGACCAAGTGAGAAAGTAGAAATCTTAATCTGGCGCAGGCGCTGAAAGTATCCGACCGACATGATGACGGCCCTGGGCACAAAGTTTTACTTTTCCCACTCAGAGTTTTCCACACCAAAATCAACAGCTTTAACAGGATCTTCCTCAACACCTATCTGACTTCAAAGAAACCTTCCAGGATACAACCTGCTGGCTTGCCCCTTGGAGAGATTCTGAGTCCCCGTTTGCAAACTAAGCCCAAAGGTAAAATCTGTGACCAGGCCGACTGCTTGGTGTATGCAACCTCAGGATCCATCACTGTAGGCCTCAAATCATGCCCAGGTCCTAGTTGGCTGCAACCATAGTCTATCATTGATGCCTTGCACTTTTATGGTGTTATTTTCACTCAAAACGTTAAAAACTCAGAACTACAGTTGCACTTCTTGGATTTTTGTCCTTTAAATGTCATATTGTTTATTATAATTGACACAATTTTTCTAATTCAGTCACCAATACAGCTACTCACACAGCCACTCACTAACCCATACAACTACTCAGACACCCACTTATTCACCCTTACAACCACTCAGACACCCAAAGAGTAACTCACACACCCAATCACATACAGATACACACAGTTAGACAGCACCTTACATAATATATATTAGTAGTGCACAAAGTAAACTAATTGAACTTTTGCAGTACCTTAGTATATATATTTAAAAACTCATAAAAGTTTAGAAAACACTCACAATCACTGAATAATGTCATCAATAATGTCATTTGGCATTGACCTTTTGTGAGTATGTGTACATATATATATGGGTTGGTGTGAGCTTGTGTGAGTATGCATGTATATGGGTTTGTGACTGTGTTTCAAGAACCCCTCTCTGCCCTACAGCTTAAAAACTTAAACAGCCGCCACTGGCACCCTCTCAAACATTTGCACCCTGATTTGAGTCTGCAGAGTTACACAGTATGCTAGGATTGCTGTTGAGTAATCCAGTAACAGCCACTGGATTTCTTTGTTCCAGGGCACATAATGTGGTACCAGAATATCATGTGACAATAATATTGTGTACTAAACATTGCTTACAAAAATATTGCTCCATTGGAGTTAATAATATAAAAACTACGTTCAGTGGGATGATAATTTTGTAAAAGAGATTTAGGGCACAATATTTATGTCAGACTATATTTTTGTCACCGATATTTTGACAAACATTATTCCTCATCTCACAAGATAGGCAACCCTTTGCCTCCAAAAAACAAATCTTCCCTCCCCACCTTTTAGGAGGTACCATAAAGGGTTTTCTCACCCCAGCCACACTCTGTGACCAATCCCAAGAAGCTGAAGTACGTGGTCAATGGTTGCAAGAATTGGGATAAGAAACATTCAGTTGGAGAACTGTAGGGCATATTATCAAGGGCAGTATCGCCACTTTAGCGGCACTTTTTGCCGATAAAGCGGCGATATTTTTATCGCCCTATTAGCAAGCTGTCGCTAACAGCTGTTAGTGACAGCTTAATGGCGATAGCGGCCGTTTTGTTGCCGCTTTGCATGTCAGCGATAATTATCGCTAATGACATGCAAAGTAGGCGTTCCCAACTAAAAGCAACTGCAAACAGTCGCAAATACAACTTCCCCCTATTATCAATGCCCGCGAAGCGATAAAAAAAGTTGCGCTAACCGCGATTATCAATGGAATTTAACACCTGATAAAAACTTGACTTAACCATCTTGTCAATGGGAGGTGGATTGTAAGGTTAAGTCCTCACCTGCCTATTAGCGAGCTTTCCATTAGCGCAGTGAATTTATCGCTGGGTTTCTTGCGCTATTGCTGGGTTTCGCCGCTATCGCTCGATTTTTTATCGCCTTGGAGATAAGCGTTGATAATAACGCGTTATGTCCGCGATGAAACCCAGCGATAGCCGCCGATAAAAAAACTGCGCTAAGCGCGCGTTGCGATAATTATCGCAAATCCTTGGTAATATGCCCCTGTATTAGCAGCAAAACCTCCTCCTGTCTTTTCCTCACCTCAAGCCTCAAATTTTTTAATATACTGGATCCTCATATAAGAAGGAAAGCTACATCTTTGGATTATATATATATATATATATATATATATATATATATATATATATTCACTGAAAAAACCATAGGTTTCAGACACGTTATAGTTACAAATTAGCATTTAAAAAACCTTTGAAATTCACTGAAAAAACCATAGGTTTTAGGGACAGTTATAGTTACTTGGACATTGCACTCGTACAAAACCCGTGAAATTCCCCCGTTATAGTTAGTTCAGCTAACTATAACTCGCGCCCGCAATGCACTGCTGATGACGTCACATATTACATCACTCATGACATGGTCAGTGACATCACTGATGACATCACTGATGACATCTCAAATGACATCACTGATGACATCACTGATGACATCACTGATGACATCATCCAGTGACTGTGTGTTTCTGTAAAGTTTGAATATTTTTAATGTATATAGGAAAAGACGTATTGAAGAATGATTGGGTGTGTAAGTGTCTGTATGGATGATTTAGTAGGTGCGTGACTGACTCTATAAGTGAGTGATTTAACGTATCTTACTGAATGCATGGGTTAGTGACTAAACTGGATGAATGTCTGTATCCGTCTGTCTGTTGCTGTGTAAGTGGCTGCATGTGTTTGTGAATAGCTACATGAGTGTCTATATGAGTTATTGAATGCTTGTGTGAGTATCTGTATGGGTGCCTGAGTGTTTGTGTGGGAGGGGTGTGTGCAACTCTGTGCATAGATGTGTGAGTGGGTGATTCACTGGGTGGATGGTTTCAAGAGTGCATCTGTGATAGACTGTATGGGTGGGTAAGTGTGTGTAAGAGTGTGTTAGTGAGTGAATGTATGTCCCAGTGGTACATGTGTGAGTAACTACATATGTGAAAGGCAGTATATATGTGTGTTGGAGTATATAAATAGCTATAAGCAAGAGTGAGTGATTGTGATAGTGGCTGTATGGATGAGTGTGTGCTTGTATCAGTGATTGTATAAGAGCGTAACAATGTGCTACTATTTGTATGAGTAAGTGAGCTGGTGTGTGTATAACTGTATAGGTGAGTAAATGGCAGTGTGTTTAATTATTTGCATGACTGACTAGGTGTGTGAGTATCTCTATGGATGAGTGGCGTTGTTTGAGTGTCTATATAGGAGTAAGAGTGCATATGATAGTCCTGTACTGAGTGACCGTAAGTATGAGTGACTGTACGGGTGAGTGAGTGGATGTGTGTGTGTAGACCTAAGAATCAGTGAGTGGGTATGTAGTTATTGGTGTTGGAGTGTCTATGGTTTGCGAATGGCAGTCTGTAATTTAGAGTGGGTGTATCAAAGGTTATATTAGGGTGTGAGGAGGTGCATCAGATTATCACGTGGATGATGTCATCAGTGATGTCATTTGAGATGTCATCAGTGATGTCATCAGTGATGTCACTGAACATGTCATGAGTGATGTAATATGTGACGTCATCAGCAGTGCATTGCGGTAGGCGAGTTATAGTTAGCTGAACTAACTATAACGGGGAATTTCACGGGTTTTGTACGAGTGCAATGTCCAAGTAACTATAACTGTCCCTAAAACCTATGGTTTTTTCAGTGAATTTCAAAGGTTTTTTAAATGCTAATTTGTAACTATAACGTGTCTGAAACCTATGGTTTTTTCAGTGAATTTCAAAGGTTTTTTAAATGCTAATTTGTAACTATAACGTGTCTGAAACCTATGGTTTTTTCAGTGAATTTCAAAGGTTTTTAAATGCTAATTTCTAACTATAACGTGCCTGAAACCTACGGTTTTTTCAGTGAATTTCAAAGGTTTTGTAAATGACAATTTTTAAATGTATTAATTGTTATATTAATTTTTTTCATACTGATTTACTACATTTTTAGAAACAATTTTTTTTTACATATTTTATTTTTTAAATTACATTGTAATTACATTATACATTACATTACAAAAAATACTTTCTCAGAATGAATTACTTTAGTTTAAATACTTTGCAGATAGGCAATAAACTTTTAAGTACAGTAGTTACAGTTGTTGCAATGGGCAACACATTTTCAAACACAATGCAACATTCAGCTCAATGTGAATTTCTAGTTAAATGCAATTAGTTACTTTATGGATTACTTTTGTAACCACAGGACTGGATCCTAGATTCAGTCCTGGTACATCTCCTGTAAACAGTTGAGTAAAAGCGTTTTGGTTACAGTCGTGATTTTTAAGGAATATTATTGTATTTTAAAAGTTGACGCTAGAAACTTTTTCTCATAGAATCACCAATGTTATCCTATGGAAGGAAATTCACTTAGCAGGTAAAAACTGTTATCGTTACTTTTTCTTACTCAGTGTTGGATCCTGGATCCAGCACTGGTGCATCTCCTGTAAACAGTTGAAAGAATGCGTTTAAGTCATACAGGCGATTTTTAAGGAATATTTGTAGTTTGTGAAAATCAACACTGAAACTTTTTGCTGAAAACCAGTCAATCTTAGCCTATGAAGGAAATTCAAGTTACCGGTGAAGTACGGTTAAAATTACTTTTGAGGATCAGTACTGGGCTGAAAGATGCAGCACTGAGGTCTCTCCTGATAACAGGTGAGTAAATCGGAATTCGTATTTCGGCTGATTTTAGAGGAATATTTTTAAGTTCCAAAACTCCACACTTAGAAGAATTTCCAAGTGAAACCAGTCAATGTTAGCCTATGGAAGGAAATTCAAGTTACTGGTAAGTACGGTTAAAATTACTTTTCAGGACCAGTACTGGGCTGAAAGATGCAGCACTGAGGTCTCTCCTGATAACAGGTGAGTAAATCAGAATTCGGATTTCGGCTGATTTTAGAGGAATATTTGTATGTTTCAAAAATCAACACTTAGAAACTTTTCAGCAAAAAGCAGGCAATGATATCCTATGGAAGGAAATTCAAGTTACTGGTAAGTACGGTTAAAATTACTTTTCAGGACCAGTACTGGGCTGAAAGATACAGCACTGAGGTCTCTCCTTATAACAGGTGAGTAAATCGGAATTCGTATTTCGGCTGATTTTACAGGAATATTTGTATGTTTCAAAAATCAACACTTAGAAACTTTTTCAGCAAAAGCAGGCAATGATATCCTATGGAAGGAAATTCAAGTTACTGGTAAGTACGGTTAAAATTACTTTTGAGGATCAGTACTGGGCTGAAAGATGCAGCACTGAGGTCTCTCCTGATAACAGGTGAGTAAATCGGAATTCAGTATTTCGGCTGATTTTAGAGGAATATTTTAAAGTTCCAAAACTCCACACTTAGAAGAATTTCCAAGTGAAACCAGTCAATGTTAGCCTATGAAGGAAATTCAAGTTACCGGTAAGTACGGTTAAAATTACTTTTCAGGACCAGTACTGGGCTGAAAGATGCAGCACTGAGGTCTCTCCTGATAACAGGTGAGTAAATCGGAATTCGTATTTCGGCTGATTTTAGAGGAATATTTTAAAGTTCCAAAACTCCACACTTAGAAGAATTTCCAAGTGAAACCAGTCAATGTTAGCCTATGGAAGGAAATTCAAGTTACTGGTAAGTATGGTTAGAATTACTTTTCAGGACCAGTACTGGGCTGAAAGATACAGCACTGAGGTCTCTCCTGATAACAGGTGAGTAAATCGGAATTCGTATTTCGGCTGATTTTAGAGGAATATTTGCACAATGGTGAAGGGAGGGGCGGGGCCTGAGGTGACATCTGTGCAAACGCGCCCCGTGGCGCGTTTTAAGTTGGGGGATTAAGTCCCCTTGAATCCTGAGGGTCCCTAGGGGCCAACTAGCCCACCAGGAACCTCCAATATGCGCCAGGGGGCTGCGTTGCAGACACGTGTAGAGAGGCCACACCCCTTTTTACACCTCTCTGCAACGCAGCTCTGTGGCGCTTTCTGGATGTACCTGTTGGGCTAGTTGGCCCCCAGGGACCCTCAGGATTGAAGGGGATTTAATTCCCCATCTTAAACGCGCCACGGGGCCTGTTTGCACACATGTCACCTGAAGCCCCGCCCCTCCCTTCACCACTGTCTAAGCGCGCCCGTGGCGCGTTTTAAGTTAGGGTATTAAGTCCCTTGAATCCTGAGGGTCCCGGAGTCCAACTAGCCCAACAGGTACATCCAGAAAGCGCCACAGAGCTGCGTTGCAGAGAGGTGTAAAAGGGGTGTGGCCTCTCTACACGTCTCTGCAACGCAGCCCCTGGCGCATGTTGGAGGTTCCTGGTGGGCTAGTTGGCCCCTAGGGACCCTCAGGATTCAAGGGGACTAATCCCCAACTTAAAACGCGCCACGAGGCTGCGTTCCACAGATGTCACCTCAGGCCCCGCCCCCTCCCTTCACCATTGTGCAAATATTCTTCTAAAATCATCCAAATACGAATTCCGATTTACTCACCTGTTATAAGGAGAGACCTCAGTGCTGCATCTTTCAGCCCAGTACTGGTCCTGAAAAGTAATTTTAACCGTACTTACCAGTAACTTGAATTTCCTTCCATAGGATATCATTGCCTGCTTTTTGCTGAAAAAGTTTCTAAGTGTTGATTTTTGAAACATACAAATATTCCTCTAAAATCAGCCGAAATACGTAATTCCGATTTACTCACCTGTTATAAGGAGAGACCTCAGTGCTGCATCTTTCAGCCCAGTACTGGTCCTGAAAAGTAATTTTAACCGTACTTACCAGTAACTTGAATTTCCTTCCATAGGCTAACATTGACTGGTTTCACTTGGAAATTCTTCTAAGTGTTGATTTTTGAAACATACAAATATTCCTCTAAAATCAGCCGAAATCCGAATTCTGATTTACTCACCTGTTATCAGGAGAGACCTCAGTGCTGCATCTTTCAGCCCAGTACTGGTCCTGAAAAGTAATTTTAACCGTACTTACCGGTAACTTGAATTTCCTTCATAGGCTAACATTGACTGGTTTCACTTGGAAATTCTTCTAAGTGTGGAGTTTTGGAACTTTATAATATTCCTCTAAAATCAACCAAAGTACTAATTCCAATTTACTCACCTGTTATCAGGAGAGACCTCAGTGCTGCATCTTTCAGCCCAGTACTGATCCTGAAAAGTAATTTTAACCGTACTTACCAGTAACTTGAATTTCCTTCCATAGGATATCATTGCCTGCTTTTTGCTGAAAAGTTTCTAAGTATTGATTTTTGAAACATACAAATATTCCTCTAAAATCAGCCGAAATCCGAATTCTGATTTACTCACCTGTTATCAGGAGAGACCTCAGTGCTGCATCTTTCAGCCCAGTACTGGTCCTGAAAAGTAATTTTAACCGTACTTACCGGTAACTTGAATTTCCTTCATAGGCTAACATTGACTGGTTTCACTTGGAAATTCTTCTAAGTGTGGAGTTTTGGAACTTTATAATATTCCTCTAAAATCAACCAAAGTACGAATTCCAATTTACTCACCTGTTATCAGGAGAGAACCCAGTGCTGCATCTTTTAGCCCAGCACTGACCCTGAAAAGTAATTTTAACCGTACTTACCAGTAACTTATATTTTCTTCCATAGGAATCCATTGTCTGGTTTTCAGCAGAAAAGTTTCAAAGTGTCGATTTGAACAAACTACAAATATTCCTAAAAACTCGCCTGTATGACTTAAACGCATTCTTTCAACTGTTTACAGGAGATGCACCAGTGCTGGATCCAGGATCCAACACTGAGTAAGAAAAAGTAACGATAACAGTTTTTACCTTCTAAGTGAATTTCCTTCCATAGGATAACATTGGTGATTCTATGAGAAAAAGTTTCTAAGTGTCAACTTTCTAAAGTACAATAATATTCCTTAAAAATCACGACTGTAACAAAGCGCTTTTACTCAACTGTTTACAGGAGATGTCCCAGGACTGAATCTAGGATCCAGTCCTGTGGTTAGAAAAGTAATCCATAAAGTAAGTAATTGCATTTAACTAGAAATTCACATTGAGCTGAATGTTGCATTGTGTTTGAAAATGTGTTGCCCATTGCAACAACTGTAACTACTGTACTTAAAAGTCTATTGCCTATGTGCAAAGTATTTAAACTAAAGTAATTCATTCTGAGAAAGTATTTTTTGTAATGTAATGTATAATGTAATTACAATGTAATTTAAAAAATAAAATATGTAAAAAAAATTGTTTCTAAAAATGTAGTAAATCAGTATGAAAATTTTTTATATAACAATTAATACATTTAAAAATTGTCATTTACAAAACCTTTGAAATTCACTGAAAAAAACCGTGGGTTTCAGACATGTTATAGTTACAAATTAGCATTTAAAAAACCTTTGAAATTCACTGAAAAAACCATAGGTTTCAGGGACGTTATAGTTACAAATTAGCATTTAAAAAACCTTTGAAATTCACTGAAAAAACCATAGGTTTTAGGGACAGTTATAGTTAGTTGGACATTGCACTCGTACAAAACCCGTGAAATTCCCCGTTATAGTTAGTCCAGCTAACTATAACTCGCGCCCGCAATGCACTGCTGATGACGTCACATATTACATCACTCATGACATGGTCAGTGACATCACTGATGACATCACTGATGACATCTCAAATGACATCACTGATGACATCATCCACGTGATAATCTGATGCAGCTCCTCACACCCTAATATAACCTTTGATACACCCAATCTAAATTACAGACTGCCATTCGCAAAACTATAGACACTCCAACACCAATAACTACATACCCACTCACTGATTCTTAGGTCTGACACACACATCCACTCACTCACCCGTACAGTCACTCATACTTATGGTCACTCAGTACAGGACTATCATATGCACTCTTACTCCTATATAGACACTCAAACACCGCCACTCATCCATAGAGGTACTCACACACCTAGTCAGTCATGCAAATAATTAAACACACTGCCATTTACTCACCTATACAGTTATACACACACCAGCTCACTTAATCATACAAATACTAGCACATTGTTACGCTCTTATACAATCACTGATACAAGCACACACTCATCCATACAGCCACTATCACAATCACTCACTCTCGCTTATAGCTATTTATATACTCCAACACACATATATACTGGCTTTCACATATGTAGTTACTCACACATGTACCACTGGGACATACATTCACTCACTAACACACTCTTACACACACTTACCCACCCATACAGTCTATCACAGATGCACTCTTGAAACCATCCACCCAGTGAATCACCCACTCACACATCTATGCACAGAGTCGCACACACCCCACCCACACAAACACTCAGGCACCCATACAGATACTCAGACAACCAATCAATAACTCATATAGACACTCATGTAGCTATTCACAAACCCATGCAGCCACTTACACAGCAACAGACAGACGGATACAGACATTCACCCAGTTTAGTCACTAACCCATGCATTCAGTAAGATACGTTAAATCACTCACTTATAGAGTCAGTCACGCACCTACTAAATCATCCATACAGACCCTTACACACCCACTCATTCTTCAATACGTCTTTTCCTATAAATATTAAAAATATTTCAACTTTACAGAAACACACAGTCACTGGATGATGTCATCAGTGATGTCATTTGAGATGTCATCAGTGATGTCATCAGTGATGTCACTGACCATGTCATGAGTGATGTAATATGTGACGTCATCAGCAGTGCATTGCGGAGGCGCGAGTTATAGTTAGCTGGACTAACTATAACGGGGGAATTTCACGGGTTTTGTACGAGTGCAATGTCCAACTAACTATAACTGTCCCTAAAACCTATGGTTTTTCAGTGAATATATATATATATATATATGTATATATATATATATATATATTCCATCTCTGTTTGCTTCGTTAGGGGCCCCAGACCTTCACAGGGCAGCCAGTGCTCGGGAACGAAGCATCCCGAAAATATCCAACCCAATATCTCCTTTGTCACTGACAAGAAGTACACCGGCACAGGCTATGTGTATTCAACAGGTTTAATTTCCATGAAACATGCAGGCAAGAGGCTCACATTCCCTACGCGTTTCATCTAAAGCAAGCCTTGGTCACGGGAAAAGTCTCTCTATATTTGAAAAAGCCCACGTGGTTTTTAAAAAGGCAGGCCGTATTTCCTCTTCAGAGCATTTCCTCTTCAGGGCACGCATGGGAAAACAGTGAAATACTTTTTCATTCAAGGTGAGTAGCGTTATTCTCCGATATTTATTACTTCAATGTTCCAAGCTAAACATCTTCATAATTGTTTCAAAATTGTTTCCCATTGCAAATAAATGCTCAGTGCGCCCCAAATGCACTTCCAGCTTTGTACATTTCATGTTTGACAAGTTTAAAACACGATAGCCAGCAAATGGAAAATCATTCCTTTCTGCATCCCTTAATTGCCTTCCCACGTTTTTCATGAAGGAAATCCTTTCTTTTTTCAAGGGGGCAAGCAGGTCAGGCTCCAATAAATCAAACTCCATCTCTGTTTGCTTTGTTAGGAGCCCCAGACCTTCACAGGGCATATATATATATATATATATATATATATATATATATATATATATATATATATATATATATATATATATATATATATACCAAAGAGAAACAGCTCCTTCCGGAGATCCTCGCCTTTCCCGGTGTGGCTCGGTGCCGGCGGAGCAGCCGGTTGAATCAATGTAAAAATAAACGGAGTTCAACGAGCACTCAGGTCTACACAAACAACAACAGGGTCCGTTCTTAAGCCAAAGGTGAGAGGTTTATTAAAGCATAAACCAGTCGTGACGCGTTTCGCGCTCCAAAGACTGGTTTATGCTTTAATAAACCTCTCACCTTTGGCAAGAACGGACCTGTTGTTGTTTGTGTAGACCTGAGTGCTCGTTGGAACTCCGTTATTTCATATATATATATTCACTGAAAAAACCATAGGTTTTAGGGACAGTTATAGTTAGTTGGACATTGCACTCGTACAAAACCCGTGAAATTCCCCGTTATAGTTAGTCCAGCTAACTATAACTCGCGCCCCATAATGCACTGCTGATGACGTCACATATTACATCACTCATGACATGGTCAGTGACATCACTGATGACATCACTGATGACATCTCAAATGACATCACTGATGACATCATCCAGTGACTGTGTGTTTCTGTAAAGTTTAAATATTTGTAATATATATAGGAAAAGACGTATTGAAGAATGAGTGGGTGTGTAAATGTCTGTATGGATGATTTAGTAGGTGCGTGACACTGTATAAGTGAGTGATTTAACGTATCTTACTGAATGCATGGGTTAGTGACTAAACTGGGTGAATGTCTGTATCCGTCTGTCTGTTGCTGTGTAAGTGGCTGCATGTGTTTGTGAATAGCTACATGAGTGTCTATATGAGTTATTGAATGCTTCTGTGAGTATCTGTATGGGTGCCTGAGTGTTTGTGTGGGAGGGGTGTGTGCAACTCTGTGCATAGATGTGTGAGTGGGTGATTCACTGGGTGGATGGTTTCAAGAGTGCATCTGTGATAGACTGTATGGGTGGGTAAGTGTGTGTAAGAGTGTGTTAGTGAGTGAATGTATGTCCCAGTGGTACATGTGTGAGTAACTACATATGTGAAAGGCAGTATATATGTGTGTTGGAGTATATAAATAGCTATAAGCGAGAGTGAGTGATTGTGATAGTGGCTGTATGGATGAGTGTGTGCTTGTATCAGTGATTGTATAAGAGCGTAAGAATGTGCTAGTATTTGTATGAGTAAGTGAGCTGGTGTGTGTATAACTGTATAGGTGAGTAAATGGTAGTGTGTTTAATTATTTGCATGACTGACTAGGTGTGTGAGTACCTCTATGGATGAGTGGCGGTGTTTGAGTGTCTATATAGGAGTATGAGTGCATATGATAGTCCTGTACTGAGTGACCGTAAGTATGAGTGACTGTACGGGTGAGTGAGTGGATGTGTGCGTAGACCTAAGAATCAGTGAGTGGGTATGTAGTTATTGGTGTTGGAGTGTCTATGGTTTTGCGAATGGCAGTCTGTAATTTAGAGTGGGTGTATCAAAGGTTATATTAGGGTGTGAGAAGATGCATGAAATTATCACATGGATGATGTCATCAGTGATGTCATCAGTGATGTCATTTGAGATGTCATCAGTGATGTCATCAGTGATGTAACTGACCATGTCATGAGTGATGTAATATGTGACGTCATCAGCAGTGCATTGCGGGGCGCGAGTTATAGTTAGCTGGACTAACTATAACGGGGGAATTTCACGGGTTTTGTACGAGTGCAATGTCCAACTAACTATAACTGTCCCTAAAACCTATGGTTTTTTCAGTGAATTTCAAAGGTTTTTTAAATGCTAATTTGTAACTATAACGTCCCTGAAACCTATGGTTTTTTCAGTGAATTTCAAAGGTTTTTAAATGCTAATTTGTAACTATAACATGTCTGAAACCTACGGTTTTTTCAGTGAATTTCAAAGGTTTTGTAAATGACAATTTTTAAATGTATTAATTGTTATATACATTTTTTCATACTGATTTACTACATTTTTAGAAACAATTTTTTTTTACATATTTTATTTTTAAATTACATTGTAATTACATTATACATTACATTACAAAAATACTTTCTCAGAATGAATTACTTTAGTTTAAATACTTTGCACATAGGCAATAGACTTTTAAGTACAGTAGTTACAGTTGTTGCAATGGGCAACACATTTTCAAACACAATGCAACATTCAGCTCAATGTGAATTTCTAGTTAAATGCAATTACTTACTTTATGGATTACTTTTCTAACCACAGGACTGGATCCTAGATTCAGTCCTGGGACATCTCCTGTAAACAGTTGAGTAAAAGCGTTTTGGTTACAGTACGTGATTTTTAAGGAATATTATTGTACTTTAAAAGTTGACACTTAGAAACTTTTTCACATAGAATCACCAATGTTATCCTATGGGAGGAAATTCACTTAGCAGGTAAGTAGTGTTATCGTGACTTTTTCTCACTCAGTGTTGGATCCTGGATCCAGCACTGGTGCATCTCCTGTAAACAGTTGAAAGAATGCGTTTAAGTCATACAGGCGATTTTTTAGGAATATTTGTAGTTTGTGAAAATCGACACTTTGAAACTTTTCTGCTGAAAACCAGACAATGGATTCCTATGGAAGAAAATATAAGTTACTGGTAAGTACGGTTAAAATTACTTTTCAGGGTCAGTGCTGGGCTAAAAGATGCAGCACTGGGTTCTCTCGTGATAACAGGTGAGTAAATTGGAATTCGTACTTTGGTTGATTTTAGAGGAATATTATAAAGTTCCAAAACTCCACACTTAGAAGAATTTCCAAGTGAAACCAGTCAATGTTAGCCTATGAAGGAAATTCAAGTTACCGGTAAGTACGGTTAAAATTACTTTTCAGGACCAGTACTGGGCTGAAAGATGCAGCACTGAGGTCTCTCCTGATAACAGGTGAGTAAATCAGAATTTGGATTTCGGCTGATTTTAGAGGAATATTTTAAAGTTCCAAAACTCCACACTTAGAAGAATTTCCAAGTGAAACCAGTCAATGTTAGCCTATGGAAGGAAATTCAAGTTACTGGTAAGTACGGTTAAAATTACTTTTCAGGACCAGTACTGGGCTGAAAGATACAGCACTCAGGTCTCTCCTGATAACAGGTGAGTAAATCGGAATTCGTATTTCGGCTGATTTTAGAGGAATATTTGTATGTTTCAAAAATCAACACTTAGAAACTTTTTCAGCAAAAAGCAGGCAATGATATCCTATGGAAGGAAATTCAAGTTACTGGTAATTACGGTTAAAATTACTTTTCAGGACCAGTACTGGGCTGAAAGATGCAGCACTGAGGTCTCTCCTGATAACAGGTGAGTAAATCGGAATTCGTATTTCGGCTGATTTTAGAGGAATATTTTAAAGTTCCAAAACTCCACACTTAGAAGAATTTCCAAGTGAAACCAGTCAATGTTAGCCTATGGAAGGAAATTCAAGTTACTGGTAAGTACGGTTAAAATTACTTTTCAGGACCAGTACTGGGCTGAAAGATGCAGCACTGAGGTCTCTCCTGATAACAGGTGAGTAAATCGGAATTCGTATTTCGGCTGATTTTAGAGGAATATTTTAAAGTTCCAAAACTCCACACTTAGAAGAATTTCCAAGTGAAACCAGTCAATGTTAGCCTATGGAAGGAAATTCAAGTTACTGGTAAGTACGGTTAAAATTACTTTTCAGGACCAGTACTGGGCTGAAAGATACAGCACTGAGGTCTCTCCTTATAACAGGTGAGTAAATCGGAATTCGTATTTCAGCTGATTTTAGAGGAATATTTGTATGTTTCAAAAATCAACACTTAGAAACTTTTTCAGCAAAAAGCAGGCAATGATATCCTATGGAAGGAAATTCAAGTTACTGGTAAGTACGGTTAAAATTACTTTTCAGGACCAGTACTGGGCTGAAAGATGCAGCACTGAGGTCTCTCCTTATAACAGGTGAGTAAATCGGAATTCGTATTTCGGATGATTTTAGAGGAATATTTGCACAATGGTGAAGGGAGGGGCGGGGCCTGAGGTGACATCTGTGCAAACGCGCCCCGTGGCGCGTTTTAGGTTGGGGATTTAGTCCCCTTGAATCCTGAGGGTCCCTAGGGGCCAACTAGCCCACCAGGAACCTCCAATATCGCCAGAGGGCTGCGTTGCAGAGACGTGTAGAGAGGCCACGCCCCTTTTACACCTCTCTGCAACGCAGCTCTGTGGCGCTTTCTGGATGTACCTGTTGGGCTAGTTGGCCTCAGGACCCTCAGGATTGAAGGGGATTTAATTCCCCATCTTAAAACGCGCCACGGGCCTGTTTGCACACATGTCACCTGAAGCCCCGCCCTCCCTTCACCAGTGTGCAAATGCGCCCGTGGCACGTTTTAAGTTGGGGATTAAGTCCCCTTGAATCCTGAGGGTCCCCAGAGTCCAACTAGCCCACCATATACCTCCAAAAAGCGCCACAGAGCTGCGTTGCAGAGAGGTGTAAAAGGGCGTGGCCTCTGTACACCTCTCTGCAAGGCAGCCCCCTGGCGCATACTGGAGGTTCCTGGTGGGCTAGTTGGCCCCAGGGACCCCTAGTATTCAAGGGGATCGTTCCCCCTCTGCAAACGCGCCAGGGCGCGTTTGCAGAGTGGTGAAGGAAGGGCGGGGCCTGCGGGCCCGATCGTTTTTTTTTTGTCCCCTGAAGAGGGCTGTGTAGCCCCTTGCTTTTTCCAGTTTTTATGCCCTGGGGACCCCAGCCCCCAGGGCCTTACCCCTTTTTAAATTAAATATTATTTAAAAAACGGGAAGGGGGCCGCGTGGCCCCCCTTCCCTGGGCCTGTATTGGCCCCGGGGACCCCATCCCCCGGGGCATGGCCTCGATTTTTTGTTTTTCTTTGGAGGGGGCTGCGTGGCCCCCTCCTCAGGCTCATTAAGGCCCCGGGACCCCATCCCCGTGGCCGGCCTTTCCTTTTTAAATTTTTTTTTTTATTATTATTTGGGGAGGGGGCCGCGTGGCCCCCTCCCGGGCCACTACTTGCCCCGGGGACCCCATCCCCTGGGGCTGGCCCTCTCTGTTGGGGACTGTGGGGGTCCCCAATCCCCCACAGTCCCGCCGGCTCCCGCGTCCCTTGGGCGCCGGCATTGCTTTTCCACATGGGGAGCTGCTAAGATGCAGCTCCCCATGTGGAAAGCAATGTGCTTTGGATATTGGAAGAGAGAGCAGGTTTCCCTGCTCTCTTCCAATATCCAAAGCAGTTTGCTATGGCAGGACGGGAGCCGTGAGGCTCCCGTCCTGCCATAGCAAACTACAGTGTCCCGGGGTAGGCACCCCGGGACACTGCAGGAGCCGGCCCTGGGGGTGGCGGTCCCCAGGGCCATCAAGGGCTCCAGGAGGGGGCCGCGCGGCCCCCTCCCTACATCAGCACAGCCCGGGGAGGTGGTGGTCCCCGGGGCTTCGGGGGTCCAAAACGGACCCCCATTTTAATTTGTTAGTGCCCCGGGAGGTGGCGGTCCCGGGGCGTGTGGGGGGCTGGAGCCCCCACACAGGTTGTTAAATTAATTTTAAAAAAGCCCCGGGAGGTGGTGGTCCCGGGGCTGCGGGAGGGCTCAGAGCCCTCCCGCACCATTTTTAAAAAGCCCGGGGGTGGCGGTCCCCGGGGCTTGGGGGCCCTTGAGGCCCCCACCCATTAAATTATCCCCCCCCCCACCATGCCCCCGGGACTTGGGCCACCCGGGGGCCAATTAACATCGAAAAAACCCCACTGAAAAAACCATAGGTTTTAGGGACAGTTATAGTTACTTGGACATTGCACTCGTACAAAACCCGTGAAATTCCCCCGTTATAGTTAGTTCAGCTAACTATAACTCGCGCCCCCGCAATGCACTGCTGATGACGTCACATATTACATCACTCATGACATGGTCAGTGACATCACTGATGACATCACTGATGACATCTCAAATGACATCAATGATGACATCACTGATGACATCATCCAGTGACTGTGTGTTTCTCTAAAGTTTAAATATTTTTAATATATATAGGAAAAGACGTATTGAAGAATGAGTGGGTGTGTAAGTGTCTGTATGGATGATTTAGTAGGTGCGTGACTGACTGTATAAGTGAGTGATTTAACGTATCTTACTGAATGCATGGGTAAGTGACTAAACTGGGTGAATGTCTGTATCCGTTTGTCTGTTGCTGTGTAAGTGGCTGCATGTGTTTGTGAATAGCTACATGAGTGTCTATTTGAGTTATTGAATGCTTGTGTGAGTATCTGTATGGGTGCCTGAGTGTTTGTGTGGGAGGGGTGTGTGCGACTCTGTGCATAGATGTGTGAGTGGGTGATTCACTGGGTGGATGGTTTCAAGAGTGCATCTGTGATAGACTGTATGGGTGGGTAAGTGTGTGTAAGAGTGTGTTAGTGAGTGAATGTATGTCCCAGTGGTACATGTGTGAGTAACTACATATGTGAAAGGCAGTATATATGTGTGTTGGAGTATATAAATAGCTATAAGCGAGAGTGACTGATTTTGATAGTGGCTGTATGGATGAGTGTGTGCTTGTATCAGTGATTGTATAAGAGCGTAAGAATGTGCTAGTATTTGTATGAGTAAGTGAGCTGGTGTGTGTATAACTGTATAGGTGAGTAAATGGTAGTGTGTTTAATTATTTGCATGACTGACTAGGTGTGTGAGTACCTCTATGGATGAGTGGCGGTGTTTGAGTGTCTATATAGGAGTATGAGTGCATATGATAGTCCTGTACTGAGTGACCGTAAGTATGAGTGACTGTACGGGTGAGTGAGTGGATGTGTGTGTGTAGACCTAAGAATCAGTGAGTGGGTATGTAGTTATTGGGGTTGGAGTGTCTATGGTTTTGCGAATGGCAGTCTGTAATTTAGAGTGGGTGTATCAAAGGTTATATTAGGGTGTGAGGAGGTGCATCAGATTCTCACGTGGATGATGTCATCAGTGATGTCATTTGAGATGTCATCAGTGATGTCATCAGTGATGTCACTGACCATGTCATGAGTGATGTAATATGTGACGTCATCAGCAGTGCATTGCTGGGGCGCGAGTTATAGTTAGCTGAACTAACTATAACGGGGCAATTTCACGGGTTTTGTACGAGTGCAATGTCCAAGTAACTATAACTGTCCCTAAAACCTATGGTTTTTCAGTGAATTTCAAAGGTTTTTTAAATGCTAATTTGTAACTATAACGTGTCTGAAACCTATGGTTTTTCAGTGAATTTCAAAGGTTTTTAAATGCTAATTTGTAACTATAACGTGTCTGAAACCTATGGTTTTTTCAGTGAATTTCAAAGGTTTTTAAATGCTAATTTCTAACTATAACGTGCCTGAAACCTACGGTTTTTTTAGTGAATTTCAAAGGTTTTGTAAATGACAATTTTTAAATGTATTAATTGTTATATTAATTTTTTTCATACTGATTTACTACATTTTTAGAAACATTTTTTTTACATATTTTATTTTTTAAATTACATTGTAATTACATTATACATTACATTACAAAAATACTTTCTCAGAATGAATTACTTTAGTTTAAATACTTTGCAGATAGGCAATAGACTTTTAAGTACAGTAGTTACAGTTGTTGCAATGGGCAACACATTTTCAAACACAATGCAACATTCAGCTCAATGTGAATTTCTAGTTAAATGCAATTAGTTACTTTATGGATTACTTTTCTAACCACAGGACTGGATCCTAGATTCAGTCCTGGTACATCTCTGTAAACAGTTGAGTAAAAGCGTTTTGGTTACAGTCGTGATTTTTAAGGAATATTATTGTATTTTAAAAGTTGACACTTAGAAACTTTTCTCATAGAATCACCAATGTTATCCTATGGAAGGAAATTCACTTAGCAGGTAAAAACTGTTATCGTTACTTTTTCTTACTCAGTGTGGATCCTGGATCCAGCACTGGTGCATCTCCTGTAAACAGTTGAAAGAATGCGTTTAAGTCATACAGGCGATTTTTAAGGAATATTTGTAGTTTGTGAAAATCAACACTTTGAAACTTTTTGCTGAAAACCAGTCAATGTTAGCCTATGAAGGAAATTCAAGTTACCGGTAAGTACGGTTAAAATTACTTTTGAGGATCAGTACTGGGCTGAAAGATGCAGCACTGAGGTCTCTCCTGATAACAGGTGAGTAAATCAGAATTCGGATTTCGGCTGATTTTAGAGGAATATTTGTATGTTTCAAAAATCAACACTTAGAAACTTTTTCAGCAAAAAGCAGGCAATGATATCCTATGGAAGGAAATTCAAGTTACTGGTAAGTACGGTTAAAATTACTTTTGAGGATCAGTACTGGGCTGAAAGATGCAGCACTGAGGTCTCTCCTGATAACAGGTAAGTAAATCGGAATTCGTATTTCGGAAGATTTTAGAGGAATATTTTAAAGTTCCAAAACTCCACACTTAGAAGAATTTCCAAGTGAAACCAGTCAATGTTAGCCTATGAAGGAAATTCAAGTTACCGGTAAGTACGGTTAAAATTACTTTTCAGGATCAGTACTGGGCTGAAAGATGCAGCACTGAGGTCTCTCCTGATAACAGGTGAGTAAATCGGAATTCGTATTTTGGCTGATTTTAGAGGAATATTTTAAAGTTCCAAAACTCCACACTTAGAAGAATTTCCAAGTGAAACCAGTCAATGTTAGCCTATGAAGGAAATTCAAGTTACCGGTAAGTACGGTTAAAATTACTTTTCAGGACCAGTACTGGGCTGAAAGATGCAGCACTGAGGTCTCTCCTGATAACAGGTGAGTAAATCGGAATTCGTATTTCGGCTGATTTTAGAGGAATATTTTAAAGTTCCAAAACTCCACACTTAGAAGAATTTCCAAGTGAAACCAGTCAATGTTAGCCTATGGAAGGAAATTGAAGTTACTGGTAAGTACGGTTAAAATTACTTTTCAGGACCAGTACTGGGCTCAAAGATACAGCACTGAGGTCTCTCCTTATAACAGGTGAGTAAATCGGAATTCGTATTTCGGCTGATTTTAGAGGAATATTTGCACAATGGTGAAGGGAGGGGCGGGGCCTGAGGTGACATCTGTGCAAACGCGCCCCGTGGCGCGTTTTAAGTTGGGGATTAAGTCCCCTTGAATCCTGAGGGTCCCTAGGGGCCAACTAGCCCACCAGGAACCTCCAATATGCGCCAGGGGCTGCGTTGCAGAGACGTGTAGAGAGGCCACACCCTTTACACCTCTCTGCAACGCAGCTCTGTGGCGCTTCTGGATGTACCTGTTGGGCTAGTTGGCCCCAGGGACCCTCAGGATTGAAGGGATTTAATTCCCCATCTTAAACGCGCCACGGGGCCTGTTTGCACACATGTCACCTGAAGCCCCGCCCCTCCCTTCACCACTGTGCAAACGCGCCCGTGGCGCGTTTTAAGTTGGGGGATTAAGTCCCCTTGAATCCTGAGGGTCTCCGGAGTCCAACTAGCCCACCATATACCTCCAAAAAGCGCCACAGAGCTGCGTTGCAGAGAGGTGTAAAAAGGGGTGTGGCCTCTCTACACGTCTCTGCAAGGCAGCCCCCTGGCGCATACTGGAGATTCCTGGTGGGCTAGTTGGCCCCCAGGGACCCCCAGTATTCAAGGGGAATTTGTTCCCCCTCTGCAAACGCGCAATTTTTTTTTTTTCGGCAGGATTCGCGCACCCTGAGCGCATCCTGCCGATTTAAAAAAAATGTTTTTTTTGCCCAGGGGGTCCTTGTGGGACCCCCTGAGCAAACCTAGGGGGTCAGGGTGTTTCTACCCTGCCACCTTTGCGCACTTGTTTCTGTCCCTCGGTTCTACCGAGGACAAAATGGCTGCCAACATTTCCTGAATCGGAATGTTGACAGCCAGCTGACAGCCAATTAACATGCAGCTCGTGATCGGGAGAGGTACGCGGACCCTACTCGGCCATAGATATCACTATCTTTTTACTTTTGATTTTCTCAGCAACTACTGAGCGGATTTACACCATTTAACAAAAGGGTTCTTTCTGAACCAAGAACTACCTCTTTGCCAAATTTGGTGTAATTCCGTTCAGCAGGTCGAGCTGTAGCCGTGTCTAAAGTTTCCTATGGAAAAATGCATGGGGAAAACACGTTTTGGGACCCCCTTTTTCTCGGCCCCCGCTTGACGAATCCCCGAGACTTTCAGGGTAGGAGCGGACCGGAGCGGGCCACAAAGTTTGAAAATTTCGCGAAGGTACGTCAACCGGCAAGAGAGTTATTTCAAATAGAATGTCGCGGATTTCCTATGGATAATAGGTTGTAACTATAACTATCTACTGGCGACTGCCAGTAGATAATATATATATATATATATATATATATATATATATATATATATATATATATATATTATCTACTGGCAGTCGCCAGTAGATAGTTATAGTTAGGACCACGTTTCCATAGGAAAAGCATTTTTGATGTGCTTATAACTTTGGCGTCGTTTGACGAATCTTTACGAAATTTTCCAAAAGTTCCTTTTTTCAGGTGAGCTCCTATCCTGAAAGTTTGGGGGTGATTCGTGAAGGGGAGCTGAGAAAAAAGGGGTCCCAAAACGTGTTTTCTCCATGCAATTTCCATAGGAAACTTTAGACAAGGCTACAGGTCAAACTGCTGAACGGAATTACGCCAAATTTGACAGGGAGAAAGGTCTTGGTGCTGAAAGCACGCTTTTGTTTAAATGGTGTAAGTCCGTTCAGTAGTTTTAGAGAAATATCAAAATTTACAGATATTGATATTTGAGAATTCTGACATCTGATTGGCTGAGGCGTTACGAGCACGAGCGTGCGGCTCATTCGTTGCGAACTGTTCAAACTAGGAAGTGTGACCTTGAATATTATGGCAGAGAGCGGAACCCACTGAGGGTATAATTTGGCGAAATAAACTACATGTCCCAATGTGCACCGGCAATGAAATGCTATAAAGCAGGCACACTGGAGGCCAAGGAATTAATGAAATACATGTGGGACTGAGTTAGCCACAAAGTACTGCTCAGCCATTGTGCCCAGGAAGAAGAAGCATACAGCTTTGAAACGCGTTGGCAATGAAGGATGTTAATGACGGATGAAATGCCGCTTTCCAATGTGCAATAAATAATGGTCTTACCTGTCTGCTGTCGAGTGAGTCCTTGCTGCAGAGCAAATTGTTTCCAAAAAATATCATGACGGCTCCGGTCGTGGAGGATGCACCACCAAGTGAGTAAAGATGGGGCCTCTGGATGGGGAATCTTTCCAAGTCCGGCTGGGCACAGCAGAGCGCTAATTAAGTGAAAGTGGGATTTTCATACCGGGGCCCACTGGAGGGCTTGTCTTTCGCTGTGGATTTTAAACAATAATCACTGTGACCTTTGAATATTATGGCAGAGAGCGGAACCCACTGAGGGTATAATTTGGCGAAATAAACTACATGTCCCAATGTGCACCGGCAATGAAATGCTATAAAGCAGGCACACTGGAGTCCAAGGAATTAATGAAATACACGTGGGACTGAGTTAGCCACAAAGTACTGCTCAGCCATTGTGCCCAGGAAGAAGAAGCATACAGCTTTGAAACGCGTTGGCAATGAAGGATGTTAATGACGGATGAAATGCCACTTTCCAATGTGCAATAAATAATGGTCTTACCTGTCTGCTGTCGAGTGAGTCCTTGCTGCAGAGCAAATTGTTTCCAAAATATATATATATATATATATATATTATCTACTGGCAGTCGCCAGTAGATAGTTATAGTTAGGACCACGTTTCCATAGGAAAAGCATTTTTTGATGTGCTTATAACTTTGGCCTCGTTTGACGAATCTTTACGAAATTTTCCAAAAAGTTCCTTTTTTCAGGTGAGCTCCTATCCTGAAAGTTTGGGGGTGATTCGTGAAGGGGGAGCTGAGAAAAAAGGGGGTCCCAAAACGTGTTTTCTCCATGCAATTTCCATAGGAAACTTTAGACAAGGCTACAGGTCAAACTGCTGAACGGAATTATGCCAAATTTGACAGGGAGAAAGGTCTTGGTGCCGAAAGCACGCTTTTGTTTAAATGGTGTAAGTCCGTTCAGTAGTTTTAGAGAAATATCAAAATTTACAGATATCGATATTTGAGAATTCCGACATCTGATTGGCTGAGGCGTTACGAGCACGAGCGTGCGGCTCATTCGTTGCAAACTGTTCAAACTAGGAAGTGTTGGCAGCCATTTTGTGACTGAGTTGAAAGGCGTAGGGCAAAACAAAAGAGAAAAATTGTATAAGAGGGTATAGTAGGAACACTGTGGTCTTAGTTTAAGCAGTCTGTACGGTGCAGAGGCAGGGAGTTTGAATGTTGCGTAGGCCGTGGAAATCACGTCCGCAGATGTGGAAATCACGTCCGCAGAACAACGGTGCGCGGTATTGCGGCAAGGTTGCGTAGGCTCTGGAAATCCCGTCGGGAAAATAACAATGCGCCGTATTGCAGCCTTCCTTTAATATAATGCGCAGTCATGTTTACTTATAATGCGGTGTTCACTTTTATCACGACAGTGTGACTTTCTTACACGAAAATTAATATTATGTGGGATGGCGTGTTCTGTTGGTGTGTCTGGAACAAAATTAACGTTTAATTGGCTGAGGTGTTCCAACAACGAGCTCAATGTTCATTGGCTGCGAACCATTGAAAGTAGAAGTGTTGCCAGCCATTTCCTCCCCGTCCGCGGAGTAGCAGGGACATCTGATTGGCTGACGTGTTCCAAGCAGGACCTTCCTAAGCTTAATGTTCATTGGCTGCGAACCATTGAAAGTACAAGTGTTGCCAGCCATTTCCTCCCCGTCCGCGGAGTAGCAGGCACATGTTATTGGTTGACGTGTTCCAAGCACGACGTTCCCAAGCTTAATGTTCATTGGCTGTAAACCATTGAAAGAAGAAGTGGTGCCAGCCATTCCATCCCCCTCCGCGGAGCATCAGGGACATCTGATTGGGTAACGTGTTCCAAGCAGGACCTTCCCAAGCTTAATGTTCATTGGCTGTAAACCATTGAAAGTAGAAGTGTTGGCAGCTATTCCCTCCCCCTCTGCGGAACACCATGGGCATTTTATTGGCTAAACTGTTCCTAGTACAAGTTTGTTCATTATTGGCTGGGAACGGTTCACTGTTGTGAACCATTTTGTGACGCACTTCAATGGAGTACGGGAAAAGAAAGTAGTAGCGGGGAGGGTAGGAACACTATTAACTCTGTACAGTGGTCACACGGTGGTGGAGAGGGATTGTGAAGGTAAAAATAGTTTTTATATATTTTAAAGGCCATTTATATAATTGGCGTGGGGTGTACAAATCACGGCGGGAAAATAACAAAGTGTGTTGCGGTCTTCTTTTTATTAAGTTTGCGGGTGGGATACTTCCCAGGAGCACTGTTTAATTATAATGTGGTGTTTACTTTTCTCACGGGGAGCTGTGGTTGCGCAGAAAAAATTTCAGTCTAGGTTTGAAATAGTTTTTATTAAGCAATTACAAATATACTTTGTTCGGAAACTGAAGCTGTATATATCAAAGGGGTGACAAATAAAAACGCAATTCATAAAATATCCCTTAAGCGTGGGCACACCCTCCCTTTTTTTTTCTGCTATAGTTTGTAAAAGTGTTGCCCCATATTCTTGATAATATAAGAGGGCATGAGTTACTTTTAGATAAAGTAGAAAAGAAGTGCTACAAGAAACACTCTCGCACTTCATCATCTCAGGTCACAAGAACAATAACAAGTAAAAAACAGTTAAACACAAATCACTTTATATTACATAGAAATGTACGCTTTATCATTTTTTATAATTTCTATTATTGTAGAATTCGGGAAAGTTCGGTCGTAGTGCTTAGATCACGTACTCCTTTAAGAATATATAGGATAGTAGTATAATAATATACACTACTGGTCGTATATATTCTATAGGGAGAAGGTGAATAGGAACCGCAACAGACAAAAATAGAAATAGTAAAAAAACATTCAGAAATGTAGAGTTTATCAAAGGTATTCACTAAGAAAGTATCTATGGAAACAATTTTTTTTAAACTGCAATTTCCAAAAATATTGTCACTGTAAAAATATCTGATCAAGTAAGTTATAAAGGTCAGTAAACTGTATTTCAGATGGTTTACTCCTGGCGGCAGAAATCTCCAATTCTTGTTGTGTGGAAATATCACACTCTTACAATATACACAGTGTCACTGATGGCACACAAAAAGGAAAATGAAAATGAAGTCATCAATACAAAACAAGATCAATAACGAAATACTTTCCAGCGATGAGTATGTTGAGAGCTTCTTTTCTCCGGGACTTTGAAATCTTTCATCTTCGCGCCAACGGGTCATAAAGTGCTCTGAGATCACAATGACTGTTAATATTATAATATACATATTCACAGTATATGATCCCAAGAAAGAAACAGAGTAAGAACGAGAAGGTGCTGACGTTAAATATAAATCTTTAGTCTTCGCGTCGACGGGTCATAAACTCCACTGAGGTCAGTATAAATGTTCATATTACAATATACATACTCACACTATATGATCTCAAGGGAGAAATAGACTAAAAACCAGAAGCTGCTGACGTTACATATAAATCTTTAGTCTTCACGCCAACGGGTCACAAACTCCTCTGAGATCATAATGTGTGGTTATTATAATATATATACTCACACTATATGATGTCAAGGGGGAAATAGACTACAAACTAGAAGCTGCTGACGTTACATATAAATCTTTAGTCTTCGCGCCGACGGGTCACCAACACTTCTGAGGTCAAGTACAGTGTCAATATTATAATATACAAAGTCCAAATATATGAGCTCAAAGGAGCCAGAACAGGAACAATGTTTGCTGTATTCTGTCTGTTTCTGAAAACAAGCTGCTGACGTTACATATAAATGGCAAAAACAACCAATAACACTTTTTTCTAAATACTAGTGTTTAAAGATTGACAAATAGCTACTTATTATAAATATGTAGTATTGCATAATCAAACAACTTACAACTCAGGATTATGTTTTGTGGCCGCAAAAGAAGAATCCGACTGTAGAAAAGAGCACCTGCATCACTGAATGGAGACGCGTAAATAACTCGCAAAAACGAAACTAATCTATCAACGGGTGTGGTTTATATACTTTTTGGTTATTCAGTAGTCTATGGAAGGAAGATGCGGCTCCGCCCATTTAGATGTCACGTTTTACAGTTGACACGTGCTCACGTTTTAACTGTTTCACTTGTGCACGTGTTGGGAAAAGTTACAAAATGTGAAGCGGAAAAAGTTTCGATTTCGAACCTAACAAGTATAAGGTCCTTAATATGTACATACATTGGAGAGCTTAAAAACTGTTACCCGGAAAACCGTGTCATTTCCATTCTCATGAGTAAATACATTTATTAATTGCCGTAATTCTAAATAGAAGACATAAAAAAAGATCTATCAGAATAGAAGAAAAAAAAACGTGATAATATTTCTCATCCCTATGGTTTTAAATTTAAAAAATGCGAGCATTTGTAAAGCGTACAGCTAACCCTGGAAAGGTGTGCCGGCGCTCGGGGGCATCGGAAAGATTAAGCAAGGTGTTGCCCACAGTGACATAGTGGTGGGTAACGTGCCGCTGGAGCCGGGAATCGAACTGTGAACGCTGTTGTTCGAAGTCAGGTATCATAGCTGCTCCGTCACACTTTTTCAACACTTATATGTTAATTAGTGCTAATTAAGTTTTAAACATTGTTAAATTATAACTTATAACAGACTACTGTTACAGTTAGTTTTTCACTACAAAAAGTATGCATGTCTTTTTTAAATTTAGTTAAAAACAATATAGGTTTTAGGGACATTGTAGTTAGAATTTAGCATTTAAAAAAGCCTTTGAAATTCACTGAAAAAACCATAGGTTTCAGGGAAGTTATAGTTAGAAATTAGCATTTAAAAAACCATTGAAATTCACTGATAAAACCATAAGTTTTACAGACGTTATAGTTAGTTGGACATTTCACTCATACAAAACCATAGAAATTCCCCTGTTATAGTTAGTTCAGCTAACTATAACTCGCGCCTCATAATGCACTGCTGATGATGTCACATATTACATCATTCATGACATGGTCAGTGACATCACTGATGACATCACTGATGATATCTCAAATGACATCACTGATGACATCATCCAGTGACTGTGTGTTTCTGTAAAATTTAAATTTGTTTTTATATATATGCCAAGCTGTATTGAAGAATGAGTGGTTGTATAAGTGTCTGTATGGAGGATTTACTAGGTACGTGACTGACTGTAAAAGTGAGTGATTAAATGTGTCTTACTGAATGCATAGGTTAGTGACAAAACTGTGTGAAAGTCTGTATCAGTCTGTCTGTTGTTGTGTAAGCTGCTGCATGGGTTGGTGAGTAGCTGCATGAGTGTCTATATGACTTATTGATTGCTTGCCTGAGTATTTGTATGGCTGCCTGAGTGTGTATGTGTGTGTGGGTGGGAGGTGTGTGACTCTGTGCATAGATGTGTGAGTGGTTGATTCACTGGGCGTATGGCTTCAAGAGTGCATGTGGAAACAGCTGTATGGGTGGGTGAGTGTGTGTATGGGTGTGTTGGTGAGTCAATGGATGTTTCAGTGGTACATGTGCAATTAACTACATATGTAAAAGGCAGTATATGTGAGTGATGGTGTATATAAATAACTATATGTGAGAGTCAGTAATTGTGAGAGTCGCTGCATGGATGAGTGTGTATTTGTATCAGTGATTCTATAACAGAGTAATTATGTGTTAGTATCTGTATGAATAACTGAGCTGGTGTCTGTATAACTGTATATGTTAGTAAATGGAAGTATGATTGATTCTTTGCATGACTGACTAGCTGTGTGAATAACTCTGGATATGTGGCAGTGTGTGAGTGTCTGTATAGGTGTATGAGTGCATATGATAGTGTTGTATTGATGTGTGACTACATGTAAGAGTGACTGTATGGGTGAATGAGTGGATGTGTGTGTAGACCTAGGAACCAGTCAGTGCATATTTAGTAACTGGTATTGATGTGTCTATTTTTTCGAAATTGGTAGTCTGTATTTTAGAGTGGGTGTATCAAAGGTTATATTCAGGTGTGAGGAGGTGCATCAGATTTTCACGTGGATGATGTCATCAGTGATGTCATCAGTGATGTAATTTGAGATGTCATCAGTGATGTACCTGACCATGTCATGAATGATGTAATATGTGACGTCATCAGCAGTGCATTGCGGGGGCGCGAGTTATAGTTAGCTGAACTAACTATAACGGGGGCATTTCTATGGTTTTGTATGAGTGAAATGTCCAATTAACTATAACGTCCCTGAAACCTATGGTTTTTTCTGTGATTTTCAAAGGTTTTTTAAATGCTAATTTCTAACTATAATGTCTGTAAAACCTATGGTTTTTTCAGTGAATATATATATATATATATATCCAAAAACCCTGTTTCTCTCCTCCAAAGTCTGTGGCAAAAACGGATACGGACCACATAGTAAGTGCTTCGTTTTATTCTCTGATGGTGCAAGTCACCATGATGCGTTTCAGCCCCTCCTCGGGCCTTGATAACATGACGTATATATATGTATATTACCTACTGGCGGTCACCAGTAGGTAGTTATAGTTAGGACCTTGTTTCTATTCAAAAAGTGTTTTTTCTTTTGCCAATATCTTTGGCGCCGTTTGACGTATCTTCGCGAAATTTTCAAAACTAATGGTTCGCTTAGGTCAGCTCCAGTCTTGAAAGTTTCGGGGTGATTTGTCAAGTGGGGGCCCAGAAAAAAGGGGGGTCCCAAAACGTGTTTGCCCCATGTTAATTTCCATAGGAACTTTAGACAAAGCTACAGCCTGAACTGCTGAACGGAATTACACCAAATTTGGCAAAAACGTAGGTCTTGGTTCAGAAAGCGTGCTTTTTTTTTAATGTTGTAAATCCGTTCAGTAGTTCCTGAGAAAATCAAAAATAAAAATATCGATATCTGAGGGTCAAGGAGGATTCGCGAACCCTCCTTAGCACGATCTTGATTCTGTTTGGCTGTTAACACTTCAAACCAGGAAGTGTTGGCAGCCATCTTGTGACTCGGTAAAACCGAGTCACAAGAAAATAGGAAACAAAACAAGAAAAGGGGGCAGGGTAGAAACACCCTGACCCATAGGCCTGCTCAGGGGGTCCCACAAGAATCCCCCGGGCCAAAAAAGCATTTAAAAAAATAATCAGCCGAATTCACGCTGGGTGCGCGAATCCGGCTGAATACATTTTTAAAAAATGAAGCGCGGACTCCTGCGCTTCGTTTTTTTGAGCCCCCGGGAGGGCCAGGTCCCGGGGGCAATGAGAAAATTATATGTGGGGGCCCACGGGGGCCCCCACAGCCCTGGGGACCAACACTTCCCTGGGGCTTTATTAATTATGCATGGGGGGTCATGGCCCCCTGCAGCCCTGGGGACCCCCACCTCCCCTGGGCTCATTAACTAAAAAATGTGTGGGGGGGCTCCTACACCTCCACTCTGCCCCGGGGACTGCCACCTCCCTGGGAATTTACTTGAATAGGGGCGAGGGGGGCTTGCGGGCCCCCCCAAGCCCCAGGGACAGCCACCTCCTTGGGGCTCCAATTAAATGATAGAAGTGTGGGGGGGCTCCTGCCCTTCCCCACACTGCCCCGGGGACCACAACCTCCCGGGGCACAAATTATGTTAATATGGGGGTCCGTTATGGACCCCTGGCCACTGGGACCACCACCTCCCCGGGGCTATGTCAATGTTGGGAGGGTGGCCGCGCGCCCCCCTCCTGGAGCCCTCCACCCACCAGGGCCGGCTCCTGCAATGTCCTGGGGTTCCCACCCCCGGGACATTGCTGTTTGCTATGGCAGGGCGGGAGCACGGCTCCCGCCCTGTCATAGCAAACACTGCTTCGCTTCCATGAAGCAAAGCAGTATTGCTTTTGGACAAGGGGAGCTGCATGTCAGCAGCTCCCCTTGTCCAAAAGCAATGCTGGCTCCCGCAGGAGGCAGGCAGCCGGCAGTGACCGTGGGGGCATTGGGGCTCCCCTCGCGGTCCCCATCAAGGAGGCCAGGCCCTGGGGGATGGGATCCCCGGGGTCAAAAGTGGCCCAGGGAAGGGGGGCCACGTGGCCCCCCTCCCTTTTGTAATAAAAAAAAAAAAATAAAAAATAAGGGTGGGCCCCGGGGGATAGGGTCCCCGGGGCCAAAATTGGCCTCAGGAGGTGGGCCATGGGGCCCCCCTCCAAAAAAATTTAAGAAAAGAAAGGCTGACCAGGCCCCGGGGGATGGGGTCCCAGGGGCCAAGAGAAGCCCAGGGAAGAAGGGCCACGCGGCCCCCCTTCCAAAAATAAATTTTTGTGAGGCCCCGGGGGATGGAGTCCTAGGGGCCGAAATCAGCCTGGGGAGGGGGGCCCCACAGCCCCCTCCCCTGTAAAAAGGAAAGGCCTAGCCCCGGGGGATGGGGTCTCCGGGGCCGTAATCGGCCTCAGGAGGGGGGCCTCGTGCCCCCTCCTTTTGAATAATAAAAAAAATGGCTCAGTTCCCGGGGGATGGGGTGCCCGGGGCCTAAAAGGCTCAAGAGAAGGGGGGCCACATAGCCCCCTTCTTAAAATAAAAATTATTTTAAAAAACGGCAACTCACTGGAGGCCCCGTCCCCACACTACATGACTGTGCAAACACGCCTCCTGGTGCCCTCTGCGTTGGGGGATTAAGTCCCCATTGCTAGTGAGGGTCTCTGGGGGCCAACTAGGCCACCAAGAACCTCCTGTAAGCCCCACACAGTGGGATTGCTGAGAGGTGGTACGTGGCCACGCCCCTTTTTACACCACTCTGCAAATGCGCCTCTTGGCGCACTGCTGGTGGGGTGATGAGGTCCCCTTGTCTCCTGAGAACCTCAGGACTGAAGTGGACTTCATCCCCCGAGCAACAGTGCACCAGGCGGTGCGTTTGCAGAGTGGTGTGAAAAGGGTGTGTGGCCTCAGACCACTCTCAGCAATCCAGCTGTATGGGGCTTACTGGAGGTAACAGGAGGGCTAGTTGGCCCCCAGGGACCCTCAGGAGGCAAAGGGACTTCACCCCCCAATCAAGACCGCGCTAGGAGACGCGTTTGCAGAGTGGTGGACAAAGGGGGCATGGCCTGTGTACACCTCTCAGCAATCCCACTGTGTGGGGCTTACTGGAGGTAACAGGTAGGCTAGTTGGCCCCTATGGAACCACAGCAGCATGCAAAGAGCGCGCAAGGGAGCACGTTTGCAGACTGGTGGTCAAAGGGGTCATGACCCGCTATGAGTACTTACCAATGCTGCTGAGTGGGACTTACTGGAGGTAATTAGAGGGGTAGTTGGCACCCAAGGTTGTCCTTGGGGGCCAACTACCCCTCCTGTTACCTCCAGTAAGTCCCACACTGTGGGATTGCTAAGAGGTCTTCGGAGACCATGCCCCCCCCTCTCTCCACCACTCTGCAAATGCACCTCCTGGCACACTACTGGTTGAGGATTGAAGTCCACTTTACTCCTGAGGGACTTTGGGTGCCAAGAAGCCCTTCTGGTGCCTCATGTAAGTTCTACGCAGCGGAATTCCTGAGCACTGGTCGGAGGCCCAGCCCCTTTTCTCCACCACTCTGCAGACGCAACTACCAGTTAAAGAAGCATTTGTAATGTAAATCAATCAACCAGGGGTTTATATAGCACGCTACTCACCCGTGAGGGTCTCAAGGCGCTGGGGGGGGCGCTGCTCCGGATCAGTCAAAGAGCCAGGTCTTGCGGTCCTTCCTGAATGTGTGCAGGGTCGGGGAGCGTCTGATGTTCACAGGGAGCTCGTTCCAGGTTTTGGCTGCGATGTAAGAGAAAGCTCTCCCGCCAGTTCTGTTTCTGCGGATGCGAGGGACCTCTGCCAGGGCGAGGTCGGCAGAGCGGAGGTTCCTCTTGGGTATGTGGAAGGATACTCTCTCGTTGAGGTATTTGGGTCCGATGTTGTTGAGGGATTTGTAGGCGTGGGTGAGGAGTTTGAAGGTGACCCTCTTCTCGACGGGGAGCCAGTGGAGGCCTCATAGGTGTTGGGTCATGTGTTCGTGATGCGGTGTCCCGAGGACGAGTCTGGCTGCGGCATTCTGGATGGTTTGGAGTTTGTGTAGAAGAGTCCTGTTTATTCCGGCGTAGAGGGCGTTGCCGTAGTCCAGTCTGCTGGTTATGAGTGCGTGGGTGACGGTCCTTCTGCAGTCGGGGGATCCATTTGAAGGTCTTACGTAGGATGCGAAGGCAGTTGAAACTAGTGGAAGCGACGGCATTGATCTGGTGGTTCATGGAGAGGGAGGAGTCAAGGATGATGCCGAGGTTCCGAGCGTGGTCTGTAGGAGTGGATGGGTTCCCGAGGGTGGAGGTCCACCAGGTGTTGTCCCAGTCGGAGGTGCAGGGTCCGAGGATGAGGACCTCGGTCTTCTCTGAGTTGAGCTTCAGGCAGCTGTCTTTCATCCAGGCTGCCATGTTCTTCATTCCTTCCTGGAAGCAGAGTCTGGTGTCTTCGGGACTCTTTGTGAGTGAGAGAATGAGCTGGGTGTCGTCGGCGTAGGATACAATGCTGAGCCCATGCTGTCTGACGATGGCGGCGAGGGGGGCCATGTAGATGTTGAAGAGCGTGGGGCTGAGTGATGATCCTTGGGGTACTCTGCAGTTGAACTCCGTGGGTTCGGAGAGGAAGGGAGGGAGTCGAATCCTCTGGGTTCTGCCGGAGAGGAAGGATTGGATCCAGTCGAGGGCGGCTCCTCGTATCCCCACTTCATGGAGTCTGGCTGCGAGCGTCTGATGAGAAACGGTGTCGAAGGCTGCAGAGAGGTCTAGGAGGATGAGGGCTGCAGTGTGTCCCTGGTCGAGTAGCATGCAGATGTCGTCAGTGGCGGCGAGGAGGGCAGTCTCGGTGCTGTGGTTGCTACGGAAACCAGATTGGGAGGCGTCTAGGATGGAGTTCTCTTCGATGAACGCGGTCAGCTGGGCGTTTACGAGTCTCTCAGTGACTTTGGCCACGAAGGGGAGGAGAGAGATGGGCCGGTAGTTTTTCAGGTCCGTTGGGTCGGCCGTTGGTTTCTTGAGGAGGGGTTTCACCTCTGCCTGTTTCCAGTCATCTGGGCAGATGCCGGATCAGAGGGAGGCGTTGATGGTCTGTCCTAGTTCGGGTGCGATGGCGGCGGCGGCCCTGTGGAATATGTGTGGTGGGCAGGGGTCCGTTGGGGCTCCTGAGTGTTTTTCTTCATGGTTGCGGTGATGAGTTCGACGGTAGCTGGATCCCAGGTCATGATGGTCGGCTTATCAGTGGTGGTGGGTGGGGGGGTGGTGTCCGGTGCTGGTTCGCAGAAGTTGTCATAGAGGACCTTGATCTTCAGACGGAAGTAGGAGCTGAGCTTGTTGCAGAGTTCCAGGGAAGGTGTGACGTCCGTGGCTTCACAGGTGGGTTTTGCGAACTGCTGTATGACGTTGAACAGTTCCTTGGCATTGGTCGCGTTGGTCGGGACCTTGTCTCTTATGAAGGTCCGTTTGGTGTCTCTAATGCGCTGGTGGTATTCCTTCAGGGCGCTCCTGTGGTTGTTCTGTGCTTCCGTGGTTTTCTGGTTTTGCCAGGTTTTCTCTAGGCATCTGCAGGAGCGTCTGGCTTCTTGAAGTTCTCTGGTGAACCAGGCGGCCTTCAGAGGGCGTTGTTTGGCGGGGTGCCGGAGGGGTGCGAGCTTGTCGGCGCAGCAGGAAATCCAGCGGTGAAATTCCCTGGCTGCGGAGTTGGTGTCGGTCGTGGCGCTGGGGGGGTTTTGACAGAGGGTGGTGTTGAGGTGTTCCTCTGTGACCTTGCTCCAGTTCTGTTGTGGCGGGCACGGGGCGGGCTTGGGTGCGGTGGTGGTGTTGAAGGTGAAGTGGACGCAGTGGTGGTCCGTCCGAAGGGGCTGGGTGGTGTGGCTGAAGCGGATGTTAGTATCTACCGCGAAGATAGGGTCGAGGGTGTGACCCGCTCTGTGGGTGGGCATGTTGAAGAGCTGCTTCAGTCCTAGGTTGGTGAGGTTGTCAAGAAGAGTGGTGAAGTCGGGGTCGTTGCAGTTGTCGAGGTGGAAGTTCAGGTCCCCAAGTAGAATGTAGTCCATGGAGGTGATGGCGTGGGGTGCGGCGAGCTCGGCAATGGTAGTTGCGGGCTGGGTGCGAGGTCCTGGCGGTCTGTAGATGAGGGTGCCGCGTAGCATGGTCCTGGAGTTGGTCTGGATCTGGAAGTGGAGGTGTTCTGTGTTGGAGTGGGGGTCCCTCGTGCTGGATGTGGAGAGTCGGAGGGGGGTTTTGTGTGCGATCGCGAGTCCTCCTCCTGGGCGGTGCGGGCAGTCCTTTCTTTGGATCGTGTAGCCGTCGGGGATGGCCGTGGCGATGTTGGGGCCGGAGGTAGCGTTGGTCCAGATTTCCATGAAGAAGGCGACGTCGGGCAAGAGGGTGTCGATCAGGCCCCAGATTTCTACGGCGTGTCGGTGTAGGGAGCGCACGTTGAGAAGGATGCAAGTCAGGGTTTTGGCGGTGCGTGCATCAGGCGGGCCTTTGGCGGTCGTGGGAGCTTTGTCGATGGTAAAGGATCTGCGGCAGGGTCTGCACGAGAACTGCCCATGGGTGGTGTTCGGCGAGGATCTTGCGCAGTCGGCGTGTCTTCCGCGATTGAGTGCGTGGAGGGTGGTTGAGTCGTAGCGGTGGTGCCTAGGAGAACCAGGGTTCCTGGCGCTGGTCGCGGTCGGGTCGCGGACGGATGTAATAGGTCTTGCATTTGCAAGAGTTAGAGCTATTGGCGTTGTAAATCTAAAAGTTTTTTACTAATGTTTTTTGGAGTGGAGTGGATGTACTTTATGTGTAATGGAATTATGTGGTATGTTGTGCAGTGAAATTATGTGGATAAAAAAGTATGTGGTATTTAGTTTATAGGAATTATGTAGAGTGGGATTATGTGTTATGGAGAGTAATTATGTGGTATGGTAGTCTGTGTTGTGGAGTGGTAACCTCAGGTTTAGTCTTCCTCGTTTCCATAGAAGCTAAATTATGAACTCAATGAGGCAAAAAAATGAAGGAATCACTGAGGAGCACTTCTGGACCTAGTCAGAGGTATGAACAGGGCCACTGGAATTATGCGACTGTTTGGCTGCACCGACTTTCGCACAATTATACATTTTCTGCATTAGCCACATAATCCATCATCTGCTGCCTAATCTGCAGATTTGAACAAAAAAAGCCTTGTTTCTAGCTCAAACTTTACTAAAAGTGCAGCAACAAGTGTTACAGCGTAGTGGAAGGTCCTTTGCAAACCTAGAATGGTCACCTGTTACTTATTGCTAAATGAGGGTGTTAAATTGGTACTAATAGTGTGCAAGCCACTCTTGCTTCTTTCTGCGCCTCTCTTGCCTCTTTCTGCATTTCTGTTGCTTCTTTCTGCACCTTTCTTTCTTTTTTCTGCACTTCTCTTGCCTCTTTCTGTAAATTATATCTACTTTCTGCACCTCTTTTGCCTCTTTCTGCACCTCTGTTGCCTCTTTCTGCACCTCACTTGCTTCTTTGTGCACCCCTCTTGCCTCTTTCTGCACCTCTCTTGCCTCTTTCTGCACCCCTCTTCCCTCTTTCTGCACATCTGTTCCTTCTTTCTGCACCTCTGTTCCTTCTTTCTGCACCTCTGTCCCTTCTTTGTGCAACCCTTGTGCCTCTTTCTGCACTCCTCTTCCCTCTTTCTGCACCCCTCTTGACTCTTTCTGTGCCTCGGTTCCTTCTTTCTGCACTTCTTTTGTTTTTTTCTGCAACTCTCTTGCTTCTTTCTGCATGCCTCTTGCTTCTTTCTGCACCCCTTGCGCCTCTTTCACACCCCTCTTCCCTCTTTCTGCACACCTCTTGCCTCTTTTTGCACCTCTGTTCCTTCTTTCTGTACTTCTTTTGATTCTTTCTGCCCCTCTCTTGTTTCTTTCTGTATCACTCTTGCCTCTTTCTCCACCCTTCTACCCCCTTTCTGCATGTCTGTTGCTTCTGTATGCATTTCTCTTGCCTCTTTCTGCATTTCTGTTGCTTCTTTCTGCACATTTCTTTCTTTTTCTGCACTTCTCTTGCCTCTTTCTGCAAATCATATCTACTTTCTGCACCTCTTTTGCCTCTTTCTGCACCTCTGTTGCTTCTTTCTGCACCTCACTTGCTTCTTTGTGCACCCCTCTTGCCTCTTTCTGCACCTCTCTTGCCTCTTTCTGCACCCCTCTTCCCTCTTTCTGCACCTCTGTTCCTTCTTTCTGCACTTCTTTTGTTGCTTTCTGCATCTCTCTTGCTTCTTTCTGCACTTCTCTTGCCACTTTCTCCACCCCTGTTCCCCCTTTTTGCATCTCTGTTGCTTCTTTTTGCACTTCCCTTGCCCTCTTTTTCCACCCCTCATCCCTCTTTCTGCACCTCTGTTTTCTTGTTTCTGTACTTCTCTTGCTTCTTTCTGCACATCTGTCCCTTCTTTGTGCAACCCTTGTGCCTCTTTCTGCACTCCTCTTCCCTCTTTCTGCACCACTCTCGCCTCTTTCTGTACCTCTGTTCCTTCTTTCAGCACTTCTTTTTTTTTTCTGCAAATCTATTGCTTATTTCTGCATGCCTCTTGCTTCTTTCTGCATCCCTTGTGCCTCTTCCACACCTCTCTTCCCTCTTCCTGCACACCTCTTGCCTCTTTCTGCACCTCTGTTCCTTCTTTCTGCACTTCTTTTGATTCTTTCTGCACCTCTTTTGTTTCTTTCTGTATCCCTCTTGCCTCTTTCTCTACCTTTCTTCCCCCTTTCTGCATGTCTGTTGCTTCTGTATGCATTTATCTTGCTTCTTTCTGTATCTCTCTTGCTTCTTTCTGCTCCCCTCATGCCTCTTTCTGCACCCCTCATCCCTCTTTCTGCACTTCTCTTGCTTCTTTCTCCACTCCTCTTCCCTCTTTCTGCACCCCTCCTGCCTCTTTCTGCACCTCTGTTCCTCCTTTCTGCACTTCTTTTGTTTCTTTCTAACCTCTCTGTCTTCTTTCTGCACCACACTTTACTCTTTCTCCATCCCTCTTCCCCCTTTCTGCATCACTGTTGCTTCTTTCTACACTGTTCTAGTCTCTACCCCTCTTCCCTCTTTCTGCAACTCTCTTGCTTTCTGCACCTCTCATGCTTCTTTCTGCACCCCTCCTGCCTCTTTCACACCCCTCTTCCCGCACCCCTCTTGCCTCATTCTGCACCTCTGTTCCTTCTTTCTGCATTTCTTTTGTTTCTTTCTGCACCTGTCACTTCTTTCTGCATCCCTTTTGCCTCTTTCTGCACCCCTCTTCCCTCTTTCTGCACCCCTCTTGCCTCTTTCTGCAAGAGGTGCAGAAAGAGGAAGAGAGTGCAGGAAGAAGGAGTGCAGAAAGAGGCAAAAGGATGCAGAAAGAAGTGACAGGTGCACTTCTTTTGTTTCTTTCTGCACATCTATTGCTTCTTTCTGTACCCCCTTGCCTCTTTCTCCACCCATCCACCCTCTTTCTTCACCCCTGTTGCCTCTTTCTGCACGTCTGTTCCTTCTTTCTGCACTTTTTTCAATTCTTGTTGCACATCTCTTGCTTCTTTCTGCACCCCTCGTGCCTCTTTCTGCACCCCTCTTCCCTCTTTTTGCACCCCTCTTGCCTCTTTCTGCACCTCTGTTGCTTCTTTCTGCACTACTCTTGCTTCTTTCTGCACCTCTCTTGCTTCTTTCTGCTCCCCTCGTGCCTCTTTCTGCACCCCTCTTCCCGCTTTTTGCACCCCTCTTGCCTCTTTATTCACCTCTGTTGCTTCTTTTTGCACCACTCGTGCTTCTTTCTGCACCCCTCTTCACTCTTTCTGCACTCCTCTTGCCTCTTTCTGCACCCCTTTTGCCTCTTTCTGCACCCCTCTTCCCTCTTTCTGCATCCCTCTTTCCTCTTTCTGCACCTCTGTTCCTTCTTTCTGCACTTCTTCTGTTTCTTTCTGCAGCTCTCTTGCTTCTTTCTGTACCCTTTGCCTCTTTCTCCACCCATCCACCCTCTTTCTGCACCCCTGTTGCCTCTTTCTAAACCCCTGTTCCCCCTTTTTGCAACTCTGTTGCTTCTTTCTGCACTTCTCTTGCCTCTTTTTCCACCCCTCATCCCTCTTCCTGCACCTCTGTTGCTTGTTTCTGCACTTCTCTTGCTTCTTTCTGCACCTATGTCCCTTCTTTCTGCAACCCTTGTGCCTCTTTCTGCACCCCTCTTCCCTCTTTCTGCACCCCTCTTGCCTCTTTCTGCTTCTCTGTTAGTTCTTTCTGCACTGCTCTTGCTTCTCTCTGCACCTCTGTTGTTTCTTTCTGCACTTCTCTTTCTTCTTTCTATACCTCTCTTGCTTTTTTCGGCACCCCACTTGCCTCTTTCTGCACCCTTCTTCCCTCTTTGTGCACCTCTCTTGCCTCTTTCTGCACCCCTCTAGCCTCTTTCCGTATCTCTTTTGTTTAGTTCTGCTCTTCTTTTGCCTCTTTCTGTACCCATCTTGCCTCCTTCTGCACCTCTGCTGTTTCTTACTGCACTGCTCTTGCTTCTTTCTGCACCTCTCGTAAATTTCTGTACCCCTCTTGCCTCTTTCGACACCCTTCTTCTCTCTTTCTGCACCCCTGTTCCCTCTTTCTGCACCTCTTCTGGCTGTTTCTGCACCTCTGCTGCCTCTTTCTGAACTTCTCTTGCCTCTTTCTGCACCTCTGTTGCTTCTTTCTGTACTTCTCTTGCCTTTTTCTGCACCCCTCTTCCCTCTTTCTGCACCTCTGTTGCTTCTTGCTGTACTTCTCTTACTTCTTTCTGCACCACTCTTGTTTCTTTCTGCACCTCTCTTGCCTCTTTCTGTACCCTTCTTCCCTCTTTCTGCACCTCTCTTGCCTCTTTCTGCACCTCTCTTGCCTCTTTCTGCTCACACAGGGCTACTTTTAAACTGACCTCAGGCTCAGCAGTGCATACATGAAAGTGCAGAAAAGGGCTGCTGGCCTCTAAACTGCCATGCCCTATTATATGCTAGGGACTTAGAGATAGTTTTAATCCTCATGCCCTATTATGTACTAGGGCCTTACAGGGGAGGTCATGCCAATCACAGGGGTACCCCCAACTCATAGTGTACCCTAGTGTATGTAGGTGTTTTCACTGTATTCTAAGTGTCTTTCAGCATAGCACTGGCTCCAGGCCTGGTTAGTCAGAGTCAGTTACCACCAGTACCAGTCAGCAAAAAGTTGGGGGGTGCCCAGGGCACAGGATGACTTTGCAACAAGGCCTCTTTTGCACCTCTGTTGGTTCTTTCTGCATATCTCTTGCTTCTTTCTGCACCTTTCTTCCTCTTTCTTGACTTCTGTTGCCTCTTTCTGCATTTCTCTTGCTTCTTTCTGCACCTTTCTTCCTCTTTCTGCACATGTCCTACCTCTGTAGGCATAGTTAGAAATTAGCATTTAAAAAACCTTAGAAATTCACTGAAAAAACCATAGGTTTCAGGGACGTTATATATAGAAATTAGCATTTGAAAAACCTTTGAAATTCACTGAAAAAACCATAGGTTTCAGGGACGTTATAGTTAGAAATTAGCATTTAAAAAACCTTAGAAATTCACTGAAAAAACCACAGGTTTCAGGGACGTTATAGTTAGTTGGACATTTCACTCGTACAAAACCAGAGAAATTCGTCTGTTATAGTTAGTTGAGCTAACTATAACTCACGCCCCCGCAATGCACTGCTGATGACATCACATATTGCATCATTCATGACATGGTCAGTGACATCACTGATGACATCATTGATGACATCATCCATGTGATAATCTAATTCACCTCCTCATACCCTAATATAACCTTTGATACACCCACTCTAAAATACAGACTACCATTTTTGAAACCATAGACACACTGTTAGACCTGTCAGCCCTAGGGTGGTCTCACCCCGTTTTTTTCTCTTTGCGCCTCACTACATTTTTGTTGGACCTAGGTCTCTGGGCGCCTTGCCACTGCCACGCAGTGCGGAGGTGCAGGTGCTCTCTCCTATTAAGATGGCTGCCACAGGCCCCTGCTACTGCGGAGTGGCCTTTGCATTCACATACTAGTAGTCAGGATCAGGCTGGGACATAATGATACAGTATCCATGCCGTCCCCGCCTCTGGGCCTCATAGCCAGACATGAGGGAAGCTTCTAGAACCTTCCAGCTTGGGGAGGAGTTATGTTTTGCCGCCTTTAGGAGGGTCACCTGACCTAGGGGTATAAGAGGTTTGGAGGGAAACCTTTTAGTCAGTTGGGGCACCACTGGACCTGGGGGAACCTCCATCGGAGTATAGGCTGTCGGGCCTAGGGGGGAGGCCTACACTACTGGTACTGACTGGGCTGAGGCACTGCTGTGCTAAGATAGCTGAGGAACACCTTCCACCCACTGACCTTGCCCAGCGTGAGGGGACCCAGGGAACCACCTCCAGTGTGCCTGCAGGGAACCATCCTGCTCTTATGCCCACCAACTCAACCCCCTTTCCCCAAGTAACTGCAACCACAACCACCTTGCGACAACAAACCAGAAACTACCGGAACTGCGAAGAAACTATCAAGCCACTGCAACCTGTACATGCAGCTGGGGATCACCAGGTAAAGCGCTGTATGCTGTGCCCTAAGGAAGCGCTCTGTGCCAACCTGCTTGTCTCCCCTGTAAGCGCTGTGACTGGTAAGCGCTGTGCCTTCAAAGCGCTGGACTGTTGCCTCTTTGTGTCCTGCTACAAGCGCTGATCTCCCCCCAGTGCGGTGCTACCTAGAAGCGCTGACTGCCCCCGAGCGCTGGCGCTGTGGCCGGAAGAAGCGCTGCTGTGTCTGGAATCACCGCCGCAGGCCCTGTGTTAATACCCCCGGCGCGCTGTGTGCCAAGAAGCGCTGTGAACTGTCAACTCTCTGTGCCCCGTAAAGAGGAGCGCTGGGTGCCCAAATCACTGCTGCGGCCCCCGCGCTGAGGGTCATCGAAGCGCACTGCCCAGGAACTCACCGCTGCGGCCCAGGCGTAGAGGAGCGAAGAAGCGCTGCGGTGTCCAAAGTCCCCGCGGTGGCCCCGCGCTGTGAGGAAGGATAGCAAGGGCCTTCCGCCCCAGATCGCTGCTGCGGTTCCAGCGCTGGGCCTTGAGAGCGCGAGAAGAGCGTTGCCCAGCAACGAGGGCACGGACCGCGTCATCGGCCGCGCCCCAGCGAGCCGCGCTGGGATTGGCCCATGCCGTCTGCCTTTCATTGATGCCCGAGACTCGAGCTGTTGTGGACGGAGGGGCTCCACTGCACACGGGGGCCCCCCTGTCCTACCCCGCATGTTTTTGCCGCACCTCTTCACCTCACGGCCTACAAACCCCCGACCGCTACATCACGGCACTCCTCCGCCTCTCCCGGTCAAAGCCCCACACACCGTCAAGAGCGGGCTGACCGGGGAGAAGGCGGCTGACGACGTGTCCGGCCTACGCCCACACCGGGACAGCAAGGTGAGCCCGGAGGGGCCCCGGGAGGGAGTCAGGGCCGCCAGAGGTGCGAGGGAATTGAAGCGCTGCCCCCGCCTATTACCCCAGGAATTTCGAGGAGGGCAGGAGCCCTCAGGTGACTGCTCCCCCTTTATTTGGGACCGGCCCCTGACACCTGGCCAATTTTTGCCGCAGAGGCCTTAGAAACAGGGCCGGAATTGAATAGGGGCCTAAGCCAAACTGCTGCATTACATACATGCCTTATGTCCCTCAAGGAGGGAAATGTTTTCAGTGCTGTGTACTTTACCGGCAGCACAACTTACAAGGAATTGAAGGTACCTACCTGAATTCAGCCTGTGTTCCCCTGCCAAGAGTTAATGTGTTCCTATGTTGTAGGCCTACCTGCTTTGCGACACCCACTGTACTGAATGTGGTTGCGCCTAGGTTGATACGGGTTCTTCCTCATCTACAGTGCAAGGTGCATCTAATGTCTAGCTAATTGCATGTCGCCAACTGTATTGAAGTCTATGTTTTGACCTACAGTCTATGACCTACAGTGTTACCTGCTTTTCTAGGAGGTTATTACTACTGCCTTTTTAATGGCGTAACGTTCTACTGTTCTAAGGTGCTTGAATGAAATTTACGCACTAGTTTTAAGAAGCTATAATGAAATGAAATGTTGCCTAAGATTATCTGCCTTATCAACTGCTAATTTAAATGAGATAAAGGATCTTGTTTTTACATCAAAGCCTGGTGTGGTGTCCCCATTTATTGTTGCGCATTATTGAGTCAGTGTGAGTGTGTGCTGCACAAGTGCTTAACACATGGCCTTCGGGTGCCTTCCTGCCTCGCGCCAAGCTACCGCGTCGGAATCAGTGACCCCGGTTCTAACACACACCAATACCAGTTACCACATACCCACTCACTGATTCCTAGGTCTACACACACATCCACTCATTCACCCATACAGTCACTCATACATGCAGTCACTCATCAATACAGCACTATCATATGCACTCATACACCTATACAGACACTCAAACACTGTCACTCATCCATAGAGTCACTCACACACCTAGACAGTCATGCAAAGAATCAATCACACTTCCATTTACTCACCTATACATTTATACACACACCACCTCACTTATTCATGCAGATACTAATACATACTTACACTCTTATACTATCACTGATACAAGGACACACTCATCCATACAGCCACTCTCACAATCACTCACTCTCACATATAGTCATTTATCTATTCCAACACTCACATATACTGCCTTTCACTTATGTAGTTACTCACACCTGTACCACTGAGACATCCATTCACTCACCAAAACACCCATACACACACTCACCCACCCATAGAGCCTTTCACAGATGCACTCTTGAACCCATACACGCAGTGAATCACCCACTGACACATCTATGCACAGAGTCACACACCCCCATCCACCCATACAGACACTCAGACACCCATACAGATACTCAGACAACCAATCAATAACCCATATAGACACTCATGTAGCTACTCACCAACCCATGCAGCCGCTTACACACCAACTGACAGACTGATACAGACATTCACACAGTTTAGCCACTAACCCATGCATTCAGTAAGACACGTTTAATCACTCACTTATACGGTCAGTCACGCACCTACTAAATCATCCATTCAGACACTTATACACTCACTCATTCTTCAATACACCTTGGCATATATATATATAAAACATATTTAAATTTTACAGAAACACAGTCACTGGATGATGTCATCAGTGATGTCATTTGAGATGTCATCAGTGATGTCATCAGTGATGTCACTGACCATGTCATGAATGATGTAATATGTGACATCATCAGCAGTGCATTGCGGGGGCGCGAGTTATAGTTAGCTCCACTAACTATAACGGCCGAATTTCTCTGGTTTTGTACCAGTGAAATGTCCAACTAACTTCTTTAACGTCCCTGAAGCCTGTGTTTTTTTCAGTGAATTTCTAAGGTTTTTTAAATGCTAATTTCTAACTATAACGTCCCTGAAACCTATGGTTTTTTCAGTGAATATATATATATCAATATATATTTTTTTCTCACTGAAAAAACAAAGGTTACAGAGACGTTTTAGTTAGGCTCAGGTTTCACTCGTACAAAACCAGTGAAATTCAGCTGAGCAAACTATAACTCGCACCCCCGTAATGCACCCCTTATGACCTCACATATTACATCACTCATGACATGGTCAGTGACATCACTGATGGCATCTCAAATGACATCACTGATGAAATCATCCAGTGACTGTGAGTGCTTTTAAAAAGTTTATGAGTGTTAAATATATATATATATATACCAAGGTGTATTGGTGAATCAGTTGGTGCATGAGTGCCTGTATCGATGATTTAGTAGGTGCACGCCTGACTGTATAAGTGAGTGATTAGGTGCCTCAATGAATATATGGGTGAGTGACTGGTTGTGTGAATGTCTGTATAATTCTGCCAGTTGGTGTTTAAGTGGCTGTAGGTGTGTGTGAGTGGGTATGTGAATGGTTGTATGAGTGAGTGATTGTTTGTCTGAGTAAGTGTATGGGTGTCTGAGTGTCTGTTTGGGTAAGGGAGGGGGGTGTGACTGCCTGTATGGATGAGTGAATGGGTGAGTCAATGGCTGTATGGATTAGAGAGTGTGTGTGTGAGGGCCTGTATGGGTGAGTGAATGTGCGTATGGCCATATGGGTAAGTGAGTGGATGTGTCAGTGCTATATGGGTGAGTAACTGGGTATGTGAAAGGCAGTATAGGTGAGTGATTGGGTATATGAGTGACTGTATGGGTGAGTGAATGAATGTGAGAGTGGCTGTATGGATGAGTGTGTGCTTGTGCAGCTGACTGTATAGGTGAGTATGTGTTATTATCTGTATGAGTGAGTGTGTGTAACTGTATGTGTGAGTAAGTGACTGTGATTGGCTGTATGTATGAGTGAGTAGGTGTGTGAGTAGGTCTATGGGTGACTGACTCAGTGTGTGAATGGCTGTATGGGTATATGAGTGGTATGTCAGTGGCTGTATTAGTGGCTGAGTGGGTGTATGAGTAGCTCTATGGGTAAGTGAGTGGATGTGTGTGTAGATCTATGAATCAGTGAGTCAATCAATCAATCAATCAATCACAGAATTTGTAAAGCGCACTACTTACCCGCGAGGGTCTCAAGGCGCTAGGGAAAAAAGGGGGGGGGTGCTGCTACTGGTCAAACCACCAGGTCAGCAGGTCTTGGGTCTGTCGTAGGCTTAGTGGAAGGGTGTTCCAGGTCTTGGCGGCGAGGTGGGAGAAGGATCTGCCGCCGGTGGTAGTTCTTCGAATGCGAGGGACGGTGGCAAGGGAGAGGTCGGCGGAGCGGAGTTGGCGGTTGGGGACGTAGAAGAGGAGTCGTCTGTTGAGGTAGGCTGGGCCAGTCTTGTGGAGTGCCTTGTGTGCGTGGATGAGGAGTTTGAAGGAGATTCTCCTGTCGACGGGGAGCCAGTGCAGGTTCCTCAGGTGGGGGTGATGTGGCTGTGGCGTGGTACATCGAGGATCAGGCGTGCGGAGGCGTTTTGTATGCGTTGCAGTCGCTTGATGAGCTTGGCCGGGGCTCCCGCGTGAGGGCGTTCCCATAGTCAAGTCTGCTACTGACGAGGGCCTGGGTGACTGTTCTTCTTGTGTCTGTCGGGATCCACCTGTAGATCTTGCGAAGCATGCAGAGGGTGTTGAAGCAGGAGGATGAGACTGCGTTGACTTGCTTGGCCATGGAGAGCGTTGAGTCGAGGATGACTCCCAGGTTGCGTGCGTGGTCGGTGGGTGTCGGGGCTGCTCCCAGCGTCGTTGGCCACCAGGAGTCGTCCCAGCCTGAGGGGTTGGAGCCGAGGATGAGGACCTCTGTCTTGTCCGTGTTCAGCTTTAGTCGGCTGATCTTCATCCAATCGGCGATGGCCTTCATTCCTTCATGGAGGTTGGATTTGGCGGCGAGGGGGTCCTTGATGAGGGAGAGGATCAGTTGAGTGTCGTCGGCATAGGAGATGATGTTGAGGTCTTGCTGTCTGGCGATGCGTGCGAGCGGGGCCATGTAGATGTTGAACAGTGTTGGGCTGAGGGACGATCCCTGGGGTACGCCGCAGATGATCTCGGAGGCTTCGGATCAGAATGGTGGGAGGCGGACTCTCTGGGTTCTGCCGGCGAGGAAGGAGGTGGCCCATTCCAGGGCCTTGTCTCGGATCCCTGCGTCGTGGAGGCGTGCGCGTAGAGTGCGGTGGCAGACAGTGTCGAAGGCGGCGGAGAGGTCCAGCAGGATGAGGGCTGCGGTCTCACCGTTGTCCAGCAGGATCCTGATGTCGTCGGTGGCGGCGATGAGGGCAGTCTCAGTGCTGTGGTTGCTGCGGAACCCCGATTGGGATGGGTCCAGGATGCTGTTTTCTTCGAGGTATCGGGTTAGTGAGTGGGTGTGTAAGTACTGGTATGGGACTGTGAATGGGTTTGTGAATGGTTGTGTGGGAGTGGGTGTATGCAAGGTTCGATGGGGTGTGAGTGGGTGCGTTAGTGATTCTGTGGATGATGCCATCAGTGATGTCATTTGAGATGTCATCAGTGATGTCATCAGTGATGTCACTTAGTCATGAGTGATGTAATATGTGAGGTCATAAGCAGTGCATTGCGGGGACGCAAGTTATAGTTAGCTCAGCTAACTATAACTGCCAAATTTCACTGGTATTGTACAAGTGAAACCTGAGCCTAACTATAACGTCCCTGTAAACATTGTTTTTTTCAGTGAATTTGTAAGGTTTTTTAAATGCTAATTCCTAACTATAACGTCCCTGTAACCTTTGTTCTTTTTCAGTAAATTTCTATGGTTTTTTAAGTAGCAGTCGCATTTGCAGAGTGGTGGAGAAAGGGGGCTGGGCCTCAGAAAACCTCTCAGGAATCCCACTGTGTAGGTCTTACAGGAAGTGCCAGGAGGGCTTCTTTGCTCCCAAGGTCCCTCAATAGCCAAGGAGACTTCATCCTCCTACTAGTAGTGCGCCAGGAGGCACGTTTTCACAGTGGTGGAATAAGGGGGCGTGGCCTCTGAAGACCTCTTAGCAATCCCGCTGTGCGCGACTCACTGGAAGTAACAGGAGGTGTAGTTGGCCACCAAGGATTTTCTTGTATGATGGCCTTTTGCAGGCCCGTTGTTACACTGGAGACCGGTCCACTTCTGCGGCTCTTATCCTCACATTTACTGGAGCATGAAAGAATCATATCTGAACGAATGCCAGGTTCAAGGGTTCATTATGACATTGCATACTGTAGTATGGCTGCCGCTGTTAGTTTAATTACACATGTATATGATTTTCTTTATGGATAATGCAGTTACTGAAGTTACATCACAATCAGACCGTGTACAATATTTATTTGACTGCACAGTATGCATTATTACATAATCTTACTTTACTTTATATCAAACACCTCCATCAAGGATTGCAGCTAAAATTTCATGATGTAAATGCAGAGAAAAAAACACTTGTTTGGCCTTGACCATGCACAGGAAGTTAGACTGCTTACTACAGTTACAGAAGTGGAGCTTCAACTAGGGTACCTGCTGTCTTGCTGTATGTGCTTCCTGTTGAGATTTAATTTTTGTGACATGGGCATCATGCCAGAATGAATCCTATCCTGCATATTTTTCCAAGAAGAGTCCACCGTTTTGTGCAACCCCTCTACTCAACTGGAGTATACTTTCTACTGGCTAATTAGTAACTGCTACCTCGTTGGGTAAATGTATAGTGCATCTTCTACACTATAGCTGCATAAAGGACACTGAAGAAATGTCTCCAGTGACCCTGTGTGTCTGTAACTTTGCCAAGGCACGGGAAACACGCTGGGGGTCCTTTTAGTAAGCTATCCATCATCTTGAGAAAAGGGTGGGAAGACGTTGTATACCGTCAATGTATATGAGGTGAGGCTTGTATGCATATTTACATACTTCTTGTTTATAAAAGGGCATAAAACGATCACTCGTCTCAGCCGCAGATGACGAGAAAGAACCTCCTTGTTAGAGACACTACATGAGGTATTGAGCGCGAGAAAAGCAAGGATGCAAACACCTCTATCAAGGAATACAGCTAACTTTTCACAATGTAAATGCAGAGAAAAACACTTGTTTGGCCCTGACCATGCGCCTGAAGTTAGGCTACTTAATACAGTTACAGAAGTGGAGCTTCAACTCGGGCCCCTAATGTTTTATAAAACAGGGGAGGGTATGCAGATTTCAGCCACGGGGACCCCATCCCCTGGGGCCTGGCCTCCGTTCTTGGTACCCTGGAGCCACCCAGGGCACCAACTTTCTACTGTTTGGAGGCTCCCCCGCAGTCCCTGCTGGCTCCCCGTCTCCAGCTGGTGCCTGCATTGCTTTGACAAAGAGGAAGCTGCTAATATGCAGTTCCCTCTGTGTAAAAGCAATTAAAAGCAAGAGCATTTTGCATGCTCTTGCTGGTTGAAAGTGAGCACAGTTTTCTTTGGCTTGGCAGCAGTGATAAGCCGTCAAGTCATAGCAAACAGCTTTGTCCTGGGGGTGGGCACCCCGGGACAGGAGCCGGCCCTGGTGGGGTGGTGGTCCCCAGGGCCAGCTATGGCTCCAGTATGGGGGCTGCGAAGGCCCACTCCAATCTTCTGTTTAGCCATGGCGAGGTGGTGGTCCCAGGGGCCGGGGGTCCACTACAGACCCCATCCATTACATTCTTTGAGCCCCAGGAAGGTGGTGGTCCCTGGGGCTGTGGGGGGAAAGCAACCCCCACACTTTGATTGTTAATAGCCATGGGGTGGTGGCAGTCCCTGGGGTGCTGGGGTGCCACCTGAGCACACCCCGCATAGTAAATAAACACTTCCCCAGGGATTTGTTCCCCCTATATCTGGGGGGTCAGGGTATTCCTACCCTGCCCCCTTTTCTTTATTTTTCACCATTTTTGTGGGACTCGTCTTTGTTAGAAATGGGATTTCTGGTTGGCTAGGGCTTGCGTCTAAGCCAGGCAGAAACCACCACTCTAGTCAGGGCAAGGGAGTTAGAAGCTGAAGATAACCCCTGCTCACCCCCTTGGTAGCTTGGCACGAGCAGTCAGGCTTATCCCAGAGGCAATGTGTAAAGCGGTTGCGCAATACACTCACACAGCAGCGACACACTAGGCACACCACAAAATAAAACTCCACACAAGGTTATATAAAAAATAGCCTTTGTATTATCCTAAACACATTAGAATCATAATCACAAATGTACACTGTGCCACCTGGCACTAGGCAATACTTCACAGGGGATTATATACATGACAGGGCCAATCGGGCCGCTGTCAGAACCTTTAGAACACACAAGTAGAAAAACTACTGGTGCATCAGAGGTATCATAAACGTATTATGCATAAATCTTTTAGGCAAAACTTCCTAATATAACATGTTACGCAGAACATAATATCACATCATGTATTAGCATTAGGCATCACATTAGGCATACAGCCTACATTAGTAGTGCACCCCAGTATCACTAGGAAGGTGCACACATCCCTAGGGACTTACGCCACACCAAGACACAAAATGACCCCAGGCCAACTGGCCTTCCACGGGGGCCCGTCTGGGCTGTCCCAACTGCCCTTTTTACAAAGTCAGGGCTAGATAATCATAGGGCCTTCCAACTGGCCCTCTGGCTGCCTTGGCAGCAAAGACAATGTGCGTGATGCACTGGGGGTGGGGGATGCATCTCACCCCTTCCTCGCTATCAAAATAAACATGCCCCCGTCGTTGCAGCTGCCCGCGCTCTCGCGGTGCAGCTGAAAAAATCAGCCTTGGCACCACTGTGCCTCTGAAGCCCCACTCCGGGACTTCTAAACAAAAATGCCCCCTCGTTGCAGCTGCCCGCGCTCTTGCGGTGCAGCTGTGACAGCAAAGAAAGCACTGGCACCAAGAGTGCCTCGGGAGCCCCGTTCACTGGGCTCCCCCTGGTGCACTTGATCGGCACCAACCATGTGCCCTGTTCTGCCCCACTCACCGGGACTTCTCCTTGAAGGCTGAATCCGGCCCTCAACAGGCCGCATTTCAGGCCCCGCTCACGGGACCGTTCCACCTTCGCACGGTCTTCTCCCTGTGACCGGCGATCTCTGGGGACTCGTTTCTCCTTCTCCGAGGCGGGGGGAAGGCAGAAATGGAGCCCGCGAGGCCCTGGCTCAGTCGCTTCACCAGGCCCCACCCACAATCAGGCACGGGCGCCTGACTTCCGTTTTTGCCGATCTTGGCGACTCCTCTGCGCACCAGAAATGCGGGGTAGGCTCCCGCTCCAACGTGCATCAAAAATGCGGGGTAGGCTCCCGCTCCACTGTGCACCAGAAATGCGGGGTAGGCTCCCGCTCCACTGTGCACCAGATATGCGGGGTAGGCTCCCGCTTTACTCCCAGGCAGCGCAGGGGAATCCCCACGGCGCGATTCCCTCGGGACACGTTGCAGCCCAGCGCTGCAGGGCACAAGCGCTCCTCCCGTCCTGGCACCAGCAATTAGGATGTGGCGCTCACGAGGCGCTAGGTCTCAGTCCAGAGAGACAGAGCTTGGGCAAAGCTGGGCCCAGGTAGGCCAGCTCACAGGGCCCTCCAGCAGAGGGGCAGTCCCTCGTGGTGGTTCCTCCTGGGGCCCAGCAGGTACAAACAAGCACCCCAAACAGCAGCACTTTCAAGGGGTCACAGCCCCAATATTTATACTTCATTGGTCTTTGTTCTGCCCTGGCACAGGGCTTGGAAAACCAGTCCCAACTGGTTCTGGGGGGTAGTGAAGCACTTTGTTTACAGTGCTCACTCCCTCCTTTGTCAGGATGGGCTCGGTCCTCAGACACACCACAGGGGGGCGGAGCCAGCATTTAACCAGGCAGGCATAGACCTATTCAGGGTCAAGGGCTACTCCTCCCACTACTCCAAATGCAGATCTGCCCATTCAGCCTAGCGCTGACTCACCCTGCCCCTCTGGAGCCACACACCATCCCAGCCCCTGTCACTCCAGAGCCAGACATGCAATACACATCAGGCAGGCAAAGACACATAGCACACAGAAATGCCAACTTCTAAAAGTGGCATTTCTAAAATAGTGATCATACATCTGCGCACACCATTACGGAGCATTTATTATCACTATTCCAAACATACCAAACTTGACCACACTGCTCCTCTCATATCAGGAATTACCACTGAAACACTTATCAGGGAATCCCCAATGCATTCCTATGAGAGGGCAGCCTCACAGCAGTGAGAAACCAAAATGGTTGTTTGTCACTACCAGGACATGTCACACACTTAAGGTACATGTCCTACCTTTTACCTACAATGCACCCTGCCCATAGGGCTAGCTAGGGCCTACCTTAGGGGTGACTGACATCTAGTAAAAGGGGGGTCACAGACGTGGCAACCACTTTGCGTGCCACGTCACAGCGGCAGTAAAACTGCGCGCACAGGCCCTGCAATGGCAGAGGCCTGAGACAGGTTTGAAAGGCTACTTTTGTGGGTGGCGCAATCAGCGCTGCAAGCCCACCAGTAGCATTTAATTTACTGGCCCTGGGTATCTGAGATACCACTTTACAAGGGACTGACAGGTAAATTAAATACGCCAAACAGGTGTAGACCAATCTTACCATGTTTACCACATAGAGCACATGAACTTTACACTGGACAGCAGTGCTAGAAGTGCCCAGACTCCTAAAACCACCAACACCAGGCCAGAAAAAAGACTAGGAGGAAGGCAAAAAGTTCAGGGATGACCCTGCAAAAAGGGCCAAGTCCAACAGTCTTCAAGCCAAGTCCCAAGATGACTGCCAACACTTCCTGGTCGAAGAGTTGGCAGCCAATCAAATTTTAATAGGATCCACAAGTTCACTTCAAGGACTCGCGTCCCCAGATATCTATATTTTTAAAACTTTCATATCTCTGAAACTACCAAAAGGATTTACACCAAATCACAAAAAGCAAGCTCTCTGGACCAACATCTAGCTTTCTGCCAAATTTGTTGTAATTCCATTCAGCAGTTCTGGGCTGTAGTCATGTTAAAAAAATGAAGAATTCCCATAGTTAGTTTTGGGACCCCCTTTTCTCTTGGTCCCTCTTGACGGATCACCCCATCATGTCAGTAGTTGTATGGGTCTGTGAATGGGTATGTGAGTGGTTGTGTGGGTATGTGAGTGGGTATATGAAAGGTTGTAGGAAACCACCTCTCTGTACAGTGCACTAAAATGAAGTACACTGTGTAGAGAGTATGAGAAATCCCAAAAGGCAGGTAGAGGTAAAAGTAGATAATACTAACTCTCTTTTTGTGGTAGTGTGGGTGAGCAGTTAGGCGTATCAGAGGGTAGTGTTAAGCATTTATTGTACTCACAGAGGCAGTAAACATACTGAAGAATAAATCTGACACCAATTTGCAAAAAAAGGGTTAGTTTTTATAAACTTTTTAAGACCAGAAACACAGTTCTAAGGTAAGTACTTTGGGAGTTACTATTTTAAAGTTCTGGAAATATATCACTTTTGTGCGCAATTACACACCATAGAAAACAATGGAGAAAACGAAGAAAAAAGCATAGGAATTTAGGTAATGCTTTCACAAAGTTCACCTTCTCGTTCTAGGTCTATATCATGACCAGGTCCAAAGTTCCAGCAGGAGAAGTTTGGGAGCATCCCAGATCAGTCAAGAGCAGAGGTGCTGAGGTCTTGGAAGCTCCTGTGCAAAGACGTCACTTGAAAAAGCACTGCACAGAGGGACTGACAGGTAAGTCCGGTGGGTCTCCTTGGCGGGAGGAGGAGCTAGGGCCTGGGGACCCTGGGAGTCAGGCTGGTTGGTCGGTGCTGAGGCCAGTGGGGCCTAGTGCAGAGCGGATAGGTCAGCCAGGCTTCATGTGTCTTGAGGTCCTTGCGGTCAAGAGCATGCAACTTGGAGAGGTGATCTCAGGACAGCTGGGCCACTAAGGAAGTGGGTCTCAGGTGCCTCAAAGTCCCTCGATGGGTGCTTGCTTCTGGTGCTTCAGGAGTCTGAAGTGGACTCTTCTTTTTGGTGTTTGCATCTTGGGGTCTGGTACTCCAGGTATTCGTACGGCGTGGCTCGGGTTGGTCCTGGTGCCTCCAAACTTTATGGTGAGGTAGATCTGACCCTATGGAGCTGTTGCAACTTTTCTTGCTTCAGTGCTGAGTCAAGGTTGTCAGGGAGCAGAAAGTCGACAAACTGAACTTCACGGGATTGGTGCCTCTGGTGTGCAGAGGAGTGATAACTTCACTCTAAGGGAGCTACACAGCAATTTCTTGAAGGCTGGAGGTGCTCCGGGGTTCTTTGAGTCATTTCAGGTTTCAGGACGACACAGTAGCAGCGATTGTCAAGTCCTGGGAACAGCAGGCAGGGTTTGGTACCTTTTGCTTCTGCAGCAGGGCTTCAGTTCTTGAACAGTGGGTCTTATTTGTCCTGGTATTCTCTTGTCCATCTAATCTGATGTTCAGGCCTCGTGGTGCCACCTAAATACTGAATTTAGGGGCATTACAAGGGAAGACAGGTAGCAGCCAATGGGCTACCTCTCTTTAGAATGTCTACACCCTCTAGTGACCACTTTCTTTGGGAAGAGGCACTACCCTAGCCCTGAGAGGAGGGGTTCACATTGCCTGCCCCATCCTACGGCTCGTGTAGGTTAAGTGAGGACCCTCCTCCTAATGTAACTAATTTTACCAACTTTCCTCCCACCAAAAGTGGAGCAGGGAAAGGAGCTTAGCCTCCCCCAATATCTGGAGGTTCCTGGATTGGATTTCAAATCCGGCCTTGTGTTTGAAGCTTTTCACCCAGAAAGGCCATCCTGTCCTGGAGGAGGTGTGAAAAACTGCTGCCCAGAGCAGGCTTTGTCTCTGTCCTCTGAGGGCTCCGACTCTCACCCATTAGGGTCAGAAACATGTCTCGTAGTGGCAGGCTGGCAAAAACAAGTCAGGATCCACACCAGTGATTGGTAGGTTTTTCAGGGGACACTCTAAAAGGGTCTCCCGTGTGAACTTATCAATAATTCCAACACTGGAATCCGGGAGGATTTATTAAGACAAGATGTTTGGTACCAAACACCTTTGAAATCAGTGAAATCATCAAGGAGCTAGGAAACCCATGTGGACAAGTATCAGGCCCATGTACACTTTATGGCTTCTCTGTGCACTTACAACATATCAGAATGGACTGGACATTGTAGGGGCATATCTGCTCATGCTGATATTCCCACACATAGTATTTAGGGCACCTTGCCTTAGGGATAAAGGTGTGCAGTAGGGATGACTTACCTATATTCCATGCAGTGTATGGAAGGCATGGCACACATGGCTGTGTGCAATGTCAACTCTTCGTATTGGCTTGGCAGTTCGGGCTGGACTGTTCCCATGAGTCACAGGGTCAAGAGTGATTTGCATATAGCTGGGTCTGATCTGGGGTGGCGAAGTGAGCTAAAGAACGATGATAGATTCAACCCAGATCTGTGACTGGGGGTGAGTGACTGAAAAGTTTCAACGCTCCATCCATCATCTCCTTGTGTTTGCTTTGTTCACTCTAAGTTGGCAGGGTATGCCCAGAAGTGGGCCCCTTGATCACTTTGCCACTGGATTCAAGCTAACCTGGCTGATGAGGGGTGTTACCCCGAACCCGGTCACAGGATGCTTGTTTCCGGTCTAGGGAAGACCTGGCTTGGCAGTTCGGGCTGAACTGTTCCCATGAGACACAGGGTCAAAGCTGATTTGCATATAGCTGGTTCTGAACTGGGGTGGCGAAGTGAGCTAAAGAACGATGATGGATTCAATCTAGATCTGTGACTGGAGGTGAGTGTCTGAAAAGTTTCAACGCTCCGTCCATGATGTCCTTGTGTTTGCGTTGTTCGCACTAAGTTGGCAGGGTATGCCCAGACGTGGATCCCAAGCTCACTTTTCCACTGGATTCAAGCTAGCCTGGCTGATAAGGGGTGTTACACCAAAACTGGTCCCAGGATGCTTGTTGCCGGTCTAAGGAAGACTTTGCTTGGCAGTTCGGGCTTCACTGTTCCCATGAGGCACAGGGTCAAGACTGATTTGCATATAGCTGGGTCTGCACATGGGTGGCAAAGTGAGCTAAAGAATGATGATGGATTCAACCCAGATCTTTGAATGGGGGTGAGTGTCTGAAAAGTTTTAACGCGCCATCCATCATCTCCTTGTGTTTGCTTTGTTCGCCCTAAGTTGGAAGGTTATGCCCAGACGTGGGTCCCTTGCTCATTTTGCCACTGGATTAAAGCTAGCCTGGCTGATGAGGGGTGTTACCCCGCAACCAGTCCCAGGATGCTTGTTTCTGGTCTAGGAAGACCTGGCTTGGCAGTTCGGGCTGGACTGTTCCTATGAGGCACAGGGTCAAGACTGATTTGCTTATAGCTGGGTGTGAGCTGGGGTGGCGAAGTGAGCTAAAGAACGATAATGGATTCAACCCAGGTCTGTGACTGGGGGTGAGTGTCTGAAAAGTTTCAATGCTCTGTCCATCATCTCCTCGGGTTTGCTTTGTTATGTTATGTTAAGATGTCGTGTAAAGCGCGCAGCTGCCCCAGCAAAGGGGCGTCCCAGCGCTAAGAGCAATGATAGCAGCTAGAAGCATGAGTCCGGCCTGGCAAAGAAAAATAAGGGTCAAAGGGTGTCAAAATGACAGAAGACAGCGCAGAAAGCCTAATGAGGGAACAGGTGGGTTTTTAGTGCTTTTCGAAAAGCCAAATGGTTGTCTATACTCCGGATGTGCAACGGAAGGCCATTCCACAGCTTAGCTGCCAATACGCGGAAAGAACGCCCACCTGCGCGGGCCCTCTTCACTCGAGGAATCGATGCCAGCTGCTGGCCTGCAGAACGTAGCTGATGCGCGGGAATATAGGCGGAGAGTAAGCCCGATAATATCCCGGAGATAGGATACGCCCTAAGTTGGAAGGGTATGTCCAGACATGTGTCCCTTGCTCACTTTGCCACTGGATTCATGCTAGACTGGCTGATGTTACCCCGAAACTTGCCCCAGAATGCTTGTTTATGATTTAGGGAAGACCTGGCTTGGCAGTTTGGGCTGGACTGTTCCCATGAGGCACAGGGTCAAGACTGATTTGCATATAGCTGGATCTGAACTGGGGTGGCGAAGTGAGCTAAAGAACGATGATGGATTCAACCCAGATCTGTGACTGGGGGTGAGTGACTGAAAAGTTTCAACACTCCGTCCATCATCTCCTTGTGTTTGCGCGGAACTCTTCGTGTTTCCCTGCACCAAGACATGCAGCCTCTAATGACAGAGTGCATAGCCTTGGTGAGGGGTCCCTGGGGTGGAAAAACCAGTGCTGCAGCCCCAGAGAACCCTCTTCAGTATCCATGCCCTGGGTACCAGGTGTACCATTTACTAGGGACTTACAGGGGTAACTGAAGTTGTGCCAATTGTTGTACAGTTTTTGGGAATGAGATCTGGCACTGCGGACCTGATTAGCAGGGATCCAATGCACTTACAGTTCGAAATCACATCAGCCAAAAAGTGGGGGCTAATCATGTCAAAAGAGGCACTTTCGTACAGAGGTTGAATGGGGGTGTGAGGGGTATGTGAGTGGTTTTGTGGATAATGTCATCAGTGATGTCATTTGAGATGTCATTACTGATGTCAGTAGTGATGTTACTGACCATGTCATGAGTGATGTAATATGTGAGGTCATAAGCAGTGCATTGTGGGGCGTTAGTTATAGTTAGCTCAGGTAACTATAACTGTTGAATTTCAATGGTGTTGTACAAGGGAAATCTAAGCTTAAGCATAATGACCCTTTAACCTTTTCTTTTTTCAGTGAATTTCTAAGGTTTTTTGAATATTTATTTCCTAACTATTACATCCCTGTAACCTTTGCTTTTTTCAGGGAGTTTCTAAGGTTTTTTTATGTTATTTCCTAACTATAATGTCCCTGTAACCTTTGGTTTTTTAGTGAATTTTCAGAGGGTTTTAAAAAAATGTTTTCTAAATGTAACCTGTAACCTTTGAGAGTGGGTGCGTAAGTGGCTGCATAAGTCGGTGAGTGGGTGTGTGAGTGGATGCATAGGTGGGTGACTGTGTGTGTGAGTGGTGTGTGGGTCTGTGAGTGGGTGTTTGAGAGTCTGTATGGGCATGTAAGTGGGTGTGAGAGTAGTTTGGAGGGTGTGTGAGTGAGTGGATTTGTGAGTTGGTGAGTGGGTGTGAGTGGCTGCATGGGTCTGCGAGTGGGTGCATGAGTAGCTGTGTGGGTGCATAAGTGGGTTTGTGAGTAGCTGTATTGGTCTGTGACTCAGTGTGTGAGTGATTATATGGGTCTGTGAGTGGGTGTTTGAGTAGCGGTATGGGTGTATGTGTGAGTAGCTTTGAGGGTATGTGAGTGGGTGTGTGAGCAGCTGTGTGTGTTTGTGAGTGGCTGTATGAGGCAGTGTGTTGGTATGTGAGTGGCTGTATGGGTCTGTGAGTAGTGTGAGAGGGGCTGTATAGTACAGTGACTGGATGTGTGAGTACAGTATGAGTGTTTGAATGGGTATATGAGTAGTTTTGTGGGTGTATGAGTAGCTGTATGGGTCTGTGAGTTACATACTACTAAGGTGGATAGGTCAGGGCCAAATGGGCGATGCCTCCAGGTCATTTTGCACTTTTGCATACTGGTAGTCTTTTTAAAAGGAGAACCATGGACTCTGCTCTCACCAGGAGAGTCCAAGAAAAAACCTACTTGTCACAGTCACTACAGATTGTGCTCCAATAGATCAATGATGCATTCACCTTCACCAAGAATTTCAGATCGTTTTTCAATGTGGAATTGCTGAAAAGACACACTGGCTTTTCCTGTGCCAAACCCGCTGAGGTTCAATTTCTGTGAAATGAGCATCAGTGCCAGAACGGAACCTCATCTGCCCGTTTATACAAAGAGACCACAGTTTTGCACAAAATGTCTTCCCAATTGGAGTACTTTCTACTGGTTAATTAGTAAAGTGCTATCTTGTTGAGTAAATGTCTAGTGCGTATTCTACACTACAGCTGCGTAATGGACAATAAGGAATTGTCTCCAGCGACCTTGTGTGCATTTCGGCAATGTGATTGTTCCTTATGCATCTTCATCCAGAAATCTGTGATAACATGAATGTTCCTATAGAGAAACAAATGAGACTACATAGAGGTGAATTTCCACCAAACAAGGGTACTTCCTCTTAACTGTATAAAGCAAGTGCTTCTTTGTTTGGGGGAGATTTCATCATATTCCTCTGCATCAAGAATACTTCACCAAACCTGGCTGGAAACATGCTGGGGGTGGCTTTTGATAAGCTGTCCATCATCCTGGCAAAAGGTGGGAAGACTTTTGCATACTACTTACTTGGATGGGGCGGGGCCAAACGGGTGGAGCTTGCAGGTGATTTTGCACATTTGCCTACTCATAATAATTTAAAGGGGAGAGGGGGCCATGTGGCCCCCTCCCTGGACTGATTTTGGCCCCAGAGACCCCATCCTCTGTGGCCCTGCCAATTACTGGAAAGTGAAGTGGGCCGTGCGATCTCCCCTCTCCAGGCCGCAAATTTTGACCCAGGGTCCCCATCTCCTGGGGCCCAGCAAACTAAGGCTGCGTGCCCTGGTGCCCACTCAGGGCACCCAGTATGCTACATTGAGGATACCGGTGGGAGCCTCAATGCCCTGCGGTCCCTGCAGGCTTCCCGCCTCCAACAGGAGCCAGGATTTCTCCTGCACATAGGGAGCAGCCACGTGTGCTGCTCCCTGCGTGCAGGAGCAATCCTTTCACCTCTTTTCTGACAGCGAGCAGGAACACAGATTAAAAGTCCATTTTCAGCAGATGGGAGCAGTTTTCCTGCTTCCGCCTGCTGGGAGTGGACTTACAGTCCACTCCCAGCAACAACAAAGAAGTGACTCAAACAGATAAATTCACCAAAGAACAAAAATATATTTCCACTACAATGTTTCAGCTTCTGCTTTCTTAAGTAGTACAAGATGGTTTGCTCAGTGGCTGCACAGATGGCACAGCTGAATTTTCAAAAAGCATCATAAGTGAAGATTCTATTTGGAATGTGGAATCAATGCAGTCCTGAGAGCTCTTGAGATATGTAGCAATCAGGTGGTATTGTCAGTAATGTTCAGTCCATCTGGATGCAGTGATTTTAAACGGTACATCCAGAAGTTTTCTCTGGAGTCCAGTAGTTTTTCCTTTCAGACATGTTCCACAGGGAAAATCTTCAAATCTGATAGTAAATGATCCACAAGGTTAAAATGATTAACTACACGCTGGTCAATGTTCTTATTAATTATTGCCAATTTGTGGTTCCTGAATCGTGTACGGAGGTCATTCACTGTTTGGCCTACATATTTTTTTACAGCTTTGGCGTTGCACTGAATCACATAAATAATACATTTTGAGCGACATGTAAGATGCTGTCTTATTCCATAGGTCCTTCTCGTAACAGAACTAGTTACTGATGATGTTTGCAAAAGGTATTCACACGTGATGCACCTTTTAGAGTCACAGCAATGAACCCCTGCATTTGTTACAACTTGCTTGAGTTCAGCTCTCACAATAAGAGATCGTAAAATGGGAGCTCTACGGTAAGCAATGACTGGCGGTTTTGGAAAAACCTTTTACAATTTTTCACAAGTGGACAGTAAGGGAAATGTTTTTTGCATTATATTTCTGTAGTTGGGAGCTGATGGATGATAGTCAACCACAAATGGAGTTCTATCATTTTTGTTTCTGCTGTTGGCATTCCAAATAAGTGCTTCCCTGGGCAACTGCAAAGACTTGTCAATTTGTTGCTGTATGATATGCAGAGGATAGCCTCTCCTTTTAAATAATGTAGCAAGCTCCTGTACATGGTCTTTACAGGTGTCCTCATTGCTACAGATGCGTCTTATTCTGAGTGCTTGGCTGTAGATGATGCTCAGTTTAGTGTGGTGTGGGTGACATGAAGTCCAGTTTAGATACAAATGAGCATCTGTTAGCTTGTGGTACAGATCAGTTGTCATTTTTTGTTCATGAATGGTGAGTAGCACATTGAGAAAAGGGAAATGATGCTTCTGTTTAGTATTGCGGCTGGTAAATTTGATGGTCGGATGGATATTGTTAATATAAGCTGTACAATGTTCCAATGTTCTACTTCCTGCATTCCATATTATAAATATGTCATCAATGTATCGTAGCCATACCAGTGGTTTGATGCTAGAAGTCGCAAGTATACAGTTCTCTAGTTTGCCCATGAAGATAGTTGCATAGGATGGAGCCATCCGAGTGCCCATGGAAGTCCCTTGTATCTGCAGATAGTGTTTACCATTGAAGGTAAAATTGTTGGATTTAAGGATAACTATTGCAAAGTTGGTAAGCACATTTGTTGATGGCTTTTTCACAGTTCTTTTATTAAAAGCTTCAGATAATGCCATTGTTTTTTGTTTTTTTGGTGTATCGAGCCAATGTATTTGACTGAGATTGATTATCCCATGGTACATTTTGGGTATGATACAGGGTTTTGTACATTGACACATATAAGTAATTTGGTGAAGGTTGTCATCACAAATTAATTGGGGAATGTATATATTGGATCTGAGTCATGAAGATTATAATTAAAATACGCCAGCGTGGACAATTTTGTTGTTGTGGTCAATTACTGTTTGCTCAAAGGCTTTTTCAGATGTAATAATGGGCAAACAGTGGACCTATTATCACACAATGGTGCCCATATACACAACTCACAACTTACTCTCTATTTTCGGAATCAACACCCAATACCCCTTAACTTAGGGAAAACAGTGGATCCTTGTCAGTTAATACATGTTCCTACAACCTTTCTTAACATGGCACTGTAGTTAGTTTCATAGACTTTATTCCATCCTAGGTTGTCCCACTAGGTTATTATTGTCTTTTTCTGCAGAACTTACAAGCACCACACTGACATTTTTCTTGTTTAGGAAGATAACAACCTCATACAAAATCTGACTTTCAAACCATCTACTAAAACTGTTATTGTAAGTATTTGTCTAATGCTCTCTGACACATTCACTCTTGGTAAGTCATAGGAGTTTAGGAATCTTACTTAGTCCCTTATCATATCATACAGGAGCTTTAAACACTGATCCTCAAGGCAATCATGCTTCATGGTGCCCTTCTTACTGGACTACTAATGACTGTATGTCCGAAGTAGCCACAAACAAAGGTATGGCTACTACTGCTCTTTTTATGCAAGATTTGTATTAATCTCACAAGCTAGTGAACAGGGGTTCCACTTGTTTTGCTCATCACTACAGTCTCTATACCTATCTCCAAAATTAGATCTATGGGTCATGCTTTCTGCTGCATCGCCATATCCAATAAACTCACACGGCACAGTGGGCATTCATATGCCTACGTACTCCTTTTTTATTTGCATGACACTAGAGATACAACCAGATGTATGGGTTTGCTCCTTTTACTTTTAACAACTCAGCATCAAACATCACTGTATTGGTCTTCTTACCAATACTTGTTTCAATGCCTTGAATAAGTCCTATGGGGAAATATGTGTTGGCTTCATAAGATGACAACAGAAGTGAAAGGGACTACAAAACCTGTCATCACTTGCAAATTGAATAACGGCCTTTGTCAGACATTGGCCAAGATATTATTGTGACCTGATTGTACTATGCTTGCATAACTTGCTATATATTGTAAAATATTTAACAAATAATGAATGCTTATTGGTGTCATATATAATAAACAAGATCACCTGCATGAACTATGTGAACACATTTTACATTATGATTTGCATTCTAAGGCCTTGTGCTGTGCTCCAGACAAATATCGGAATTGTAAGCCAGTGATATTCTTGTCATCACTCACTGCACACATTCTAGAGTAAAGGTGTAGTCTGTTGCAGCACCAATCAGACATAACTTTGACTTACTTTGTGTATCATAAAACTAGTGACTGTAATGTAGGAATGTGCAGTAATTCTTTACCACTGCTACCGCTGTAATGTTACGTGGGTGGAGTAGCTCCAACTCCAATTTCCCATCCATGCCTGTGATCGGATTTGGAGGGAAAAAGTGTCTCCCTTAGATTTTTTTGTCACACATGCCAAAAAGTGGCATTCTTCTCTGTATATCATGTCTCTTCCATTCACACTCAAAACTCATCTAAATTAAAAGGTTTGCCTTTTTTCATTCCTAGACCTATGCATTACTTTGAAATAGAGACCCTGCTGCCAATATCAGGATGATCTAGATTTCTTCATGGATTACTAATTTTGTAGATGATTCAACACATGCTACTAAATGGTATATTGCTGTCTTTTTATTTTGGTTACATGTGCCCCTACTAATAGACACTGACCGTATTCAATCAATAGGGCGCACAACTGTAGTAAAGACTTTTAAAGTGGTGATTTGAAGATATAAAAGCACATTTCCTCAGTAATTAAATACAAAACTCTTTTGCATGCCATATTTTTTATTTTTCGTGTCATAAGTTCAGTGAATGAGATAGTAGGTCATTAGAACATTCATTTCTAACAGTTAGATTAATTTTAGTTTGAATGAGAATTGGTTAGAATTAAATTCTTTCAATCCCATTAGTATGAAATTGCACTTTTACATGGCATTTGCAAGTAATATGAACCAATTAGTATGAACTGGAAGTTATCAGAACTCTAGATAGATTCACAAAAGTGGAATCCTTATGCCTTGTACAATTTGGTACCGTTTTTCATTTAATCGTTGTTGGAAATGGCCCTTTAAACAGAGTCACCCTCAAACTTTTTGCCTTTCTCCTACCCTTTTTGCTGAAATCTTTTTGGTGGCCTTAGGTTTCTGTGCACTTTAACCCTGCCAACCAGTGCTTAAATGCTTCTGCTCTCTTCCTAAAACATGGTTTGATTGACTTATCCACAATTGGCATATTTAATTTCTAACCTATATGTCCCTACTAGAGTGCACTACATGTGCCCAGGGCCTGTAAATTAAATCCTACTAGTGGGCATGCAGTACTGATTGTGTCACCCACTCAAGTAGCCCTTTAAACATGTCTCAGGGCTGCCACTGCAGAGCTTGTGTGTGCAGTCTACACTTCCATGTCGACTTGGCATTTAAAACCGTCTGCCAAACATTAAACTCCCCATTTTATTACATATAGGTCACTCCTAAGGTAGTCCCTAGGTAGCCCTTGGGGCAGGGTGCTGTGCAATCTAAAGGTAGGACATGTACTTTTAAGTTTTGCATGCCCTGGTAGTGAAAAACACCCACATTCGTTTTTCACTACTATGAAGCCTAACCCTCTCATAGGTTAACATTGGGAATTCCTTATTACACTTCATAAGCTGTCATTCCTGGTTGAGGAGTAGATCTAATTAAAGAAGGGGGACTAGATCTCTCATGTTTCATATTACAGTAATGGTAATGATAAATCCTCTTTACTGATAAAATCAAATTTATCATTACCCTTTTAAAAATGATGCTTTTAGAATGATGGCATTTTTCTGCTGTTAGACCTGTGTTCTGCAGCCGGTCTCCAATACACGTCTGGGGTGGGTGATACCTGGAATTTGTGAATTACCTCTAGACAGCCACACAAAAAGGAAGCTTACGTGTGACTGAGTGGCCATCCATATCCTGATGGGTCATCCTGAGCACGATGGAAGGGAGGAGCTGACACATACACATGAATAGACTGTGTCCTGTCCCTACACAAAGGGCTGTGTAGCCCCCTGAAGTGAGTCTGGAGCCAGGGCTGTTGAAGAAGGATCTCTGTGCACTTCAAAGCCCCTCTTTGAAGACCCCCCCACTTCAAAGGCACCAGTGGGTATATGAACAAGACTTCTGACTCTACCCCTTCTGTACACTGCTGGACCTGTGAAGAACTCCGCCAGGAGGAAGGACTGATGTGTTGCTACAAGACCTGCCATTGTACTGGATTGCTGCTCTGGAAGAACTGCTTTTCTGCTTTGCTGCCCTGCTGTCTGCTACCCTCTGCCCTGCCTGAGGAAGGACTCGACCCATCTCACTTGAACCCAGAGTGACTCCAAGGGCTTTCTGGCTTGGCCACTGCTCTAGTCTCAGGGACAACAAAGACATAAAATCATCCTGCAACATCACCTGGACTTTGCTTGCTGCAAATCTTGCCCTGCCAAGTGGTGCCAATCCAGTCCTGGGGCCTTGGCCGTGGGTATAAAGTATTGCATCTGCATCAACTACGTTGCGCCAATTGGAAACTGCACATCTCTCTCAACGCTGACGCAGCGCTGCTGCTGCATTGACCAGAGACATTGCATTACCGACTGCGTAATGCATCGTCTCAAGTTTCTGACACAACTCCGACTTTGCGTGGCTCTGCGCCAATGCATCGCCTTCAATCCTATCGTTCGACGATGACACGTCCCCTCTTTAATCCCCTCATCTCGACTCCGTCTACAACGCGTCTAAGATACTTTTCAACAGGCCAAGGCTGGTCCCTGTATCTAGCCCGCAGTCCATCGTGGTCAACCTGAACTTTTGGATTTACCCCGGTCAAGCGCGACCAGATGGCCCCAGTTGACGCTTTATGCTTTCAAGCACTACAATTTAACTTAATCTTTGAAAATTCATAACTCCTTCTCTGATTATTGGATTTTGTTGTTTTGGTCTTGTTTGTTCATAAAAATATAAGCTATTTATCAAAACTGGTGTGGAGTCTTTTCATGGTGTTTTAACTGCATTACTGTTTGAAGCCTTGCACAAATACTTTACATATTGCCTCTTAAGTTCATCCTTCCTGCTCTGTGCCAAGCTACCAGAGAGTGAGCGCAGGTTAATTTATGTTGTGTATGAGAATTACCCTGACTAGGATTGTGTTTCCTGCTTGGACAGGTTGCATACCTCTACCTACCAGAAACCCGAATTCTAATAATCGCTTTTCATATACATCAATTTTAGAGCTAACAGATGGAAAGTAGATGTATATCTTAGCATTTTATTAAACTAATAACCTATTACACTTTACAATCTTTTTGCTTGAAAGACCATATTTTCCTGCAAAGTAAGAGAGTGAGAGAGAGAACATCTATACAAAAGGGTCTCTGAAGAGAAGGTTACAGAATCACCATTAATTTCTGTGCAACGACAATGTATGCACAGGTTCAAATTGTTCAACTTTACAAAGGGCATTTTAAACTCACAGGCCAAGTGGAGAATGGTCAATGTACCATTTGATAAAAGTGAATGAGTGTTCAGAAAGTATTTGAGAGCATATATACATTCCCAATCAGATCGGCATTCTGTTGAGAAAAGAAAGGATTCTCATTATTTTTTACTATTTACAAAAAATGAATATAATCTTAACTCTGATTTTTAGAAAATCACTTTGAACAAAATTACATTTAAAGGAGTGGCTATAAGAACAAGCATTAGAAATGCAATAGGTCTCGTTTTGTTTTGAGTTTGAGCTATTGGCATAGCTCAACAGCAATAAGCACTAGATTGTTTTCCTCCTGGTGATCTTTTAGAGTTATACAATAAAGCTTGCAAGTTATGGCTGAACATATAACAACAGCAATGACAAATGTAAAAGTGATATTAGATATGATCATTACTTAAGCAGTCAGGCCAATCTGCTGTGATTCACTATAGATGTTCTATGAATTTTCTGAAAGAGGAAAACAGATGTGATGTTTACGTTAATGGCACATACAGTTTAAAGCTCTAATCCACCAAGATCATACAACTTTTCCACAGAACTTGGGAAAATCCCTCCAATTCTATGTTTAAATTCACTTAGCTCCCATGTAACATATTTAAAAAGCAGGGTGAAAAGTGCATGAACACTCCATACATTTGGGTGGGGAATGCATTTACCACAAAATAAGGAATCTCTAATTTGATCCTATACTCAGTTTTTTTCAAGATGAGTTCACCTTATTAATTAGCATGTATGTACCCCAATGTATGTACAAACCGAGGAAAGATCACGATAAGTAGCGCTCAATGATGCACTGGGACAAAACACTTCAAATCAATTTATGAAACTGATCTCTTCCACGCTTAGGCTTCTGAGGTCTATTGACCCATCTTTCCTGTTAGAGAAACACATGTTTGCCAAAGAATTAAGCCAGCCACTGTCATCCATGTACTATTAAGGCTACCCAAAAGTACAGGAAGGTCTAGCAAGTCAGATTCCCTCCTTCCTTACTCTGACAGCAACTGACAGTGAACTGAGTAGAACGAAAACACAGAGGGCATACATGCAGGCAGCAGAAAGGGGAGATGTTGCACAAACCTGTGAGCGCATATCTGTATGTGATTTTTCTGAAACACGATTGCTACAATTTGAGGTGGCTGGGCTGCAATGCTGTGAAAAAAAAGAATATCAAATGGGGTCCAATGTTTACCGCTTTGTTACAGCACTGGTATTCGGCTTCCAACTTGGGGTGGTAAATAATGTCCCAACGTTAGCTCTTTATACCCATGGGGGTTCAAATGACTACATATTATATGCTTACATTCTAACCCATTTCAGTTAGCAGCTACTAAATTCCAATCCATAATTGTAAGTATACAGGTATAATACATGTATGCGTATCTATTAGTGTAATTTGTGTAGCACTGTCACTCCGACATGAAATACCTAAAACATGTTTGTGCTCAATTAATAATTATCACTACTAAGTCACAATTGGTACTTTTTTATATGAATCTTGGACGGATGAACTACTGTGTTGGCCCTACTGGGGTGTGGCATTGGGAATGATCGTCAGACCTCTTGAGAGACAGTGGAGCTGAACCCACTGAGTCAACTTTAAAAGTTAAAGGTGAATAACGTAATCAATCCGTTCTTACGGGTTCTTTTTCATAAAGCGGAAACATCTGTACCAGGTTGTGTCACACCGGAAAGCACATTTCTCTGCGTAAATTCACTTCTCTTCCGTTACAGACATCAGGAATAGTACCTGCAGTTTGAACCGCTGCACCCCCTTCTCCATCTTGCGCAACGCCTCGTCCCTCCGCCGCCGGGCCCTTTCCATTTTCTTCAGGATTTTCTTCTTCCTCGTCCATTTATGCAGAGCCAGGGACAGAGCGGAACAGCAGACTAGGGCAGAGAGCACGAGGGGGTCCACGAGCAGGTCAGAGAGGAGTGCGCGCACCCTCTCTGGCACCGTAGACACGAGCCCCTGCATGAGCCCTGCAGTCAGTGCGCCCGGCTCTACAGACTGTCATGTGCCTCTGACCAGCAAAGGGGAAACTATTTCAGAGCTGCACAGCGCAAGACCTGTTCGGAGGGGAAAGCGCCCGCTGAGTGCACTTGGCACCTCCCGTTCGCCACAGTTAGTGCTGATGCAATAAGGTAAACAACCGAGCAGATGATATGCTGTAATGATAACCTCTTGAACTCACAACGATTTGCATTCATGGACGAAAGCTTTTTGCCCGGAGGAGTTCCTTTGACGTCACTAACACGTGAGAGGCAAACTAAGGTACAAAGTGCACTTTGCACTAGACGGGGAAGGGATTACATTTTAAACGCCCAGGATTTTTTTTTAATTGTATCGAATATCGGAGTTAACACTTATACTCTGACAACGATAACATTCTGTCGCCGCAGTTGTGAACCAACCAGATCGACCGCCAAGGGCGTGAATTGAATATCCGTGTCAAACCCATACGCCCGTTAGAGCTGCATCGGAGGGAGCATTCAACATTCACAAGCATTTGCAATGCAATAGGTCTCGCATTTACGTGAGTTTAAGTTAATGGCATTGTAAATGACAATGCCTTTATTTATGTTTTAAAACCCAAAACATAAATAAAAGGCATTGCCATTTACAATGTAGTCTGGAATATTGAGTGTGGAATCTTGAGTTACCAGAATTCGGAAGCCAAAATGGGACTGAAAATTATTAAGGAGGGTAATGCTGTAGCAAAGTGTAAACTGAGACACCACAATTAATGCTGGTAAACACCCATCTTTTCTTTTCCGGACCACAACCACCCAATGATAATATAAATAAATATATATATATATATATATTGTCCAATGAGGTGGCTACATATATCTATCCCGCACCCACTGAAAATATGCGACAGGGAAGGATACATTTATGCCGCAGGGTTAACTAAACAATGTGGCAAGAGAATGCTAAAGTATAAAATGCATTTCGACAGTATTATTGCGTTATTTTGTCTTTTTCACACGTGTTAACACTGGCTGGACTAAGGACACCTGCTTAACACTCAAATACAGCAAAAAGCACACTAATTTTCAAACGATCTTTTACTTTGTCACTTCTTTTAAGTCTTGCCTACAAACAGCTTTAACTGCGTGTTTAAAAATAAACCTATTGTAAACAATACAGAGTGGGCTTTAGATCGACCCATTGCCCATGGTTCGATGGCCTTCTTGTGCATCTCAGCAAGGTTTCTGTACCTTTGGTAGGTTTTTGTTGCCATGCAGACTGGAAAAAGTGTTCTATTTGTCCTATTCCTTCCTCCCAAAGCCCCCATAATAAAGAGGGAAGCTTTATATTGTGCTGTGGCAATACCCTCTCTTACCCACCAAACAGGCTTTCAAAGCACAGACAAGGAAATGTAACCACTTCAGTAAGGTAGAGCCCAGCAGTGCCATGTTAGAGCCCGCAATTCTGTGGCCTAACCACCTCCTGGCTAAACAGCCTTGCCCACGGAGAATCGAAGCCATGAAACGCTTGTGAGGTGACAAGAAGATATGTTGTGAAACCTACCAAGTGTAACAACAGATGTGGACACTCATTCAGCACATTATCAGTTTCCACAGCAGCGACACCATAAACAATCAGATTCTTAACATGATTTATTATTAATTTATTATAATGTTGTATAGCATGAGGCAAAAGTCCGTGCTACTCACGTAGGCGGCGACGCTTTAATCCCTAAAAACAGCATTTATTTACACAGTGGATGTTAAATAAAAACCAACGTCAATATTTAAACTGGCAAACATGGTTTATAAAATGCCACCGACTGCATCTGTTTCCATTGTAATTCTAATGAGAAGCAGATCAGCAGCGACGCATATATTGCTTTCCATGTGCAGGACTCCGTCTCACTCTCCCGCCTTCTCCTGGGTTCCTGGCAAGATTGACATCCGTCTTTTACATTTTCCTCACTTTGGACTGAATTGCGCATGTGTTCACATGGTGAGCAGCACTTTGTATATATGCTTCATATAATGTATCCAGTGTGGTGATAGTTTTTTTTTTTTTAAAGCATAGATCCATTTACTATGAATGACTAAATATAAATGTACTAGAGTTGGGCGAGACACTCAAAGCTCGAGCCAGATGCCTAGGTCTGCTCAAGGTCGTCTTGAACCTTCGAGCCCAAAAAGAGCCAAGCTTTCATGTGACTTCTGCCTGCTACCCACGCTCTACCCTCATGTTCTAAGAATTTTTTTAAAAGCATACAATTTTTAGGTTAGAAAAAGATAAAGAAATATCTCTCTAACGGCTTCCCGCTTGGCCACACTGGGTGACCATAATCAAATATGCTATTTCGCCCAACCTCCTTTTTCTTAGTTAACAAATATGACAGCACCTTTAAAAACTTGCAGCCAGAACGAGCGATGATCGAAAACCTCTTGTGTTCGATTGACTATAATGTTGCCCCACCTATAAAAAGAAATTATCGCACATAAAGGGTACAGATGACAACTGATTAGAGACTTAATTCAATATGACCTGGTCGCCAGGGAGCACAGGTTTCCAAGTTCCTGTTTGAAAACTATTACGTTTAATAATAATCTGATGGTCTAAGATGGGAAACACTTCCTCTGCGTGTTAAAAATGTACATATTTTTTAACAGACCTCACATGATTATATGCCAACTATTTTCAGGGTTCAAACTCATGCACGGGCTCTTAGAGCCACAGTCGACCCTTGGCTAGAAGCTTCCAGTTAATTTGTTAGCTCGCCCACCTATAAAATATGTATTGCACTATAGGGTATTTGTTTTTATGTTTGCAAAGTGAAAATCTGAAATGCAACTCTAGACGTGGAACTGTTGCTCAGATGCCTTCATAATGGATTTCACCTGCTTCAGCGATAAACTCATGCAACTCGCAATTTTGCGCGTCTCCAGGACAGGAATTACATGACTTCAAAACTCCGGAAACAATCATTTCCGGCGTAGAGACGCCAGAAGCTTTCAGATGTTGCAGTAACAGGGGCAGCACAGGCAAGGCTTAACCTGAACATGCGACCTGAGCCCACAACTAGGGCGCCGACTCAGAGGCTATCTGGACTGGAGCTCCCAGAAGCAAGCATCCTTCCTGCGACTTAGATCCAAACAAAAGTGTGGAACGGAGCGTCAAAAGGGGTTTCGCCCAGGACGCCCTTTTAGCAAAGGCGAGCTCGGAGGAGTGGGCACTGGCATTGCTCTGTCACTGCGCCCCCAGCAGCGGTCTGGGGAAAGCAGACACTACTCCCCCCGCCCCCTTGCCCACAAACAATAAATAGCTCAAGGGACGAACTAGAAATGATGTTCCGCCTCGAGGTTACTTGTTTAGCTCTACGTGAACCCGGAAAACAGACGAAAAGTGACTGCCTCTGTTGACAAGGTCATAAAAACACTAATCATCATACCTGACAACCTGAACAAACCCAGACATGATACCTCCTTCCGCCTCCCGGCTCCGTCGTCCTGTCTCCTCCTGGCAATGCTACGGTGGACTCTGACAACGACGGGGATGGGACATCCATTGCTCCAAACGGTGGGGGAACAGGAGAACCTCAAAGAAATCGGACCCTTCCTGTCCTTTCCTGCGACTTCAGGTGCTTTCCCCTACACCATGCCTGGCGTGGGCGAGACCCCCTCTCAGGAGGAAATAAACAGTTGTGCGCGCGCGCGCACCACAGAGGAGCGGGTGGGAAGGGAGCACAGCAGCGAGGTGAACGCGCGCTGCTGCGCGTTCTAGACACTGGTGGGAATGGGAGGGGCAAAGGCGGGACATGCGCCCGCCTTTGCCCAATTGCATGCCTTATTTTTGTAAAAAAAACACGCAAAAGCCAATGGCAGCCGGCGAAAGCAAAACCACACGCACGAGCGTGTGGTCAGCTTTCAAAACCCCCTACATGAGGTCTCGGGCTGCGCGAGCAGTTCTGCGCACTGCAACGCTAGGCCCGAGACCTAAAAAACAGCACTTTTTCCATAGAAGAAGAAACAAACATAGTTTATTTTATTGAGAGTATGAGACTTTTGGGGTTATTTAGAGTTTTACGGATGTGAGGTAGCTGTAAAACAGTACTCTTGCCATGTCTGCAAATTTGTGGTCCCCAGCACAATATAGAGTGTGAGAACTGACGGATTTTCGAGAGAAGAACCTCAGTTGTCTTTGTGAGCAGAGATCATTAACTGAAGGCTTTTTTCTGTTCATCAGAAAGCCTTGTGTGTAATTAGGAAACCGCATCAATGACCTGCAGTTGCTGGAAGACCAGTTTGTCAAGGGCATGGATTTTCTGTTTTGTAGGAGTAAATCCCTGATTAGGAGGTTTATTTCAGTAAAACAAAAATAAAATACCAGACGCCCTTCATACATGGTTGTTGGCCATTTCAGTTTTGCCAAACAGACCCTGTCAGGATCTCCAAGTACAGCGAATGGTCTGTCACCAGGAAGGTGGAGCCCCCCAGGAGATGGAGGTGAAGGCTTCCAACATCCTGGCAACTGCCCAACATACTTTAAGAGATCTCACATAAAACTTGCTGCAATTTCATCACTTACACCTACTAGAACTGGGCATCCCACGATGGAGGAGAACGAGAATGCATTTTAGTTTTCATATGTAAGAAATGCAAGCTGGAGAGAATGTAGGAAAACAATTATTAACCTCAAAACAAAAGTCTCATGTTTTCATCAAAAGGCCTTAAAATGTACAACATTTATTTTACATTAGTAGGATACGTTGAGAATGTATACTTTAAATTATACTATAAGTGTATTTTAAAAGTGCTAGAGTGAGAGTGACCCCTGAAGCTTTTCAACTTTGTTCAAAGAGTATGCTTTAGATATGTGTTGCTCAAAGTTCAAGCATGTTTTGGGTGCTTTATAATGATGCATCATTTTTAAAAGTGAAGGTTTATAAAAATAGCATAAATAAAAACGTATGAATGCTTTGTTATTGCATGAACAGTTTTTAAACAAGAATCCGCAATGAATACATACATTTGAAAGCATAAAAGGGATGGAAGATGGGGATATAAACTTGCAGATTTTGTCACTGATATTTTTAATTTAACCTTAGTAGGGGCATATTAGGCCGATTGTAGTAGTTTAAGGAGAAGGTGTACCGAAAGGCGTTCAAATTAAGGTAATGTGGGACGAGGGAGAGAAATAAATTATGATAATATACAGGGATTTGTAAAAATGGCAACACCACCCGCAGTTATTTGTAGGCAGAGAGTACCAATAATCCTATTAATTACAAAAAAAGAAGAAAGCTAAGAAAATAATTCAATACCCACATTGAGATCTGATGGAAGGTTGTATCACAGGTTAGGGTGCTGTACATGTGGCAGTCTCCTGAATACAACAGTTAGTGAAAATAAAGAAATGGACATCTCATAACCGGATCTTGATAGGTGTGGAATGGTTGTTTCTCAGTACAAAGAAGCTGCTTATTCCAACCAAGTGGCTCTCTGGATTATTGCAGCAGATGAAATGGACTGTCTTTCTCAGATTTCAAGTGTTCAGAACTTGGGAGACGCAGATGCTCTTGAACTTGTTCTGATGTACTCACTTAAACTTACTTTGAAGCAAAGTACAAGGTGTTACTATAAATGTGCACCTTTCAAGGCTTCTACTGAAATTGCAAGTCATGCATCCAGAAGGCACGTAACCACTGATGTCCCCTCCCATTTGCCCTGACTGACCTCTTAGCATATTTTATTGCCATTTCACTCAGTGAATATGCATCCCTGGTCATGAAACATTTCCCTTGTCTGTCCATAGTAAAGTTATTGAACTTCCTGTGCTCAATAGTTATTTTCAATTTGACTGTCATACAGGGCGTGCAATTGTGCCATGTCCTTGAAATAATACTGCTTCCAGCCCTGTTTATTTCTTATGGGTGGGTAGCAAATATTTAGAGTACTCTGGCGTATGTGCCCAATAGTAGGTCTCCATCTGTGAGAGTCATAGGCCTCCACAGATTGTTGAATCATATATTTTAGATGCCTTGAGTATAGGTCTTGTAGAAGCCATGCTGATTTTTTGATTATTGCACCAATTTCAAACAGTGTGGTATCATGAGCGAGAACACTGCAACTACATATTTAAATGATGGCACTAAAGTCATTTGTACCATCTGTATGATGTTCCATAAAAATAGCTGAAGTCCTTTGAATGAAAACTGCCATTGGAAGTCTTCTGTAATGGTGGCTTCGCGATTTCAGGTACCATGCCTCTTAGACCCTAACTACGATACCTAGATATTTTGGGGACTCATCTGAAGGGATGTTCACCTAGTTGTATACACATGTAGGGGTTGCCCAAATAATCTCACAATACCTGGGCAAGAAAATGGACTAAACAAGAAACAATGGTATTATATCGGAATTAATTGTTACAAGAAATACTTTCCACTATGAAAATATGAATTAGTGACTGGTGATTTATGTAATTATACAAAGCAATATTTATTTAGATTTTTTAACAAGCATAGTAATCTTCACCTCGGGTACAGGTACCTGAAGAGTGCAAAATATAATACTTATGACATGCAATCATACATATATTACACTCAATGAACAGACAAAAGACAAAGACAAATTATACTGTGCTGTACAAATTCTCAGTATTCGACTTGCGTGGCAACTAGAAACTTTCTTCAGTCTTCCAGTTGTTTTTACATAGAATGGCCATGCTTCTTAATTATTGTACAGTCCATAAAGGAGGTAGGCTATAGCGCGAACACACACAGAAGACAAATTTCCCCTCTGTTTCCTAGTGTGTGTCCACAGAATTATTTTATGCAAGATATATAAATTCAATCAATGGGACTCCTCTGGGTGGTGGTGTCTACGCGTTTCGGCCCTTCAAGATTCAGGCCCTCTTCAGGACAGTGGAAGAAAGAATAACCTTTGAAGAATAATACATATTTTATCTTATAATGCAGTGCACAACATATCAAAAAGTGCACTGCCAAGAGAGAGGGGTAAAAATGCACAGGTCCTGTTTATATCAGGTATCAACATAGATTATGCACGCTAAAACCATAAGTACATAGAAGGGAAAAAGATTGTAGTCTGCTCTAGACTGCACCATACATTAAGTTGTGTTGTGCTTATTGTAGACTATTGTGGTGCCAGCGACATAGTGATAGTGCCAGAGTCAACAATTTTGTCTGTCTCTTGTGGCATGCTCGGGGGTGGCTTGTGCATGCTGTATAACGGTTTAAAGTCAGAAGTGGCAAGAGCAACTGATACGTCCTGAGTGCAAGGGTAGCATGTATGTGGAAAAACGCATACAGAATGAAGAACATTCATTGAAATGGGTGCTATTATCAGACAGGATCTGGACGAACCGGTATCGTAATAGAAGTCACATCCCCTGGACAGGTGGAAGCCGAAATGATACATAGTGTAGATTGAATGGATGCCAGGTAGGTCCCGAGACAGACGGAGGGGATCCAAAGGAGGTAGAAAGGAAAGGGGATTCAAAATCTGGAGCACACGTGTGGGAATTGACGGTGTGAAACAACTGATTAAAAAATGTTAAATGAATTGCCCGAGAATTGAGCTCCCAAGGCGACGGCTGAGTTTAGATTGATTTGAAAAGGCGTGGGTGCCAGGGGTACGAGTGGTGAAAAATTCAGTAGAGAAAAGATGTGAGACACCAGGAGGAATGCCTGGGGGCTTGTGGGGAACCTTGGATGTACTCTGTGGAATCTAACTCCATTGTGGAATGAATTTTCCATAACGGGCCCGGCATAGTCATGTGCGTGTGGTTGTACATCCGGGGCAATGTGGAGGAAGGATAAGCGTATGCGCCGCAGGAAACAATGCGGTTGCCAGGGTACCTCATTGCAGGGGAACGGGAGTGCCCATACAACATAAGGGAGTGAAGGAAGGCAGTCAAAAAGTGTGGCCGCCCGCAACTTATGTGGTCTTCACAGCTGCTACAGGGGCAAAGTGATAGAGCTATAGAAGATTTTGGCCTGAGTTTGAGTCCTTGATCTGTGTGGAACTATGGTAGCTGGGCCATCTGTGTGGGAGGAAAAACAGGGGATATTCACCTAGTGGCATTTTGCCAGTGGGTTTGTAAATCAAGAGTTCCTCACTCTTCATCTAGTTAACATGGTAACCAGTAATTCCTCGATTAGTGCCATGATTCCAAGGGTATAAGTTGAAGAGACCACAGCAGTTAGGAGGATAACATCTGTGTACAATAGGAGTTATTGTGTTCCCGCAGGGGTCCCAATGCTCTTTAACCTGCCAGTTTGCCTTACTTTGGCAGCAAGTGGTTCAAGTGGTAGCACAAATATTAGGGCAATCAAGAACATGCCTATCAAGTTCCCCTCCTAACCCGGAACTCTGCAGAGATAAGACCACCGCAGTTTATCAGAGCTATGAAACCTGAGTATAAAAATCGAACCTTGTTCTCAAAACCTTACCCCAATCTAGCCCTCTCCAAATTCCTGAAAAGGTAGCTCCATTTTCAATGCTTGGATGCCTTTTTAGCATCCTGGGAATCGGCCACACTTTCCTCACCATTATTTCTGATCTGCCATGGTAAGAGTAACAGCATTCTTATATTACCACTGGAGCATCTTTTAGCTATTAAGCCCACCTGACTTGGGTGTATGAAAGTGGAAATCACTGAGTTACGTCAGTTGGCCAGAAATTTGCCAAATATTTTCAGATCAGTTTTCGATAGGAAGATACGTCTGGAAAAATGGCATAGGGGAGGAAGTCTTTGTCTGTTTTCGAATAAGCAAAATTATTGCATGATGCGAGTTATGTCAAAGATGACCTAAGTGCTTTCTTCTTAAATGCCCATAATAGAGTAGCATTGAAATCCTAGTCTTGTTTAACTTGTGAAACTTCACCACAATCCATCATCCCATGGAGCTTTCCCAAAGCTCATGATATTGATAACCTTTGCTATTTCTTCCACCAAAATGCGACATCTTACCATAGGGAGATTCCAGCACCGGGGTGGGAAAGAGATCTTCCTATGGTAAGCTATAAGTAAAAGTGAAAACGTTTATTCAGCTTGTAAAAATTGTAAAAATACTGCTCTAATAAATATTAATGCAAAATAATGTTACACATTTTTTTACATATAGAACAAAACAAAATAATGACACAACAATATTAAACATTGAGGGCCTGATCACGCGCCACTGTCTCGGGATGACCAACTTCCAGTAGGCGGTCATGACACCACCATTACAATGTGTCTGCACATGGTGCTGTTGCATACTCCCATTTCCCTATGGTAGCTTGTGCTGCAGCCGTAAACTGGCTGTAGCACAAGCTCCCATGGAGTAATGGGAGCCTGTGTAAATCCCTGCACAACGTGGCAGGCACCTCACGGTGCCTGCCAGACGGTGCAGGGATTTACCGGGGGGCACTATACATGCCCCCCCAGGCCCCCAACAGGAGCCTGCGGTGTCATGGGGGCCCTGCTAGGGGCCCCCAAAGTTACTTTCCGACAGGCTTTTCATGTTGGAAAGCCCGACATGAAAAGCCTGTCGGAAAGCAACGTCATAATCCCCACGGCATAAACGCTGTACATAGGGGATTGTGAGTGGCCTCCGACTGGCTGATGGGCTCCTTGAGCCTGCCAGAAGCCAGTCGGTCTGACCGGCTGGTTTCAAATCTGTCAGCCTTTCTCATAATAAGGTTGTATATTTGAAACTTACGATGTGAGTTGGAAAGCCTCCGACTAGCGGTCGGAGGCTTTCCGACTCAAATCGTAATAGGCCCCTAATTGTATTTTTAGTATATAATTATATACATTATTTTTCTGAAGTTTAAATAAAAAAAATCCTGACTACAGTAGTTTTTGTTATGGATTAATGATTATTAAAAGTGGTATATAGAATTAATTAAAAGTAATTCAATTATATTCAATGAAAGTTAATGTACCGTTATTTTTAAATCCAAAATAATGTATTAAATTATGTTAAATAAAATAATAAATGTTTTATGTTTAGATGCTTTAACATTAAATTAAATGCATTTATATTTTAACTATTTTACATGATTTAATTTAACTTAACATTATTGCCTTTGGGTTTTTATTTTAAGTTCCTACTTCCATTATTTTCTATGAGAGGGTGTTGTAGTGCCAATACTTGGCAGTGTGTGGCGCTGGACTTACTACAGCTTGGAGCTGGAGTAATTTACTACTGTTTGAGATCCGGTTTGGCTGTTGTAATTTTCAATATGTAGTTTGTGGGTGGGTATGTGCCCGTCTCGAAACCACTCCTTAGCCCTCACTTAATCTCTCTGTATGCCATATTTAACCCCACATAACTTCTAGTGAGTGTTCCCAATTGTTCAAACACTCCACCTGCTCCGTCCCAAATTTACTACTAAGTAGTAAACTTACATGTTTGAGGGACACTCCATAGAAAAGATAGAAGAGATGGAGGTTGAGATTTTACACTTGTAGGTTTGTGAATAACATTTTTTAGTTTTTAGTGGTACTATTGTAGCACAATTAAAAGTACAAAAATGCAATTATGAATAGCCCTCAATATGTTTAGGCATCTACACAACGCTGCAGTTGACATAGGGGAAAGTTCCATGATGTGAGATATAATGCTATTAGTTGTAGTATACACCTGTAGGGTGTAGGTGCCCACTTATGGTGTTGTTTAACCATGAATCAGATAAATTAGCTGTAGAGAACAGTGTACAAGAGCTCTGGAACTGTCAAGGACACAAGAAGATATGCCACTAGTATTTGGGGAAAGGAGGAAGTGCCTTGCAGGTAAATCCCTCAGATCACATTGGGAGAGTGAGTTACACATTGGATAGGAAAAGCCATCTGTGGCAAGCTGGTGTACATTGCTCGAAAAGAGTGAAGAGAGAGGAGAGAGATAAAGTTCAACAAGAATAATTTTGCTATCACAAATAATAATGGGTTATCCCTAGATCCAAGAAGTTGAACCTCAGTTTTAATGTTTTGTAGTTTTTATGAGGTTCCTAGAAAGTCTTTTATCATTCCTTTTCTTAAAAAAGGCTTGTTTTAGGAGGGTGAGACTTGCTTTTATCTTTTTACAACTTCTTTCAAATGACACTGTATTGTATTCGCTCAGCTTTTTTAGGGCTGCCATTAGGCTTAGGTCAAGTTGTGATTAACTTTGATAGTGGGACTTTGCTTTAATACTGTAACTTGATTACAATGACCATACTGTTTTGTCATTCTGTATACATGTGGAGTTTTCTCGATGATTGTATGACTTTTTAAGTGGGCAGAGATTTTTCATCTTGTTTTGTTATTTATGTACTTGTGTACTGTTTGGCAGTTCAGCACTTTAATCACCACACGTCACAGAAGTCACTAATTAACTGGCTACTTTGTTTATGTTTTGTATGACAGCCCTTTTTCAACAAATGAAATATATAGAGGAAATATATATATATAATTCTAAAATATCTGTTTAATGTGTTTGATACTACGGTAGAGTACAGAAAAGAAATGCTTGTTTTGTGTAAATTGCTTTCACTCTAAAGGAATCATTCTTACCGAACGGAACTTTTTGTAGACTATATCATTAGGAGAGGGGCGGCACCTCCAGCGCCACTGACAGTATAGTGTAGGAGCAGTCGCCGAGGCCAGCACAGCTTTCTGCATCTTCCGCAGAATGGGTGTCAATACCTCAGTATCCCTGGTAGTGCTTCCGTCTGGGCCTTCGGTGATTCTGTTGTAGAGTTCATGGGGAAGGGAATTAATCCATTACTCTCTCGTTCCATCGCTGCAGCACTGCCAGTCCCTAGGATTCAGTTCCATTGTGTTCTCGACTCCCTCTACATTATATCATGGGGGGAATGTCAGGTGGTCCTCACAGATTTGAATAAGGGCAAAGTTGAAGTGAGGTCACTGGAAGCTCTGGGGGGAGTCGGCAATCTTAGCTGTGGTCAAGCTCCTTCTTTTCTCTAATGCCCTCTATCCAATCTTATTTCATTTTGTCGAAATGTTATCTACTCTGCTTAAGCAGCATGAAAGGGAGCCAAAAATGGAAGTTTGCACTATTCCTAGGTACCCTGTAAAGCATCTGAGCTCAGTAAGGCTCATAATTAGATTACTCCAGTGTTAACCATAGCTTTATTCAATCATGTAGTGTGCGGTCCATCATTTAGGTCTATGAAAGTCATTCATCAGAGATCTGCAATACGGGTGCCAGGGAGCAAACATCAAACTCCGGATGGCCAGAGACTGATAACATCATCTTCGTTATGCATACAGTGCGGCCTAGATCTGGAGGATCATGATGATGGCTCCCCACATGAGGCCTCATTACTAGAGCAAAATAGTCTACTGGATGGCACAGACAAGTCTGACAAAAAGTAAGCAATGGTTAAAAGTGAAATTCTGAAATGTGGTTAGGTCATACCCTGCGCAGTACCATTTTAATAATCAGGAGTATCAAAAATATCTGAGAAGTGCTCAAGGGAACAGTGAGGATACGGCCACCCACGTATCCAAAAGTCCTCTGTGCCCGCTGGCACACAAAGAACAAGTCACAAAACAAGATCCCGTTCCCGAGCAAAAGAAACACGAATTTATATCATCAGAAAGTCAGTCCAAGAAGATTTCAATCCAAATATTTGTATAATATGTTTCTTCTTTATTTTCTTATCATGTGCAAAGCCATAATTCTTTACAAATGGCTCATAGTAGCCAAAGAACGTAGCCAATATAGTTGAGATGTAGCCAACACGTGTTTCGTCTTGGGTGTGTCGCCCATCGACTTCCTCAGGGCTACAATGATAACAATAAAAGACAACATTCAAAAACGTTCAGTTTTGTTTATCCACATAATGTTATTACTTAAATGCCAGTCAACTAGATGTTAAAGTTGTATGGCCCAAGAGAAATCCACAATGTGAATAAATAGAAAAGAGAAAAACGAAAAAGACCACCAGAGAATCCACCCAGTGAAAAGAGAGGATTTTACAAGAGTGCTAGAAATAAAGGTCGCAGTGGAACTGTAAAAATTTTTTTTAAAACAAGTGCCAAGAACGGGAATCAATAATTTTATCAGAGTGAATGATGTGTTAGTCCAACTGAATTATTATACACATATTCAAGCAAAAGGAGAAGGAAATGATTAACAAAGGGGTGGACACCCCATACGAACAGTGACTCGAAGTGCACGAATAGAGGATCATGACATCACAGAAGATAGTGATAGTACATAATCCATATAATGCGCAGACATCTCACTCACCAAGCGTAAATTCTATGGCCGTTCTCCCAGTCTTCAAATAAAACCAATAAATAGTCCCATCCAATATGGGTCTAAAAAGGAAAAAAGAAGAAGAGGAGAAAAGGAGTTGGGGAAATAATTTTTAAAAGTCTGTACCGGTTTAAAGCCAACAAAAGTGATGCCACTGTATATATCTATATATATGCTTAGTGGCCTAAGAAATGTATTCCAAAAGGTATATAAATATATAAATTATTAATCCCTAAAAAGTTAATACTCCTGCTGTAGGGGATAAGTAAGTATTACCTTAGTGAAGCTCGTATCCCAGGAAATACCGCAGGGCGTATGAGCAAATATCTAGAAAAACACACATTCATGCAGAGAATCAGAACACCATTAAACAATAATAATTGTCAGTCTAAATTATTTAAACGCATAGAGCGAAGATATATCTAGCTATGTGGTACGCAGCCACATTATGGCAAGTGAGGTACCGGTGTCATCAACATACTAGATAATGGGAATTAATCTCACAAGAAAGAGCAAGAAAAGTGTCGGATGGTAAAATGACTATGCGTCTCAACCTCCTACGTATAGTCTATGTCTAGTAGGAACAAATCAACCCGATACATATTAGGGTTCTGAGAAATGAAATATTTTTTACCTCTTAAACACTTATGATCCAAGTAAAAGACGTTTAAATGTATATCTGAAATCAAAACAAAATGAATTAAGACACACCTATAAGTGTGAAGTTATCTTGTTATATTAAACATAAATAACTGTCGAGAATAGGCAGGACTACCTGAACAGTTCTAAAAACATAGTATCAAGATATATATCCAAGCAATAACCAAGATACACGGGGTCTAATAATCAGTTCTTTTAAGATAACGTCACCAAACGATTCAAAGATTGTGTATAGAGGTCAAATGCAGATTCCGAGTTTATAGTTCCTGCACGTAATAGCTTACCATTACCAAAGGGCATATAATATGCGCTACTCAATGAATTTGGATATCGTGAACATTAAAAGAAAAGGTTATTTATAAAATTTGGGCAGCAAGTTTCCATTTGTGGACGATAGGCATTACAAAGTCCAGCCCACATATTTTAAAACATGAGGGACCAGTGGCCGATATTATTGCAAAAGTGTTGCATATTACTCGGAAAGTCAATTAAACAACTACAAACATATTAAAAGGTGCTAAAGCCAATTAAGAAAAAACTCCGACATCTAAGGGTGACATAGCCAGACTAAGAGCTAATCCCCACATTAACAGAGAGTACTAGTATCATGGGCATCAAGCATATGGGCTTACCAGAGGTCGGAGAGTACTCCCGTCGTAGTAGAAAAACCAGATTCAAATGAAATGAAACCCGGAGTAACTCCCGTTTAAATAGGCAGGAAAACCAATTAGCATCTATGTTGTTACCAACAGGAACAAAATACGGACTATTCCCCAACATCATTCCCAATAGTCGCCATCTTGAAGTGGTAATGCATATGCCTAAAGTATAAAGAAGACCAGATTTTAACTCAAATTATTATCAATTACACATCTACATCCACTCTAATACAAAAGAAAATTACTACGCTGAGATAAAAAATCCCAAAGAATGAGAAAAAGTGGGATAAATAACAGATATATGGAGAGTTGCTAGAAACACCCATGCATCACTCGCATGCCGCGCTATGTCAATATAACCATATCGGAAGAAAATCAACATTCCAATATAAAACAAAATATGATATAAAAGACCGCACTAGACATTGTCTAACATGTCCTAATACAAATGCGGTGCCAATATAACTATAAAAGGCGCTTTAGAAATGGGACTGTTATCGAGGCAATTTTGTCAAATAAGGAATATAATTATTTACATCAAAAAGATCTCTATCCTAGAGAACATGGGAAAGCAGATCGCAAATCTATTCGATCCGTATATAAAAGACTGAGAGGACTTGGGAGAATACTACCCAAAATAAAAAGGAGATACATCAATTCACGAAAACTCAATAAGATATACAACATTGCCTGATTATATTCAGGCCGCAAACATATTCCTGGGACGAAAATCCATATATATGTAAGTGCAGGCAAATAATCAATATATAAAGAAAGATAGATCAAAGTCTGATACATAAGTGAAGCCCAAGATGATAAAAGCATACATTACTTAGTAGATGTATTCAGACCAGAGTTCAACAAATAACATATATTATCTTCGATATCTAAACCATTCGGCATGAACAGCAGATACAATTCATATTTCTTCTCACAGATGAACATTAGGCTGTTAACAAGGCACATTTATGTACATTTAAAGAGTCACCAGATAACACATGTACATTCACCAACATTAAAAAGCAAACAGAGAAAAGACAAATATGAGTGCTAAGTAAATATGTGGAGAGTGACATATATATTAATACAGTAGTGTGGTTAACAGGATAAATAAAATGCGGATTACATCATTTATGTAAAAAATAATGTAATTCATTGTCCACATTAATCCCACACTCCACTGCCCGTAGCTTCATGATCCAACGGGCCTCACACTGTCTTAGTCTCAATTCTCGATCACCACCTCTAGGGTCGGATTTAACTATTTCTATGCCATGGAATTGAAACCCAAGGGATATTTTCTGTTCAGGGCATTCACTAGCGTGACTGCCTATCGAGTATCTAATATCCAGATTTTTTAGAACACGGAAATGTTCAGCCATACGGTCTTTGAGTGGGCGAATGGTACTGCCAACGTAAATTTTATCACATTTACATTGTATTACATAGACCACATATTTCGTCAGGCAGTCTATATGGTCATGGATCTGAAATTTACGTGAACCATTAAATTCAAATTCTTTCACCCTCTTCTTGGCCAGTCTACACATACTGCAACAGCCACAAACAAATGACCCAATATTAAGTTGTTTGAGCCAGGTGGTTTTAGTTTTGGTTTGTGATGGATAACTGGGGCTGATAATACTTTGAATCGTTTTGCCCTTCCTGTATGTAATACTAGGCAGTCTTGATATATATTGTTCCAGAGACTTATCTGCAGTAAGCATATGAATAACAACATGCACAATATGACTTTTACTATGACAGCAGATAATGAGAAGATCATCTTTCTAGATGTTGAGTTGTTCCATCAAGAAGGAAAGATACATAGTAAGATGTACAGAAAAACTACAGCGTGTAACTCTCTGTTGCACGCCAGGAGTGCGCACCCAAAGAGTCAAATTAATGCCATCCCTTATGGGGAAATGCTAAGGGCTCGCAGAAATTGCAGCAGAGATGAGGATTTCTCTAAAAATCTGAGAGATATTGAAAACAGGTTTCTAGTAAGGGGATACCCAGAGGAAACAATTCGGAGGGCGAGAGAGAGAGCTATACATTTAAAACGGCCAGACACTTTGAAAAATACCCCAAAAAGATATAAAGATAAAGCTAGAACTGTGAGATTGGTGACCAATTACCATCCTTGGTCACATAAACTGTATGGCATACTAAAACGTAACTGGCCTCTGCTTACTGCAGATAAGTCTCTGGAACAATATATATCAAGACTGCCTAGTATTACATACAGGAAGGGCAAAATGATTCAAAGTATTATCAGCCCCAGTTATCCATCACAAACCAAAACTAAAACCACCTGGCTCAAACAACTTAATATTGGGTCATTTGTTTGTGGCTGTTGCAGTATGTGTAGACTTGCCAAGAAGGGGGTGAAAGAATTTGAATTTAATGGTTCACGTAAATTTCAGATCCATGACCATATAGACTGCCTGACGAAATATGTGGTCTACGTAATACAATGTAAATGTGATAAAATTTACGTTGGCAGTACCATTCGCCCACTCAAAGACCGTATGGCTGAACATTTCCGTGTTCTAAAAAATCTGGATATTAGATACCCAATAGGCAGTCACGCTAGTGAATGCCCTGAACAGAAAATATCCCTTGGGTTTCAATTCTATGGCATAGAAATAGTTAAATCCGACCCTAGAGGTGGTGATCGAGAATTGAGACTAAGACAGTGTGAGGCCCGTTGGATCATGAAGCCACGGGCAGTGGAGTGTGGGAATAACGTGGACAATGAATTACATTATTTTTTACATAAATGATGTAATCCGCATTTTATTTATCCTGTTAACCACACTACTGTATTAATATCTATGTCACTCTCCACATATTTACTTAGCACTCATATTTGTCTTTTCTCTGTTTGCTTTTTAATGTTGGTGAATGTACATGTGTTATCTGGTGACTCTTTAAATGTACATAAATGTGCCTTGTTAACAGCCTAATGTTCATCTGTGAGAAGAAATATGAATTGTATCTGCTGTTCATGCCGAATGGTTTAGATATCGAAGATAATATATGTTATTTGTTGAACTCTGGTCTGAATACATCTACTAAGTAATGTATGCTTTTATCATCTTGGGCTTCACTTATGTATCAGACTTTGATCTATCTTTCTTTATATATTGATTCTTTGCCTGCACTTACATATATATGGATTTTCGTCCCAGGAATATGTTTGCGGCCTGAATAGAAACAGGCAATGTTGTATATCTTATTTAGTTTTCGTGAATTGATGTATCTCCTTTTTATTTTGGGTAATATTCTCCCAAATCCTCTCAGTCTTTTATATACGGATCGAATAGATTTGTGATCTGCTTTCCCATGTTCTCTAGGATAGAGATCTTTTGATGTAAATAATTATATTCCTTATTTGACAAAATTGCCTCGATAACAGTCCCATTTCTAAAGCGCCTTTTATAGTTATATTGGCACCGCATTTGTATTAGGACATGTTAGACAATGTCTAGTGCGGTCTTTTATATCATATTTTGTTTTATATTGGAATGTTGATTTTCTTCCGATATGGTTATATTGACATAGCGCGGCATGCGAGTGATGCATGGGTGTTTCTAGCAACTCTCCATATATCTGTTATTTATCCCACTTTTTCTCATTCTTTGGGATTTTTTATCTCAGCGTAGTAATTTTCTTTTTGTATTAGAGTGGATGTAGATGTGTAATTGATAATAATTTGAGTTAAAATCTGGTCTTCTTTATAATTTAGGCATATGCTTTACCACTTCAAGATGGCGACTATTGGGAATGATGTTGGGGAATAGTCTGTCTTTTGTTCCTGTTGGTAACAACATAGATGCTAATTGGTTTTCCTGCCTATTTAAATGGGAGTTACTCTGGGTTTCATTTAATTTGAATCCGGTTTTTCTACTACGACGGGAGTACTCTCCGACCTCTGGTAAGCCCATATGCTTGATGCCCATGATACTAGTACTCTCTGTTAATGTGGGGATTAGCTCTTAGTCTGGCTATGTCACCCTTAGATGTCGGAGTTTTTTCTTAATTGGCGTGTAGCACCTTTTAATAAGTTTGTAGTTGTTTAATTGACTTTCTGAGTAATATGCAACACTTTTGCAATAATATCGGCCACTGGTCCCTCATGTTTTAAAATATGTGGGCTGGACTTTGTAATGCCTATCATCCACAAATGGAAACTTGCTGCCCAAATTTTATAAATAACCTTTTCTTTTAATGTTCACGATATCCAAATTCATTGAGTAGCGCATATTATATGCCCTTTGGTAGTGGTAAGCTATTACGTGCAGGAACTATAAACTCGGAATCTGCATTTGACCTCTATACACAATCTTTGAATCGTTTGGTGACGTTATCTTAAAAGAACTGATTATTAGACCCCATGTATCTTGGTTATTGCTTGGATATATATCTTGATACTATGTTTTTAGAACTGTTCAGGTAGTCCTGCCTATTCTCGACAGTTATTTATGTTTAATATAACAAGATAACTTCACACTTATAGGTGTGTCTTAATTCATTTTGTTTTGATTTCAGATATACATTTAAACGTCTTTTACTTGGATCATAAGTGTTTAAGAGGTAAAAATATTTCATTTCTCAGAACCCTAATATGTATTGGGTTGATTTGTTCCTACTAGACATTGACTATACGTAGGAGGTTGAGACGCATAGTCATTTTACCATCCGGAACTTTTCATGCTCTTTCTTGTGAGATTAATTCCCATTATCTAGTATGTTGATGACACCGGTACCTCACTTGCCATAATGTGGCTGCGTACCACATAGCTAGATATATCTTCGCTCTATGCGTTTAAATAATTTAGACAGACAATTATTATTGTTTAATGGTGTTCTGATTCTCTGCATGAATGTGTGTTTTTCTAGATATTTGCTCATACGCCCTGCGGTATTTCCTGGGATACGAGCTTCACTAAGGTAATACTTACTTATCCCCTACAGCACGAGTATTAACTTTTTAGGGATTAATAATTTATATATTTATATACCTTTTGGAATACATTTCTTAGGCCACTAAGCATATATATAGATATATACATTGGCATCACTTTTGTTGGCTTTAAACCAGTACAGACTTTTAAAAATTATTTCCCCAACTCCTTTTCTCCTCTTCTTCTTTTTTCCTTTTTAGACCCATATTGAATGGGACTATTTATAGGTTTTATTTGAAGACTGGCAGAACGGCCATAGAATTTACGCTTGGTGAGTGAGATGTCTGCGCATTATATGGATTATGTACTATCACTATCTTCTGTGATGTCATGATCCTCTATTCGTGCACTTCGAGTCACTGTTCGTATGGGGTGTCCACCCCTTTGTTAATCATTTCCTTCTCCTTTTTGCTTGAATATGTGTATAATAATTCAGTTGGACTAACACATCATTCACTCTGATAAAATTATTGATTCCCGTTCTTGGCACTTGATTTTAAAAACATTTTTTACAGTTCCGCTGCGACCTTTATTTCTAGCACTCTTGTAAAATCCTCTTTTCACTGGGTGGATTCTCTGGTGGTCTTTTTTCGTTTTTCTCTTTTCTATTTATTCACATTGTGGATTTCTCTTGGGCCATACAACTTTAACATCTAGTTGACTGGCATTTAAGTAATAACATTATGTGGATAAACAAAACTGAACGTTTTTTGAATGTTGTCTTTTATTGTTATCATTGTAGCCCTGAGGAAGTCGATGGGCGACACACCCAAGACGAAACACGTGTTGGCTACATCTCGACTATATTGGCTACGTTCTTTGGCTACTATGAGCCATTTGTAAAGAATTATGGCTTTGCACATGATAAGAAAATAAAGAAGAAACATATTATACAAATATTTGGATTGAAATCTTCTTGGACTGACTTTCTGATGATATAAATTCGTGTTTCTTTTGCTCAGGAACGGGATCTTGTTTTGTGACTTGTTCTTTGTGTGCCAGCGGGCACAGAGGACTTTTGGATACGTGGGTGGCCATATCCTCACTGTTCCCTTGAGCACTTCTCAGATATTTTTGATACTCCTGATTATTAAAATGGTACTGCGCAGGGTATGACCTAGCCACATTTCAGAATTTCACTGTACTATTTGGGTTCTGCTGCATACCATTTGTACTGTTTGTTTATATATTACAAATTATGAGTTCCAGATTAAATCGTGAGAAGATCGCAGAGAATCTTTTTCAAATCTCCATGCTGGGCTACCTGTTAATAGAGCAGTGACCCAGGGAGCCCCTAGAACTAATGAGGGTCTTAAGGCTAAATTTGTGAGATTGGAAAGGCTTCGTAAATTTGAAATCTCCAAATGGTGGGATGGCGCAACCCTCAAACAATATATAAAATTGAATAGAGTTCCTCGAGGTTTGCGAGCGCAAATATTCCCCACGTACGATGATTTAGAAACAGACTTACTTCTAATATGGGAAAAGGAACTCAATAATAATAGTCTTAGATTAATGAATATTTTGATCGAAAATGCTGACCGTAAAGTTACCAAAACAGCTATGGAAGTAGATACTCTAGAGAAGGAGATTGCTGACCTTAATATGGTCGAGCCAACAAAGAAAAACTATACTATTCTGGAAGAAGTATTAGTTAGATATGAGGAGGACATTAAACAACGTAAAGCCCGCAAACTCAGGCGGGATGAAATCGATTATGCGAATGGTAGGATATTTACATTAGCAAAAAGATTTGATGAAATAATCAGAAAAGATCAGCCTAGAACAGACAATAGAACACCATTAGTGAGTGGTATTAGTGCCAGCTCCTCTGGCAATATCTCCAGCAGTGGAGATGAGGGCCCTAGTGGAGGTCCTCTGGCAGCACTACCTGACAATTCTTTTTTAAAGGAGGTGCAACGGATCAGAATGGGCAACAAAGGGAACGAGATGAGACCGAAACAGGATACAAAAGGAAAACAAAAAGAGGCAAGAGGGGAGGAAGAAGAAACAAGAGAAAGAGAGAGGGTACACACACGTTCATGGAACAAGAACAAATAATAACTAGTGAGCAGGTGGGAGAAGTACAGGTGGTCAATCTGTCTAGTAAGACACTATCTAAGGATCTAATCACGGCATTACAAAAGGGCATGAATTATTGTCCAACTTGGATGTATGATGTAACTGATGTCAAAATTGATGTGTTTAAATTCACAAGACAACTAAAATTAAAAAAGTTCTTCGAAAGCAACCCTAAGTCTATTGTATCTAAGACATGTGATGTTATTACTGGGGATTTGTCGATTCAGGATGCCTATAATGTGACTACTTTGTTATCATTGAATGAGGATGCTAATGCCCCGGTTAATGTACTTGATGTCATATCTGATTTAGAACATTGTACTAACCTGAGTATGGATAGCGGCCTTAAAAATAAATCTAGGTGGACCCCACAACTGACTAGTGGAAACAATATTGATCTCTTTCAAAAGATGGTGAATATTGAAATAGACAGGCGGGACAGACATATGCTTGTGAACAACTATGCACCCAAATCACGTAATTTGACCTTTAAAGAACGAGAGGCACTTGAGATTTTATCTAGAGACACCGAACTCATAGTGAGGGAAGCTGATAAAGGGGGTAACATGGTTGTGATGGACAAAATCATATATGATTTGGAAATCATGACACAACTAAATAACCAGACTTGGTATAGAAAGATCGATAACAACCCTATGTTTGCTATAGTGAAGATAATCAACTGTGAATTACAAAGATGGCGTGAATGAGGCCTTTTGTCCCACGATGTGTATTCCTATTTGAAGACGGATAAACCCAGATATCCCTGTATTTATACGCTCCCAAAGATTCATAAGAACATGGCCACCCCACCAGGTAGGCCGATTATATCTGGAATCGGCGGGCCTACGGAAAGGATTGCGGAGTTTGTGGACACTTTCTTACAAACATATGTGACCAACCTCCCGTCCTATATTAGGGATACTAAACATGTGTTAAATATTCTTAATGATCTAACTTGGGACCCTAGCATGAGATTTGTCACAATGGACGTTGTTTCATTGTATACGAATGTCTTACATGAACACGGGATTCAGGCATTGAAACACTTCTTGTATCGACGCCCGGTAGAGTTGTTTGAGCATTCTGAAATGCTAATTGAAATGTCACTCCTTATCCTTAAACACAATGCTTTTCTCTTTAATTGTGAGTGGTACTTACAGATCTGTGGGACCGCGATGGGTTCCAGATTTGCTCCATCCTTTGCCTGTCTCTTTATGGGATGGTTTGAGATGGAGCATATCTGGGGCCCATCAGGAGCAAAGTGGCAGGAATATATCCTGTATTATGGACTTTACATCGACGACTGTTTACTTATATGGACAGGTAATGATGAGGATCTTGCAGTATTTTTTGAGCATATGAATAACAACATGCACAATATGACTTTTACTATGACAGCAGATAATGAGATCATCTTTCTAGATGTTGAGTTGTTCCATCAAGAAGGAAAGATACATAGTAAGATGTACAGAAAAACTACAGCGTGTAACTCTCTGTTGCACGCCAGGAGTGCGCACCCAAAGAGTCAAATTAATGCCATCCCTTATGGGGAAATGCTAAGGGCTCGCAGAAATTGCAGCAGAGATGAGGATTTCTCTAAAAATCTGAGAGATATTGAAAACAGGTTTCTAGTAAGGGGATACCCAGAGGAAACAATTCGGAGGGCCAGAGAGAGAGCTATACGTTTAAAACGGCCAGACACTTTGAAAAATACCCCAAAAAGATATAAAGATAAAGCTAGAACTGTGAGATTGGTGACCAATTACCATCCTTGGTCACATAAACTGTATGGCATACTAAAACGTAACTGGCCTCTGCTTACTGCAGATAAGTCTCTGGAACAATATATATCAAGACTGCCTAGTATTACATACAGGAAAGGCAAAATGATTCAAAGTATCATCAGCCCCAGTTATCCATCACAAACCAAAACTTAAACCACCTGGCTCAAACAACTTAATATTGGGTCATTTGTTTGTGGCTGTTGCAGTATGTGTAGACTGGCCAAGAAGGGGTGAAAGAATTTGAATTTAATGGTTCACGTAAATTTCAGATCCATGACCATATAGACTGCCTGACTGAAATATGTGGTCTACGTAATACAATGTAAATGTGATAAAATTTACGTTGGCAGTACCATTCGCCCACTCAAAGACCGTATGGCTGAACATTTCCGTGTTCTAAAAATCTGGATATTAGATACCCAATAGGCAGTCACGCTAGTGAATGCCCTGAACAGAAAATATCCCTTGGGTTTCAATTCCATGGCATAGAAATAGTTAAATCCGACCCTAGAGGTGGTGATCGAGAATTGAGACTAAGACAGTGTGAGGCCCGTTGGATCATGAAGCTACGGGCAGTGGAGTGTGGGATTAACGTGGACAATGAATTACATTATTTTTTACATAAATGATGTAATCCGCATTTTATTTATCCTGTTAACCACACTACTGTATTAATATCTATGTCACTCTCCACATATTTACTTAGCACTCATATTTGTCTTTTCTCTGTTTGCTTTTTAATGTTGGTGAATGTACATGTGTTATCTGGTGACTCTTTAAATGTACATAAATGTGCCTTGTTAACAGCCTAATGTTCATCTGTGAGAAGAAATATGAATTGTATCTGCTGTTCATGCCGAATGGTTTAGATATCGAAGATAATATATGTTATTTGTTGAACTCTGGTCTGAATACATCTACTAAGTAATGTATGCTTTTATCATCTTGGGCTTCACTTATGTATCAGACTTTGATCTATCTTTCTTTATATATTGATTCTTTGCCTGCACTTACATATATATGGATTTTCGTCCCAGGAATATGTTTGCGGCCTGAATAGAAACAGGCAATGTTGTATATCTTATTGAGTTTTCGTGAATTGATGTATCTCCTTTTTATTTTGGGTAATATTCTCCCAAGTCCTCTCAGTCTTTTATATACGGATCGAATAGATATGCGATCTGCTTTCCCATGTTCTCTAGGATAGAGATCTTTTTGATGTAAATAATTATATTCCTTATTTGACAAAATTGCCTCGATAACAGTCCCATTTCTAAAGCGCCTTTTATAGTTATATTGGCACCGCATTTGTATTAGGACATGTTAGACAATGTCTAGTGCGGTCTTTTATATCATATTTTGTTTTATATTGGAATGTTGATTTTCTTCCGATATGGTTATATTGACATAGCGCGGCATGCGAGTGATGCATGGGTGTTTCTAGCAACTCTCCATATATCTGTTATTTATCCCACTTTTTCTCATTCTTTGGGATTTTTTATCTCAGCGTAGTAATTTTCTTTTGTATTAGAGTGGATGTAGATGTGTAATTGATAATAATTTGAGTTAAAATCTGGCCTTCTTTATAATTTAGGCATATGCTTTACCACTTCAAGATGGCGACTATTGGGAATGATTTTGGGAGATAGTCCGTCTTTTGTTCCTGTTGGTAACAACATAGATGCTAATTGGTTTTCCTGCCTATTTAAACGGGTGTTACTCCGGGTTTCATTTAATTTGAATCCGGTTTTTCTACTACGACGGGAGTACTCTCCGACCTCTGGTAAGCCCATATGCTTGATGCCCATGATACTAGTACTCTCTGTTAATGTGGGGATTAGCTCTTAGTCTGGCTATGTCACCCTTAGATGTCGGAGTTTTTCTTAATTGGCGTGTAGCACCTTTTAATAAGTTTGTAGTTGTTTAATTGACTTTCCGAGTAATATGCAACACTTTTGCAATAATATCGGCCACTGGTCCCTCATGTTTTAAAATATGTGGGCTGGACTTTGTAATGCCTATCGTCCACAAATGGAAACTTGCTGCCCAAATTTTATAAATAACCTTTTCTTTTAATGTTCACGATATCCAAATTCATTGAGTAGCGCATATTATATGCCCTTTGGTAGTGGTAAGCTATTACGTGCAGGAACTATAAACTCGGAATCTGCATTTGACCTCTATACACAATCTTTGAATCGTTTGGTGACGTTATCTTAAAAGAACTGATTATTAGACCCCGTGTATCTTGGTTATTGCTTGGATATATATCTTGATACTATGTTTTTAGAACTGTTCAGGTAGTCCTGCCTATTCTCGACAGTTATTTATGTTTAATATAACAAGATAACTTCACACTTATAGGTGTGTCTTAATTCATTTTGTTTTGATTTCAGATATACATTTAAACGTCTTTTACTTGGATCATAAGTGTTTAAGAGGTAAAAAATATTTCATTTCTCAGAACCCTAATATGTATCGGGTTGATTTGTTCCTACTAGACATTGACTATACGTTGGAGGTTGAGACGCATAGTCATTTTACCATCCGACACTTTTCATGCTCTTTCTTGTGAGATTAATTCCCATTACCTAGTATGTTGATGACACCGGTACCTCACTTGCCATAATGTGGCTGCGTACCACATAGCTAGATATATCTTCGCTCTATGCGTTTAAATAATTTAGACTGACAATTATTATTGTTTAATGGTGTTCTGATTCTCTGCATGAATGTGTGTTTTTCTAGATATTTGCTCATACGCCCTGCAGTATTTCCTGGGATACGAGCTTCACTAAGGTAATACTTACTTATCCCCTACAGCAGGAGTATTAACTTTTTAGGGATTAATAATTTATATATTTATATACCTTTTGGAATACATTTCTTAGGCCACTAAGCATATATATAGATATATACAGTGGCATCACTTTTGTTGGCATTAAACCGGTACGGACTTTTAAAAATTATTTCCCCAACTCCTTTTCTCCTCTTCTTCTTTTTTCCTTTTTAGACCCATATTGAATGGGACTATTTATAGGTTTTATTTGAAGACTGGCAGAACGGCCATAGAATTTACGCCTGGTGAGTGAGATGTCTGCGCATTATATGGATTATGTACTATCACTATCTTCTGTGATGTCATGATCCTCTACTCGTGCACTTCGAGTCACTGTTCGTATGGGGTGTCCACCCCTTTGTTAATCATTTCCTTCTCCTTTTTGCTTGAATATGTGTATAATAATTCAGTTGGACTAACACATCATTCACTCTGATAAAATTATTGATTCCCGTTCTTGGCACTTGATTTAAAAAAATGTTTTTACAGTTCCGCTGCGACCTTTATTTCTAGCACTCTTGTAAAATCCTCTCTTTTCACTGGGTGGATTCTCTGGTGGTCTTTTTTCGTTTTTCTCTTTTCTATTTATTCACATTGTGGATTTCTCTTGGGCCATACAACTTTAACATCTAGTTGACTGGCATTTAAGTAATAACATTATGTGGATAAACAAAACTGAACGTTTTTTGAATGTTGTCTTTTATTGTTATCATTGTAGCCCTGAGGAAGTCGATGGGCGACACACCCAAGACGAAACACGTGTTGGCTACATCTCGACTATATTGGCTACGTTCTTTGGCTACTATGAGCCATTTGTAAAGAATTATGGCTTTGCACATGATAAGAAAATAAAGAAGAAACATATTATACAAATATTTGGATTGAAATCTTCTTGGACTGACTTTCTGATGATATAAATTCGTGTTTCTTTTGCTCGGGAAAGGGATCTTGTTTAATGGTTAAAAGTGACACAAACCCAGCGCAAAGCATTGTAGGATTTTCTTTCCAACACAAATCATGATTGAAACCCTTTACATCATAGTCTACAAGTTTTACCTTCGCTGCGAGGCAAAATAATCAAACTTCTCAGCATGTGCTACGCATGCAAAACCATTGTCGCCATGTCAGTCGCAAAACTTGCCGCAGAATTCATGGAGAACAAGTGGCATTGTAAGGAATGTAATTGCCTACAGGATTTTTCGAAATAATGTTTGTGATGGGAATGGAACTCTCGATTAGTATGCAGTTCAGACAACAGTTTTATGCAAAGCATGACTGCCTGCCTGTCTTAACTTGGACATCCCGGTGTTCACTGGACTAAAACCATTCTGCAAATTGTAATGTTCACTGGGCTAGAGCCATCCTCTGTGAAATAATGCACTATTTCTGGCTCCTATTTAAAACAGCCTATTGATTGCTTTGGGGAAAAGCAAGGATTGGTTTGGCAGCAAGTGATGCTTTTTATTTCTGAACTGTTAGCTAAATTCCAAGGCCCCAGGAGCACAGCGACACATGCCAGAGGTAATGATCTGGGCAAATTGAAAAATGTGATACTGATTAGGCAAATGAAAAAAAGACATTCCATGAATCATTACTACAATGTTTGATAATGCTATCGGGCGTTATCCAACTGGCAGACTTTTAGTGATGTACACTTAAAGGCACACTTTACACGGTGGGGCACAGGTTTACAATAGGATAACCTGCCCCTGCTTTGCTAGCCTGGTGATTAATATATTTGCCTTTATAGTCTGATCATGCACCTTGTAACCACCTCTTGAAGGTCATATGCAGGGTATTACAAGTTAAGATGCAAAGCTAACATATTTCTTAATGCTCATTAGGAAAGGCGTTGTCAACCTAACAATCGGTACATTTAATTATTCCTCATTTACTGGACAAGTTCATTGATTGTTGAAAGTACAAAGATAATTGTGCCTTCCGTATTTAACATTGGATTTATTACAAATGAAGATCACAGTATTAAACAGTAATTTGTGACATTTTTAACAACATCCTAAATCAATGACATATCAAAAAACATGTTTTAAATTGCACATACCTATATAACACAACAAATCGAGGTCTCATTTTTTTATAATCGAATTGCACGGTGTTACACAAATAAATTGTGGACAATATATCGACCAGTCAAAGTGTCTCATCTATAATGCGACTACCCCATATCATCAAGGTAAATTGATGTGAAGTTCAGAATGGCAACTCTATATTTATCTACACATGCTTACTTATCTTGTCGATATTGTGTATGTTTTATTCTTGAAGATCGTTGTTTCGTCCACGTTATAGAGACACGCAACCGTTAGTGGCAAAGAGCCAGTTTCAAAACCCTCAGCTATTGGACCACCTTCTTCGAGACCTAATATCTGCATTTACCTTGTTTGCCAATTTGAAATGCCCCTTACAGAGCAGAGCTTCCCATCTGTCATGTTTGATACAAGCCAACTGTTATTACATTGTTCCTAATATGTTCAACACTAAGGCCCTTATTACGAGTGTCCTGGAAAATAGGTCGGATTCCCCCCTGCTCCCCAGAGTTTCTGATACCAGGGATTCCCAAAACTTGAGGTGGGCGATAAACTCTGCTCCTCTGGCAGAGTTCGAAGAATTTTGCCCAATCAGAGTTCTGCTTGGAGTGTGGAGTTTCTGAAAAAGTTCGCCAGTCTCCAAGTGGTGGAGTTTTTTCTCACATGCGGTTCCTCAATGTTAAGTTGGCGAGTGAGAAAATAGAGCAGTAGACCGCATCCTGGTGAGATTTCTCAATGCAGGCGGTCATGGCAGGTCGCTGCTGCTCACGCTGAGAAAGCTTCTGCTCACTTTGAGAAAGCTTCTGCTTGAGTAGAAAATATACTTGAGTGGCAAAAAGAAGCACCCGCTGTGGCACTCCATGTGGTGCCATTTGCAGTGTAAAAGCTCCTGGGGTGAGCAGCGTGACATACTGAATTCCAATGCTCGTGGAACTCCACAGAATCTCGCTGAGATTTTAGGTAACTCCACAGAGTTCCAAACAGTGAAACTCTGCGAGTTGCACCCACCCACCACTACCCAGAACTGGAAGTTACCAATACTGGAGGTACCGGTAACTAGAGATTGGGAAAATCCAGCCCATTATGAGTTTGATCCCAATGTCCACTAAGAAATGATCCATTACAGCAGAATCAGTAACTTGATACAGTTGTCATAGTAATTCCTCTTTTTTCCCCTAGATTTTCACTTAGATTTCAGCTGTTTTTGCAGCTGAAATCCTTTTCTGAAAGTAAAAAACATATAATTGTGATTTGGTAAGCAACTGCTATTATGGCCCCTTTGGAATTAAGGAGCTACTCATAAGTTTTGGCCAGGTCCATATGTGACAAAGAGGAAATGGTGAGCTTTCTCCCAGGAGGGTCACTTGGTGCTAGCACCTATTCTACCCTAATCTACAATGAACTTATAGCTGTCAAAGTTATTGCTTTCTTAATATATGATAAGATGCACTATGCATGTTAGGTGTGGTTCATTTCATACTATGGCCACGTTTGAAAGAGTACCGAAACCTCTTAGGCTGGCAACTGTAAATGTCGGATATGTTCATATGTTTTCTGTGTGTGTGTTGTTGATGGATTTTATGTATCCGAACTGACAAATAAATAAATGAAGAATGCCAGATGGTGGAGTGGAGACAATATACCCTCTCTTTCCTGGATCTCTGAAGATGTATATTGTGACGGCACTAGCAGCAGTGCCATCTAAACACATGGGCACCCTAGGCAATTGCCCAGGGGGCCCACAAGCATAGGTTCCCATGCAGACCAGAATTTAACACTGATTTTCCGTTAAACATTTTTATTCCTGTGAGTGGTTGTGTAGGCAGGACTCAGTGCACTGCTTTGCCCAGGGACCTTTGATGCTGTTAAGACGGCCCTGACTAGGAGATAGGGCAAGCAATTTAAAATCTGATTGAAATAGTCATTGACAACCAAAGTACTGTCTGTCTTGCCTGAGAAGTGTTTTAACTGATTGTCAAGCTCACATTTGTGTTCCTTGTGCTTTTGTGTTTGGTCAACCAGGATTTGGACATCTGCCTTACACAGTAGTAGAGTAATCTAGACACAGGTGCATGTCTATCCAAATAATGATTGTCTAATGTTGCATTCAAAGTAGAAGAATTATGCTTTCATCTAGGGCACACTAGGGAATATTAGTTTTTCTACAGAGCTGATGTCTAGTTTTGAATATTCATCACTTTGTCCATAATAATTTCTAAAAACAAAATCCAACAAAAAAGCGTGTCTTCATATAAATAATTTATAATCATAATAGGGATGGGCACGCAGACCAGTCACTATTAACCTTTCCAACCAATGAAAATGCCTTCTCTTTTCCATATATTTTGTCATAATTCACTATTGGGAAAACCATTTCATATAAAATTTAAGCAGATCTTCAGGAGGTGAATGTAGACACACACTAAGGGCACGTTTAGAGGCAGTTGTGTGTCATTTGCATGGGCTTGTTTTCTTATATTAGATCCTCCTGTAATGTAAACAATGGATAAAATATGTAAGTGAAACACTTATGATGATAAGGGTGAGCCACAAAGTAATGTGCAGGAAATTGTTGCATGTGCTCATTCAAGACTCAACTGTCACCATCTGAGATTGTCTCCCCAAAAGCCCTTAGCCAGTCTAATTTGTTGTCCATGGCCCCATCGTGTGTAGGAATCTCATCTATTAGGTCAAGAGGGTCCTTTATGTGAGAGGTCATATGCAAGTCAAACAGAAAAAGTACACAGGGCTATAACCATTTACTTTACTCAGAAGTACATACCAGGTGTCCAATAATGATGTGGCTGCTGAAGTGTGATTCACAGCTAATCAAGTTTCACAGGGTAACACTAGGAATATGCATTTGATTAACTTTATTACAAGCTACCTAATGTCATGTGCATACTATTCTCCTCAAGTCTACAGCCCAATGTACTATCAATTTACACACTATTTTTGAAAGCATTAGTGCAGACCTCTTACTCAGTTCAGTGATTTGCACACTGGAACTCTTTTTGTGGAGCTTGTATCTAAAGATTGATGATGATCAGTTCTTTAACTCAGTGACCTATACACTGTGCCATTTTGCAATTTAGCCATTTATTTTTAGATTTCCTGTTATCCTTCTGCTCACAGTGCATTTCTGCTGAACTTCTGTGTAATTTTCCCAACACTTATGTGGCAGTGTGTGTATGCTAGGTTACTGTGTAGCCTCACTGTATTTATCATGCAGACCATCACACCTCCTTCACCTATCCACAAGACCCAGGACATCCCCCATTTAGATGGAGCAACTGGATATGGTAATTTAAGGCATGTCTAGGTTCTATAGATAGTTTAAAGTATAGACCAGACAGAACAAAATGCTGCATTATTTGGCCCAGGAAGGTCAAAATGTTTTCAAAAATCGGCCCCCCTGTGTAACTTAGACAAGGGAACAACTTAGATTAGTACCAGACTGTTGTTAGACAATTAGAGAGGTATTTTGAGGGGCCACAGTATCTGGTTGTAAAACACCATAAATTATTTACATAATTCAGGCTCCTGATGACCAGCTAATGTTTTTCTTTCTGATTTAAAATTATTGGCAGAGAGTTGTGAATGTGAGGACTCAATTAATCAGAGACCATTAGTTGCTAGATACAACTCAAAAAAGTACAGGAGTAATTATAAACCTGCAAAAACCCATAGAACACTACTACAGTACCCTAAACATGGAACAGCTGTTCTCCTTGGGGCCCAAGGCTCAACGTGAATCCTTTCAATGCTCCTCAAACTAGGATATAAATAAGGTACTTTGTTCAGCTGGCATAACGGGGATCCCGTAGACGGCCCTTGCTCCATCACGGTTGTCCTGTACTTGTGACTTTGTCCTGGTCCAGCGTAACCAGATATTCACAGTTAGTCCTTTTAGGCACTATTTTGACTAAAACCTTCAAAAGTGCATATCTCAAGTTCTACTGATTGGAATGTTGTCATTTTGGCCATTTTATTTATTAAACAAAGTTTTATTTTTCTAAAATGGTGTGGGATCTTTTTTGTGTGGTGTTTTCACTTTATTGCTGATTGAAGTTGTGCACAAATACTTGACTCATTGCCTTTAAGTTAAGCCTGACTGCTCAGTGCCAAGCTACCAGAGGGTGAGCCCAGGTTAATTTAGGGTTGGCATGTGCCTCACCCTGGCATGATTGTGGTTGCTACTTGACCAGGGCCCACACCCCTGTCTACCAACAACCCAATTTACCAATATATGGTCTCTCTTCCTTAGAATTGAGGGGGACGCCCCTTGAATCTTTATGAGTCATGATGTACACCCATGCCTGCCTTATGGCACAATGGTGGTCGTGATGTTGACTAAGACCCGCCTCTGCTCTTTGACACTCTGCCTATGCATTACCCCTCAGGCCTCTTCTTTACTCATGTACATTTGCCTTGCTTGTTTGGCATGATAGGTTTATGTTCTGCAGCATTGATAGGTCACACATATGATACATGCTAAGATTTGGGACCTTCATATGTCTGGCATGTGTTATGCTTGCTGTTTTTAGTAGTACTGTTCATTTTTCAGGCTGGGGCTAACTATTTTTATCTGGACTCATAGCCCTGTAAATATAAATCTTACCATAATTGTTTTTGGTATTAGAGTCCATTCTACTGCTATAGTTGGGGAGGTTACAGTATTTTACACACTGTACAGTTAATTGCTGGTTTTATTACCCAATAACATCCTATAAAACAAGTAATCTGCAAAAACAAAACTCTTCACAGGGCCCTTGGTATAGTCAGGAGTACTGAAATGTACAAAGGCGATGGACCTATGTACTGCTGTTCAAATAGGGAATGCCCAAATCAGCCAAAGTTCTGTAACACAAAGATATGGAGCCAGGGCCCACATGTAAACATTTGTCTTCTCAAGTCACCAACTCCAAATTAACCATCAGGCAATCAACCAAGTTTGCAGTGTGATATAAGAATGGGTAGCTTCCATGCTTAGCTTTTTATAGGGGCTGTTTAGATTTGAGGTAGGGTTTCAGAAAATGTGACAAATAGGTACTGTTTTGTAGGTGTGCACAGGTAGTGCACAGGTAGATGGCAGATTTTTCATAGATAAAGAGACCAAGGATGAGGGTGATAACTTGTGTAAAACAAATTGATGAAGTAGTATTATGGGTTTATAAGGAGATGGCCAGGGTTGAAACTATCAATAAGAAGTACTATGATCCTTAATTTAGGTGAGTATAGAATATTTGGGGCCGGCTGTACAAAGCCTTTCGTGTGGTTGCAAAGGGTCCAAATCAAAGAATGGAGCTATTTGCGACTGCAAAAATGTCTTCAAATTGCGATTCTGTAAACCATTATTGAATCTCAGTTTAGGTCCCCAACCAAATACTGATTCGGTATTAGGAAGAGGTGTGTTTAGGGTGTCCCTTCCAAATTCCAAATCTGACTGGTGTGTATGAATGTTGTGCAACCGAATTCCAGTTGTTAAACATTAATCTTTCACCACCTCCTCAAAGAAGGTAGTAAGCCATTCACAAACAGGAAGATGGCCTAAAGGGAGCCCTTCCCCTTTGTGAATGTTGACAAAAATTTTTTTTAAGAGTCGGCAGTGGTCACATGGACCACTTCCTAAGCTTAAAAAAAATTAAACCTACACTAGCAAACACAGGCATAGTGGTTTGCTGATCTCAGCAGTCCTCCATCCATGTGATGGCTGAGATTCTTATTAAATTTAAATTAAAACCTACCCTATTAATGTTCATGAGGTAGGTCTAATTGCGACTCAACAGGAATCAGTAATTTGTGAACCAACCTATTAGTACATAGGTTACTTCACAAATTACCACACTGGTCTGAAAAATGCTGGTCACTAATAGCAACCAGTATTTAGCAACCAGTTCTTAGTACATCTGACCCTTGATGACTGGCTGATAGATCTACTTGTGGGCTCACCAGCATATCTTTTGGTTCCTATGTGAGGATAGCAGTCATCTCTGTTGATAATTAGTAAGATTGGGGTTACAAAGTATTTCTTTGTAGGTATTTGCCACCTGATGTTTTGAGAGTGGCCTTTGAAAGTATCAGAAGCAAGCTTATGGGGCATTTCTGGGCATGTATTACATTCAAAGATCGGTTGATTAAAGGGGAAAAATATATTGCGAAAAAGGGGTTGAACATGGAAGTGATGAAATGTATGTAAGCTTCATTAAAGGATGATGACAAAGTCAACATTTGGCTTAGCAAGTATAAAAGTGTTTTGGTGACACATTAGGTGAAATCAAAGGGTACCAACAAGCAATTAAAGTCAAATGTGACCAGACTACAGTTAAACACAAGCTACATTATCTACTGTTAGACCTGGTACCATTGGCGTGAGTCTCCCTTCCGCTTATTTCTGATTGCCTCCTCTGTTTTTGATCTGTTTGCTGGTTTTAGATGCTTTGGGACTGTGCCACTGCTATTCAGTGCCACAGTGCAAGTGCTCCCTATGTTAAATTGATGTATTGATTAGTGACTCCATGATTGGATCATTTGATTTACTTGTCAGACCCTAGTATAGTGCACCAGGTGTGCCCAGGGCCTGTAAATCAAATGCTGCTGGTGGGCTTGCAGCACTGGTTGTGTCACCCACAGAAGCAGCATGTAAAGTGTGTCTCAGGCCTGCCATTGCAGAGCCTGTGTGCAGTCTGTGACTGCCATGTCGACTTGGCAAGTGCACCCACTTGCCAGTCCCTAAACCTTCCCTTATCTTCATATCAGACACCCCTAAGGTAGGCCCAAGGGCAGGGTGCATTGTAAGTATAAGGTAGGACATGCCCTGGTGTGTGTGGCATGTCCTAATAGTGAATTTCAGCCATTTTCGTTTTTCACTATTGCAAGGCTACCTGTCCCCATAGGCCAGAATGGGCAGTTTGATTATAACATCTTATAATCCTAACTGACCCAGGGAACATGGTAGACATTCGAGTTTAGTATGCCTGAACTCAGAATGATAAAATACATCTTTTAGTAAAGTTGGTTTTAACATTCTGTGTTTGAAAATACCACTTTTAGAAAGTAGGTATTTTCTTGCCTAACTGTCCAAGCCTGCCTCTGCTAGGTTGTGTATTGTGTGTCTGGTTTTGTGAGTGACAGGGGCTGGGGGATTCCAGGAGACAGGGTGAGTCAGCACAGGGCTGAATAGACCTATCTGCATGTAGAGTGGTGGGAGGAGTTGCACCTAGGTCTGAATAGGGCTGTGCCTGCCTTCCACAATGCTGGCTCCACCTCCTGTGGTGCGTCTGATGTCCCTGGCCCACCCTGCCAAAGGAAAGAAGGAGTCCTGTAAACAAAGTGCTCCAGGACTGCACAGAACTGGTTTGGACTAGGTACAGGCCCCTCTGCCTTCAGAGGACAAAGGATTTTGCAGTATAAATATGGGGACCCAGACCCCAAGACTTTAGATCACTTCTGGAACAACAAGATGAACCTCTGCCCAAGGAGAAGAACCAAAGGAAGCTGTAGGAGTTGGACTGCCCCCCTGCCAGTGTGCTGTGTTGCTGGGTTGGCCTACAGTGGTGTCTTCAGTGCCAAGGAGAGGAGAAGGCACTTTTAAAGAACTTTCATTATCTTGCAGAATATTACTCCAAGGGCTTGAACTTGTGCTTGCCTCCTGCTGAAGTCTCAGGGACAAAAGACTTCACCACCAGCTCCCCTCTGAATTCCCTTGCTGGGAATTCTATCTGCAGAAGCCTGCGTGTCGCTAGGAGCTGGAAGCGCGACTCAACGAGAAGAAGCGTGTCGCAGTCACAGCTGTTGCCGTCGCATCGCCGGAGAAGCATGTCGCCGCCGCAGAGGTCGCTGCCCCATCACCAGAGAAGCGAGCCTTCGTCAAAGCTGTTGCCCGACGCATCACCGGAGAAGCGTGTCGCCGCCGCAGAGGTCGCTGGCGCATCACCGGAGAAGCGTGTTGCAGGGCCGGTCGCGGCTCCCAAGTTACAGAGTCGCCACCGGGCGTGCACGCATCGTCTTCACGTCATCGCATCAAGGGCGCCATCTTATCGCATTGCACCGGATTGTCGCATCGCAATCGAAGCGCCATCTTGCTGCATCGCAACCGGGATGCAGTACGTGAATCAATGCATCACCTCCGCTCCGGTAAGGACCAAGACGCATCCCCTACTCTGCGCAAGCATTGAGGCGCGATGCATAGTCTCCCCCGATGCAAGGAACCAACGCATCTCCATCCCTGCGAACCTTTTTGTTTATTTGCGTTACGCATCCAGGTACTTTTGTGAGAACTTTGTCGCATTTACCATCAACTTGGACTAAGTTACTTCTACCATCTTTAAGTCAATTTTGAGTACAGTATTGTGGATTTTTGTCGTTTGTGGTCTTGTGTTAAGTCTATATAAAGAATACTTATTTTTATAAAACCTGTGTGGTGTCCATCTGTAGTGTTTTCACTGTATTACTGTATGTGTTCACAAATGCTTAACACACTGCCTCTGAGATAAGCCTGTCTGCTCGTGCCAAGCTACCAAGGGGGCGAGCAGCGGTTATCCAGTAGTGTAACTCCCTTGCCCTGACGTAGAAGCAAGGGTCCCTATTTGGTCAAAGGTACCTACCTCTGTCAACTAGAGACCCCCAGTTCTAACATTGGTGGTCAGCGGTGAGGATTTGGACCTGCATTTGTGACTCATATACAGTAATTGGTGTACACTACTAGTGAGTGCAGACCAAACGCGACCACATACTTTTTGGTAGAATTTTTTTTCCTTGGACTGTTATTTTTCCTGAGAACTGCCAATTCTTACTGCCATGAGTAGACCAGCATCTGTTGCATCTATGGATTTAGATTTTGAGGAAGAGAGGTTGGAAACCTACACTTTGAAACAGCTCAAGCATCTCTGCAAGAAATTGAAAGTTGCTACACCAGGCATTTCCAAAAAGGGTGACTACCAAAAGGCGCTGAGGGCCTGGGTAGAAGCAAGAAATGCCCCTGAGTTGGTGGTGGAGCCAGCTGGGGATGCAGATGGGCAACTGGATAGGCCAGAGTTTCCAGTCAGGAGAGGGGTACCGTCCCCACCTGGCAGTAGCATCTCTTCCAAAGACCTGTCCCCCAGAGAGTTGGAAGACAGGGAGAGAAATAGGGCGCACAAGCTGGAGATGGCTAAGCTTTAGATGGAGGGTCAGAGGGAAATAGAGAATAACAAGTTGTCCTTGGAGAGAGAGAGAATGAGAATGGAGCATGAGAGGATGTTGAGGGAGTTAGATATCAAGGCAAAGGGCTTAGAGATCAATCCCTCTGGTGGCAGCGCACCATCTGTGCCTTCAGAAGGCAGGGTATATATCCCCAAAGATGTCATCAAAGATTTCCATAAGCATGAGGATATTGGGCAGTGGTTTGCAGCCTATGAGATAGCAATGTTGGCCCACCGGGTCCCTGAGAAGGATTGGGGAGCTGGGTTGTGGGGCCGCTTTGTGAGTGAGGTGAGGGATACTTTGTTAGACCTACCCAGTGAAAATAGGATGTCTTATGCCCACATGAAGGAAGCCCTGATGACAAGGTATGGTTTGACCCCAGAACTCTATAGACAGAGGTTCAGGAATTGTAAGAAACTGGAGGCAACCACTTGGGTAGAATATGTATCTTTCTTTTGCAGAGCTATGGATGGTTGGGTGAAGGGTAGCAAAGTGGATACTTTTGAAGAGCTCTATGATTTGTTTGCATGGGAGCACTTGTCTACTAATTGTTTTCCAGAGCTACGCCAGCACCTTATTGATAGCAAGTTAACTAACCCTAGGAAGCTTGCTGAGGAGGTGGACCGCTGGGTCAGTACCAGGGTCCACAAGGGTCATGTGGGAGATTCCGCCAGAGGTGGGCAGGGTCCCCAGCAGAAGAGTGGGGGGGACAAGGGTAAACAGAGGGAGTTCCAGAAAGGGCCCCAAAGTAATTCCCAAGGGAACCAAGGGAAGGGTTCCCAGCCTCCCCCTGAGAAGAAGCAAGAGGCCCTGACAGGTAAACCTGTTCAGAGGGGCCCCTACAAGTGCTTTACGTGTGGTCAAGTGGGCCACCGTTGGTATGATGCACAGTGTCCCATGAAGGATTCCAAAGCACCACCCCGTGCACCACCCCGTCAGTTGGCGAGTGTAGCCCTGGGAGGGGAGGAGATGGGTGCCCAAGGTGGGTGGGGTCCCGCAGAAATGTCCCTTGTCTCTTTAGGAGACTTTGAGATGTTCCCTAAGACCCAGCTGCCTGATAACACTAAGAAATACAGGCAGTGGGTGACCATCAATGGCCATATGGTGGAGGCTCTGAGGGACACCGGGGCTAGTGTGACAGCTGTCAGTTGCCGGTTGGTGTCCAAGGAGCAGGTTATCCCTCATGCATTCTTCCCTGTAGTTGCCGTGGACAACTCGCAGAGCCAGTGTGAGGTGGCTCAAGTTCTCTTTGAGTGGGGGGGTCTCTGGTACTCTTCAAGTTGCTGTGAGGCCAGCCATGCCTGTGGATTGTCTGTTGGGCAATGATTTAGAGAGCTCCCCATGGGCTAAGATGGAGAAGAAGTCTCATTTGGAGATGTTGGGTCTGCCTGAGTGGGCATGTGTGACCACTCGGTCTATGGCAGCCAGTAAGGGTGTTCAAGAGATCCTGGAGCCTGAAAGTATGGCCCAGGAACCTGCCTTAAAGAGAAGTGGCAGGGGGCGCGGGAAACCAGCCCCCATTGTTCCCATGGTCCAGGAGGAGGCAGACCTTGAGGGGGATGCCCTGGAACTTACAGGGGAGCAAGTTGCTGAACTGGGGGACCTGCCTGAGCTGACCCATTGGCAGCAAGAAGGAGGACCCTCCAGGGAGGAGTTTTGTGCAGAACAGAGGAAGTGCCCTTCTCTTGAGGGTTTGCGGCAACAGTCCACAGCCCAGGCAGCAGGTGATCAGTCTGGATCACATTGGATCTACTGGGATAACGACCTCCTGTATAGCAAGCCTAAGTTTGCTGAGCCTGGGTCAGCCCGTGTGCTGGTGGTACCCCAGCGCTTCAGAGCCTTCCTACTGGGTTTGGCTCATGATGTACCTTTAGCTGGACATCTGGGGCAGAACAAGACCTTTGAAAGGATTGTCTCCCACTTTCATTGGCCCCAGATGCGGAAGAGTTCAGACACTCATTGTAGAACTTGTCAAACTTGCCAGGCAAGTGGGAAAAGTGGACGGACGCACAAAGCTCCTCTCCAACCTTTCCCTGTAGTCAGTACCCCCTTTGAACGGGTGGGCATTGACATTGTGGGGCCACTGGACCCCAAGACAGCCATGGGCAACAGGTTTATCCTGGTCTTGGTGGACCATGCTACCCGGTACCCGGAAGCCATCCCGCTCAGGACAGTGACGGCCCCCGTGGTGGGACGTGCACTGATGGGGATTTTCTCCCACGTGGGGTTCCCCAGAGAGGTGGTGTCAGACCGGGGCCCAAACTTCATATCCAACTATATGAAGTCCCTGTGGCAGGAGTGTGGTGTTACTTATAAGTTCACCACTCCTTACCACCCCCAAGGTAATGGGCTGGTTGAGAGATTCAACCGGACCCTCAAAGGCATAATAATGGGTCTTGAGGAACCTATGAGGCGTAAGTGGGACGTCCTCTTACCATGCCTTCTGTTTGCTTACCGTGAGGTGCCACAGAAGTCCTTAGGGTTCAGTCCCTTTGAACTGCTCTATGGTCACCCGGTAAGAGGACCTTTGAGTCTGGTCAAGGAAGGCTGGGAGCAATCTCCCAGGAAACCTCCCCAGGATGTATACAGTTACATGCTGGCCTTCAGGAACCAGACCAGGCGATTCAGGCAACTCGCTGAGGCGAATCTGGAAGCCAGCCAGGAAGAGATGAAGCGGTGGTACGATCAGAATGCCAATCTGATTGAGCTTCAACCTGGACAGAAAGTTTGGGTCATGGCCCCTGTAGAGCCTTGTGCGCTCCAGGACAGGTGGACCGGACCATTTGAGGTGGTGTAGCGCAAGAGTGATGTCACCTACCTGGTGAACTTGCGGTCTCCAAGTTACCTTTGCGGGTCCTGCATGTTAACCGCCTGAAGCCCCACTTAGAAAGGTCCGAAGTGGGCATGCTCCTAGCGACAGATGATGGAATGGAGGAGGAGACTGAGCCTCTTCCTGACCTCCTGTCTGCAACAGAGCAAGATGGGTCAGTGGATGGTGTCAGCCTCTCTGCCACACTGACCCCTGATCAGCAGCAAGATTGTCGCCACATTTTGGGACAATTCTCTGATTTGTTTTCCCTGATTCCTGGTGTCACTGAGTGGTGTGTCCATGATGTGGACACTGGGGACAGTCCTCCTGTGAAGCACAAGGCTTACAGAGTGACTGACAAGGTCAGAGCTTACATCAAGGAGGTAGTCTCCAAGATGTTTGCCTTAGGGGTGATTGAGTCCTCTCACAGTCCTTGGGCCAGCCCAGTGGTCTTGGTCCAAAAGGCTGCCGCGCCTGGGGCCAAACCTGAACTCTGGTTCTGTGTGGGCTACCAAGGACTCAATTCAGTCACCAGGACTGATGCGCACCCCATCCCCAGAGCTGATGAGCTCATTGATCGGTTAGGGGCTGCACAGTACCTCAGCACGTTTGATTTGACGTCTGGGTACTGGCAGATCGCCTTAACTGATGGGGCCAAAGAGAGGTCAGCATTCTCCACACCAGATGGGCACAACCAATTCCGGGTTATGCCCTTTGGGATGAAGAATGCCCCTGCCACCTTTCAGAGGTTGGTCAACCAGGTGTTGGCTGGACTGGAGGATTTCAGTGCCGCCTATCTGGATGACATTGCAGTGTTCAGCGCCAGTTGGGAAGAACATCTGCGCCACCTCTGGGAAGTGTTGATGGCACTGCGAAAGGCAGGCCTCACGATCAAGGCAAGTAAGTGCCAGATCGGGCAGGGTTCCGTGGTGTACTTGGGGCACCAGGTAGGGAACGGCCAGGTGGCGCCCCTACAACCCAAGATTGATACCATCCTGGCATGGGAACCCCCAAAGACTCAGACACAGGTGAGAGCCTTTTTAGGACTCACGGGGTACTACAGGAGGTTTGTCAAGGGGTATGGCAACATTGTTGCACCCTTGACTGAGCTGACTTCCAAGAAGCAGCCCAAGAAAGTGAACTGGACTGACACCTGTCAGAAAGCTTTTGACGCCCTGAAGACTGCCATGTGTACAGCACCCGTAGTTCAGGCGCCCAACTTCTCAGAGGAGTTCATTGTTCAAACAGACGCTTCAGAGCATGGTGTGGGGGCTGTTCTATCACAGATTAATGAGGAGGGCTTAGACCAACCTGTAGCCTTCATCAGTAGGAGGTTACTTCCACGGGAACAGAGGTGGAGTGCAATTAAGCGTGAGGCATTTGCTGTGGTCTGGGTACTGTAGAAGTTGAGACCATACCTGTTTGGGACTCACTTCCGGGTTCAGACAGACAACAGGCCCCTCAGATGGCTGATGCAGATGAGGGGTGAGAACCCAAAGTTGTTGAGGTGGTCCATTTCCCTACAAGGGATGGACTTTACGGTGGAACACCGCCCTGGTACAGAACATGCCAATGCTGATGGTCTGTCCAGATTTTTCCACCTTAGTGATGAGAACTCCCAAGGGGAAGGGTAGTTCTCCCCACATTTCAGCTGGAGGGGACACGTGTTAGACCTGGTACCATTGGCGTGAGTCTCCCTTCCACTTTTTTCTGATTGCCTCCTCTGTTTTTGATCTGTTTGCTGGTTTTAGATGCTTTGGGCACTGTGCCACTGCTATTCAGTGCCACAGTGCAAGTGCTCCCTATGTTAAATTGATGTATTGATTAGTGACTCCATGATTGGATCATTTGATTTACTTGTCAGACCCTAGTATAGTGCACCAGGTGTGCCCAGGGCCAGTAAATCAAATGCTGCTGGTGGGCTTGCAGCACTGGTGTTGCCACCCACAGAAGCGGCTTGTAAAGTGTGTCTCAGGCCTGCCATTGCAGAGCCTGTGTGCAGTCTGTGACTGCCATGTCGACTTGGCAAGTGCACCCACTTGCCAGTCCCTAAACCTTCCCTTATCTTCATATCAGACACCCCTAAGGTAGGCCCAAGGGCAGGGTGCATTGTAGGTATAAGGTAGGACATGCCCTGGTGTGTGTGGCATGTCCTAATAGTGAATTACAGCCATTTTCGTTTTTCACTATTGCAAGGCTACCTGTCCCCATAGGCCAGAATGGGCAGTTTGATGATAACATCTTATAATCCTAACTGACCCAGGGAACATGGTAGAAATTCGAGTTTAGTATGCCTGAACTCAGAATGATAAAATCCATCTTTTAGTAAAGTTGGTTTTAACATTCTGTGTTTGAAAATACCACTTTTAGAAAGTAGGTATTTTCTTGCCTAACTGTCCAAGCCTGCCTCTGCTAGGTTGTGTATTGTGTGTCTGGTTTTGTGAGTGACAGGGGCTGGGGGATTCCAGGAGACAGGGTGAGTCAGCACAGGGCTGAATAGACCTACCTGCATGTAGAGTGGTGGGAGGAGTTGCACCTGGGTCTGAATAGGGCTGTGCCTGCCTTCCACAATGCTGGCTCCACCTCTTGTGGTGCGTCTGATGTCCCTGGCCCACCCTGCCAAAGGAAAGAAGGAGTCCTGTAAACAAAGTGCTCCAGGACTGCACAGAACTGGTTTGGACTAGGTACAGGCCCCTCTGCCTTCAGAGGACAAAGGATTTTGCAGTATAAATATGGGGACCCAGATCCCAAGACTTTAGATCACTTCTGGAACAACAAGACGAACCTCTGCCAAGGAGAAGAACCAAAGGAAGCTGTAGGAGTTGGACTGCCCCCCTGCCAGTGTGCTGTGTTGCTGGGTTGGCCTACAGTGGTGTCTTCAGTGCCAAGGAGAGGAGAAGAAACTTTTAAAGAACTTTCATCATCTTGCAGAATATTACTCCAAGGGCTTGAACTTGTGCTTGCCTCCTGCTGAAGTCTCAGGGACAAAAGACTTTACCACCAGCTCCCCTCTGATTTCCTTTGCTGGGAATTCTATCTGCAGAAGCCTGCATGTCGCTGGGAGCTGGAAGCGCGACTCAATGAGAAGACGCGTGTCGCAGTCACAGCTGTTGCCATCGCATCGCCGGAGAAGCGTGTCGCCGCCGCAGAGGTTGCCGCCGCATCACTAGAGAAGCGAGCCTTCATCAAAGCTGTTGCCCGACGCATCACCGGAGAAGCGTGTCGCCGTCGCAGACGTCGCTGGCGCATCACAGGAGAAGCGTGTTGCAGAGCCGGTCGCGGCTCCCAAGTTACAGAGCCGCCGCATGCCCGCCGGGCGTGCACGCATCGTCTTCACGTCATCGCATCAAGGGCGTCATCTTATCGTATTGCACTGGATTGTCGCATCGCAATCGAAGTGCCATCTTGCCGCATCGCAACCAGGACGCAGTACGAGAATCAATGCATCACCTCCTCTCCGGTAAGGACCAAGACGCATCCCCTACTCTGCGCAAGCATTGAGGCGCGACGCATCGTCTCCCCCGAAGCAAGGAACCAACGCACCTCCATCCCTGCGAACCTTTTTGTTTATTTGCGTTACGCATCCAGGTACTTTTGTGAGAACTTTGTCGCATTTACCATTAACTTGAACTAAGTTACTTCAACCATCTTTAAGTCTATTTTGAGTACAGTATTGTGGATTTTTGTCGTTTGTGGTCTTGTGTTAAGTCTATATAAAGAATACTTATTTTTATAAAACCTGTGTGGTGTCCATCTGTAGTGTTTTCACTGTATTACTGTATGTGTTCACAAATGCTTAACACACTGCCTCTGAGATAAGCCTGTCTGCTCGTGCCAAGCTACCAAGGGGGTGAGCAGGGGTTATCGAGTAGTGTAACTCCCTTGCCCTGACGTAGAAGCAAGGGTCCCTATTTGGTCAAAGGTACCTACCTCTGCCAACTAGAGACCCCCAGTTCTAACATCTACCTTCTGGATCTTCAGAGGAGCTCGGGGCATGAACCTCATGCTCAAAGTTTTGACTTGCTTCAGCTCAGCAGGAGTAGGTAGAATCTTGACCTTTTGAAAACTGTGTAAATTCTTCTAGGGTTGCTGCCAGTAGACAGTATCATTGACTTTAAAAATAATAGGTGCATGGCTACTGCTCATGTCATGAATTCCTATTCTTGCCTCCATGCATCCTTTACCTATTTGACACTATTTCGTCCTGGCACATGTTGCATATAGATTAATCATGTTGTGTGGCTGACCATTTTTATTCTTTTATGTGTTCTTTCACATTCCTTGACTTGTTTACTTACTTTACCAGTACCCTTCACACACAGGGGAGCTTGCAGCTGGAGGGCAGGTTGCTGGACCCTCGTTTAGTTTTGATTTGCCCCACCTGTTTTTACTTCATCAGCACTGAGGCGATGAAGCCACACCCATTGAAACACCCCCAGCCCTCATGACGGGCTACTTTGGCAGTTCCACAGCGCGTCCACGCAGCAGATGCCTGAAGCGGGCGCGCCACTGGCGTGCCAAAGGCAAACCAATCTGCACCCGTCTGCTCCCGGACAGAGCCCAGGGCCCGTCCCCCTGCTTGTTTAACGTCTCAGACTAGTTCACAAAGAAATTACACCCGCAAGGAATTGCTCGACCTGAACTCAGGTGAGAACGCTGATTGTGCTTTGTGGGATCTGGCCGGCAATAGAGATAACCCCAATACCTGCCAAGTCTGTAAACTGACTTGCCTTTACCACAAAATTGGGGAGATAAGGAACTTAGGTAAGAGTTCTGTAAACAAGAACTTGAGATGTGTCCTTGTTAATACGAGGTCACTCGTTAAACAAGCTTTTGAGGTTGCCTAGTTGGTAGAGAGCTGACAGCTTGACTTGCTTTTTATTACAGAGACGTGGGCGGACCAAACATCTGGTCCGGACACAATCACAGCTACGCCAACTGGCTATACCATGTTTAGGCACGATAGACAGCATAAGAAAGGAGGAGGTCTGGTGGTGATTTACCAATCATCCTTTACAGCTTCCTTCTCCCCTTTAGACAGTAATGTCTGTGAGGCTCTGGCCTTCGGTATAGAACTTACTAAAACAAGATCTTTTAATGGCTTTCTCATATACCGTCCTCCGGGACCGAGAGCAAATTTTAATAACAAGATATGTGCTCTCCTGGAAAGTTCTGCCCTGAAGTCTGATTTCACCATTATAGGTGATTTCAACTCTCACTTAGAAAAAGAACTAGACAGGGACATTGAGCTACTGTTGGAATCCATGGCCAATTTTGGCCTCTCGCAGCAATCTATAGGACCCACCCACATTGCAGGGCATACCCTAGATGGTATTTTTACCAATAATGTCCATCTGGCTAACATAGAGACTAGTGAATTGATTTGGAGGGATCATAAAGCCTTAAGTTTTTAGTTAGGACCTAAAGAAATCACTCCAACTAGAAATTTCCTGGGCAGCTCTCAGAGTAGCCATCCCTGGTACAAAATCAGTGCCTCAGCTCTAAAAGACATCCTAGAGAAAACCAAGCCTAGAAACCCTAGTGTCCCAGAATGACAAGCAGAGGTGTATGAAAGTTGGATTCAGTCCGCTGTAGAGACTCTAGCTCCCGCAAAAAAGTCAAGCAAAGTAAAAAATGCCAAATTCTCTGCATCCTGGTTTAATGAAACTCTGTGAGCAGCTAAACAAGGTTGCCGCAGACAAAAACGAAGCTGGAGGAAGGACTGTAATGAAGGGGAAAAATCCAAGTATAGAAAATGTATTCTGGACTATAAGAAATTAATGGAGAAAGAAAAAGCATCATACTATTCAAAACAAATTGAGTCCGCTAAGAACTCTATTAAGGAACTCTTCCAGACGGTAACAAAACTAACCACCACCCCGATGTCAGACTCGGTGGTGGGAAGCCAGGAACTCTCGGAGTCCTTGGCTTCCTTTTTTCAAAGTAAAGTCAGGGAGATCTCTGACAAATTTGATAGCACTGTCCAGCAGCACCTTTGGATGGCAGCAAATTATTCTTTAACAGCTTTGAACACCAATCAACTGTCAAGGTTTCTCAGCTGATCACCAGCACTAAATCTGGCTCCCCGTCCAATCCATGTCCACTGCATATTATTCACTTGGTTCCAGAACCAATTGCGATGGTTATGTCTAATATTATAAATGCCATGTTTACCTCAGGGGTGTTCCCAAAACCTTGGAAGAAGGCCATGATTCTTCCCCTTTTAAAGAAGGCGAACCTGGACCCCTAAAACTATCGTTCAATATCCAGACTCCCTTTCCCGGCCAAGGTAGCCGAGAAGGCAATGAACATACAACTGTCTGCTTATATAAAGACTAACCACCTCCTCGACAAAACCCAATTTGGGTTCAGAAGCGGTTTTAATATCGAATCAGCACTTATCGTAGCCACAGAAGAAATTAGATCTTCCCTTGATGCAGGGGGTAGAGCAGCTTTGATCTTTTTGGATTTGTTGGCAGCCTTCGACAGGGTGAATCATAGTTGCTTGATACATCAGATGAAGGCTGCCGGGGTACGAGGCATGGCCTTCGCACTCATTCAGTCCTTTTTGAGTGATAGATCCCAGTCGGTCAATTTTAAAGGCTTTAAGTCCTCACCCGTCACACTGCCATGTGGGGTCCCTCAGGGCTCGTCACTGAGCCCGACCTTCTTCAATGTTTATGTTTCCCCCCTTGCTAGCTTAATAATAATCTGTTTTAGACAGTGCATGTCAGAATGCGTGTAGCACAGAAACAAGTGATTTCTGAAGCCTCACTGATTGAGGGAGTTGTGGAAAGGTAAGTCACATCACTGTAGGCACACCTGCTTATGGGCTTGGTGTCTTCAACAAGATAGATGGTGGGAATTATTCTATTGTAGGTTCACTTAAAAAATGTTAGACCTGTTGAACAGAGATACCCTGTCATAGTGAGGGAGATGTTAGCTTGCATCAGGGGTTTGGAAAAACATATAGCATACCTGTGGTAAAGACCTATTTTAAATATGATCATTGACCATTATTTGATATTTTCTCTGCATGCAAGAGTATGAGGTCCATAGATTGGTTAGCCATGTTGGCCACAAAACATTTAGAATTCATCTTTCAGATTTAGGAAATTCCTGGTGGACAAACATTAGAGCTGATTGCTTATCAAGATTGGCCCTGTAGTCAAATGTAGGGGACAAATGGGAGAAACTGAAAAATTTATCATAGCAGAGACAAATATAATTGCAGTAGTATGCACAAGAGAGGAGAAATGAAAGAAAGACATGTAAAAGGATAAAGTGACGCTATAAATGTTACATTCAGAGCGTGACCTAGAGAGAAGGCATTTTTACAAGAGGTTCAGCCAAAAATTGCAGATTAGCTCTTAGGTGAATGGATTATTTTTTCATGGTGAACAATTGGTTCCTCCATTGGGTTTGCACAAGAAGATCCTTGATGTGGGGCATGAAGGACACATAGATATCAATTTCACCAGGGGATGTAACAGGGAAGAATTTTGTTGTACTCATTCGGATGGAGATATCGGAAAGAAAATTAAGGAGTGTGTGCAGTGTGTGTTAAGTGACAACCAGTTAAAAATGAAATCATCTCTCAAATCCCCTGTTCTGCATTTTGAATGGATTTGACAAAGGGTGGTTTTTTGTTTCCTCAGCCCATTTTATTATCTTTATAGTCATCTGTGATATATGATTGTGCTTATTGATGCTTTGTCGTGATGGATTGAGCCAAGTTTGTGCGAGAGCCCACTATCAAAAAGGGGGTGAAATATTTTGTAGGAGGCCTTTAAGGACTGAGTGTGAGATATCATTCTCACTGTCAGTGTAGTTTAGTTTACCTACTATGTCATGGATGAGTTTTTTGGTATGTGTGAGTTTAAACATTTAAGGACACTTTTATGTTTGCTGTAGAACAATGGCATGGTTGAAGGACTTAACCAAGTGCCTATGAAGTGTATGCTGTGTGCCTATATGAGTAGGAAAGATGTAGATGAAGCAGTGTGAGAAACTTGGAACAGCCTCTCAAGTAGACACTGTAAATAGTCCATTTGAGCTTGTAAGGGGGTAGGACAGTTTATTCAGATCTGTATAAATTTTGGACTGTTTCCATGCACAAGAGAATAAATCAATTGATGAAATATGGAGAGAGGCTAAAACGGTTGCGAAGAGCAAGTCACTGATGGTCAGAGAGATCGTTGGTAAGTAGACATGGTGAGTTCAGTGTTGATGATTGGGTCAGGATTAAGAAACCTGGATTGTAAAGAAAGGTAATTTCCTATTATGTGATACAGTATGTGTGTGTGCAGGAGGTATGTGGCAATGCTGTGACGGTAGATGATGGACAGGAAGCCTCGTGAACAGGTCCAGATGATATCTACCTGGTGTGCACTCCTCAGCATTTGGATGATAATACTGTGGTCACCACAATGGCATGGAAATTAATTCAAGTTTGTGTTTTACAAACTTTTGCCGAGGATTACCTCGTATCAGAGTTATTGAGCACATTTTCAAATACAAAAGCCAAATGTGGAACCAGGCACCATATCAATTAAATCTCAATATTTCAGAATCAAAGAGACCATTTTGTAAAATGCTATCTAAGCTAAATAACTTCATGTGAACAATGAGTTTCAATTCAGTATTTTTTCTGACATATCATACAAAACATCTAAAAGAAGCTGAGAATCAAAGCAGCTTACAGCTTCCTTTCATGCAGTTGCACCCATGCAACAATTGTCTGACTATCTAAACTAAAACTAAAAGTGAACAGTGAAGAACCAAACCTTAAATAAGTTGTTTTATCTCAAGAACATTCAAAATTGGTGGGTGCTAAAGTATAACTCTGCAATAGCTTATATAATATTATTCAAGGCACAAGTCACAGTTTTTTTTGTTTTGCTTAGACCTAAAAAGTGCATATTTGTCAACAGACACAGTAGCTCTGCTTTTCCACCTTGTATATTATATGTTGTCCTGTTTTTGTTTTCTGCTGCTGCTCTTGATTTACGTGAATTTGATTAGTTTAAATACTGGCGTTATGTGTCAGTCTGAACCACAATATTTTCTTGGACAGGAGCTCATAATGGTTAGGGCCTAAACTCCCTAAACATAAGGCAGATAGGAGAGGGGCAATAGAGGGGCAAGGGAGGATGGAGACTCTGATAAAAAGCGGTTGGTAAGAAGTGTTAGAGTGGGCAGATTCATGAAGGTACTTTGATCACAATATAGGATCGACAAAAAAAGAAAGAAAATGTATTTTGTGAAGATATGTTAATATCAATATTTTGAGCGCCTCTAGTTGGGGAAAATTGTAAAATAAAGAGAAATATTCCGGGTAACACTGTCTACTTACGGGTTGAATTTTAAGATATGTGTCAACTCAGCTTAGTGAGCTGTAACGTACATGGCTTAAATATTTTTCAGAAAAAGAGAGCCATAGGTTCCCGGCTTAGTGATCAGAACTCTTTTGTTATCCTCTTACAAGAAATACAAGTAACATCATAATCACAAAAAAGACTCTCCTGGAAATGGATTGACCACTATATTTTATCCTCTGCCTCAGGAGTCTATAGAGGGATAGCGATTCTTTTTAGAAAAGGCTTGGAAGTTGACATAATTGCCACAGGTGCAGATCCTTCGGGCATAGAGGTGTGGATCCAGCTTAATTAGGATGTTAAAAGCTACGCAGTGGCCACTTACTGTGGTACAAGTGAAGCTAACCCAGCAACAATATATGGTTTAATATTCACAATCTTATGGGCTAACATAATAGTTGTTGGAGATTTTAGCTGTATACAGGCACACAAATTAGACCACACCAATGCTAGAAGAGACCAGTCAGAGCACAGAGCTGCTATGGCTATGACACATTTTAAGCAGGTACTTGAGCTGATTGATTCTTGGTGTTCAAGCAAACCTGATACTTTAGATTACACATTTATATTCAGACAACATAACACCACCTCCAGAATAGATTATGTCTTAATATCCAACTCTCTCAAGTTACATTTTGGTATCTCCAAACCTACAATCATGTTAAGGAGATGACTCTTTGACAAAATGCTACTAAGAGAATTTTAGGGCACTATAAATTTGTTTATCCTTCTGTTTTTTCAAGACAGTGTATGTTGAGCATGAGAAACTGTATTATTTGTTGGGGTGGATGGTAGTCCATCACAGGTAATATTGTCACTATTCTTGTTAGGGCCAGTAAAGGTTTCAATAATTTAACCCTGAGCTCAAGTCCTGGTAGCTATGATTCAGCGCAGACAGACTGTAGGAAAGTAGGATCTATACCCCCATTTTTTTGCTTGATGTGATGCTGTTTTTTACCAGTCTGACTGGGATCCTACTAATAAGGACCCCAGTCTATCTGCTTTCTCCCTAAATTGGTTAGTTCAGAACTTAGGTACACCCCAGATTGGATACTGGGGTACCCTCATAAGCTCCTAGTATATGGTACCTATGTACCCAGGGCATAGGTACCCCAGAGGTTTCCCATGGGCTGAAACATGTATTATGCCACCCATGGGAGACCATTTAAAATGGAACTACAGGCCTGCCATTGTAGCCTATGTAAGTTGTTGAATGCACTACTTAGTAAAGATATAGGTTTGCTATATCTAAGGGTCACTGCTCTTAAAACGTATAAGTCACCCCTCTAGCAGGCCTTTGCAATCCTGAAGGCAGTGTGCTTGGTTCTAAGGGAGAGGGTGCCCCTGCATGAGCAGGACACCCCTGCAGCCTATGGAGTCCATTCACCCAGGCTGTCAGTGAAGCAGCCATATACTAAATAGAGGGGCACCGCGTAATTATGGGATGGCCATCTCGAAAACAGCTGTAACGAACCCTATCATGTCTGGTATCAAACATGTTGGAATCATACCCCCATGCTGTAAACGGAGTGGGAGGTATGATTCCAAGCCCTGGAAGAGCCCTCCATTAGGCTGTCAGTGTTCCCGGTGCCAACCTTCTTGTCCCGGACAGCACAAAATGGTTGCTGCTGACCAGAGACACATTTCTGCCCTCCTGCTGCTGAGCCAAGCTCGAGCAGAGGAAGGTGGAACAATAGGCATCCTGTCACAGGGAGGTGTGACCACCTCCCAGACAGGATTTAGTGTATTGGGACCGGGTGGGTGCGCTTGCCAGAGCCAGCAAGTCTGCTTGAGGGGCACATTTGGTGTCCAGTTCAAACCAGTTCTGGGAGCTGTTGGCTCCCGCTCTGGCGCAAAACTGGACAAAGGACATGGGAGTAACCTCCCCCCTGTCCAGACCCTCCCTGGGAGGGTCCCCTGAATCTTCCCAACCCTTTCCCTAGGGTACTTAAGGACTTAAATGGGTGTAGGTCCCTAGATTTGTCATGGGATGAGATTCAGATCAGACACCACTGCACTTCTACCATCTGGGCACTCTGGACTTTGCTGGACTTCGTTTGGGCCTGACTTCGTCTCCCTTCCAGTCTGCTGCATCATCTGTGTCTGTGCACCATACAGGAACCGCCAAGGCCTGTGAAGCATCAAAGCCAACCAAAGTAATCTCCCTTAGAGTGAAGGAGTCATTCCCCTGCATTTGCAGGCACCACAACTAAGTTGACCGGTCTGCAGATCCTGAGCTCCTCTGGACTCGCTGGGCTTTGCAACACAGGTGGTAGTTTTTCACAGCTCCTGAGGCCGGCTCTCCCCTCTCACCAAGTTTGAGGCCAGCATCCCTCGTGGGGGTTGCAATAACCGAACCCCTGGGTACACCATCCAACTTGCAGTTGCAAAGGCTTGTTGGCTTCTTTGCAACAAGATCTTCGGGCTCCAAGTAGCCCCAACCTCGAGCATCTCCTGTGACCAGAATCTTCAGCCACATCACATCGTGTGCACCGTTGCCTGCATCTTTTGGTGAGCTGCTTGAGGTCCTTTCATAACTCCAGTGCCCCTGGCCTGTGGGTCCACTTGAGGGTCACACTTGTTTCTTTTGGGCTCCCCTGATTCCTTGGGGACCTCCATGACTCCCCTGCCTTTGGTGAGTCCCCTGCACCTTGCTGGTCCCAACATTGCTCCTTCTTTGATTCCTGTGTGGCTTGCCTTTGCCAATGCGTGTTGGTGCTCCCGCCGGACACCGACCCCTCAGCACTCAACATCCTCTGTGGGACAGATCGTGCATGGCTCCTGTTACTCCTCAGCATTGCCTGGTCCTCACAGCTGCTGAGTCAAGGTCCTCGTCATCCATCCTGAAGCACCTGACATCGGAGGGCATTCGTCTTCCAAGTCTCCTGGTCAACCCTGAGTGACTTAGACTCTGTCCCCTCTGCTTTCAGGTACACCTCTTCAAGAATCCACATTTGGATTCCCACAGACACTTTCTCCTCTTCCAGCAGTGGCACTTTCCTGAAGTCCTCCATTGGGTTCGACGGCGGTTTCCGACACCACTTCACACATATGCACCTGGCTTCCCTGGTGTAGGTAATGTGGGTACTAGGGTATCTACGGGTGGGGTGGGCTCTCCAACTTTCTGTCTTCCACGGGGTTTCTTCAGGGTCCACTGGGAAGGGTCCTTAATCTTTAAAAATCCAACTGTGACTTGCACATAGACTTGCACGGAGCACGTGGTCGTGTTCTCACACTGCACACGCTCTCCGTGGGGTCCCTATCTACTTACGTTGGATGGTTCTGTGGGTCCCCAGCAATTCTATGTCCTCTCGACATCGTCCTGACTCGAATCGTGGTTCTTATACCACTTTTTTAGTGTATGGTTTGGTCCCCCTCTCGGGCCACTGTGTATTTCGTGCTATTTACTGTGCTTCTTTGCTAACATATTGTGTGCATTGTGTTTATCTCCGTGTTGGAGATATTTGAACATACTATAGAGTATTATATAATAAATTCATTTTTTTTATAAATACTTGGCGTGTGTTTTTTTCCACATAATCTATACTATAAGATTGCATTCCGGTAAAACAAGCTGCTTTACACTCCTTCTGGACTAAGCCTGAAGACTGCTCTCCACAGCTACCAATTAGAGAGCTTTATAAGGTTGTGTAAGACCTCTTAAATCATAATAAGGGTTTTCTGGACTGGTGCAAGGTGCCCTCTTACATTAGTGGACATCATATACCAGGCCAGCCTCTCACACAGACTTAACTTAAAAAATGTGCAAAGCATGTAGAAGTACCATAATACTTAAAAAGTGGAAAACGAAAAATAAAAATCCCACTCCAATTTATAACAAGAGGGAATATTTTAATAAACAAACTGATGCAAAAATAGCAAAAATCCAATCAGGCAAACATGAGATGGGAATTTTCAACATTTTAGATAATAATAACCGCAAAAGCGCAAAGCGCCAACCACTGGCAACTGGTAGTACTAGACTGAGGCATGTAAAAAGTTGTGGGCTATGAAGGTCGATCACTGGTCAGATACAGGGACTGAGTTAGTCTTAGTCAAATAGTTACCTTTGTTTCTCAGAAACAGTTCTGGACGTTGACGAATCGTTAATGGGTTTGCCGGTATCGAAGAGAGCAGGCTATAGCTGGAGCAAGGCTCGATGGTGATGGGCTGCAAGAGGACAGAGTCCCCATGCGGTTGTTGATGAAGGGGGGAAGGTTCAGAGTGGGAGAAGTTCATGCCAAATATGGCCATTGGCATTAGTTCCAGTTAAGTCGTCGGCTGTCAGCCTTTAATGTTCTCTGGACCTTGAGATTCCCTCAGTGGAGGCTACAGGCTGGAACCGGCGAGTAGTTCAATGTTGGTTCTCTTGAAAAAGAGTTGCCAAAATGTTTCTAAGTTTCTTCTTTTAGAATTAGGTAGGAGGAGTACACTCTGACACCATCCATGTGTTCCAGCACCTCAGTAACATCATTTGGGTGTCAGGACTCACTCCTGTGGAAGCCACCAGCAGGATCCAAAGCAGGTCCAGCTGAAAGTGGCAAGCTGAGCTTTACAGAGAGGTGGGTTTCTTGCAGCATTTGTGACTCTTTAGCTTAACAGGAGGTCGGCCACTGACCCTTGGAGTCCACTTCTTTTTCCTGAATACAAGTGGGGTCAGGTCTTGCCTTTGAGTTCTGCTTACAAGTCTCAACAGCAGATGCAGTCCTTCAGTCTTCCACAGGTCCAGTAGTGTACTGAAGAAGGTACCCAGAGGTGCCACATTTATTCCTGGCACTGACTTGTGGTTTCCCTCCCTGACCAATAGGGAAATATTTGCTAGGGTTAGCCCTCTCACTTTTGCAGCAGTTCCTATTTGCCTGGCAGGACACAGTCCTACACTGCATTTCTCTACCCAAAGCCAAAATGGTAGAAGCTTTTTCCCCTGTGCAGAGAACCCTTTGCCCACCCAGAGGTCTGGGTATGGAAATGGGCAAACCTCAAGCCAATCTAAACCAGTTCTAGAAACACAAAATGGGGAGATGGCCCAGGTGTCCGATACACGTCAGTGATATGGTAGGCATCCTTTAAAGCTCAGCAGTGCTAAGCACAGCCCCAGGACATTGTGCTCAAGGAGCAAAGACAAAACTTGACTCCCAAAGCCCTTTGTCCAATGTCTGGGAGCAATGCATATTTGATTCCAGGGGAGCCATCAGGTGACTACTGGACACTGGCTAAGAAGCCTTTTTGTTTTAGGCAGAAAACAGATAACTTTTTATTAGTGCCTGCTCCTTCATAGTAATATAAAATCTGAGCTTACCATTAAATTGCATTTTAAATAACTATTACAATGTGTCATTGAGCCATTTTTCTAGCTGTACTAAAACTGAATTTATCACTTATTAAATGTAATAATGTAAACCAGGGTAAGCCTATGGAAGAGCCAGCCTTGCCAATGTGAAAGGATTTTGGAGGTCTGTCACTACCAGGGCATGTAAAACATTAAACCTACATGTCCTACTTTTAAATACCATGCAACCTGACCCATGAATATTTAGGGCCTACCTTAGGGGTGACTTATAAGTACTAAAAAAGAAGGTTTAGGCCTGTCAAAAGGGTTATTTTGACAGGTCAAAATGGCAGCTTTGAAACTGTATCAGCAGGCAGCCGGGGAAGGCTTGGAACAATAGTTTACCCTGCCACTTTGGTGGTTGCACAATAAGTGCTGCTGTCTAATAATGACAGTTAACTTACAAGTCCTGGGTACACAAGGTACCATATACTAGGGACTTATAGGTAAGTTAAGTGTGACAATCAAGGTTTTGGCCGCTTTAACATGTTTAGGAGCCAGAGCATATGCACCTGGCCTGAATAACAGAGTCCCAGTGCACAGAGTCAAAATAAGAGCAGTATCAGTCCAAAAAAAGGGGTTGACTGTGCAAAAAGAGACATTTTCCTACAGTGAGCGAATCTATGAGTGGTCTAAGAGGCCTTTAAATTAATTTTGGAGGCAGAATAATAGCATTTACAACCTTAATCGGCAAGGAGAAGGAACATCTCCTTAAATAAAGGCCTCATTGCCAGATTGAAAGCAAAAGTATAACCATGTGCAGTCATCAGAAAAAAAATTGAAACAAACATGACTTATAATTACATACAACAAAATATTGTCAACTAATCAGCAATTGGTCAATGCTCATATCAAAAGTGAAAGTTTGCTGGACAATTGCTTTGTAAATTTGGATAAGAAGGATTCTAACAACAGAGTACAGAAAATTACAGACCCAGGTACAGGCTTACAAACTACATATGGTGACCATGCACAAAGGATTTTCTTCAAGTTTTTTAAAATTATTATAAGAAGCTATGTAATTCTGAAAAAATTATATCTTTATTAAAATTGAATTTCTAGCTTCTTTTACCTGCATTCTCCAAAATATTTTTTTTGTCTTTCTCAACATATTTCAAAGGAAGGGATAGCTATTGTGATTGCAGCTGATGAGATGGGAAGGCTTATGGTGAGACGGATTCAGGTTCTCTCAGAATTATTAATTGATCCTCTTACCAACTCTTTGTATTTATCTTTTGGTAAGGGGAGACCTGTGCTAGTCACTTTTCCAACACCTGCAAAGCCTCAAGATAACTCTTCATTTTGAAGACCTATTTCTCTACTAAATAGTGATTCCCAAATATTAACAAAAGGCCTTCCTTATAAACAGGCTACCACCTCTAATTCATGCTGTGATACACATGGATAAAATAGGTTTATTCCAGGTAGTAACATAGCCTAGAATGCACATTATTTACCTGAAGCAATTGATTACCTAACTACAAATGAGATACCAACTGCAATTATACTTATTGATGCAGAGAAAGCAATTGATCTCATAAAATGGGAATGCAATTTACTAATCCTTGCAAAGAGCCTATAATCGTCCCATTTTAAGAGTATGATGAAATCCATTTATAGTGGGGAGTTACCAAAATTATAATAAATAGCAGGTTTATTAATTTTATTTTTATTATTTATTTGAGTTTTATATAGCGCTAGCTAGACTTGAAGGTATCATAGCACTTTACATATTATGTGAACAAGGTTGCTAGAAGTACATGTGGTGATTTTTGAGGGTCAAAACAGTCAGAGAGAAAGGTATAGAACAATACAGCATTAAGGTAGTCAAAGTAGTCACAAAAGTGTATAACAATACAGCATTATGATGATGTGTTGGAGACAGATTTGAGACTGAAAGAGTCAGGCGACCCACTTGACAGATCCTGTCATTGTGGGTTGGATCTTTGGGAAACAAGCTGTGCACGTGTTGAAGTGGTTGTTAAGCAGTAGAGATTTGAGGTCCCTCTTCAAGCAAAAGAAGGAGGGGTTGCAGCAGAGATCCTTAGGGAGTGAGTTTCAAATCCTAGGAGCATTTCCTTAGAAAGAGCACGCCTGGGATGATTTCTTCTTCAGAATAGGAGGTATGAGAAGAAAAGAGTTGGAGCTTCTCAGTGCCCGGCCTCTTCTTGCTCTCAATCGTTTGGTCTCTTGGTATTTGATGTTTTTTGTATGAAGGGCTTTGTGGGTGATTCAAGCTGTAGTGAAAATGCATTTTCCTTCAATGGGAAGCCAATTAAGACTCTTAAGGGCAGGTGAGATGTGGTCAAACCATTTCAATGATGAGCCTGGCAGCCACATTGAGAATTGCTCTTAGGGGCACAAGGTGACGTTTCAAAATTCCTGTGAAGATAGTGTTGCTGTAGTCAAGTTTCGAGAGGACTAGTGATTGCACCACCATCTTAAGAGCATCAGGGGGAATAAATGATTTGATTTTTTTTAGATGGTTTAGTGTGTAGAGTGCTCCTTTGGCTGAATTGCTGATGTGCTCCTTCATTGATATGTTTTTGTCCAGGGTGTTACCCAAGGACTTTACGGAGTTAGACAGTGTGAAAGAACTGGAGATTAGGTGGGGTTTTTTTTAATTAAGACAGGAAAGTGGCGCTCAGGCTATTGCGTGTACTAACTATAGGCTTATATGCATGCAGTGACTCCAGGTCAGGGGAGTAACCCGATAACCCCTGGGAAATGTGTGAATCGCAGGATCCACACTGTAAAATGAGTACTGTCCTGGGCACACGCGGTGAGGGTATTGACAATATATCAATCTGTTACGAAATGTTATATGAATGCAGAGGTCGGCATCAGTGTTGGAACAAAAAAAAAAGAGTTTATTTATATCTCAACACCAACTATGTTGAATACAAAAGGCCAGCCGACACGTGTTTCATCACTGGGAGAAATCCCGTGACTCATCAGGGCTGGGGAGGATACAAAAGAAAGGGGTGAGGGGAACATTGAGGGTTAGACACAAAACCTGGTTAATGTACGAAAGATAATTGGAAAGGGATCATCCTACGTGACTACTGGGTAGAGAAAAACTGAAAATGCACATTGTGACACGTGATGTGTGAAGTGACATATGTGAAAATTCCACTACTTAAGAGTCAGGACTCATGGAGGCAATGCGGGAGAACATGTTAAAAACACAATGTGACTAACGTGCTCGTGCCGCTCTCATGAGGAGGATACATGAGGTAAAGCGCGGGAAAACATGTTATATTGTGTGGTGTGACAGATGCAAAGTGCAAGTAGAGGTGTGTAGCGTGGTTTGAGGAAAACCTCTTGAAAGGAGGAAATGATATAGACCTATAACCGCAAAAGGACTGAAAGTAAGGCACGAAGAGATAGGGAGAAGGTCAAAACACAGAAAGGATAGGACTGGACTTGTAAGGAAGGACGGGGGGGCCCAGACACTGTAATGCTAAATTACCTAGAAAGCGAATGTATCAGAAGGAGTGTTGACCCTGGAGGGGAAAATTGTACACAATAAAATAATAGAAATAGGCACATTGCTACGGGACAGAAAGCAACGGGATAAGGAATCAACATGGTAGGCTCACCCGAGGACCGGTGATAATTCCAACCTGGTATGGGGTGAGCTGTAGGCTGAAGCAACAAGGCTGGTAGGCGCTGGAAGTGGCGCCACGAATGTTACAGCGATGGTATGAGACCGCTGTAGAGGAATAGGGCGAGTAGGGATGAGGACGGTGTGAAAAGACAACAGGGGCACTAGGTATAAATAGAACGAATAAAAAACTTACCGGGCTAAAAGGCAGCCGAAGGCGGACATGAGGTAATGCCTGGGTTTGGATTACCACAGCACTAAAGGGGTAGAATCTAAGAAAAACGGGAGTGAAAAGCTGAAGACATGCGGTAAGGCGCTGGAGGGACCAGATTGGAAAAGACAGGCCATGGGCTTACCCTGAAAAGGCAGGTTGAGGCTGTCCAAGGTCCGGCGTGGTGAAGGTGTAGACCGTCAGCCAGGCGGAGTGCAGAACCTAGCTAACTGGAGGACAAGCGAGGGGAGGGGTGTGGGGAAAACGGGGAAAATTAAGAACCGGAAGGTGCAAGACTGAAAGGAAAAGGAGAAGAATGAAAAAGGCTTACCCCGGGTGCGGGAAAACAATGGTAAATAAACTTTGGCGGGATATCGCAGAACTCTGTTGGGAGACACGGAGATGCGGGCGGATTAGAGAAGAACCGCAAGGAAAAGTGAAAATACATAGCGGAGTAACGCCATGGCAGTTACCTGGAGTCCGGTGTGGAGAAGGACGTCAGGACAATGGAGCCAAGTTGTGAGGAACTGAAGGTAGAAATGGAAAAGGGGGGGAAAACTAAATGGTGTAATACCTAGGAAGACTAGACCGAGTACCGCTGACAAATCTGCCATTCAGTCGCCATGTTGGAAAGGAAGGGCAAGCAAAAACTTGTGGTGCGCATGTGCGGCAGATAAATGAGCAAATAATATGTGGCCAAGAAATTCCGAAGGGCTGTAGGGCAGGGTCCGAGATACAAACAGGGGACATGCAACATCGGCGAAAGGCAAACCTAAAAACCTGGCGTCCGGTTTGAAAAGTAAAGCTAAGGACACTGGAGCACAGTTAAAGGCAAAGTGCACGGCATGAAAGGATGGAAAGAACTGAAGGCGTCAACACCTGGGAGGACTAGAAAGAATTGGTGAGCTAATCTGTAGGTTGCCACTGCTAGGATAAATGGCTGTGGGGAGTAAGACATATTAAGGAGATAAGCGAGCAAGTTAGTGAGCTGATCTGTATGTAGCCACAGCTAGGAAGATTACTGTGGGGAGTATTAGTTACTAAGGAAATAAGCTAATGACTACTTAGCAAATGACTATTGGTCAACTGAAATTGAAAATAGACGTTTGAAACAGATTGAAAGCTACATGAGACCGGCGAGCAGGACTACTTGTGCGGGATGCACAGAAGGTCACTACCGAAGTAGTGCAAATATATATTGAAATCATGTGATGGAATGAAAAGAGGTAAAAAGGTAAAAAAGAAAGTAAAAACCGGTGACACCATTCCTAATATATGACAACTATTAGTGTTGCTACTGTGTAAATAGGAAAATGGTTGTGCATGCATGGTGCAGAAACATGCTAGTATTATCTGATCCATATGAAATATACGATGACACTGGTGATCTAATCACTGGAAATTCCCAGAGCAAAAATTGTAGTTCAATGTTCATTCACCCAGGAAGTAATGTAGTTCATGGTCAGTGTTCAATCCGTGTTGTACAGTCCTTAAGCGCATGATCCAAGTAGCTTCCAGGCGTCTGAGTCTGAGTTCTCTGTTGCCACCTCTGGCATTGGTGGTTGCTACGTCGAAACCGAAGAAGGAAATCCGTTTCTTTGGGCCTTGGTTTGGACAAACGGCAGCATGGACCGCCATTGGATACCTGGTGTCGAGGTTGTGTAGGGCTCTGACGTGTTCACCAATTCGATCTTTTAGTGGTCTGATTGTGCTCCCGATGTACCAGCGCTTGCAGGTGCACTCGAGAATGTAGATCACGAATCTGGTATTACAATTGATGTTCTGTTTAATCTGGTACTGCTGTCTGTTGATGGCCATAAAGTTTCAGATCCCATGTTGGGCTAGTTTGCAGACACTGCAGTGTCCGCACTTGAAGAAGCAAAGATTACGGGTGGTGAGCCATGTGGGACTGGTATCTAGGCCTGGGATGGTGGGACTAAGTCTCGTTTTCAATGTTCTACCTCTCCTGTACGTAACTTGTGGTTTGGGAGGTACGATCTCTCTAAGTGTGTTATCCGCAAGTAATATGTTCCAATGTTTGTTGAGGCTTTTCCTCATTGCTTGCCCCATGTCACTATAGTCTGTAATCAGTCGGACAGGTTGGTCTTGCTTAGTGGTTGTTTTCCTGGTTAGTAATGTGTCTTCTCTCCTTATGTTCCTGATTCTTTTTTCTGCAGAATTGATAGTACGGGCACTATAGCCCCTTTCTTTGAATCTATGTTTCATATTAGTGAGGCACTCTTGAAATTCCGGTTCCTCACTACAATTTCTCCTGGCTCTCATGAATTCCCCATAGGGAATTGCCTGTATTTGATGTGCGGGGTGCGAACTGTCTGCGTGTAAGATGGCATTGCACGAAGTTTCTTTCCTATAGAGACGGCTCTGAATGGTGTTGGATTTAATGTAAATTTCCACATCTAAAAATGTGATTTTGGAGGCGCTGGAGTTCTCTGTGAATTTCATGTTCATGTCATTGCGATTGAGGTGTGCGCAGAATTCGTTAAGTTCAAGTTGTGACCCTGACCAGAGAAGTAGGCAATCATCTATGTAGTGACCCCAGTATATTATGGAATCAATCCATTGTGCGGATTTGGGGCCCCAGATCTATTTGGACTCTAGAACACCCATGTACAGGTTCGCAAATGATGGTGAAAATCTCGAGCCCATGGCTACTCCTTTGTTCTGTTTATACCACATACCGTCATAGATGAAGAAGTTGTTGTTGAGTATGATATCCATCATAGCAACAAGCATCTGGGTATGCTGCCACAGGTTTGCTGGTCTGTTATTGAGTATGCTAGTTGCTGCTTCCAGCCCTAAATTGGGTTCAATGGTAGTGTAAAGAGAGACTACATCTAGGGTTGCCAGAATCATGTCCGGTTGCCATTGGACATCAGATAGGATGCTGAGAATGTGTTTGGTATCTTGTATGTATGATGGCAAGTTTTTGACCAGAGTGCCAAGGAAGAGGTCGACGTATTGTGCTATTTTTTCAGTAGGTCCACCAATGCCCGATACAATAGGTCTCCCTGGAGGGAAGGGTGCAGACTTGTGTATTTTGGGCACGGTGTATAAACAGGGAAAAGCTGGCCTGTGGACTTTCAGATATAGCAGTTCTTGGTCATTAATGAGACCTTGTGTGTGCCATTCTGACAGGCATTTGTTGATTTTGGTGACAAGGGGAGCTGTAGGGTTGTAAGAGAGCTGTTCATAACAGGAGGTATCCCCGAGTTGGGACAGGATCTCTGTGTGATATTCTGATCTGTTCATGATCACCACGTTACCTCCTTTGTCCGCTTCCTTAATTATGATGTCTCTGTTAGAGGTGAGTTGTTTTAAAGCTACTCTTTCTTCTCTGCGGAGATTGTCTTTAGTCCTGTGCTTAGTCTTAAATGTTTTGATTTCGTGTTTGTCCATGTCGTTTAGTACTAGGTTGTAGAAAGTGTCGACGGCATTGCCCCCTGGGAGCAAGGGTGTCCACTTGGACTTAGGTTTGAAGCCACTATGTAGACTGAGATCTTCTTCTATGTTCAACTCTTGGAGGAGATTCTCCATGTTGGTGGGTGTTTCATCTACGTCAGTGAGCGAGAGGAGTAAATGAGTGACCTGGATGTCACTTATGCTCTGTATCCCTGACATATTGTTAGAGCTGATCTTACTACTGTTATTGGTAGTGGGTGGAGTGCCACTAAAGTGTTTTTTAATTTTGATGTTCCTGATAAACTTGAACAGGTCTATCTTATGTCTGCAGGTGTCACCCTGTTCGTGGGGGTTAAAGCTAAGGCCCTTGCTCAGCAGAGAGATCATACCACTATTGAGGTGCTGGGAGGAGAGATTGACAACCTGTATACCTAAGTTGTCTTGATCTATTTGTTCTTCTCGTTTCCGGATCTTAGTTTCTTTTTGTATTCTCCTGTTTCCTGCTCTTTTCCCCTCTACGGGTCTTCTGTCTGGGGGTATTTGTTTTTGTTGCGTTCTGTTCTCTCTCCTTATAGCCTGTACTTCCTTTAAAAAAGACGATGTCGTTGGTACTGTCCTAGTGGAGTTACTGCCCTGGTTTTCTCCTTCAGATTGATATATTGTCAATACCCTCACAGTGTGAAAGAACTGTTTAGTGCATCCAAATTCTTGAGCAATTCTTGCATAGGTAAAGGTTTAGCTTTTGTGGAGAGGAGTAGTAGTTCAGTCTTGTTGGGGTTCAGCTTAAGGTGGTTGGTGGTTAGCCATGTTTGTATCCTAATTAGTGTGGCATTTTGATGCCAGATCTCACTGGGTGATATTTTTTTGTATTACATTTGAGTGTCGTTTGCATATAGGTGATATTTAACCACCCCTGCTTGGTTCAAAATAACTGTGAGGGGTTCCACGAAGAGATTAAATTGAGCTGGAGAGGGGATTGAGCCTTTAGGTACACCTTGTGGAACTGGTGCAGGCTTTGCGAGAAAACTGTTGATTTTATTTGTTGAGAGCAAGGGTGCAGATAGGACGTGAACCATCTCAGGACTGTGCCATTTATACCAGTGTGGGTCTTGAGTGTCTCAAGTAAAGCTGGAGGATTTACTGTATCAAATGCCACAGATAAGTTGAGTAGAATCAGGAGGCAGGAGTCACCTTCATCTAAAGATCTGTGAATGTCATCTGATATATTGATCATAGCAGTTTCAGTGCTACAGCGTTTTCTGAATCCTTATTTGAGTGTGTAGTGGAGGGTGAATTTATCTATGTGTTAGTTGAGTTCATGGTTGAGTTGTAGAAGGACACACTTCTCCATGGTTTTGGCTAAGAAAGGAAGGCTGGTGATAGGTCTGAGGATATTGAGGTCATTGGGGTCCGCCTCTGTTTTTTTTACAATGGGTGTGACTTGGCCTAGTTGAAGGGAGCCAGGTACACAGCCAGATGAGAGAGAAGCGTTGATGATTTTGGTCCAAAATGGGACAGGTTTAATTCAAATACCTAGAGGCACCTGCTAAGGTTCCCCCCTTCTCACCCTTTCTGTTTGCTTTTGGCTATAACTACATGGACAGCATTGCCTAACTAATCTCCATATCCAGAACTGCCCAAATAAAAAATTATGCGGATGATGTGGTTCTTTTTATACATTCAAAAAGAAGAATTATCCATAAAATGTTGGACTTAACACAATCTTTTACCAAATTTGGAGGCTATTGAGTGAAAATTCACAAAACTGAGGTTGTATATTTCATACCTGACTATCTGTTATTCCAGGTGAAATACAGGTGAGGTATTCCTTATGCACAACAAGGTATTTGAGAGTTTGGATATCAGAACATTTTAATTAGCTGTATGACCTCAACTACTTTCCACAAAATTATGGTGTTAAAATATCAATCCTACCTCTGTTTAGTTTTCTTTTTTCAATGATGCCCTGCTCTCTATGGACAAAAGTCTTTAAAAAATAACAGAGACTGCATTCAAAGTTTTTTATTATCAAACAAAAAAAACGGAATGACTTTAAAATATTTGTATGTGACAACTTTGGAAGCTGGATAAACTCTGCTGAAAACCAGCTCTACTATTATGCATCTCTCACAATCTATGCTCTGGATTTCTTTTCTCAGATAATGAATACTATTATAATAACTATATGTTAATACATATCATAACTGAATCCCACATTGAACTTCATTGTTTTCTCCAATTATCTGATAATCCTAAACTAGTCAGATATAAGGTACTTGCACAATTAGCAATTTTTTTCTGATCATATAATATCCCACTTATACAAGCCAAAAATAGCATTAGGGATTGCAGTGAACTTGGCTTAAATATGGAGTATTTCAATCTGTGAATCAATAAATATGGGATGCACTAAAGCATTTTTTGATGGCCAATACTTTTCATCTCTTAGATATAATTAAGGAAAGAATGAGTCAACTACAAGGTCACCTTTTTCTTTCATGTAGCTACATATTGAGATTTTGAAGGTCAATATCCTTGAAAGACATAGAAGAAGTCTGAACTCCTGAACTTTTTTTCAACTAAGGAACATTTACATTTGAGTGCACAGAAGAAAGGCACTGTTACTTGCTTCCTATTAAATGGTGTGCATGTTTAAATATCGGTATCAACAATTACCAGACAATGTTGCTATGTATTTATCTTCATCAAATTGGAAAGAAGTTTGGAAATTTACCTAAGTGCTTATGTGCCTAATTTCAGACTATGCAATTCTATTCTTCCTGGATGTTATATTATACTGCAAGTCTGTTATATAAAATGAAATATTCAATTTCTTCTCAGTGCCTGATATTGTTTAAATAATAAAATAAGGGATTGGTTGGGAGATCAGATTGAGAGAAACCACTGATTAGCATCTTGGACCGTACTTTCAGGATATAGCTATTATCAAGATAGATTTCATAAATTTATTTTTATTCAAATGTTGCTAGCTAGATCAATAATTAGGCAATGCTTGTAGGAAGCTAATCCACCAGAGTTTTTCGCAGTGGTAATCCAACATGGTCAGTATTCTCAAGTATGAATAATTATGTTTTAGACATTGGTGCAATTAAAAATGTTCATAAAATGTTGGACTCTTTTGACACTGTTCCAAACCAGTCCCACTCCATGACAAAAACTTACTCAAAAAGGAAGATGTACTGAAAATTGGATTCATTTCGATTTGGATACTGTGTTTTTTCCACACAGGTCATCATTTTGCTTCAGAAGGTAAAATATACAAAAAACAAAAGTGAAAATAATACTTATGATAGAAAGAGGAAAAAAACTCTAAAACATTTGGTTAGTCACAGACATTCTCATTCACTCGATACCTATTGTCATGATTTTTTATATTATGAATTTAGACCCACAATATCATTGAACTAAAGCACTTTGGGGCATATTATCAAGAACGGCGTTAAAATTATCGCCGCTTTAGCGGCAGAAAACTGCCAGCTAAAGCGGCGATAATGGACTTGATAATATGCCCTGGAGAATTCCAATAGAAGCCCATGTTCTGGTGTCAACATGGGCTTCTATTGAAATTCTCAAGGGCATATTATCAAGCCCATTATCGCCGCTTTAGCGGCAGTTTCCTGCCGCTAAAGCGGCGATAACTTTAACGCCGTTTCTTGATAATATGCCCCTTTGTTTTTGCAAACGTGTAGTTATTTCGTCCTAGAGGACATATCTTACTTCTGATTGTACCAGAATCCTAATAAATTCCTGGAAAATCATGTGACATAAAAAACGATTCTCTCCTCCCTTACATTATAATATAATTGAAATAATTCTTGCAATTTTAAATTTCATTAACTTAATATTATCATTGCGAAAAATAATCAAATGAACATCTCATCCAGTGGTAAAGTGCTTGTGCTTTCAATTCCAAACATGTTAAAATTAGTATACACCTAATTGGCACGTTTAATTTACTTATAAAGCTCTAGTAAATGTTCCTACATGTTTCCAGGGCCTGTAAATTAAATGTTACAAGTAGGCTCCAGGACTCATTGTACCGCCAACTAAACTAGCCCTGTAAAATATGTCTCAGTCCTGTCACTGCATCCTGTAGTGCATTTTTTAAATCTAGCAAAATAATAATTTGGCCAGGCCTAAACCTTTCTTTTTAAACCTGAAACGACACCCCTAAGGGAAGGGATCATTGTATTTAAAAAGTAGAACATGTGTGCTTAAGTTTTACGTGTTCTGGCAGTAAAAAAAACTGCCATTGATATTTTTCACTGCAACAAGGCCAGCTCGTCTACATACTAACACTGGATTACCTTATTACATTTAATAAGTGATAACTCCATTTTGGGACCTGCTAGAGAAATACTTCTTCCACTCATTTGAATTGCAATTTAAGATCCTCTTTAATGGTAAAGTATAATTTCAAATTACTATTTTTAAAATTGTCACTTTTAGAAAGTTTCAATTTTTCCGCCTAAACCAAATATGCCTTTCTGCCAGTGTCCAGGGTTTCATGACTATTAATGGCTCTCCTGTGGTGTGATGTGTATTCTTTCCAGATAGGAGACAAAAGGATCTTGGGTGTGGGAAGGGTGTTCCTCTTCTGATAAAGATAGCCTGGGAGGGGAGTTATCCAGCCCCTTCCTGAGCTTCAAAGGGTAGAATGAAGACTGTACCCAGGCCCTTCCAGATTTCAGAAGATGCTTACTCTGTCACTGACAAATGCAGCTCACACCTGGGCCTGCCTGCCGTTTCTTCCACTAGCAGGCTGGGGCCAGACCAAGGGGAAAGGGAAAAAGTGACCACAACCAGTCTAGGGTCCAAAAAAGGGGTGCACTCACTCACAAGCTGGCACTGAGCATAAAAGTGGAAAAATAAGAATTTCTCATTAGAATACTCATGGACATGTGGAGACTCAGAAGAATGACTGTCCTGCTGTCGGAAGACTGGAGGAAGTCTCTACCTCTGCTTGCTTGCCTTGAAACCAGGACCCCAGAAGTGACTACAAGGGCATATTTACAATTAAATTGGTGGAGGGCGGTGTTAAGCCAAGAGGGCTAATGCCACACTTTGCCACTTTAGAAACGCAGGGCTGCACCGTATTTACAACAATACGATGCAGCCCTGCGTTTCTCCCTGCGCTGGTGCTAAATTTAGCTTCCCAGTGCCAACGCAGGCACCCTTGCACTATAGTGCAAGGGTGCCTGCGTTGTGGGAATGATTGTTTATGTGCATCAAGGTGTCCCTTCCTGCACATAAACAATCATAAATGGTGATTTGTAACTTCTATGTATGCTGCTTGTGCAGCACACATAGAAGTTGCAACTCGTTATTTTTAAAATGATTGTTTTCCTTCCTCCACATAAACACTTATACATGGCAGTTTGCTGTTTCTATGTGTGCTGCACAATGCAGTACACATAGAAACAGCAAAAACAAGGAGAAATAAAGCATTTCTCCTTGTGTCGCCTATTTAAGACCAGGTTTCCCCCATAGTTACGCCACCCTTGTAAAAATGGGGCAGCATCAAAATCAATGGGTTTGCGGCGGAACGCCCACCACATCAAACATTGCCCACCCCTTTCACGCTAAGTACAGTATAGTATTGTTCCTGTGGCAATAGGGGCTTGTAAATATGCCCCCAAGTGTCAGTTGGCTGACCTTCTATCTAGTTATAGGGACACAACATTCCAGAGGCCATTCCCTGCGACTGCCCAGCTGGCAAGCACCAAAAGGACCTGCATAAAACTGCCTGCTGACCTCTTCTGGAGTGAGTCCAACTCCCAAGAGATGCCCACAGGTCCTGGACCGTATGCTAGTGTTAGAGTGTACTCCTCCAACTTAAAACTTAAAGAAACAGACTTCAGGTGAAAGAGGCTCTGAGCTCTTCGCATCTAAAAGAACCAGACCCATCTCCTCACGAAAGGGCTTCTCCAAGGCCAACACATAAGCTGCAGACCTCCAAAGATACAGTTCCGCTCATCAACCAACTCTTCGTGCTGACAACGACCACCCCACAGTCCACTTCCAGCACAAAATACGAACTGAGACATTGGACTACAGCAACCCGCTGGAGATGGTCTTCAGAGCCTCTCTCTGGATTCAACCTCCAGTCCTCCCTGCCGACGGCCTCGTGGACGAGAACTTCTCATGTGAAACTGAACTAAGTTAGGAAGTAAACTTTCTATTGGTACTAACATGGTCCCTGTATCCAACCCTCGCTCCATCACGGTCCACCCTAACTTATGACTTTGACTTATTCCAGCAGACCAGATAACCACAATTGGCACATTGTGCTTTTTGGAGCTGTTACTACTGAAAACGTTAAGAATTCACATCTTCCATTCTACTTATTGAAATTTTGACATTTTGGTGCAATTTTATTTATTAACATTTTCTCTAGTGTTCGAAATTGGTTTTGGATTTTTCTTGTGTTGTGTTTTCACTTTATTACTGTTTGAGTGCTGCATAAAAGCTTTACACATTACCTCAAAGTTAAGCCTGACTGCTTTTGTGGAAAGCTAACACAGGGTTATGCATGGGTTTATTTAGTGACTTTCATGGTTCACCCTGACAAAGATTATGATTATTCCTTAAATTGGGCTCTTACTCCTCTTAACTAATTACCTAATTTCTTAAAACATGTGAGAGCAAGACAGTTAATAAGTAATATAATCCACAGCATGGTTTTTAAATGATGTTGAAAAACTTGACATCAGATGGAGTCATTCAAGTTTTCTGTGTGTATTCTAGTGCAATGCATCCTCAATTAAGCAATCAATTGGGGAGTTTTAAGCACGCTACTCACATGTAAGGGTCTCAAAGCACTGGGGGGGGAGGCAGCTCCGGTCAGTCGAAGAGCCAGGTCTTGAGGGTCTTCCTGAAGATGTGCAGGGTGGGGCCGTGTCTGATGTCGATCGGGAGCTCGTTCCAGGTCTTGGCCGCGATGTAGGAGAAGGTTCTTCCACCCGTTCTTGCTCTGCAGATGCGCGGGTGTTTGGCGAGGGCGAGGTCGGCGGATCGGAGGTTCCTCTTGGGTACATGGAAGGAGATTCTATCATTGAGATATTGGGGTCCGGTGTTGTGGAGGCATTTGTAGGCATGGGTGAGTATCTTGAAAGTTACTCTCTTCTCGACAGGGAGCCAGTGGAGGTTACGCAGGTGTTGGGAGATGTGTTCGTGTCGAGGGATGCCGAGGACGAGTCCGGCTGCGGTGTTCTGTATGGTCTGGAGTTTGCGGAGCAGAGACTTGTTGATCCCAGCATAGAGGGCGTTCCCGTAGTCCAGTCTGCTGGTTATGAGAGCGTGGGTGACGGTCTTCCTTCCATCATGGGACATTTTGAGTGTTTTGCCCTGATTATTAGTGGGCCGTATTATCCAACCCTCTCTTGTTTTTGCAAGGTTCAGATTTATGAGTTGGGTGGTATTTACCACATCTGGTATTTAAGGGGTGTATTAAGTATCTTAATCTTTGTTAAATTTCGGCAGGTCTATCCTGCCAGAATTTATTAGGGGAAAGTGTATAATATTTACAGTACTATGTAACTTTTGATGTGATAAATTTTAAAACCTGCATGTTAGTCCCCAGAAAACTGTAGTAGGCGCTATTTATCGCACCTGATAAAAAACATAGCAAAGGGTATTATTATTTATCTGGGTCAATAGAAATCACCTGAATTCCGGCAAACTTAGAATCAGAGCTTTAGGTGTGTATTAACCAGAGTTATCAGGGCATCTGAGAACGTTTTACACATATGTGTATTAAACCTGGAGGCCTTTCCTAAGACGTGGCCTCTATCCTGACCAGAATCACATCCCTCTCCTCATGCAGGATATTCTCAGTCATAGTGATGGCTCTTCTGCAGTTGCACACATCATGCTGCCAGATCGTAACACTAGGAACTGCCACTACTTTCCAGATCTTGGCTTTTTTCTTTTTGTTAAAATCAATGCCAGACGAATACATTTGCATGTACTTTTGTTTGCCCTCCTACACATATTGTCTTGCAATCAAAGGTCGGGCGCTGCCACTAATTAAATAATTTTCCAGAGTACAATCACTGATGTGAGAGAGAATATGTGCCCAAAATGGAGGTACTAACCCACAGCTCCAAAGCATGAGGTCAAAATTCGAAGGCGGGCTCCTACATGATGGGTGGGCATCCGGGGTCCCTGGATAATTTTTATAATGTTAGCGAGAATGAAGTAAGTCTGGTGTATATAGATAATGTGTCTGTATTTCAAGTCTCTGATTTCTATTTATCATTTTTTGCATACTGACATATGAGACTATTTCTTATCAGTAAGGTATCTATTGAGTTTATTTTCCCATCCCTGCCTATGAGTGAAAAGGTACTGGTACTAATTTTGCACTTGTAAATTAGACCCACCCCCTGAAATCAGAAGGTGGAGACATGTACACTTAGTAGTAGTAGTAGTAAATTCACACATATAAATGGTGAATAAGCAAAAATAGTAAATGTACATTGTAGATTTATCCAACTGTACGTTCACATTTGTGGCTAGGCCCCAATAAGTTAATGATATTCCTGTGCTCTTCCATTAACCCACGTTTTATACTTTATCTTGTAGTTGCAATGGTGTCTGGTAAATTTTAAAAGAAGTGGTGCTGAATTATGCACAGCAAGAGAGTGGAGTGACTGAGCTCAGCTGTTCTCACTGGGCTCAGACAAGTTCCGTACTTTAGGAATGTTTGTAAAGCACATTTTGCTAACGAAATGAGTTAAAAATCTATAGGAATCATGGAAGTTGGGCAAATAACAGTAAAATATACCCTGACAGCAGGGGCAGATTCTCCATTAGGGCTCTGGGGCTGCGCCCCCCTGAAATTACTTCCTTCACATTCCTGTACAAATATTAAATAGATTGATTTATTGAGAGATATGATTGTATCTCTAAACAAATCGATGTATTTAAGTCTGGGCTATCTGTCCCAGGCTGCCCGCCCAGCCTCGCTCTGAACCAGGAGGCGGCAGCCAGGCAGTAAATCAACTTTCTGAACTGTGACGCATGACACAGGGCTTACTGTTCTAAAGCCCTTTATAATGAATCATTACCCTTGTCGTATATAGCAGTATTCTCTATAGGCCAGTGACACTGTCAGCGTCATGGTTTGGGGCGTTGGAGTCTCCCTCCCTGCGTGAGAGCAGCCGTCCGTCATTCACAAGCATAGATATCACCCTTTCCCTCTCGTCACACCTAGAAGTGGATGCAAACACCGTGCACGTGTGTTTTGGTGCCCAGTCCTCGGTGATGGAAAGTGTTAGAATGTTAATCTTCTATTGTGTATTTTGTTCTGAGGCCCCTCACCATGCTAACCTCCCCCACTGTGACACCCCAGGCCCTTACTGCACGTGGTGAAGTGAGGGAGATGCAAGGAAGTGCATTCGAAGAAGAGTGAATAGAGGGTGCTGATGAGGAAAGAGAGGGGGTTGAAGATAAGCAGATCATTTTTTCAATTGTTTTCTTCTGGAGGAGGATCCTGCCTGGACCCCATGTTTGTCCATTTAGCTTGCCCGCGTCACTCACTACATAAAAGCCATACCAAACTTTTACGCCTCACCACTTTCAAATATCACCAGCCGCCATTGCCTGAAAGACACTCTTGTAAACTACCTCAGTCATGAACAGAGTATTTTTACTTTGAAACTTACCCTACATACAAAATAATGAAAGATATCCTCACTCCCATATCTGTCATTTGATCTTCTTTCAAGTTGTGGGTTTGAGAGTTTTATTCTTTGTTTTTTGTTTGCGGATTTTGTGGCATTTAAACTGTATGCTAACAGGTGCCTTCTATCTTCCTTTTCATGATTTTTCTTCCATCAGATCATTCCGGTTTGCAGTTTTCCCAGGATCATTAAACTGGAAACCCACATGCTTGTTTTTTTGTTTTTTTTGCCAGGTGACTGTTTCCCAATTAAAGCAGTCTTATAGCACACTGGGTTAATTCACCCGCTGTGGAGATCTCAGTGTGCATTGTAATGTCACGGGCTTTCTGAATAGCCAAGTGCTCAAATCTGAAAATGACGGGATCCTTCAAGTGCACAGAGAGCCAGCCCACATTGGATGTCACAATACTGTTATGCTGACCATGCACTCTTCTGGGAAAGAAACACAACACTGCAGTCTTAAGTATTAAGGCACTTGACAATGTGTTGCCATTTGTTTTTTATCACTCGAAATCTTTGCCACCATCGAAGAATGCACACTTTTCAGCTCTCTCCCATTCATGCAACCAGCACAGCAACGTGTCTTACTGCAATGCATTTCATGAATTCTGAATAAATCAGCCCTTTGGTTTACAAACACATTGAGGTCCAGATTTACAAAAGATTCATGCTACGCAGGGCAACAACTAAAGTTGCTTGAAAGTAAAAGAGCAGAACAGCACCAAACCTACTAGAATATGGTGCTGTTTTCCTCTTTCCCTGTGCAAGCACACTTTAAGCTGGCATGCACAAACACACACACCCTTGTGCCAAAGTGAATGGGTGTTTACTTTCTAAAAGGAATATTTTTTTGTACTGGAAGGCGACCCTTTCAGCACAGAAACTATCCTTTAACACTTGTCTGCTTTGTATGTCTGCTGCACAATGTAGCACACATACAAAGTAGTAAAAAGGAGGAGAAATGAAACCATTTTTCCTCGTTGTGCCTGCCTCGAGGATGTGAAAGATTTTGGCACAAATCTCTGTGTATGAATGCTTGTAGATAGGGATTTGCATCAAAACCCATGAGTGGTTGCTTGAGAACACCCATGTGCCACCCTTGGAATGCCCTCTTGATGGAGAGTTACGCAAATCAGCACATAGCTCAACTTTGGGTGGTTTGGGGACCTATCCAGCGCAAATCCTGAATTTCGTTGGATAGTGAATCCCAGCATAAGTCTTTGTGTTAGTTTGCAATAAAAAACCTGACACTAAGCATTTATAACCTTGGGCCGTAGTATTGATTTATCTTGAAGTGACAAAGATGGCAGGCAGCACCCTTTCTGGAGTTTGGGCTCCAAATGCAAGGGCGCACAGAAGCTGCTGAGGTCATTGTCCTCGCATTGACATGAGCTTTATCAAACAGTCCAAAGACAACATCAGTCAGGCCATCTGACCGTCTCTTGGGGATGTAGACCGTCTCTTGGGGATGTATGATGAAGCAAACAAAGGCTCTCCATTAAACTGAGGTTAGTTGGTCCCTCCTCCTCTTATGAAAACTTTACAGTCTGCATGAGTCTTTCAGTGCTGCCCGTCACCTGCAAAGAACACAAGTGGTAGCTATGGCACTTTTAAGCCAAAGCAATAAACTTAGTCCTTTTGCTTAAGGGTGCTGTAACTAACTAATTTGGTGTATGCATTTGAAAAGGTTCTGTTCTGACACATAAGCAAATAGTAGATGTTCTGTGGGAGTTGGATGGAAAAGCTGTGTGTGGCAGTTGTAATTATAGGGTTTGTGCCACAATATCTAGTGAACCTGACACAATTATGCCACCACCAAGCATTCAACATGTCTTTAAAGATGCTGCCTAATTCCAGAGGTGATTCTGTGTTCAGGGTTCCAGCTCCAAGGTCACCAAGCCGAAGGATTGGCACCTGCCAGCTTCCTGGGAATGAGTATAAACCATTGCCACTCTTCTGAGCATCCATACCACAACAGAACAGTCTAGTTCTGGCAGTCCTATGAGAAAGATTGGAGGCTGCTCCATGTCAACTCCTTCCAATTTGAAGATGTACCTCTGTCTTCCAAAGACTACAATCTGATAATTCTGACTAAAATCCCCTAATAACTCGAATCTAGTGTCATTACCAAAGCAATAAATTTGGAATACAATTCCTATCTCTTCAGCTCTCTCCCATACATGTAACCACCAGCAGAGCCACTTAATTAGTGGACTGCAATTCATGAACTCTTAGTAAATCTGCCCCATGGTTTGCAAACACATTGAGGTCCAGATTTACGAAAGACTAACTAAAGTTGTTGCACTGCATTGCAAGTTATCTATCTTTAGGCACCATTATAAATTATTCTTAATCTCTGAACATCATTGATTTCATGTTCCAAGAATCTGAAGACCAACATAGTTGAATATGGGAGTCCAACTAATACATACTAGGGGTGGGCGAAACCTGTGGAATTTCACTCTGCAGAATTCCGTGGAGTTATATAAAAATTCCACGAGATTCCATGGAGTTCAGGCAACGGGTGGAAAAAAAGCACATAGCACAGTTTGTGCTGTGATTTTGCACTGGTAGCACGTTCTGCGCTGAAAAATCAGCGTGAACGGCAAATCACACCAGAAGGCTTCCTAGTGGCTGGAAATCATGCTAGGGGATGCCAAATCTAGCTCACACTCACCAGCTTGCTTGCTGGAGCTTCACATTGTTCCTGTTGTCATCAAGTTGTTCGAATGGGAAAAACATTCCACACTGCAGCGATTGGCATATTTTGGCAGGAACTCCATGTTAAAAGAGTAATGAGTAGTCACCAAATTTTTCCAATTCTGCTACCGTAATTAAAAATTCAGCCCACGCCCAATATATATGAAGCCTAACCCAAGGCTCAAAAAATGTCTTGGCTGCAAAAGCTATTGTCGGACTGAAGGTTATTCAGCTCTATGGAGCCATCCACCAAATACTGTGTTCTGGATTAAAAAAGGAATTAAGCATCTTCAACTGTCTAAAACTTAGTCTTGATGATTTTGAAGGGCGTGCAAAGTTGTTATTACTCCACCAGCTTTTTGAGAAGTTCTCAATATTCACCTTTGTCAAGGTTGCAGAGTTTCCACATTCATCTGAGCCTTTGCCAAGATTTTTTCTTTCTTGTAAAACAATCTTCACCACATAGTGATATAACTGTGCACAATATTACTGAACAGCTAACAGTTTTCTCTGAAATATATGCCATGCTGAATCATTTCTTAATGGTAGGTATAGATATGTACACAGTCAACTGATAGAAGTCATGATTAGCATGTGTGAGTGGGAAAATGAGGAACTGTGGCTACATTTTGACTACTTAGTCTACAGAAAAAAATCTTTTGCATGCAACAAACGATTATAAAATGACCCAAATTTGCTATTCACACAGATTAAATGATGTTATCTTCTCATGAAGTGGAGGCGCAGTTCCTCAAGGTCAATCACACTGGATGCAAAAGTAAGTTACCATGCTCAACCATAAAGATGGCCTCTGGAACGCCATGCTCTTTCTTAAATAATGCAGAATGGGATGCATGTCCTCGTGCTGAAAGTGTTACAATGTCTAGAAGGGCCAGACTCTGCTTGATCAAAGGAAGTAGAATTTACAGCAGCAGTCTGATTTTTACTATGATGATGATGTGCAGACCTCTCTGCTGCTAGTGCATTTAATACTGCTTGCTCCACCAGCAAAATGCACATTAGAGGGAGTCATAAACTCAGAGCCTGCAGGGGGAATAGCATGCATAGATCTAAGTCTCCCTTGATGACTTCCATCCTCATCTGAGAAGTCAACAAGAGCTAAATATCTTCTATTTTCAGCTCTTCTCCACTGATCTTTACCAAGTGATTGCCAAAAAGCATGCACCACTTCTAAATATATAATGATGCTCAATAAAAAAGGGTTGGAAGTAATAAAATCACAGCAGTCACCTTACTTCTTATTTAAACCAACAAAGTTTCAGCACCTCAAACCTCGCTTTTTCATCATGTACCCACAGCAACCTTATAGCTGTCCCAGTGCACTGCTTCATATCTAGCCAGGCACTCTCCGCCTGAGGTAAGATAAACCACTATGCTCTGACACAGGACCAGCTTTAGAGCTGTGCGGCCGGTGCCATCGCGCCTGGCACTGAGCTCCGGGAGCGCTGAATTTTGACATTTCTAATGGTGTTAAAAAAAGCACCTACTGCTGCGTTCCTTGTGCGCCCAGCCATTTTGAGGCAATAATAAAACCTTAAGATAACTCGAGTGATTAATGCAGCTGCTGGAGAGAGAGCGGAGTTTGATCTAGTTGCAGTATAAAGTAGTGCAGAGAGTTAATGGAACTGCTGCAAAGCACATGTAGTATGCAGATTGCAGGATTGAATTTTAAGTAGATTACTGGGTTACTGCTTTTCTCACAGATATCATTTTATTACTTGAAGTCCATAAGTTACAATTCTAATATAGCACAATGAGAAATGAACTGGCATCAAATACTCCATTCAAACTGCAAGACATATGTTAGAAACCTATGTTTTCCCCCCAGTCTTTCATCATCCTACAGTTGCTAAAAAGAGTATGTTTGAGTAGAAATAAATTCTTATTAGTAAAGCCAATCCCAACCACTGGGTTGCGTTTTAAATCCTGAGTTTGTGCTTCTCCAGGCCAAACACTTAAAATATAATGCCTACCAGTATGGATGAGATATGACTCATTCACCTTGTAGTCCAAATTGTTTTATGTAACATTTCCTTTACAATGATTTACACACTTATGATTCATTGTGTCTCTATAATATGTGTGTGTTGTAAAGTGCTCTGACACTCTGGTAGGAGTAGTGCTAGAAAATAAATTAAATGCATGTGAGAGAAGAGCTATGGAGAGATGAGGGTCACCTTTGGAGGATGGTAGTGTGGGAACCCCTGGAGAAGAAGGTCACAGGAGGGGCGCCAACAAAGATTGTCACACAAGGCGCCACCAGCGCTAAAGCCAGCCCTGCTCTGATATATATTTTTTTCACACTATATCCATGCTTATTTTTCCTTTGGCCCCATGCACCCATCAGTGCTTGCTGGAAATACTTGTGGCTTTTTAAGGTAGTTTGAGTAGACTTTCTTCCTGATTGTGGACCGTCATGTTCAGCAGACAGGAAAGGAAGCCAGTTTAATATTCCGAAACTCGGCACGGTTACACGGAATGACTCAGCTTGATTTGGGAATAGATTGGTTAGCCTTTCCAGGCCGACTCACCTTAACATTGTCATGACTGGAAACTAATAGGACGACGAAGTAGTGAATGCTTCTAAGTTCATTTATAGAAACTATCACTTCTAATAAATGCCATTCAATGTAGTGATACAATTTAATGTACTAAAGAGAAACACTTCCAAACACTAAACGAATAACCTTTTTGGAATTTTGAAGAACATTTATTCAGTGCTTAATTTGTAAAAAAATTAAGTCCCCGGGCCCTTATCAGGAGGCCACTGCAGCATACACCAACCATTGCCCCTGCCAGTGCTGCCAATGACAGTACTAAACCAGTTCAATAATCTTTATTTGGTTAAACAAACCATAAAGATATACATATACATTTTGCAAGTTTAAAACATAATAGATAAATAGTATAAAATGTAAGTTTTAAAATTAAAATACATTAATGTAAATATGATAGTTGGCATTTAAAAGCTAATCATTCTTTAAAACCACTTTACAAATAATGTGCCAATACAAACCATGATGTTCGCAGAGGAAAAGACAAATACAACTGGTACAGCAATCAATTTTCAGTTTGGCAAATAAAATGCGTATTAAATTCATGATAAAATTGAATACTTATATATATGTATCGAACTGCTGTGCAACCAGAGATAGTCCTGTGATACCAATTAAATCATAAAAAAATAAAGCACAGATATTAACCACTAAGAATATTGAAGTGCAAATACAACAACGTATGTCCAGGAGGAAAATACATCCTGAAATAGTGCTATAGTATCAATCAACTATAACTAAAGCACAGATTTCAGCCACTAAAGAGCTAAAGTGCAATTGCAACAACCTCAATAGTCTATTCCTGATGTTTATATAGTTTATAAGCTTTATAAAATAACGGAAAACAGGTGCTACAAGCTCGTCGGTTCCATTCTACTCAATATGATATACATGTCATGACCCTAAAAACATCAGAATTCCAGACCCTTTCCCTTACGAGTAAGGTTTACTGCAAATAAATATCTAATTAGACTAAAAACTATTTTCTGGGATGTATCAGCTTTTAAAATTCTCAATGCTTCTAGATGTGTCCTGAATCCCATATTCCCACATATTGGTTTAATTTAATCCACTTTTTCCTAGAGATAGCATAAGTTGGACAAAAAAATTATATGTGGGAGTCATTTTCAATGGCATTTTGGGAGCACACGGAACAAAAAACGTCCCTGTCATCTGTTTTGCTACCCGTCCACTTTAATGTATTATATTTTATCCATAAAACATCGAAGCAGAACTTCATATATAGCGATTTGGCCATCGGGGTTGTATTTCATCTAAATATTCCTCAAAGGCAGGAAAAGGTTTGATAGATATAAACTGCGAAGTCAACCTTCCTGTCTTTGGGGAATAATGTATGCTGTTTCCTATATACATCCAGTATGTGCTTTTTTAAACTGTTTTTGATAGTCGTGAGAGAGACTCGGGAGCATCCCAATAGCTATTCAGGCCTAGTTTATAAAATCAGGTTCGAATATATCGGACCCAGGGAAGCACAGTACTTTGATCGAGTTTCAATAACTCGATTAACCCATCTTTGTAATTTTTAAGTTCCTGTGTGGTCCACAAGCGGACCCAGAACAACATAGGTCTTAGCGCGGCTTGATGTTCAATGCGCTTAATATTTGTGTCAAGTATAAAGGGAATCATTGGTGTGCGTGTTGGTAATTTTAATAACGTTCTCAGGAATTTATTTTCCTCCCTAGCAAGCACATTCTGGCTATTGACCCCCCAAAGCTCTGAACCGTAAAGGGATGCAGATTGTGCCCTATACTTATACATTTCTAGTGCAGGTGACACTGCCTTTGATACACTGCTCTGCTGTTTTTTCACTATTGCCATGGCAGATTGTAACAGGACTAGCTTAGATTTTTGAATATGAGCTTTCCATGACAACTTTGTGTCGAGTGTAATGCCCAGATAATTAAAATTCACCACATATTCCAATTTTTGTTTCTGTACAATTATGTTTTTCTTAAAGGATTTGTGTGGGTTAACAGCCATGTATTTGGTATTGCTTGAGTTTATTTTGAGGCCCTTTAACATGCAAAAATCATTAAAAGTGTCTAAGAGGGTTTGTAAACCCTTAGGTGTTTGCGATATTAGGATCATGTCATCGGCAAAGAGTAATGCTGTGACTGGCACCCCTCCTAGCTTCTGAGAGTCATGGTTACAACCCTGAAGATATTGCACAACATTATTCACATATAAAGAAAACAGGATTGGTGCCATCATGCATCCCTGCCTTACTCCTCTTTTTATCGTTATTGCATCTGTCAGTTCCCCCCCAGGTCCCGATCTGACCTTTGCATAGTTATCCTTGTATAGCCTCACGATCTGTATCAAAAGATCGTCGGGAACTCCCTGGCTTTTTAAGCAGTTCCATAAGGATTTTCTGGGAATAAAATCAAAAGCAGCTTTCAAATCTATATACAATTGTCCCCCTTTAAAATAGTATATTTCCAGGCTATACACAACAGTCTAAAAACCTGATCTATTGTACTGGTTTTTATTCTAAATCCAGCTTGCTATTGGGATAAGATGTTTTTTTTCCTCCAGCCAATTGTTGAGCTTTGTCAAAATCTGTTTTGCATAGACCTTTTGTAGAGTTTCTATTAGGCTTAGTGGTCTATAGTTTGCGGGGTCTTGGCGATTTCCTTTCTTGAAAATAGGTACTATTTCGGCCCCCTTCCAAGAATCAGGTATTGGTGCCCCTGTAGCCAAAGTGTTGCAAAGTAAATTCACATACGGTGCCCAAACTGCTTTGTCATGCCTTAGGAGGTCCCCTGGGATTTTATCAGGCCCTGTGCTTTTCCTGGCTTGATACTTTCTATTGCTGCCTCTGTATCTTCTAGTGTGAAAAAGGGGATGCTGTTTGAGCCCTGCCAATCAATTTCCTGGAAATTCATTTCCATAGTAGAAATATCATTAGTTACCGGATCTACAGCTTGAGTACAAGGTTGAAAAGTGATTACTCCATGTACCCGGATCCAGATAGTGGTCTAGGCCATGGTTACCACTTCTGTTTCCACGTGCTAATGTATTCCAGAAGCCAGAATGATCCTTCTTTTTTGCTGCTATAATTAGATCATTCCAATTACAATCTTCCCAATCTTTCTTTGCTTGTGCTACTGTTTTCTTATACTTTGCCCTATTATCTCTTATCTTCTGTGTATTGCTCGATCTTATTGCCTCTAGCAATTGGAGCTTTGCTTCTCGACAGGTCTTGCTAACCAGTTACTAACCATCACACTCCTACAAGTGTGACAATTCAGACTATTCCAGGCCCCCAAAGGTATAAGATTAGCATGGATTGCAGGTACTAGTCATATATAACGTATATTGAATTAGTTAACAACTGTTGTTGTGCTCACTCTAAATCAGACAAGCAGCCCACCGTGTGACAGACTGCCATAAGTGTTGGTGCTGCCAATTAAGTGCCGCTGCCGAGCACCAGAAACACCGGCTCAAATTTAGCACTTCATTTATCATATTTTATATGACATTTGTTGCAAGATTTGCAAGCTAAATATTTTGTTGCCTCGACTTGTGCTTTGTCTCTTATGGCCAAGACCAACCCTAGAGTTGCCTCTAGCTCAGCTCTTCCTATTAATGTGCCCGCTTGCCCACCTGTATTGGACAGCTGATGCTCCTGATGCAAGAAGGCGCTCAACATGTAAAACAAGAGAAATCACGAAGAGGGAGGTGAGGTTTACGTCAGTGCAACAGTGCACTATACATAGATGTCACTATCATCTTCAAAGGGAAACTTCATACTGACCAAGCATGCCTCCACAGATCTGTCATTTGACCTGCTGTTTGAGGCTGTCGCTTGTTCATGTAAACATTAACAAGAGAAGAAATAGAAACAGACAATGCCTTTATATGGAGGTTTGAGGACGCATAAAAAGGCATGGATAAAACGTACAAAAAAATCATAAACTTGAAAAAAGGAAAGAATGTTATTCAACGATTTGTAAAGAACATTCCAATGGACTACATGGTTAGCACTCTTTTTGTATGGTAAAAGACATGGAATTTGTATTCAAATACACTCATAACAGCCTCATCATCTTTTCACATATTGAAGAAAAGATTATATTTCAGTTTTAAAACCATACTTCCAAATCGCACCATTTCTTGAAACATCATTAAATAAAATGTGTCCATACTTAAACGCACACCATTCACAAAGCAAAAATAATGTGCGCTTTGGTGTAATTTCACAAAAACATAATGCCAATCTGTAGCTAGAGTTGCACTCTCACATGTGTACACATTTCTGACTTCTGGGTATTTTAAAGACTTTCACGAATGCAGCTGAATTGCTGCATCACAAGTCTCCATATATACTTCATGGAAACGTTTGTTAATCGGGGTTGCCTATGTGAAGTCATTTCTAATTGCATAATTGTATATGCTGTGCAATGATGCATGCTAAAATGCGATTTTTTTTCAGCAGGCACATTTTTTTTCTGCACAATTGAATTTTTTTTAAGTTGGAGAAACCCTTTCCCCTAACCGCTTATCAATTTTGGGAGTATTCACTTCCCCTTTCAGTTATGGAGAGGGATTCCATCCTGCTCTTCACAGTGGTAAATATTTGACTATTTTAGAGTGGACTTGAATCACTCAGCAGATAGAAAAACCCACAAACTCCCAAGCTTGTAGGTGCTCTCAAACTTTCTAGGGCTGGCTAACCACATCATGAAACACCCCATCCCACCCTTGTGTGGAAATAACGTGTGCAGTGTTACACCACTGTGGGAGGATATTAGATGTGCCCAAAAGAAAGTCACCTTTTTAAGGACCCCCACATAGGTGCCTTTACAGATTTTCCAAAGGGGACTCAGCAAATGCCTTGCTTTTTTTCCCTACAGTGGGTGGTACAGCAAAGTGCCACATGAGGGTAACAAGCAATTTCCCATGGTCAAAATTAGGCATTGGGAAAATTTTAATCACGGGGGCGTATTTTGCAAAATATCGGGGATTTTCACTTATACTTGTTATGCAAAACCCGAAATGGCAATACTATGCCACTTTGCATTATTAGACACATTTGCACTTAAAATGTACTGTAAACATGCCATTTGCAGTAAAAAATTGCATAACAACAAGAGAAAGAAATAACAGTTATTCGGGGTTGTCTTTCCGCACTGTGTGTTTTAGGGTAAAATGTATTCTTATATCAAAAACTGATGCGAGAATGCATTTCGTGCGATAATATAGTGCAAAGTGCGGAATACGCATAATTATGCATAATCTCTTGTAATTTTGCGGGATTTGTTCGTAATTAGAAAAATACATTATGCAAATTTCACAAACATCTACATAAATTATCTTTTCGCATTTTCTTAAGCATAAACAAGGCCAAATTAGAATACAAGCTTCAGTCACTTCTAGGTAATAACTTCAAACCTCTTCACACAATTATGTGTTTTGGGACTCTAGGTAAGGCCGGGCCTCGGGCGGCGAAGGGGGACTACAGGCGAGGATGCCACGGGCCTTGACAGTTGACAGAGTCGGTCACGTTCACTCGCGCGCTGCGTAATTGAAAACATGTTCTCCTGATGACGGATCAGTGCCGAGCATGATCTGTGGAGTTAGACGCGCGCTTGTTTATGCTGCCGCTGTTCCTGATAAAGTAAATTGGGAAGCGAGAGCTTGGAGTGTTTAATGAATCGCCACCGCCAGGTTCAAAGTGTTAAATGAGGTTAGTGTCATTAGAAGGCGGTGCGCTCTGCGCCCTGCATATCAGCTCTGCCCGAACACCTCAAGGTCCAAGTGCAGCTCATCGCTGATTGATGAGTAGGGCATCGCTTCCTCAAGGATGGCATAATTTATGTTGTTTTCTGCTTCAATATGTGGAATGCCAGGGCAGCGTCTAATTTATTTGGGAGAGGCAGAAAAAGGTGAGGAAGACGCAAAAGACATTTTGAAGGAGTGTAATCAATGATGCACAAGGCCGAGAAGTGGCTCGTGATAAGCTCGTCTTCATAAACAAACAAACGGGAGGCTTTTAATTAAAGATTTTGCCAAACCACCGATATTTGAGCAGGCGAATGAATGTACAGTGATTCATTTCACGTGCAGTGCGCCCCACCTCGAACAGAAACCATACAGAGACAGTAGCGTCTCTAGACGTGAGTGCTATGGGGCCTGGGATGGGGGCCACAAATAAAAACTAGCAGGCCACTTACAATGATCTATCTATCTATCTATCTATCTATCTATCTATCTATCTATCTATCTATCTATGTCTGTCTGTCTGTCTAACGATCTGAGCAGTTATAGTTAGGTCAGCTGTTCCATAGTAAGAGTGTTTTTTGTATTGCTGATAACTTGGGCACCCTTTGACGAATCTCAACAAAACTTTCCAAAAAGGTGCTACGTTTTGTCTAGTTTGTGCATGGAAAGTTTTGGGGTGATCCGTCAAGTGGGGGACCAAGAAAAAACGGGGGTCCCAAAACAAAACTCATTGTGCATTTTCCATAGACTTCTTTAGACAAGGCTACAGCAAAAGATCCTGAACGGAATTAACCAAATTTGGTGGGAAGCTAGATCTTGGGCTGCAGATTGTAATTTGTGATTTGGTGTAAATCCATTTAGTAGTTTTTGAGAAATTTTGCTTAAAAAATAATTGTATATCTGGATGGTTGGGTCTGCAAGAGGCTCAAGATACTCTTGAAGGAGAACCTATTTAAAATTAGAGCGTTCTGATTGGCCCAGGTAGTTTTATTTCCCTTGGATCATCTTGCACCTGCAGGAGTCAAACTCCTGCGGGAGCGAACGCTCTAATTGACTGTCAGCAACAACAGAAAAATGTTGCTGGCAGTCTTTACAGGACTCCGGGACTTAGTCCCCTGTCCTGAAGTAAAAAAGTAAAAGTAATATAAGGGGGTAGGTTAGGGATACGCTGACCCCGTAGGCCCCATGGAAGGGAGTCCCTCTGAGGCCAAAAACAAAATAAAAATCAATAATGTCATTTGAGATGTCATTAGCAATGTCATAAATGATGTCATAGATCATGTCATTAGTGATGTAATATGTGAGGTCATAAACAGTGCATGGATTACTGGTGATTTTTCGTATTTTTTAAATTTGAAATGTTAATGTTGTCACTGACATAGTCACCTAACTATAACGTTACTATAACCTTTCCTTTTTCCATTGAATTTCTCAATTTTTTTTTAAGCAAAAACAGATTGTTTTCAACACAATTAACTATAACGTAACGTAATCTCATAACATTTGTTTTTTTCAGTGAAAAAAAAAATAATATATATATATATATATATTCACATACATATGTCTGCAAAGAAATTTAATTTTTTAAGCAGAAAAGCAGAATGTGAATTAAAGCTTACTATTGTCTGTCAAAGGGGCAGTGGTCTTCAGAATGTCTTAGTCACAGCTGGTCACGCCACTCGGCATATCTCACATCTTCTCTTTAGCTCCTTCTTTTCTCTTTCTCCTGCACGTACCTTTTTGCATCTCCGTCACCATCCCCACATGCACCCACTCACTTGTAATCAATGTATTTTCTTTAATTTTTGCCCTGTCAATTTTTTGACAGTTGTGTACTTCCGTCACACACTTTTGCATAGATTAAGAATTATAACAGGCACACCTGACCATTGCTTTGTTCTTTCTCCAGATGCCAAGGATTGGATGAGCATGTGCTCCGAACCCCTTTATGACTGACTGAAAGGCATTGTGAGAAATTTGCACTGCCTTCGGCCCGACCTCCACATCTCTCAATTGTGGCCCATTATAAACACCCACCCACAACATGAACTCACACAGACATCTAGAAGTGACTTTTTCACAGAAGGCACTATACATAAGTGTTTGGATTTGGGTGTATTATATGATATGGCTGTGGGGCCTTATCATGGAATACACTCACAAAAACTGCCTTGGCTCATTTGTACCACCTCTAGCTGAACCCTGGGTAGCTATGACTTTGAGCAGCAAAGCTTTATAAAGGAACTTAATGTAAAGCATTACCAGTACCAAACAATGGAGTTAAGAAAGTGACACACCAAGAAAGAAATACGAGAACAGTTTATAAAAATAGAGCCTATTTGTAGGAATTTTTAGAGTCCTTGATCAGCAAAATTCACCAGCCGGTTCTGGATATATGGATTTTTAAAACATTAAATACCATTAAGTTCAAACACAAACAAGCATTGGTCAACAAAAGTCTGCAAACTTTTGAAAAGTTTGAAATAATTTTTTGGGCAACTCTGACACGACTTGGGTGACCAAATCCAACAGGGCAGAGGCCTTGGAGTCTAGTAAGGCTCTGAACAGTTACCTGACCACCAAAGCCTTTATCCAGTCCAGTTCCAGCCTTTAGAGTGCAACCGCCATAGACGACAATGGAGTGGTCCTGATGCTGTAGATGCTGGATAAAAAGATGGTCAAAGATGCTCCTTGGGCTGTGCGGTCGATGGGGGCGAGTTGTGAGTGATTCCTCGGCCCACGAGTGAGGTGGGGCGACTTTGACCATTGCACCCGGGGTCCCAAGACGTTATCTTTGCGACAGTAGAAGGTCAACTGCTACTGAGTTACCAATCTCGTGACACAGCATTTACAGTGAATATCCTTGGTGGTGGCTAGTGTCCCTCTTGGGCAGATAGTCTCCTGGGGCGCCCGCAGCAAACAGCCGCAATTCCTAGATAGTGACCAAATGCTTTGCCGGTTTGGGATTCTTCAGCTTTAATGTCTCTGGTACTGTTCCAGGCAGCCAGCCAACTGACCCTTGGAGTCACTGTTTTGATCTGGGGCTGGGAATCAAGTTTTCCCTGAGTCTGGAGCCACAGGCACAGTCCAAACTTCACTAGCCCAAAGTTCAGCAGGTGCAGTCCTTCTGATGTTGCAGCCTCTCTTTGTGCAGTTTCAAGGGCAGCTGGACAGTCTTTCTTTGGTCCTTTCTCCAAATCCAATGTGTACTGAGGTTCAGGGTGCTAGGGGTGCACATTTTATCCCAGGAAAGTGCTGCGAGCAGACAATGCGGTTACTAGCCAATGGGCTAGTGGGACCCCTCCATTTTGGTGACCAAGTTCCGGTGATGTGTGGCATTTTGTAATCCCAATGTGCAATATAATTGCCACTCTCAAGATGTCAAGATGTTCCCTCCACTGTTAGGAGCTTGGTAGCACACACCAGAGGTGTGGCTACGAAAGGGCTACATGCCTACCGGAAAACCATTTTGGGGGTTGGGTTTTCCCTCCCTGTCTCCAACTTGTCTGAATGAACAAAAGGCAACCTGCGCAGGAGTGTTATCTTGATGAGCCCTACAAAGGCATCACTCTCTTTGAAGTTTGCCTTTTGGGCTAACACCCTGAGTGGCCTTCCTGGGAGAGGAGGACACACCTCACTCTGTGGCAACTGCCTTTGTTCCTAAGCCTGGGAGTTATTCACACATCTCCCCAGGTGGGCAGAAAGATACCTGTGTGAGGCCACTAGTCCAGTTGGGTCCCAGAGTGGCACATTTCTATCAACCACACAGTCACAGTACGCAGTATATAATTTCTCCGCTTGTGTGTTTAGGTCGATAGTTGCATCATCAGGTCAGTTACCACTCAAGTGTTCAGTTCTCTGAGTGGTAAATCATCCTCCACCCAGAGGGAGACTGTCTGGATAGTGGCAGTCGTGACAAGTGACTTAAAAATGCCTCTTATCCTGCATGGTAGATTTTAATGACCAGGATAGTGGTATGGTTAAAAACTGTGGTGGTGCTTTGGTGGATTAGCTACTGGTCCACCGCACCTGGTGGACTTCCAATGTCCTAAGTGGATAAAAGTAATACCATTAACAGTCCCATGTTCGATCAAATTCCAAACTCAATGTAAGTCCCGTAAGGCTCAGCTCCATACCTTTTTTGTCAAAGTGGCTGCCAACCCATATCACGATCAATATTCTTCAATCAAAGTCTTCTAAGTATACTGTCTGTAAATAAATAAAGAAATATATATATATATATATATATATATATTCACTGAAAAAAACATAGGTTTCAGGGACGTTATAGTTAGAAATTAGCATTTAAAAAACCTTAGATATTCACTGAAAAAACCACAGGTTTCAGGGACGTTATAGTTAGTTGGACATTTCACTCGTGCAAAACCAGAGAAATTCGGCTGTTATAGTTAGTTGAGCAAACTATAACTCGCGCCCCCGCAATGCACTGCTGATGACGTCATGTATTACATCACTCATGACATGGTAGGTGACATCACTGATGACATCTCAAATGACATCCCTGATGACATCACTGATGACATCATCCAGCATCTGTGATGGACTGTATGGGTGAGTGAATGTGCATATGGCTGTGTTTGTGAGTGAATGGATGTCTCAGTGGAATATGTGTGAGCAACTACATATGTGAAAGGCAGTATATGTGAATGTTGGAGTATATAAGTGATATATGTGAGACTGAGTGATTGTGAGAGTGGCTGTATGGATGAGTGTGTGCTTGTGTCAGTGATTGTATAAGAGAGTAAGTATGTGTTAGTATCTGTATGAATAAGTGAGGTGGTGTGTGTATAACTGTATTGGTGAGTAAATGGCAGTGTGATTGAGTCTTTGGGTGACTGACTAGGTGTGTGAGTATCTCTGTGGATGAGTGGCAGTACTTGAGTGTCTGTATGGGTGTATGAGTGCATATATCAGAGGCTGTATTGGTGAGTGACTGCGTGTATGAGTGACTGTATCGGTGAGTGAGTGGATATGTGTAGACCCATGAACCAGTGAGTGGGTAAGTACTAACTGGTATTGGTGTATCTATGATTTCGAGAATGGTAGTCTGTATTTTAGAGTGGGTGTATGAAAGGTTATATTAGGGTTTGTGGAGGTGCATCAGTTATTAAGTGGATGATGTCATCAATGATGTTATTTGAGATATCATCAGTGATGTCATCAGTGATGTCACTGACCATGTCATGAGTGATGTAATATGTGACGCCATCAGCAGAGCATTGCGGGGGCAAGAGCTATAGTTAGCTCAACTAACTATAACGGACACATTTCTCTGGTTTTGTACAAGTGAAATGTCCAACTAACTCTAAAGTCCCTGAAACCTGTGGTTTTTTCAGTGAATATCTAAGGTTTTTTAAATGCTAATTTTTAACTATAACGTCCCTAAAACCTATGATTTTTTCAGTGAATTTCAAAGGTTTTTTAAATTCGTATTCCTAACTATAACGTCCCTGAAACCTTTGTTTTCTTTCAGTGAATTTCTAAGGTTTTTTTAATGCTAATTTCTAAATATGCCTAGATAGGTAGGACATGTGCAGAAAGATGAAGAAAGGCGCAGAAAGAAGCAAGAGAAGTGCAGAAAGAGGCAACAGAAGTCCAGAAAGAGGAAGAAAGGTGCAGAAAGAAGCAAGAGAAGTGCAGAAAGAGCCAACGGAGGTGCAGAAAGAGGCCTACTATGACTGTACCTTACAACAGACTCATACAAAGTAGCCTAATCACTAATCCTTCCCCCAAGATGTCTTAAACCTCACTTTTCTCTTGAAGGTTCACTATTAATCGACTGCTCAGAATGTTAGGCCTACCTACCAAATATAAAACAGCAATCCTAAGCATATCACTGTTGTAAGTCTGACCAAGTTTGTGAAGGTATGCATGCGTGTCTCAGCTTTTACCGAGTGACATATTACATAAAAATAAACATTGAAATACGTGAATACCTGTGTTTCAAACAGCATACTCTGTAAATATGTGTACAAAAGGTGTATGTATTTCTTTCTGCTCATAATACAGGGCACATGGGTATTCAATAGTATATTTGAGGGGCTCTATAACACCTATATTCATAAGACATGTCTGCCTGTGCAACTGAGTGACAGAGCAGAACTGAGAACATTTAACCACCTATAGAAGAAGCTACCCACTTTTTAAGCTACCATCTTGAGATGCATAAAACATGTGAGAATACATGTACAAGTAGACATATACCTCAATCACAAGAGCACACAGACCTTTAAACTTGACAGCTTGCACTTCCCATTTGAGTACAGAAAGAAGCAAGAGAAGTACAGAAAGAAGCAAGAGAGCGGCACAAAGAAACACAAGAAGTGCAGAAAGAAGGAACAGAGGTGCAGAAAGAGGCAAGAGGGGTACAGAAAGAGGTAAAAGTGGTGCAGAAAGAAGCAAGAGAGGTGCAGAAAGAAACAAAAGAAGTACAGAAAGAAGGAACAGAGGTGCAGAAAGAGGCAAGAGGGGTGCAGAAAGAGGGAAGAGGGTGCAGAAAGAGGCACGAGGAGTGCAGAAAGAAGCAAGAGAGGTGCATAAATAAGCAAGAGAAGTGCAGAAAGATGCAACAGAGGTGCAGAAAGACGGATGAGGGGCAGAGAAAGAGGCAAGCAGAATGCAGAAAGAAGCAATAGAGATGAAAAAAGGGGGAAAAGGGGTGCAGAAAGAAGCAAGAGAGGTACAGAAATAAACAAAAGAAGTGTAGAAAGAAGCAACAGAGGTGCAGAAAGAGGCAAGAGTAGTGCAGAAAGAGGGGTGCAGAAAGAGGCATGAGGGATGCATAAAGAAGCAAGAGAGTTGCAGAAAGAAACAAAAGAAGTGCAGAAAGAAGGAACAGAGGTGCAGAAAGAGGCAAAAGTGGAGCAGAAAGAGGGAAAAGGGGTGCAGAAAGAGGCACACGGGTTGCAGAAAGAATGAACAGAGGTGCAGAAAGAAGCAAGAAAAGTGCAGAAAGAAGCAACAGAGGTGCAGAAAGAGGGATGAGGGGTGGAGAAAGAGGCAAGAGAAGTGCAGAAAGAAGCAACAGAGATGCAAATATGGGGAAAAGGGGTGGAGAAAGTGGCACAAGGGGTGCAGAAAGAAGCGAGAGGTGCAGAAATAAATAAAAGAAGAGCACAAAGACGGAACAGAGGTGCAGAAAGAGGCAAGAGGGGTGCAGAAAGAGGAAAGAGGGGTACAGAAAGAAGCACGAGTGGTGCAGAAAGAAGCAAGAGAGGTGCAGAAAGAAGCAAGAGTAGTGCAGAAAGAAGAAAAGAGGTACAGAAAGAGGCAAGAGGGGTGCAAAAAGAGGGAAGAGGGGTGCAGAAAGAGGCCCGAGGGGTGCAGAAAGAAGCAACTGATGTTCAGCAAGAAACAAAAGAAGTGCAGAAAGAAGGAACAGAGGTGCAGAAAGAGGGAACAGGGGTGAAGAAAAAGGGAAGAGGGGTGGATAAAGAGGCACAGTGGTGCAGAAAGAAGCAAGAGAGCTGCAGAAAGAAACAAAAGAAGTGCAGAAAGAAGGAACAGAGGTGCAGAAAGAGGCAGGAGGGGTGCAGAAAGAGGGGTGCAGAAAGATCCACGAGTGGTGCAGAAATAAGCAAAGAGGTGCAGAGAGAAGCAAGAGTAGTGCAGAAAGAAACAACAGAGGTGCAGAAAGAGGCGAGAGGTGCAAAAAGAGGCAAGAGGGGTGCAGAAAGAGGCATGAGGGGTGAGGAAAGAAGTAAGAGATGTGCAGCAAGAAACAAAAGAAGTGCAGACAGAAGGAATAGAGGTGCAGAGGCAACAGGGGTAAAGAAAGAGGGAAGAGGGGTGCAGAAAGAGGCAAGGGGGTACACAAAGAAACAAGAGAGCTGCAGAAAGAAACAAAAGAAGAGCAAAAAGAAGTAACAGAGGTGCAGAAAGAGGCAAGAAGGGTGCAGAAAGAAACAAAAGAAGTGCAGAAAGAAGCAACAGAGGTGCAGAAAGAGGCAAGAGGTGTGCAGATAGAGGGATGAGGGGTACAGAAAGAGGCACAAGGGGTGCAGAAAGAAGCAAGAGAGATGCAGAAAGAAGCAAGAGAAATGCATAAAGAAGCAACATAGATACAGAAGGGGAAGTGGGGTGGAGAAAGAGGCAAAAGGGATACAGAAAGAAACAAGAGAGGTGCAGAAAGAAACAAACGAAGTGCAGAAAGAAGGAACAGAGGTGCAGAAAGAGACAAGAGGGGTGCAGAAAGAGGGAAGAGGGGTGTGAAAGAGGCACAAGGTGTGCAGAAAGAAGCCAGAGGGGTGCAGAAAGAAGCAAGAGAGTTGCAGAAAGAAACAAAAGAAGTGCAGAAAGAAGGAACAGAGGTGCAGAAAGAGGCAAGAGGGGTGCAGAAAGAGGGAAGAGGGGTGCAGAAAGAAGCAAGAGAGTTGCAGAAAGAAACAAAAGAAGTGCAGAAAGAAGGGACAGAGGTGCAGAAAGAAGCAAGAGAAGCGCAGAAAGAAGCAACAGAGGTGCAGAAAGAGGGATGAGGGGTGGAGAAAGAGGCAAGAGAAGTGCAGAAAGAAGCAAGAGATGCAAAAAGGGGGAACAGGGGGTCGAGAAAGTGGCAAGAGGGGTGCAGAAAGAAGCAAGAGAGGTGCAGAAAGAAACAAAAGAAGAGCATAAATAAGGAACAGAGGTGCAGAAAGAGGCGAGAGGGGTGCAGAAAGAGGGAAGTGGGGTGCAGAAAGAAGCATGAGTGGTGCAGAAAGAAGCAAAGAGGTGCAGAAATAGGCAAGAGTAGTGCAGAAAGAAGCCACAGAGGTGCAGAAAGAGGCAAGAGGGATACAAAAAGAGGGAAGAGGTGTGCATAAAGAGGCAAGAGATGTGCAGAAAGAAACAAAAGAATTGCAGAAAGAAGGAACAGAGGTGCAGAAAGAGGCAACAGGGTGAAGAAAAAGGGAAGAGGGGTGGAGAAAGAGGCAAGGGGTTGCAGAAAGAAGCAAGAGAGCTGCATAAAGAAACAAAAGAAATGCAGAAAGAAGCAACACAGGAACAGAAAGAGGCAAGAGGGGTGCAGAAAGAGGCAAAAGGGGTGCAGAAAGAAGCAAGAGGTGCAGAAAGAAACAAAAGAAGTACAGAAAGAAGGAACAGAGGTACAGAAAGAGGCAAGAGGGGTGCAGAAAGAAACAAAAGAAGTGCAGAAAGAAGCAACAGAGGTGCAGAAAGAGGCAAGAAGAGTGCAGAAAGAGGGATGAGGGGTACAGAAAGAGGCACAAGGGATGCAGAAAGAAGCAAGAGAAGTGCAGAAAGAAGCAACCAAGGTGCAGAAGGAGAGATGAGGGGTGGAGAAAGAGGCAAGAGAAGTGCAGAAAGAAGCAACAAAGATGTAAAAAGGGGGAACAGGGGTGGAGAAAGTGGCAAGAGGGGTGCAGAAAGAAGCAAGAGAGGTGCAGAAAGAAACACAAGAAGTGCAGAAAGAAGGAACAGAGGTGCAGAAATAAGAACGAGTAGTGCAGAAAGAAGCAAGAGAGGTGTAGAAAGAAGCAAGAGGAATGCAGAGAGAAGCTACAGAGATGCAGAAAGGGGGAAGTGGGGTGGAGAAAGAGGCAAGAGGAATACAGAAAAAAGCAAGAGTTGCAGAAAGAAACAAAAGAAGTGCAGAAAGAAGCAACAGAGGTGCAGAAAGAGGCAAGAGGAGTGCAGAAAGTAGGATGTGGGATACAGAAAGAGGCACAAGGGGTGCAAAAAGAAGCAAGAGAGATGCAGAAAGAAGCAAGAGAAATGCATAAAGAAGCAACAGAGATGCAGAAAGGGGGAAGTGGGGTGGAGAAAGAGGCAAGAGGGATACAGAAAGAAACAAGAGAGGTGCAGAAAGAAACAAAAGAAGTGCAGAAAGAAGGAACAGAGGTGCAGAATGAGGCAAGAGGGATGCAGAAAGAGGGAAGAGGGGTGTGAAAGAGGCACGAGTGGTGCAGAAAGAAGCAAGAGGCCTGCAGAAAGAAGCTAGAGAGTTGCAGAAAGAAACAAAAGAAATGCAGAAAGAAGGAACAGAGGTGCAGAAAGAGGCAAGAGGGGTTCAGAAAGAGGGAAGCAGGGTGCACTAATAGGCACAAGGGTTGCAGAAAGAAGGGACAGAGGTGCAGAAAGAAGCAAGAGAAGTGCAGAAAGAAGCAACAGAGGTGCAGAAAGAGGGATGAGGGGTGGAGTAAGAGGCAAGAGAAGTGTAGAAAGAAGCAACAGAGATGCAAAAAGGGGGAACAGGGGTGGAGAAAGTGGCAAGAGGAGTGCAGAATGAAGCAAGAGAGGTGCAGAAAGAAACAAAAGAAGCGCAGAAAGAAGGAACAGAGGTGCAGAAAGAGGCAAGAGGGGTGCAGAAAGAGGCACGAGAGATGCACAAAGAGGGTACAAGGGTGCAGGAAAATGGAAGAAGGGTACAGAAAGAAGCAAGAGAGGTGCAGAAAGACGCAAGAGGGGTGCAGAAAGAGGCAAGAGGGGTGCAGAAAAAGGCAAGAGAGGTGCAGAAAGAGGCAAGAGAGGTGCACAAAGAGGTAACAAGGGCTCAGAAAGAGGCAAGAGGGTGCAGAAAGAAGCAAGACAGGAGTAGAAAGAAGCAAGAGAAGTGGAGAATGAAGCAACAGGTGTGCAGAAAGAGGCAAAAGTGGTACAGAAAGAGGCAACAAAGGTGCAGCAGGAGACAAGGGAACGGCAGAAAGAGGCAAGAGAGGTGCAGAAATAGGCAAAAGAGGTGCAGAAAGAGGGAACAGGAGTGCAGACAGACACAAGAGAAGTGCAGAAAGAGGGAAGAGGAGTGCAGAAAGAGGCAAGAGGGGTCCAGAAATTTACAAGAGAGGTGCAGAAAGAAGCAAGAGCAGTGCAGAAAGAACCAATAGAGGTGCAGAAAGAGGCAAGAGGGGTGCAGAAAGAGGCAAGAGAAGTGCAGAAAGAGGGAAGAGATGTGCAGAAACAGGCAAGAAAGGTACAGAACGAGGCAAGTGAGGTGCAGAAAGAAGCAACAGAAATGCAGAAAGAAGCAAAAGAAGTGCAGAAATAGGCAAGAGAGGTGCAGAAACAGGCAACAGAGGTGCAGAAAGAGAGAACATGGGTGCAGAAAGAGGGAAGAGGGGTGCAAAAAGAACCAAGAGAGGTGCAGAAAGAAGCAAGAGAAGTGCAGAAAGAAGGAAGCGAGGTGCAGAAAGAGGCAAGAGAGGTGCAGAAAGAGGGAAGAGAGTGCATAAAGAAGAAAGAGAGGTGCAGAAACAAGCAACAGAGGTGCAGAAAGAGGCAAGAGCAGTGCAGAAAGAGGCAAGAGCGGTGCAGAAGAAAAAAGCAAGAGAGGTCCAGAAAGAAGCAAGAGAGGTGCAGAAAGAAGGGAGGTGCAGAAAGCGGAATAGATGTGCAAAAAGAGGCAAGAGAAGTGCAGAAAAAGGAAGAAAGGTGCAGAAAGAAGCATGAGAAATGCAGAAAGAGGCAAGAGAGGCGCAGAAAGAAGCAAGAGTGGTTTCCACACCATTAGTACCAATTTAACACCCACATTTAGCAATAAGTAACAGGTGACCATTCTATGTTTGCAATGGGCCTTCCAGCACGCTGTGTCACTTGTCGCTGCATTTTTGGTAATGTTTGAGCCGTTTGAGCTAGAAACAAGGTTTTTTTGTTCAAATCTGCAGATTATGCAGCAGATGATGGATTATATGGCAAATGCAGAAAATCTATAACTGTGCGAAAGTCGGTGCAGCCAAACAGTCGCATCATTCCAGTGGCCCTGCTCATACATCTGACTAGGTCCAGAAGTGCTCCTCAGTGGTTCCTTTTGTTTTTTGTCTCATTGAGTTTATACTTTAGCTTCTATAGAAGCGAGGAAGACTAAACCTGAGGTTACCACTCCACAACGCAGACTACCAAACCAGATAATTAGTCTCCATAACACCTAATATTACTCTACATAATTCCTATACACTAAATACCACATACTTTCTATCCACATAATTTCACTGCACAACATACCACATAATTTCACTGCACAACATACCACATAATTTCACTACACACAACGTACATCCACTCCACTCCAAAAAACATTATTAAAAAACTATTACATTTACAAATCCAAGACCTATTACAACTAGTAGTCGCATTTGCAGAGTGGTGGAGAAAGGGGGCTGGTCCTCCGACCAGTGCTCAGGAATTCCCCTGTGTAGAACTTACAGGAGGTACCAGGAGGGTTACTTGGACACCAAAGTCCCTCAGGAGTAAAGTGGACTTCATCCCCCAACCAGTACTGTGCCAGGAGGCACGTTTGCAGAGTGGTGGAGAAAGGGGCGTGGCTTCTGATGACATCTTAGCATTCCCACTGTGTGGGACTTACTGGAGGTAACAGGGGGGGTAGTTGGCCCCCAAGGGAAATCTTGAAGGCCAGCTACCACTCCTATTACCTCAAGTAAGTCCCACACAGCAGGATTGCTAAGTTATCATAGCAGGCCATGCCCCCTTTGCCCACCACTCTGCAAACGCACCTCCTGACGTGCTCTTGGTTGGGGATTGAAGTCCCCTTTGCTTGTGGGGGTCCTTAGGGGCCAACTAGCCTACCTGATACCTCCAGTAAACCCCAGATAGTTGGATTGCTGAGAGGTGGGCACAGTCCACGCCCCCTTTCTCCACCACTTTGCAAACACACCTCCTGGCACGCTCTTGGTTGGGGGATGAAGTCCCTTTACCTCCTGAGGGTCCCTGGGGGCCAACTAGCTCTCCTTTTATCTCTAGTAAGCCCCACACAGCTGGATTGCTGAGAGTGGTCCGAGGCCACCCCCCCTTTTTACACCACTTTGCAAACACGCCAAGTGGCGCACTGCTGCTCGGGGGATGAAGTCCACATTAGTCCTGAGGTCCTCAGGACACACGAGGTCCTCATCGCCCCAACCATCAAGGCGAGGCCCCCCTCCCATCAGTATTAAAGCCCCGGGGAGGTGGTGGTCCCCGGGGGTCCACAACGGACCCCCGCATTAACATAATTAGTGCCCCTGGGAGGTGGTGGTCCCCGGGGCAGTGTGGGGGGCCTTGAGCCCCCCCACACACAGTTTTTTGAAGTAGCCCGGGGGAGGTGGTGGTCCCCGGGGCTTGGGGGTGGCCCACGAGGCCCCCCGCTCATAATTACCAATGCCTCGGGGAGGTGGTGGTCCCCAGGGCAGTGTGGGGGGGCTGAATACCCCCCACACACAGTTTTTTGAAGTAGCCCCGGGGAGGTGGCAGACCCGTGGGCTTGGGGGGGCCCGCGAGGCCCCCCACTCATAATTACCAATGCCTCCGGGGAGGTGGCGGTCCCCAGGGCTGCAGGGGGCCGCGTGCCCCGCGCACTATTATTAAAGACCCGGGGAGGTGGCGGTCCTGGGGCTGCTGGGGTCCCCGCAGGTCCCCACACCATAATAAAACATTGCCCCCGGGACCTGGCCCACCCTGGGGCTTAAAGAAACGAAGCGCCGGAGCCCGCACTTCGTTTTTTAAAATTTTGTCCGGCTGGATTTGCGCCCCCAGCATGAATCCTGCCGAAATTAACAAAAAAATTATATTTTGGGACCCTCTGAGCAGGCCTAGGGGCTCAGGGTGTTTCTACCCTGCCCCCTTTTCTTTTTTTATCCTTTTTTCTTGTGACTCGGTTTGAAGAGTTGTCAGTCAATCAGAATGAAGCTCGTAATCGGGAGGGTTCACGGATCCACCGCGGTCACCAGATATCGATATTTTTTATTTTTAAATTTCTCAGGAACTACTGAATGGATTTACACCACTTAAAAATAAAAAAACGAAGCACAGGCTCCCCTTGCTTTGTTTCCTTTAGCACTCGGGTGGGCCAGGTCCTGGGGGTAATTGTAAATAGATATGCAGGGGTCCCTGCAGCCCCAGGGACCGCCACCTCCCCGGGGCTATATTTATTAACTGCGGGGAGCCATGTGGGCCCCCGCAGCCCCGGGGACTGCCACCTCCGTGGGGCTTTTTTGAAAAATAAATGTGTGGGGAGGCTCCTGCCCCCCATGTAGCCCCAGGGATCACCACCTCCCCTGGGCTATTTATGTTAAATGCAGGGGCCATGTGGCCCCCCACAGCCCTGGGGACTGCCACCTCCCTGGGGCTATTTACTAATTAGGCATGGTGGGGCTCCTGCCCCCCCACGGAGCCCCAGGGACCGCCACCTCCCCGGGGCTATATTTATTAACTGCGGGGAGCCATGTGGGCCCCCGCAGCCCCGGAAACTGCCACCTCCGTGGGGCTTTTTTGAAAAATAAATGTGTGGGGAGGCTCCTGCCCCCCATGTAGCCCCAGGGATCACCACCTCCCCTGGGCTATTTATGTTAAATGCAGGGGCCATGTGGCCCCCCACAGCCCTGGGGACTGCCACCTCCCTGGGGCTATTTACTAATTAGGCATGGTGGGGCTCCTGCCCCCCCACGGAGCCCCAGGGACCGCCACCTCCCCGGGGATATTTTGTAAATTGGAGGGGGGCTGCGCTGCCCCCCTCCTGGAGCCGTAAATGGCCCTGGGTACCGCCACCCCACAGGGACAGCTCCAGCAATGTCCCGGGGTGCCCCCCCCAGGACATTGCAGTTTGCTATGGCCCGCCACCCCTTAACAAACACTGCTTTGCTTTATGGAAGTGAGAGCATGAAAAATGCTCTTGCTTCCATGTAAAGAAACAGAATTGCTTTTTTGCAGACAGAGCTGCATGTTTGCAGCTCCCTCTGCCCAAAAGCACTGCTGGCTCCCGCAGCAGGTGGGGAGCTGGCAGGGACCGCGGGGGCCTTGAGGTTCTCCCCACGGTCCTCAACGTTGTGGCCATGCCCCGGGGGATGGGGTCCCTGGGGCAATATTGGCCCAGGTATTGGGGCCGTGCAGCCCCCTTACCCATTTTTATTATTATTATTTCTTTGAAATCATAAGGCCTGGACCCGGGGGATGGGGTGCTTGGGCCAAAATTTGCCTCAGGAGGGGGGCCACACAGCCCCCCTCCAAAAAGTTTTTTTTAAAAACACAGGGCAGGCCCCAGAAGATGGGGTCCCCAGGGTAAAACTGTCTCAGGGAAGGGGGGCCATGCGGCCCCCCTTCCTTAAAAAAAAGAAAGAAAGAAAATGGCTGGGCCCCGGGGGATGGGGTCCCTGGGGCTGAAATTGGCCAGGGGGGCTGCACGGCACCCCTCCCCTTAAGAAAAAAAACATAAAGAAAGGCCTAGCCCTGGGGGATGGGGTTCCTGGGGCTGTAATCGGCCTCGGGAGGAGGGCCACGCTCCCCTTCCCTTTCAATTCTATTAGAAAAATACAAAATGGGTCAGGCCCGGGAGATGGGGTCCCCGGGGCCCAAAATGGTCAAAGGAAGGGGGTCCACACAGCCCCCCTTCCTAAAATAAATAAAAGGAAGCCGGCAGCTTGCCAGAGGCCCCGCCCCCTTTCTCCACTACTCTGCAAAGGTGCCTCCTGGCGCTCTCTTGGTTGGGGGATGAAGTCCCCTTCGATGCTGAGGGTCCTTAGGGGCCAACTAGCCCACTTGTTACCTCCAGTAATCCCCACACAGTGGGATTGCTGAGAGGTGGTCAAAGGCCACGCCCCTTTTTACACCACTCTGCAAACATGACTCTGCTGGTGGGGCGATGAGGTCCCCTTCTGTCCTGAGGACCTCAGGAATAAAGTGGCATTCATCCCCCAAGCAGCAGTTCGTTAGGAGGTACATTTGCAGAGTGGTGGAGAAAGGGGCCGTGGCCTCTGACCACCTCTCAGCAATCCAGCTGTGTGGGGCTTACTGGAGGAAACAGGTGGGCTAGTTGGCCCCCAGGAAACCTCAAGAGGCAAGGGGACTTCATCTCCTAACCAAGAGCTCGCCAGGAGGTGTGTTTGAAGACTGATGGAGAAAGGGGGCATGGCCTGCGACCACCTCTCAGCATTCCCACTGTGCGGGGCTTACTGGAGGTAACAGGTGGGCTATTTGGCCCCTAAGGACACCCAGCAGTGAAGAGGACTTCATCCCCCAATCAAGAGCGCACCAGAACTCAGAAATCCTGCTGTGTGGGACTTACTGAAGGTAATAGAAGTGGTAGCTGGCCTTCAAGATTCCCCTTGGGGGCCATCTACCCCTCCTGTTACCTCCAGTATGTCCCACACAGCAGGGTTGCTAAGAGGTCTTTAGAAGCCACACCCCCTTTGTCCAACACTCTGCAAACGAGCCTCCTGGCACACTACTGGTTGGGGCATGAAGTCCACTTTACTACAGAGGTACCACTGATGACATCATCCACATAATCTCTGATGCACCTACTCACATGCTAGTGTAACTTTTCATGCACCCACTCTAAAATACAGGCTATCATTCTCGAAGCCATTGATGCACCAATACCAGTTAGTACATACCCACTAACTGATTTATTTATAGGTCTACACACACATCCACTCACTCACCCATACAGCCACTCATATATGCAGTCACTCATCAATACAGCCACTGATATATGCACTCATAAACTCATACAGACACAAACACACCACCACTCACCCATAGAGTTACTCACACACCTAGTCACTCACCCAAAGAGTCAATCACACTAATATTTATTCACTTATACAGTTACACACACACCACCTCATTTATTCATACAGATACTAACACATACTTACTCTCCTATATAATCACTGACACAAGCATACACTCATCCATACAGGAACTCTCACAATCATTCACTCTCACATACAATCACTTATATACTCCAACACTCACATATACTGCCTTACACATATGCAGTTACTCACCCATATACCACTGAGACATCTATTCAATTAACGACAGAGCCATATGCACACTTACTCACCCATACAGCCCCTCGCAGATGCAGTCATGAACCCATACACCCAGTGAATCACCCACTCACACATCCATGCAACGAGTCAGACACCCCACCACCCACCCACACAGCCACTCAGGCACCCATACAGGTACTCAGACAACCAATCAATAACCCATATAGACACTCATGTAGTTACTCACCAACCCATGCAGCCACTTACACACCAACTGACAGACTGATACAGACATTCACACAGATTAGTCACTCACCCATACATACACTGAGACACATATAATCACTCACTTACACAGTCAGTCATAACCCACTGAATCATCATTACAGACACCCATACACTCATTCATTCTTCAATACACATTGGCGTATATGTGTGTATATATATATATATATATATATATATTATCTACTGGCGGTCACCAGTAGATAGTTATAGTTAGGACCTAGTTTCCATAGGAAAAGTGTTTTTTGTTTTCCCAATAACTTTGGCGCCGGATGACGAATCTCCGCGAAATTTTCAAAACTCGTGGGGCGCTCCGGTCAGCTCCTATCCTGAAAGTTTCGGGGTGATTCGGTAAGCGGGGGCTGAGAAAAAAGGGGGGTCCGGAAACGGGTTTTCTCCATGTTATTTTCCATAGGAAACTTTAGACACGGCTACAGCCCGAACTGCTGAACGGAATTACACCAAATTTGGCAAAAAGGTAGCCCTTGTTTCAGAAAGAACTCTTTTTGTTAAATGGAGTAAATCCGTTCAGTAGTTCCTGAGAAATTTAAAAAAAAGAGGGCGAAAAATGAATTTCCCATAGGAAACTTTAGACACGGCTACAGCTCGAACTGCTGGACGGAATTACACCAAATTTGGCAAAAAGGTAGCGCTTGGTTCAGAAAGCACCCTTTTTTTAAATGGTGTAAATCCATTCAGTAGTTGCTGAGAAAATCAAAAAATAAAAGTTTCGATATTTAGAGGCACAGAGGATCCGCGGACCCTCCCGACCACGAGCTTTATTCTAATTGGCTGTCAACACTCCAAACCAGGAAGTGTTGGCAGCCATCTTGTGACTCGGTAGAACTGAGTCACAAGAAAAGAGAAAAAGAAACGCGAAAAACAAGAAAAGGGGGCAGGGTAGAAACACCCTGACCCCCTAGGCCTGCTCAGGGGGTCCCACAAGGACCCCCAGGGCCAAAAAAGCACCCAGCGCGAATCCGTCCAAATTTTTTTTTTTTAAATGAAGCGCGGGCTCCCGCGCTTCATTTAAATGAGGCCCCCGGGTGGGCCAGGTCCCGGGGGCATTGATAATAAATATAGAGATGAAGGAGTGTAATAGTTAACCGCACGGAAAGGAAGAAGCGGTCCAGCTGTTACTTTGGGTTCCGTTATGAAGGGCTGCCCGTGGGGTGTTTAACTGCCAGTACATGTAAATGAAGCAGTTGCCCCTGTTGCTTGAGTGTGGATGAAGCCTGGTTGTGCCGCGCCGAGAACCGTGGTCGAGGGCGGGGTTGCGGGAGGCGCCTATTCATTTTGATCATTTTAAATGTGGTTGGGTCTGTAATTTATTGCTGCTCGCAAATGCGATAACCATGTTGCGCATATAATCCACATGCCTTGCGAAGCACATGTGCTTCATTTTCCAGCACAGTGGAAGGTGTTCTGAATTTAATATTGTTTCTCCCCTTGATGGGCATAGGGCTATAACATCACTTCCTGTGTTAGAGATCAGTTGGAATGTGGGCGGGGTTGTATCATACTCTCGCTAATCTGGGCAAAGAAACTGTATGTGAAGACTGTGAAAACTGGGAGGTAGACCATTGGTGTATACCTCAACAACATGTTCTCTCACTTGAGAGTTAACTGGAGGCATGTCGGGGTTGTTGGTCACCAGTGAATAGCAATGTACTTATTTTAGATAACGTTTGAACCGATGTGGGTGGATTCATGTGCGATTTGCACCAGTTTTTAATAATCCATTTTACGCATATATAGAGCGTGGCTCTGGAAGGGACAGCAGCTTGATAAGGCTGCTAATCGATGAGTTGGGGTAACGCGTGACGTGCGCATCACAGGGGAAGCACGGATTGTTTGGAAGGATGTCTGGTGTGTCCGGAGGTAGTCGGGCGGCTTCTTGGAGGTGGGAACTGAAGCTGGGAGGAATTTGTGCCTGGGGGGCAGGCTTTAAGTTTGGGAAATGGTTGTTTTAAAGTATCGGTTGTGGCCGAGCTTTCTTCGGACGGGTGACTGGCAACATACGGATACATGTGCTGGGGTGTGGCACGTCGTTCTGGGGGAGCATTCTCGGGTACCTGCTTTGTGGCATTGAGTGCATTCTTCCTGATTTAAGCAATAAATCGGTACTAACTGGACTTTAAAGCATTCTTTTTGCCTGCTTTAAGTGTAGCTTTTGCAGCTTTGGTTTTCGACAAACTGATATCTGAATTTAATGTCTCGGCTACATAAAGATTCATAGCTTTATGAATTGCGGAACACATGCTTATAGTGTATGCAAACACGTTTGCGGGGTTTGTGAAGTCACTTTGGCAATGATTCTTGGTTTCTATGCGGACCCGGTTTGTTGTCGGGATGGGCACTCTGGGGTTCGGATCCATGGTTGGGCAAGGAACGGCCTTCAGTTGTGAAGATTTACAGTAATCTGTCAATACCATTTACATTGGTTGGTTGAAATGAGGCAATAACTGACAATGCTGGTTTTATAAAGTCAAACGCCCAAGCATTTCAACAATGCAAGGAATGAGGTGAACGCTGCAAACTGTGAAAGTGAAGGATTGATTTATTGCTGCGTTCATAGCGGAACGAAGTGTGGGGCTGGCAGTAAACATTTGTATGACAACGAGTACTTACCTGTACGTCTGCAAATTCGAACAAAACAGTGTGAACGCCTGCCGGCACATTTATAAGCAGCTATGTGAAGAGAACAACGAGGCTATTGATGGTTTCACACCGAGCGTGCGCAGTGCATATGTTGCCAGCTATGGTATTGAAAACAGCATTTACGTGGTGGAATTTTGTATTGCAAGAACTGCTGGGCATAATGCAGACAGTTTTTAAGTATGCTGTACCACGGGTGATTGCAAAACAATGGTTCTGTGATATTTAAAAGCTGGAAAGATCACGAAAACAGGAGTACCTTTTCTGTGTTGAAGAAATAAGCAACACTTGTGGGGAGTATTTAAATGTGGAAAATGGTGCTCTTCAAGGTTGAATAAGGCTGTTACTACAGCCGAAACCCATTCTGGTGAACGAGTGCTGCCAGTAAATAAAATGGTAATTCTCATAGATTTCAAGGGCAGAGTGCAGAGACAGCTGGGAATTCTGCTGCGCTATTTCATACAGCAATATCTTAATAGCTGCAGTGCAGGATGGGAAATACATTATATTAGAGAATTGGCGCCACAACAGAGGAAAGGCATTCCAAATATGCAGGGTGATGTTTTCATAGGTATGAGTTAAGCGCTGGTGTGTGTGATGCTGAGCGTGCTTGCATAGCTTACGCTTGGGGATGAGCAGCTTCAGAGAGCACTGGAGCTACAGCGGTTATACCGGGAAATTGCTTGTGGTTTTATAAAGATGTACTTTCTGCTCCACACATATGAGCGCCTACAAAGTGGAAGACCACCTAACATTGACTGCGTGTTTTTCTTTTCCTTAATATGCTGGCGGGGGCGCACTACGCCGACAATGGCGGTAACATGGTCTTCGGACGGCAAGTGGCAGGAACTTAAGGATGGCCGTCATATCAGTGCCAGCACACATGGGTGAAGGAGTCCGGGTTCTCTGTGGTAACAGTTTAACAGTTTCTATGGGTCATGCCATAGGATATGCCATGGTGTTGGAATAGGAGCCAGAATGGCAAGGAGGGAAGCGAGTTCGCGTCTCGGTGGGCTCATCATCCTAAGGGCGGAAGAACACAGAGGGTCGTATATACCATTGAGTCGCAGGAGTGCTGCAGGGTAACCACATCGGGGCATGGCCGCATTTAGGTATAATTGGTATGGGGATGCGACAACAGATAGAAGTTTCTCCCTTGGTGCTAACACATTAAATGTTCTGTTGTGGCTACACAGTATGGGGGATTATCCTCGGGGGCCGGGTGAATGGAGCATGCCCAGCTAGCCCGGTGGGGTAGCTTCACCGTGGTCGTGGCTTTCCTTTATGCTTGGCTGATAACTCACGCCGCGGTACCTCTTACACACAATAAAAAACCAGTGGGCACGGGACGTTATAGTTAGAAATTAGCATTTAAAAAACCTTTGAAATTCACTGAAAAAACCATAGGTTTCAGGCACGTTATAGTTAGAAATTAGTATTTAAAAAACCTTAGAAATTCACAGAAAAAACCATAGGTTTTAGGGAAAGCTATAGTTAGTTGGACATTTCTCTCGTACAAAACCAGAGAAATTCCCCCATTATAGTTAGTTCAGCTAACTATAACTCGCGCCCCCGCAATGCACTGCTGATGACGTCACATATTACATCACTCATGACATGGTCAGTGACATCACTGATGACATCACTGATGACATCTCAAATGACATCACTGATGACATCACTGATGACATCATCCATATGATAATTTGATGCATCTTCTCACACCCTAATATAACCTTTGATACACCAACTCTAAATTACAGACTGCCATTCTCAAAAGCATAGACACTCCAACACCAATAACTACATACCCACTCACTGATTCTTAGGTCTACACACACATCCACTCACTCACCCGTACAGTCACTCATACTTACGGTCACTCAGTACAGGACTATCATATGCACTCATACACCTATATAGACACTCACACACCGCCACTCATCCATAGAGGTACTCACACACCTAGTCAGTCATGCAAATAATTAGTCACACTGCCATTTACTCACCTATACAGTTATACACACACCAGCTCACTTACTCATACAAATACTAGCACATTCTAACGCTCTTATACAATCACTAATACAAGCACACACTCATCTATACAGCCACTCTCACAATCACACAGTCTCACTTATAGCCATTTATATACTCCAACACACATATATACTGCCTTTCACATATGTAGTTACTCACACATGTACCACTGAGATATACATTCACTCACTAACACACCCATACACACACTCACCCACCCATACAGTCCATCACAGATGCACTCTTGAAACCATGCACCCAGTGAATCACCCACTCACCCATCTATGTACAGAGATACACACACCCCACCCACACAAACACTCCGGCACCCATACAGATACTCAGACAACCAATCAATAACCCATATAGACACTCATGTAGCTATTCACAAACCCATGCAGCCGCTTACACACCAACAGACAGATGGATACAGACATTCACACAGTTTAGTCACTAACCCATGCATTCAGTAAGATACGTTTAATCACTCACTTATAGAGTCAGTCACACACCTACTAAATCCTCCATTCAGACACTTATACACCCACTCATTCTTCAATACGCCTTGGCCTATATATATTAAACATATTTAAACTTTACAGAAACACACAGTCACTGGATGATGTCATCAGTCATGTCATCAGTGATGTCATTTGAGATGTCATCAGTGATGTCATCAGTGATGTCACTGACCATGTCATGAGTGATGTAATATGTGACGTCATCAGCAGTGCATTGCGGGGGCGCGAGTTATAGTTAGCTGAACTAACTATAACGGGGGAATTTCTCTGGTTTTGTACGAGAGAAATGTCCAACTAACTATAACTTTCCCTAAAACCTATGGTTTTTTCTGTAATGCAAACGCATTTTGACCTATAATATCCCGGGCCTAATGACACCGAAAAAGATTAGGACATTTTTGACCTGCTCCACACCCTACACGGTGTAGTGCCTCACATGTCCTTGCGGGCTACGCTACATTGGTAGCACTATTCACCCTGTGAAAATTTGAATATTGGAACACCAGAGAGCAATATCCAATGGTGATGAGACTTACCCTGTTGCGAGACATTTTAACAAGGAGCACAATCGCAACAGGGACTTATTGACCTATTACGGTATTGATCATGTATCAGTGAACCCCAGGGGAGGTGACAGGATTCTGAGGCTGAGACGCCTGGAATCCCGTTATATTATCGATTTGCAAACTAAACACCCGTGGGGCTTAAATAGTAGTGAGGAGCTAGCGGTTCATTTGCGGGATTGAGAGTGAATTCGTCCTGATAAATTTGGAAGATCTAATTCATCGCTTGGAATATGTATTTCAGTATTATGTTCCATGATTGCATACCCCCTTCGAGTGTATTATGTGAGATATTATTGATCAAGAATGAGTATATTTTGTCTTCCTTTAGGATGGAATAATCAATTTTTGTGTTTAGAAAAATATGAGAGTGGGCAGAGTCCCTTGTAGAACCAATTGCAATGCATCACGTACATGATATTATGCTGCCATTAGTGGGTTTTGTATAAGAATTTGTGCATGAAAACATCCGGATTGTATGAATAGAGAACGTATTATATGCCCATTCAGGGCTTTATTAGTCAGAGATACTTAGGCATCTTAGTATTGCCCATCTAGGCAGGTTGACAATATATGGTGCGCAATGGAAGTGAAGACGCTGGGAAGGTGAACCTTTTATTGTGCATCAAGCCCATACAGGGCACTATTATGGTTATGCATGATTTAGATAGCAATATGTTATCAGATCTTGAATATATTAGTGGCTGGTCATGCTATGAATTCGTATAACAGAGCAGGTACTGAGATGCCTACTGTCTGTGCACATTTCAAAATGGCGGAATTTTAGTGCTGACGATATGTGTGATTTCAACATGTTGTCCTTTTACTATGTTGAGTATCCGGAAATGCATTGTGAATTTGACGTACACATGTATAAAATAATGGCGGCCCCGGCGTTCTCGGTTAACATCGAGAAAGGCGGTTGCCGAAACGCGTCTGTGTGCCCTGAGTCCGTTGTGAATAAATTTACGGAACTCGCCCCCAAGAGTGCTGTCTTCCTTGAGGATACGATTACCCTGTGGAGTTTGGAGCTGAAATTTTTATGCGGGAGCAGCCCCGCATTGACAGGCACCCGTACGTGAGTGCATTGGGCTGGTGATTTGGAAGCTGGTGATATATATATATATATATATATATTCACTGAAAAAGCCATAGGTTTCAGGGACGTTATAGTTAGTTGGACATTTCACTCGTACAAAACCATAGAAATTCCGCCGTTATAGTTAGTTCAGCTAACTATAACTCGCACTCCCGCAATGCCCTGCTGATAACGTCACATATTACATCATTCATGACATGGTCAGTGACATCACTGATGACAACTCAAATGACATCACTGATGACATCACTGATGACATCATCCAGTGACTGTGTATTTCTTTAAAGTTTAAATATGTATTATATATATGCCAAGGTGTATTGAAGAATGAGTGGGTGCATAAGAGTCTGGATGGAGGATTTAGTAGGTGCGTGACTGACTGTTTAAGTGAGTGATTACATGTGTCTTACTGAATGCATGGGTTAGTGACTAAACTGTGTGAATGTCTGTATCAGTCTGTCTGTTGTTGTATAAGCTGCTGCATGGGTTGGTCAGTAGCTACATGAGTGTCTATATGGGTTATCGATTTGTTGCCTGAGTATTTGTATGGGTGCCTGATTGTGTGTGTGGGTGGGTGGGAGGTGTGTGACTCTGTGCATAGATGTTTGAGTGGTTGATTCACTGGGTGTATGGTTTCAAGAGTGCATGTGGAAACAGCTGTATGGGTGGGTGAGTGTGTGTATGGATGTGTTGGTGAGTGAATGGATGTCTCAGTGGTACATGTCCAAGTAACTACATATGTAAAAGGCAGTGTATGTGAGAGTTGGAGTATATAAATGACTATACGTGAGAGTCAGTGATTGTGAGAGTGGCTGTATGGATGAGTGTGTACTTGTATCAGTGATTGTATAAGAGAGTAAGTATGTGTTTGATTCTGTTTGAAAAAGTGATGTGGTGTGTGTATAACTCTATAGGTCAGTAAATGGAAGTGTGATTGATTCTTTGCATGACTGACTAGGTGTGTGAGTAACTCTGGATGAGTGGTGGTGTGTGAGTGTCTGTATAGGTGTATGAGTGCATATGACAGTGTTGTATTGATGAGTGACTGCATGTATGAGTGATTGTATGGGTGAATGAGTGGATGTGTGTGTAGACCTAGGAATCAGTGAGTACGTATGTAGTAACTGGTATTGGTGTGTCGATGGTTTCGAAAATGGTAGTCTATATTTTACAGTGGTGTATCAAAGGTTATATTAGAGTGTGAGGAGGTGCATCAGATTTTCATGTGGATGATGTCATCAGTGATGTCATCAGTGATGTCATTTGAGATGTCATCAGTGATGTCATCAGTGATGTCACTGACCATGTCATGAATGATGTAATATGTGATGTCATCAGCAGTGCATTACGGGCGCAAGTTATAGTTAGCTGAACTAACTATAACGGCGGAATTTGTATGGATTTGTATGAGTAAAATGTCCAACTAACTATAATGTCCCTGAAACCTATTGTTTTTTCACTGAATTTCTAAGGTTTTTTAAATGCTAATTTCTAACTATAACGTACCTGACACCTATGGTTTTTTCAGTGAATTTCAATGGTTTTTTAAATGCTAATTTCTAACTATAACGTCCCTGAAACCTATGGTTTTTCAGTGAATTTCAAAGGTTTTTAAATGTTAATTTCTAACTATAACATAGCAGTTGCGTTTGCAGAGTGGTGGAGAAAGGTGAGCGTGGCCTTCAAACACCTTTTAGCAATCCCACTGTGTAGGATTTAGCGGAAGTAACAGAAGGGATAGTTAGCCCCCAACGTCAACCTTGGGGCCAACTACCCCTTTTATTACCTCCAGTAAGTCCCACACAGCAGGATTGCTAACTTGTTATATCAGGCCCCACCCCTCCCTGCAGCACTCTGCAAACGCGCCCCCTGGCGTGTTCTAAGTTGGGGGATTAAGTCCCCTTGAATCCTGAGGGTCCCTGGGGGCCAACTAGCCCACCAGCTGCCTCCAGTAAACACCACAGAGCTGCGTTGCAGAGAGGTGTAAAAAGGGGAGTGGCCTTGGAACACCTCTTTGCAACGCAGCTCTGTGGCGAACACTGGTGGTACCTGGTGGGCTAGTTGGCCCCCAGGGACCCTCAGTATTCAAGGGGAATTAATTCCCCAACTTACAACGTGCCAGGGGGCGCGTTTGGTGAGTGCTGCAGGGAGGGGGCGGGGCCTCCGGCGCGATGCCGTTTTTTTTTTTTTGTTTAACAAGGGGGGCTGTGTGGCCCCCTTCTTTTACATTATTTGGGGCCTTGGGGACCCCATCCACCCGGGCCTGCTCTTTTTTTAACATTTAAAAAAAAAATGGGAAGGGGGCCGCACGGCCCCCCTCCCGAGGCCAATTTCGGCCCCGGGCACCCCAACCCCCGGGGCAGGCCCTTTGTGTTGGGGACCATGGGGGGAGCCCCAATGCCCCCATGGTCCTACCGGCTGCCCGCCTCCTGCGGGAGCCGGCATTGCTTTTGAGCAAGAGGAGCTGCTGACATGCAATCCGGCTTTGCTTCATTGTAGCGAGAGCAGGTTTTCCTCTCTCTCTGTCAGTCAGTGAGTATCTCTCTTAGTCAGTCAGTATCTCTCTCTGTCAGTCAGTCTCTCTCTCAGTCAGTCTCTCTCTCAGTCAGTCAGTCTCTCTCTCAGTCAGTCAGTCTCTCTCTCAGTCAGTCAGTCTCTCTCTTTCAGTCAGTCTCTCTCTTTCAGTCAGTCTCTCTCTGAGTCAGTCAGTCTCTCTCTCAGGCAGTCAGTCTCTCTCTGTCAGTCAGTCTCTCTGAGTCAGTCAGTCTCTCTCTCTGTCAGTCAGTCTCTCTCAGTCAGTCAGTATCTCGCTCTGTCAGTCAGTCTCTCTCTCTGTCAGTCAGCCTCTCTCTCTGTCAGTCAGTCTCTCTCTCTCAGTCAGTCTCTCAGTCAGTCTCTCTCAGTCAGTCAGTCTCTCTCTGTCAGTCAGTCTCTCTCTCAGTCAGTCAGTCTCTCTCAGTCAGTCAGTCTCTCTCAGTCAGTCAGTCTCTCTCTCAGTCAGTCAGTCTCACTCACCTAGTCAGTCTCTCTCAGTCAGTCAGTCTCTCTCAGTCAGTCTCTCTCTCTTTATTCAGTCTCTCTCTCAGTCAGTCAGTCTCTCTCTTAGTCAGTCAGTCTCTCTCAGTCAGTCAGTCTCTCTCAGTCAGTCAGTCTCTCTCTCTCTCAGTCAGTCTCTCTCTCTGTCAGTCAGTCTCTCTCTGTCAGTCAGTCTCTCTCTCAGTCAGTCAGTCTCTCTCTCTGTCAGTCAGTTTTTCTCTCTCTCTGTCAGTCTCTCTCAGTCAGTCAGTCTCTCTCAGTCAGTCAGTCTCTCTCTCTCTCTGTCAGTCTCTCTCTCTCTGTCAGTCAGTCTCTCTCAGTCAGTCTCTCTCTCTCTCTCAGTCAGTCTCTCTCTCTGTCAGTCAGTCTCTCTCTCAGTCAGTGTCTCTCTGTCAGTCAGTCTCTCTCTCAGTCAGTCTCTCTGTCAGTCAGTCAGTCTCTCTCTCTCTCTCTGTCAGTGTCTCTCTGTCAGTCAGTCTCTCTCTCAGTCAGTCAGTCTCTCTGTCAGTCAGTCAGTCACTCTCTCGGTCAGTCAGTCTCTCTCTCTGTCAGTCAGTCTCTCTCTGTCAGTCAGTCTTTCTCTCAGTCAGTCAGTCTCTCTCAGTCAGTCAGTCTCTCTCAGTCAGTCAGTCTCTCTCTGTCAGTCAGTCTCTTTCTCAGTCAGCCAGTCTCTCTCTCAGTCTCTCTCTCTGTCAGTCTCTCTCTCTCTCTCTGTCAATCAGTCTCTCTCTGTCAGTCAGTCTCTCTCTCAGTCTTTCTCTCTCTGTCAGTCAGTCTCTCTGTCAGTCAGTCTCTCTCAGTCAGTCAGTCTCTCTCTCTGCCAGTCAGTCTCTCTTTCAGTCAGTCAGTCTCTCTCTCTCTGCCAGTCAGTCTCTCTCTCAGTCAGTCAGTCTCTCTCTTAGTCAGTCTCTCTCAGTCAGTCAGTCTCTCTCAGTCAGTCTCTCTGTCAGTCAGTCTCTCTCTCTGTCAGTCAGTCTCTCTCTCTGTCAGTCAGTCTCTCTGAGTCAGTCAGTCAGTCAGTCTCTCAGTCAGTCAGTCTCTCTCAGTCAGTCAGTCTCTCAGTCAGTCTGCCTCTCTCTCATTCAGTCTCTCTCTTAGTCAGTCTCTCTCTCAGTCAGTCAGTCTCTCTCTCAGTCAGTCTCTCTCTCTCTGTCAGTCAGTGTCTCTCTCTGTCAGTCAGTCTCTCTCTCTGTCAGTCAGTCTCTCTGAGTCAGTCAGTCAGTCAGTCTCTCAGTCAGTCAGTCTCTCTCAGTCAGTCAGTCTCTCAGTGAGTCTGCCTCTCTCTCATTCAGTCAGTCTCTCTCTCAGTCAGTCTCTCTCTCAGTCAGTCAGTCTCTCTCTCAGTCAGTCTCTCTCTCTCTGTCAGTCAGTCTCTCTCTCTGTCTGTCAGTCAGTCTCTCTCTCTGTCAGTCAGTCTCTCTGAGTCAGTCAGTCAGTCTCTCTCAGTCAGTCAGTCTCTCAGTCAGTCTGCCTCTCTCTCATTCAGTCAGTCTCTCTCTCTCAGTCAGTCTCTCTCTTAGTCAGTCAGTCTCTCTCTCAGTCAGTCTCTCTCTGTCAGTCAGTGTCTCTCTCTCTCTGTCAGTCTCAGTCAATCAGTCTCTCTCAGTCAGTCAGTCTCTCTGTCAGTCAGTCTCTCTGTCAGTCAGTCAATCTCTCTCTCAGTCAGTCAGTCTCTCTCTCAGTCAGTCAGTCTCTCTCTCAGTCAGTCAGTCTCTCTCGCAGTCAGTCTCAGTCAGTCAGTCTCTCTCTCTATCAGTCAGTCTCTCTCTCTGTCAGTCTCTCTCAGTCAGTCTCTCTCAGTCAGTCTCTCTCTCTCAGTCAGTCTCTCTCTCTCAGTCAGTCTCTCTCTCTCTCAGTCAGTCTCTCTCTCTCAGTCAGTCTCTCTCTCATTCAGTCAGTCTCTCTGTCAGTCAGTCTCTCTCGCTCTCTGTCAGTCTCAGTCAGTCAGTCTCTCAGTCAGTCAGACTCTCTCAGTCAGTCACTCTCTCAGTCAGTCTCTCTCTCAGTCAGTCACTCTCTCAGTCAGTCTCTCTCTCTGTCAGTCAGTCTCTCTCTCAGTCAGTCAGTCTCTCTTAGTCAGTCAGTCTCTCTCAGTCAGTCAGTCTCTCTCTCTGTCAGTCTCTCTCTCAGTCAGTCTCTCTCTCTGTCGGTCAGTCTCTCTCTGTCAGTCAGTCTCTCTCTCAGTCAGTCTCTCTCTCAGTCAGTCAGTCTCTCTGTCAGTCAGTCTCTCTGTCAGTCAAACTCTCTCTCTCAGTCAGTCTCTCTCTCTCAGTCAGTCTCTCTCAGTCAGTCAGTCTCTCTGTCAGTCAGTCTCTCTCAGTCAGTCAGTCTCTCTCAGTCAGTCAGTCTCTCTCTACCTCAGTCAGTCAGTATCTCTCTCTCTCAGTCAGTCAGTCTCTCTCTGTCTGTCAGTCTCTCTCTCTGTCAGTCTCTCTCTATCAGTCAGTCAGTCTCTCTCTCAGTCAGTCAGTCTTTCTCTCTCAGGTTAAAACTGGAAGGGGTTATTAATTCTCACAGGTAGAAAAGATGGCGCTAAACCTAATAATGTGATAAATTCAAACCAAATTAACAATTCTAATGGTGCTATAGGTGGGGGGAATAATCCCATAAACCCCCAAACCAGGACAAGGGTCCAAAGCAATAAATGACACCAATCCTATGCACACGAAAAACAATATACAGGGTAGTGATAAAACACTGTCCCAAGGGTACAAAAAACCATGAAGTCCTCAGCCGGTATAATTCATTTTAATGTTCAGAGTATTACTTTCCCCAAGCCAGCCAACACGTGTTTCGTCAGTGGGTAATAACCCTTGACTTCTTCAGGGCTTAATTATGGTCTGGCAAACCAATCAGACCTCTTAGCCGGTGATAGTTCCAACCCGGCGGTGACGTCTTCAAAGTTGTATCCTTATAACAACAGATCATTCAAGTTCTCGGATCCAGTATGTCGCATATGGTCCGAGCATCCCATTGGCAACCCGTATATCCCTCAATTGCGGCGCTCCTCATCCGAGTGCCTTAAAACCATCAATAGACGGAGGCTAAGCCGTCTACACCAACCCAATACCGAGATTTGGCGAGTACACCAACACGTCCCGACAGTTCCCGGGATTTCAATCAACCGGATGCGCATCCGGTTGATTGAAATCCCGGGAACTGTCGGGACGTGTTGGTGTACTCGCCAAATCTCGGTATTGGGTTGGTGTAGACGGCTTGAATGACCCACTGACGAAACACGTGTTGGCTGGCTTGGGAAAGTAATACTCTGAACATTAAAATGAATTATACCGGCTGAGGACTTCATGGTTTTTTGTACCCTTGGGACAGTGTTTTATCACTACCCTGTATATTGTTTTTCGTGTGCATAGGATTGGTGTCAGTCTTTCTCTCTCAGTCAGTCTCTCTCTCTCTGTCAGTCTTTCTCTCTCTGTCAGTCTCTCTCTCAGTCAGTCAGTCTCTCTGTTAGTCAGTCTCTCTCTGTCGTTCAGTCTCTCTCTCAGTCAGTCTCTCTCTCTGTCAGTCTCTCTCTCCTTCTGTCAGTCTCTCTCTGTCAGTCTCTCTCTGTCAGTCAGTCTCTCTCTGTCAGTCAGTCTCTCTCTCAGTCAGTCAGTCTCTCTCTCAGTCAGACAGTCTCTATCTCTCTCTCTCTACAACATACCTTAGAAACATTGCCAATATCTCTGGCTAAACACTTATAAGGTCCCAACGGCGAGACCTATTGGCGATGCCAATGCTTGTTTTTTATTTTTTATTCCGGATTCGTGCACCCAGCGCGAATTCGGACGTTACTTAAAATGTTTTTGGGCTGGGGGTCCTTGTGGGACCCCCTGAGCAGACCTAGGGGGTCAGGGTGTTCCTACCCTGCCCCCTTTTCTTGTTTTTCATCTTTGTTTAACTGTTTTCTTATGTCTCTGGTTCAACCTAGTCCCAAGATGGCTGCCAGCATTTCCTGGATGAAGTGCTGACAGCCAATCAGATTTCACGATGACATGTGTGGTTAGGCTCCGCCCAGATAGCGATATTTCTTTTTCCTTTCTTTTTCCTTTAATATTTCAAAAACTACTGAACGAATTTACAACATTTAACAAAAAGGACTCTTTCTGAACCAAGACCTACCTTTTTGCCAAATTTGGTGTAATTCCATTCAGCAGTTCGGGCTGTAGCTTTGTCTAAAGTTTCCTATGGAAAATAACATGGGGAAAACGCGTTTTGGGACCCCTTTTTCCTCGTCCCCGCTTGGCGAATCACCCGAAACTTTCAAGACAGGAGCTGACCGGAGCTGATCACTAGTTTTGAAAATTTCGCAAAGATTCGTCAACCGGCGCCAAAGTTATTGGGAAAACAAAAAACGCTTTTCCTATGGAAACTAGGTCCTAACTATAACTATATACTGCGACCGCCAGTAGGTAATATATATATATATAGTAAGATCCCAAGCCTCATTTCTCAGAAATACCTCTGTTCTGTTTATCTGGTTTATATCTAATCCTTTCATAACATCAAATACTGTATAAACACTAAGACATATCAGCACCCTCACTATATCATCCAAACGTACCATATCAAATCCACTCCATCCTTAATGGTATAACAAATAGTGCTCACCAATGTTGCATTACATACTTTGGCAGTACTATCAATAAAGATATTCTGAGCATAACCACAGTGCTTCGCTATTCCCAATCATGTTTACTCCGTAGCCAACATAAGAGTGGTGTGTAGTTGCACATCGCTAGCCGGTGTACCCGTCAAACCATTCTTATGGCGATTTACCACATAAAGTCAAAGCCCCCATTAACAATTGTGTGACTCTCATCATTGCCACTTACAATAGCTCATGAACTCTATAGCCATCACTCGTATTTAGCTCTATGTTGGCACACCCGTGTTAGGCATTGCTATTTCAATTGCATTCCGAATTTAGATATCCATACTTGTACATGTTCCCACGCTGTATAAACATCCATGGTTGCCATCAATTATTGGACATACACTATATTCGCGTGACTCATAATATACGATTAGTCAATGTGTGAAGCGTCTTAGTGAGTGCAAAAACATCACTCCATATATAATATATTAGATTTGGGGAGAACTACCAATATCCGAAGCATATACGTTACGTTCCTCTGCATGTGCAACTAAAACATTAAGCAAATGCACCATAAGTCAAATAAACAAATCATTTATTTCAACGTAATATCCAAGACTTGGATATACACTAAGTGTAACAATTATCACATCTTAGTTTGAGACTTAATTATTAATATTTTACCAGCAATCTCAAGTTACTCCATGGACTGTACTCCATCAAAATAATGGCGTACCATATCCGTGCCATCTTGGAACTCCTATATATTGCCTCTAGTGTTAGGTCGTAGACATAAAAAAGGAAACAACTATGTATCAGTATCCCAGTTCAGCACCATCTTAGTATGGTCTCCAAACACTCATAATTCAATGTTAAAACCTAATCATGCATCTCAATACAAATACGAATTAGCAGTAACTTTGCGAAATAGTGAAGAGAAGAAATTGCGTAAACATTGTGACAAAACTGAGGAGATCAGTAGAGAACCATTCCATTCCCCAGCCAAACCGATACCGCGTAAGCTTGTCATTAATAGCCCATCATCATCACCTCGCCCATAGTTACCATAATCAATCTGGTAACCTTGTATAGTGGTGACATACACTTACTGCACCTAATTCTGTCGGACTAAATGCTGTCCAAAAAGTGAGCACATCATTAGTTTGAAAATCATAATCTCCTAGTGCGTCCCAGTGATCAAGCGTTCATCTGAGTCTCATGATTGCTACTAAAACCCTTAACAAATTGTTATATCATCTTTTTGTGACCAAAATATTGAATCCATTTGTGATACAGTGTTACAGTCCCCTCAATCTGTCTGGGAAAAGTACACAGGCATAGTTACACAGGTATGATTATAGCTGAACTGACCCTGGGAATGAATTCCAGTCACACCACACTGCCCAGTGGTATTACTGTCTCTAAGTTCTAATGAAGTATGTAATTCTATTCTCACATAGGAACAAGAAAAAAAACTCTGTCTTACATGCTCTGGGTTCCCTATACTAGGGACTCATAAGTAAGTCAGCACTTGCCAATTGGGGGCATCCAATTCGACATATCTTTTATAATGGGTCAGAACACTGGCACTGAGAGGTGGACAGCAGACCTCAGTGCTTTCTCAAAGTTGAAAAACTAGCAGCTAGTAGTCCAAATGGGGACAAACAGTGTGGGAGGGGGGAACCTGCAAAAAACCTGCTTCCTTACAATGAATATTATGTTGCACGAAAAAACTACAGAAACACATCATCCTGAAAAAAGCAACTTTTCTTAGAGAATGCAAGATTATGTAAAATATGAAATTTAAAGAAGAGCATCTTCATTTTTTCCAGGCCGAGGGCAGTGTCGGTTTCTTCAAGCTGTGGCTATCGCCTGGTATTGGAGTACACTTGAGTACTCTCCCCCATGACACCGTTATCAAGAGCAGTCTGTTTTGTTTTATCAATTACAGGGGGCTCAATTTACAAGGCATTATGGGAATACATGCATGGGGGCAGGCAAAGTTTAGTTTTTGGTTTCTGAGATTGGATTAGTGCAAACCTGGAAACCGTAAAGCAATTTATATTTTCTGCTTCTTTGAAGCACATATTTTTAAACAGAACTTTTCTGCTCAAACAATTTAAAGCTTAACTCTTTAGCGCAGATAAAAGCATTGTTTAAAAAGGGAAGTGATTACAAGCTGTGGGAGAAGATGGGCAGGGAATGGCTGTGTTGCTGGGTAGAATACAATTGTTCACTTGTGAGAAATTGGAAAAGTAACATGGTTTGGTGAAGGACTAGATATTAGTCAAGGATTGCATAAGTTAAAGAGGCGATGGGATGGGGCCACTACTTGTAGTGATAGGCTAGCTTGTGGATGAGATACAAAGAAAAACCTTGGCAATATTAGGACAAACCAAAGCCTAAGAGAGGATTTTTGGAGACCACATGTAGTTTTAGAGGTGGAGACAAAAGTGAGGGGATGTATGGAATGTGAAAGGTAAGAAAAAGTACTGAAAATTCATCACCTGTGTAGGAGAGTAGGATCTGCCTGTTATGTAGCCCCCACTTTTTTTCTGATGTTTACATTGGTTTCTGGCTATAGTCAGGCTGGGACCCTGCCAATCAGGGCCCCAGCCTCTCTGTTCTCTCTAAACGACTTGGAGTGCACTCTAGGTGCACTAGTGATTGGATACTGTGGTACCTTATGAGTCCCTAGTATATGGTACCTTAGGTGCCAAGGGCATAGGTACTTCACAGGCCTACCAGGGGCTGAAGCATGTATTATGCAACCCCTGGGAAGCAGACTAAATCTGACACCACAGGCCTGCTACTGCAGCCTGGGTACGGTGGTGCATGCACCCCTTACTGTGATATAGGCTACCTATATCACTACATAGATACACACATATAAACCTATATGTCACTCCTATGGCAGGCCTTATCAATCCTGAAGGCAGAGTGCTTGGTTCCTATGTGAGAGGGTGCCCCTGCATGAGCAGAGCCCCTCTGCAGCATTCGGAGACCCTTCTCTGATGCTGTTTGTAGTGCAGCCTGACCATATACTCTTAAGCGCATTGTAAGCTCGCGTTAAATGCTAACTTTGGGATGGCTGCACGGAAACATGTCGTGTTTGGTGTCAAACATCTTGGAATACTACCCCCCCCCGCCAGTTCTGGCGGCGGGGGTAGCATTCCACCCTTCTAGAGGGATAGACATGTACCTACTGTGGAAACGCGGTAGAATCCTGAAGAGCCTTGGCATCACAAAATGGATGCCACCAGTCACAGACACTGGGCTGCCCTCCTGCTGATGACCGAAACTCGCAGTGGAGGAAGCCCAACAATAGGTATCCTGTCACAGGAGGGTGTGACCACCTTCCAGACAGGGCTTAGTGTATTGGGGCTGGGTGGGTGCACTCTTAGAGTGCTTTGAAGTCCTGCACTGGGGGAGCAGAAGGCTCCTCTGTGCATATGCCAGTTCAAACCAGCTCAGGGGCTACCTGCCCATGCCCTGGCGCGAAACTGGACAAAGGGAAGTGGGTGTAGCCACCCACTCCCCTGACCCTCCCATAGGTGGGGTCATAGAGCTAGTCCCTCCCTTCCTTTTAGTATAAGAGGGGGAACCTGTGCATTGCAAACTAGATACCCCTGGATGACGCTCTGAAGAAGAATCCTGGACCTTCGACGTTCCACTACCTCTGGAAGACTGAAGAATCTCCCTTGGAGTCAAGGAGTGACTCCCCTGCTTGGCAGGCACCAAAAACTACCATGACAGTCACAAACTACGCCGCTCCCGCCGGAGCCCGAGGTCCCTGTAGCCCAAAACGAGGATTTCCTGACTTCTCAAAGGCCATCGTGAGTCTCCAGTGAAGCTGAGGCCAGTGGACCCCACGAGTGACGAGGAACCGCAGTCCCTGGGTACCATGCACTATTGTCAAGTGCAACCCCTTCATGACGTTTTACAAACTTGTGCTTTAGACCACAAGTGGTCCCAGCCTCTAGCAGGAATCCCTCCGAAGATCAGAGGCCTACCCTGTCCCGAGTGACCGTGGACCCCTGTTGAAAGAATCCCCCTGAGGCATCTTTGCAATCCCTTGCCAGCCGTCTTGTGGGTCCTCAGAAGACTTTTCTAAAGAACCAAAGGGCTTCTCTGATTGCGCCAGGCCTGTCCTAACTTACCCTTGCTGGGTGAGTTCCCCAGACCTTGCTGGTCTGCACCATTGACTTTTTACGCTTTCCATGAGACTTGCTGCTACCAAGGCTTGTTGGCTCCAATCGGGATGCCGACACCGCAGTCAGCTGCAGACTTTGTGGGACACGCCGAATCCAGCTCCTGGTTGTCGTCAACGCCTCCTGGACCTCGTGGCCGAAGAGTCAAGACACCCGTGAACGACCTGAATCTGTCGACGATGGTGGGCATTCATCTTCCTTGCCCCGGGTCACTGTCCAGTGACTTTGAACACTGTCCCCTCTGCTTTCAGGTCTTCCTTCTTCCGAATCCAGGCTTGGATTCCACCGGACACTTCTTCGGACTTCACAAGCAGCAAGTCTTCATTGGCTCCCATTGAAAACGACTCCGCGACCCGACACCAAAGGACACCTATGCACCCGGCTTCCCTGGGTGAGGTAACTCCAGCACTATGGTGCTCCTGTGGGTGTTGGCCCTAGAACTACTTACCCTGTAAGTGACTTGCTTGTAGCTACTCCCGAAGTGCCCTTAACCTCTTAATTTCTAACCGCGACTTGCCCCATTGAAGTCTACGGCGATCCGCGCCTGTGTTCACGCACTGCACGCGTCCCCCGTGGGTCCTTTACTTACCTGCCTTGGGTGGTTTCGTGAGGCCCCAACACTTCTGAAGGCCCTGGGCCTTGTCTCTTTGCAAGTCGTTGTTCTTAAGTCTCTTTCTTAGTATATGGTCTGGTACGCCCCTAGGGCCCCAACCATATTGTGCTTAATTTATTGTGAAACGTTGATTTGTGCATATGTTCCTGACTTCTAATCTCATAAAGAGATTAGTAGAGAGTTGTTTAGTAATAAATACATATATATTTGATATATATACCTGTGTGGTGTCTTTTCATTTGGTGATTCAAGAGATTGTGTGGTAAAACAAGCTGCTTTACATTCCTCCAAGACTTAGCCTGAAGGCTGCTCTCCACAGCTACCACTAGGATAGCTTTCTATAAAGGTTGTCTTAAACCTACCTACCATAAGAGTCGAATTGTACTGGTGCAAGGTGTCCACTTTAATTAGTGAACAGCATATACCAGGCCAACTTCTCACATTGGTGGCAGCGTGTGGGATTCCAGCTTGCTATCGTTTTACCAGAAAATCTCTATTTGAATTACTAACTGAAAACCACTATAGGTACTTAAGGTACATATAAAGTCAAGCTTAGTATCAATAAGTTCTACTGAACTTAGAGCTGTGTGCCAAGGGATAGCACACCCTTTCTACAGCTCAAGCTAGTATCAGTAGGCCACAAACTAGTGTAGGTAGTACAATACTGCACAACACTAGAATGTCCTTAAAGGGTGGACCCAGTGGATCCACTCAGCCTCAGTATAAGGACATGGCTTTCTCTGAGCTGAGAACCATGTTTGCTGCAAGGCACCTGAAGCTAGGACAGAGTCCCTCCACACTACACCTGATAGATCTGCTGACAGCAGATGATCTTAGATTAGCTCTAGGAGCTAATGGGTCTGAATCAGTGGGTGGGTCAATTACAGTGTCTGGGTCAGATGATGAAAATCAGAATGACCAAGACTCTGTGATTGAAGGGCCAGGTCCCCAGGGGCCTGAAAAGGACAGAGGAATTCTCCCTAAGAGAACTGACGTAGTGGAGGAGAGGCACAGGTCCCTTTCTAGGGAATCTGAACACTCCTATCACTCTGGCAGAGAATCTGTCTACCAGAGGAACTCCTACTACCCAAGAAGAGAGACCTCCTCTGACAGAATGTACAAACTGCTGCAGTATGAGGAAGCAAGGTTTGCCCTCAAACCCAAGCAGTTGGCATTAGACAAGGAAGCCCTGGCACTCCAGAGAGCTTCTAGAAAAGAGGGGTTAGAACCCCCTGGTGGCAGAAACAGTGTCCCTAGAGGCAGAGAATATATTCCAGACCATAGGAACCTGAGCAAGGTTGTTCCTCCCTACCAGAGTGGGGATGATATCCATAAATGGGTAACTGCTATGGAAAGGGCCTGTAGAGTACAACAGGTCCCCCAAAAGCAGTGGGCAGCAATCTTGTGGCTCTCCTTTTCAGATAAAGGTAGAGACAAGCTCCTCACTGTTAGAGAAGAGGATGCTGATGACTATGAAGTCCTGAAGAGTGCACTGATAGATGGGTTTGGCTTAACCACTGAGCAGTACAGGTTGAAGTTCAGAGACACACAGAAGGCACAGACTCAGGACTGGACTGACTTTGTAGATTGTGCAACCAAGGCTCTGGAGGGTTGGCTGGTTGGCAGTAGGGTTACTGATTTCAAGGGATTGTATAATCTAATGATGAGAGAACAGATCATTAATATTTGCCAGAACCAGTTGTTGCATCAATACCTGGTGGACTCAGATCTGACCTCTCCCCAAGAATTGGGAAAGAAGGCAGACAAGTGGGTCAGAACCAGGGTGAGGCAGAAAACCCAGAACCAAGGGGGTGACACAAAGAAGCAGGATTCTAAGGGCCCTGAGAAAGGTGGGGATAAGTCAAAAGACCAGAAGTCTTCACAAGGGCCCCAAAAATCTGCATCTGGTGGGGAGTCACAATCCAACAAGGGAAAAGGCCAAAAGAAGCCCTGGTGCAAATTCTGTAAACAGAAAGGACACTGGACTTCTGATTGTAACAAGTCCAAAGACCAAACCACCACCACTCCTGCCCCTAAGGCAACTGTTCCCCCTAGTTCAGCTACTGGTGGAGGTGGTACTCAGAATAAGGGTGTAGTAGGGTTGACCCTGGGTTCTGAAGTGGACTCTGGCCTAGTCAGAGTACCCACTCAGGCAATGCTGATTTGTGATGGAGATGGACATGTCCTTCCTGGTGAGCCCCAGTAATCTGGGCATATACAAACAGCAGCCTGTAATAAATGGCAAACAGGCTTTGGCATTTAGGGACACAGGTGCTAGTGTCACCATGGTGGCAGAGGCTCTTGTGGACCCTGGACAGATCATCCTGGGCGAAATGTACCAGGTGACCAATGCAAGCAATGTCAGGACCAACCATAGTCTGGCAGTTGTGAATTTCTCCTGGGGAGGGGTAACTGGCCTCAAGAAGGTTGTAGTCAGTGCAGACCTCCCTGTAGAATGTCTATTGGGCAATGATGTAGAAACTTCAGCCTGGTCTGAAGTAGAGTTATGGACTCATGCTAAGATGTTAGGCATCCCTGCAGAGGTATTTGCTGTGACCAGGTCACAGGCCAAAATGCATGACACTGAACCAGCTCTGGATCCTGAAACTATGGACCAGATGCTTCCCAAGAAGAGGAGCAGTAGGGTTAAGGCAGTGCCTTCCCCTCTGTCTCAGATCATTGATTCCCCTCTTAAGGGGGGAGGAGGAGCAGACCCTGAAGAAGGGACTGCCCCAGAGGAACTTGAGCCTGATCAGGTTGAGTTCTTGGGGGCAGGGGGCCCTTCTAGGGAGGATCTGAGTAAGGAGCAACAGTGCTGCCCCTCTCTTGAACCCCTCAGACAGCAGGCTGCTGCTGAGGCTGCTGGGAGTGCTAGTGGGTCCCATAAAGTTTATTGGGATGAGGGACTCCTATATTCTGAGGGTAGGGATCCAGCCCCTGGAGCCACCAGGAGGTTGGTAATACCTCAGAGGTTTAGGGGGTTCCTCTTGACCCTAGCACATGATATCCCTTTAGCAGGTCACTTGGGCCAAAACAAGACCTGGGACAGGCTTGTTCCACATTTTCATTGGCCACATATGTCAGAGGACACAAAGGAGTTTTGTCGCTCCTGTGTCACATGCCAAGCCAGTGGCAAGGCAGGTGGCACTACAAAGGCCCCCCTGATACCACTACCTGTGGTGGGGGTACCCTTTGAAAGGGTAGGGATTGACATTGTTGGTCCCCTTGACCCTCAAACTGCATCTGGGCACAGATTTATCCTGGTGGTAGTGGATCATGCCACCAGGTACCCAGAGGCAATTCCCCTGTGGCAAGAGCCCTCATTGGAGTTTTCTCCAGAGTGGGTTTCCCAAAGGAGATCATCTCTGACAGAGGAACAAACTTCATGTCAGGATATTTGAAAGCAATGTGGAAGGAGTGTGGTGTAACTTATAAATTCACCACCCCCTATCACCCACAATGCAATGGGTTGGTTGAACATTTCACCAAAACCCTGAAGGGAATGATTAAAGGACTCCCAGAGAAGCTTAGGCGGAAATGGGACCTTCTTCTTCCCTGCCTGTTGTTTGCATACAGAGAGGTTCCACAGAAGGGGGTTGGTTACAGCCCATTTGAGCTTCTGTTTGGGCATCCTGTAAGAGGTCCATTATGTTTGGTAAAAGAGGGCTGGGAGTTACCTCTCAAGCCCCCCAAACAAGATGTGATGGACTATGTACTTGGTCTCCGCTCCAGGATGGCCGAATACATGAAAAAGGCAACCAAAAACCTGGAGGCCAGCCAAGAATTACAAAAAGCTTGGCATGACCAAAGGCTGTGCTGACTGTGTACCAGCCAGGACAGAAAGTGTGGGTGTTGGAGCCTGTGGCCCCAGCAGCCCTCCAAGATAAGTGGAGTGGCCCCCATACAATTGTTGAGCAAAAGGGAGAAGTCACCTATCTGGTGAATCTTGGAACACCCAGGAGCCCCCTGAGGGTACTCCATGTCAACAGATTAAAGCCATATGTTGACAGGGCTGACATGGGCTTGCTCATGGCAACTGATGAGGACCTGGAGGAGGAGAGTGACCCTCTCCCTGACCTTCTCTCACAGAACCCTGATGATGGGTCAGTAGATGGTGTTGCTTTGGCAAGCAGCCTCACTGACCCTCAGCAAACTGAGTGCAGACAGGTTCTGCAACAGTACAGACATATGTTTAGCCTGACCCCTAGTCAGACTACCTGGTGCACCCATGAGGTGGACATTGGAGACAGTCTGCCTGTCAAGAGTAAAATCTACAGGCAACCTGACCATGTCAGGGACTGTATCAGGACTGAAGTCCAGAAAATGTTGGAGTTAGGTGTGATTGAGACTTCAGATAGCCCTTGGGCTAGCCCAGTAGTCCTAGTGCCCAAGCCTCATACCCAGGGTGGTAAGAAAGAAATGAGGTTTTGTGTAGACTACAGAGGCCTCAATGCAGTCACCAGGACTGATGCCTATCCCATACCTAGGGCAGATGAGCTGATTGATACTTTGGCCTCAGCCTAGGTCAAATGTATCTAAGTACATTTGACCTAACAGCTGGCTACTGGCAGATCAGGTTAGCTGATGATGCAAAAGCCAAAACAGCATTTTCGACCCCTGGTGGGCACTACCACTTTGTGGTGATGCCCTTTGGATTGAAAAATGCACCTGCCACTTTTCAGAGGTTGGTGAATAAAGTTCTGGCAGGGATGGAAACTTATTGCTCAGCTTATCTAGATGATATTGCTGTCTTTAGTTCCTCCTGGCAGGATCACCTGGTCCACCTCAGAAATGTTTTGGAGGCTCTGCAGAAAGCAGGCCTCACTATCAAGGCCACTAAGTGCCAGATAGGGCAGAGTCAGGTTGTATACCTAGGCCACCTTGTGGGTGGAGGCCAGGTTCAGCCTTTACAGAGTAAAATCCAAACCATAATGGAATGGGTTGCTCCTACCACCCAGACACAGGTGAGAGCCTTCTTAGGCCTGACTGGGTACTATAGGAGGTTTGTGAAGGGATATGGATCTATAGTGACCCCCTTGAATGATCTGACCTCAAAGAAAATGCCAAAAAAGGTTCAGTGGACAGCTAGCTGTCAGAAGGCATTTGAAGACCTAAAGCAGGCCATGTGCACTGCCCCCATCTTACAGAGTCCAGACGACACCAAAAAGTTCATTGTCCAAACAGATGCTTCTGAGCTGGGTGTGGGAGCTGTTCTGTCTCAACTGAATGATGAAGGTCAAGACCAGCCAGTAGCTTTTATTAGCAGAAGGCTGACCCCTAGAGAGAAACGTTGGTCAGCTATAGAGAGGAGGCCTTTGCTGTGGTGTGGGCCCTGAAGAAGCTGAGGCCATACTTGTTTGGCACTCACTTCATAGTTCAGACTGACCACAAGCCCCTCCTATGGCTTAAACAGATGAAAGGTGAAAACCCAAAACTTTTGAGGTGGTCCATTTCCCTACAGGGGATGGACTATACAGTGGAACATAGGCCTGGGTCCCAACATGCCAATGCAGATGGACTCTCCAGGTATTTCCACTTAGAGCACGAAGACTCAACTGGTCAAGGTTAGTTTAGTGTCCCTGCGTTTGGGGGGGGTTGTGTAGGAGAGTAGGATCTGCCTCTTATGTTGCCCCCACTTTTTTTCTAATGTTTACACTGGTTTCTGGCTATAGTCAGGCTGGGACCCTGCCAATCAGGGCCCCAGCCTCTCTGTTCTCTCTAAACGACTTGGAGTGCACTCTAGGTGCACTAGTGATTGGATACTGTGGTACCTTATGAGTCCCTAGTATATGGTACCTTAGGTGCCAAGGGCATAGGTACTTCACAGGCCTACCAGGGGCTGAAGCATGTATTATGCCACCCCTGGGAAGCAGACTAAATCTGACACCACAGGCCTGCTACTGCAGCCTGGGTAAGGTGGTGCATGCACCCCTTACTGTGATATAGGCTACCTATATCACTACATAGATACACACATATAAACCTATAAGTCACTCCTATGGCAGGCCTTATCAATCCTGAAGGCAGAGTGCTTGGTTCCTATGTGAGAGCTTGCCCCTGCATGAGCAGAGCCCCTCTGCAGCATTCGGAGACCCTTTTCTGATGCTGTTTGTAGTGCAGCCTGACCATATACTCTTAAGCGCATTATAACCTCGCGTTAAATGCTAACTTTGGGATGGCTGCACGGAAACATGTCGTGTTTGGTGTCAAACATCTTGCAATACTACCCCCCCCGCTAGTTCTGGCAGCGGGGGTAGCATTCCACCCTCCTAGAGGGATAGACATGTACCTACTGTGGAAACGCGGTAGAATCCTGAAGAGCCCTGGCATCACAAAATGGTTGCCACCAGTCACAGACACTGGGCTGCCCTCCTGCTGTGATGACCGAAATTCGCAGTGGAGGAAGCCCAACAATAGGTATCCTGTCACAGGAGGGTGTGACCACCTTCCAGACAGGGCTTAGTGTATTGGGGCTGGGTGGGTGCACTCTTAGAGTGCTTTGAAGTCCTGCACTGGGGGAGCAGAAGGCTCCTCTGTGCATATGCCAGTTCAAACCAGATCAGGGGCTACCTGCCCCTGCCCTGGCATGAAACTGGACAAAGGGAAGTGGGTGTAGCCACCCACTCCCCTGACCCTCCCATAGGTGGGGTCATAGAGCTAGTCCCTCCCTTCCTTTTAGTATAAGAGGGGGAACCTGTGCATTGCAAACTAGATACCCCTGGACGACGCTCTGAAGAAGAATCCTGGACCTTCGACGTTCCACTACCTCTGGAAGACTGAAGAATCTCCCTTGGAGTCAAGGAGTGACTCCCCTGCTTGGCAGGCCAAAAACTACCATGACGGTCACAAACTACGCCACTCCCGCCGGAGCCCAAGGTCCCTGCAGCCCAAGATGAGGATTTCCTGACTTCTCAAAGGCCATCATGAGTCCCCAGTGAAGCTGAGGCCAGTGGACCCCACGAGTGACGAGGAACCGCAGTCCCTGGGTACCATGCACTATTGTCAAATGCAACCCCTTCACAACGTTCTACGAACTTGTGCTTTGGACCACATGTGGTCCCAGCCTCTAGCAGGAATCCCTCCGAAGATCAGAGGCCTACCCCATCCCAAGTGACCGTGGGCCCTTGTTGAAGGAATCCCCCTGAGGCATCTTCGCGATCCCTTGCCAGCCGTCTTGTGGATCCTCAGAAGACTTTTCTAAAGAACCAAAGGGCTCTTCTAGTTTCTCCAGGGCTGCCCAGACTTACCCTCACTGGGTGAGTTCCCCAGACCTTGGTGGTTTGCACCATTGACTTTTTACGCTTTCCATGAGACTTGCTGCTACCAAGGCTTGTTGGCTCCAATCAGGTTGCTGACACCGCAGTCAGCTGCAGACTTTGTGGGACACGCCGAATCCAGCTCCTGGTTGTCGTCGACGCCTCCTGGACCTCGTGGCCGAAGAGTCAAGACACCCGTGAATGACCTGAATCTGTCAACAACGGTGGGCATTCATCTTTCTTGCCCCGGGTCACTGCCCAGTGACTTTGAACACTGTCCCCTCTGCTTTCAGGTCTTCCTTCTTCCGAATCCAGGCTTGGATTCCACCGGACACTTCTTCGGACTTCACAAGCAGCAAGTCTTCATTGGCTCCCATTGAAAACGACGCCGCGACCCGACACCAAAGGACACCTATGCACCCGGCTTCCCTGGGTGAGGTAACTCCAGCACTACGGTTCTCCTGTGGGTGTTGGCCCTAGAACTACTTACCCTGTAAGTGACTTGCTTGTAGCTACTCCTGAAGTGCCCTTAACCTCTTAATTTCTAACCGCGACTTGCCCCATTGAAGTCTACGGCGATCTGCGCCTGTGTTCACGCACTGCACGCGTCCCCCGTGGGTCCTTTACTTACCTGCCTTGGGTGGTTTCGTGAGGCCCCAACACTTCTGAAGGCCCTGGGCCTTGTCTCTTTGCAAGTCGTTGTTCTTAAGTCTCTTTCTTAGTATATGGTCTGGTACGCCCCTAGGGCCCCAACCATATTGTGCTTAATTTATTGTGAAACGTTGATTTGTGCATATGTTCCTGACTTCTAATCTCATAAAGAGATTAGTAGAGAGTTGTTTAGTAATAAATACATATATATTTGATATATATACCTGTGTGGTGTCTTTTCATTTGGTGATTCAAGAGATTGTGTGGTAAAACAAGCTGCTTTACATTCCTCCAAGACTTAGCCTGAAGGCTGCTCTCCACAGCTACCACTAGGATAGCTTTCTATAAAGGTTGTCTTAAACCTACCTACCATAAGAGTCGAATTGTACTGGTGCAAGGTGTCCACTTTAATTAGTGAACAGCATATTCCAGGCCAACTTCTCACAACCTGGAAGTGAGGATGCAACAGATATCTAAGGGTGCTTGGGAGAAAGTAGAACAGTATTTCTTGGGATCTTTTGGTAATCAGTTTTTCCCACTTTGGATTTTTTGTAGTAAAGTCCATGAGAACCCCGAAAGGAATTATCAAACCTCACGGAGCCCTTGCCACCTAAATCATTCTGCTTTTCCTGCTGTACATTTCTGATTAGCAAAAACAAACTTAAAGGGTTATATAGAGACAGGTGGATGCAGATGCCTTCTGTGCCAAACCATTTACGGATGATGGAAATGCAGGATCTCAACTGGCAAAGCATAAGACGACTATGCTGGCAGAAACCCTTGACCTGACTGTACCTTCACTATAGGGAAACTAAGTCACAGTAGCAGTTGCCTCTCCTTATTTAGGACAGTGTAAGTGTCACTATTTGTTCCTTCTGATGACCGCCATGCAAGGCCTGGTGATCCTGTACAGTAAAACAGTTTAAATGTTGCTGACACACAAGGAGAAAACTACCAGTATGTCAGAGAAAATAGTCTTTTTCTGTGCATCAACAACCTCACTATTTTGGGGGTTTCTTTTGCTGCAAAGTAAATGGGAATGCTGAGCAGGCTGCTTCAACATGTCCATCAGGTATTTAAATGTAATAAAGGTGCATTGGTGAATGCACCTTCATTACAGAGGTCCCTGTCACGCAGGTGGGGTTCTTGAAAAACAGGGGATGCCAGGGCTGACCTGTGAGGAGGCTGTCCGAGGGATGCTGATTGGCCACCCACCAGAATCTTAACTCCTGTCTAGTTCGGAACATAGGACTTTGGACTGGGATAAAATGGCAAAGGCACCTGAGCAGAAAATAAAATTTGGTGGCTAGAAGAAGCAGATTTGTTGCACTCTGAGTTTGTGGCACTGAAACAAAAAACTTCAACGAGGCCCTAGATTGAGTGCATCCAAGTTTGAGAGATGCTTCTTGCCTTACCTTGCTGTTGGAGTGTGGCTTCCTGGAAAAAAGACTAAGGGGACATTTAGACCCTGGCCTCTGCAACCCTGGTTGTGGATCAATTGCCTTATTTAGAATTCCTCATCTACCTGGCAGGGATATCTGTACTGTGAAAGGAACTTCTCCTCCATTCACTCCTCTCACAGAACAGAATTAAAGGTTTGGTGAGCAGGCACCACGATGAAAGCACTTGCTCTACAAACGAGTTTGTTTGGAGAAAACTAACTGCGAAAGAGGAACTTTGTTTTATCCACATAAAAATAAAACAAATGGCCCACATGTACAGGGAGTTTGCTACCTGCATGTGAAAGCCAATCAGGGAAAATCAATAATGGTTGCACCTCTTGTAAAAAGCTGGAGCAACTGTCACTGTAATTCAGAGGTCCTTTGGTGTTTGGACCACCTGCCCAGAAGTTGCTATCCACAGAGGCAGATGTGGCTCTGCCAACAGTAACCCAGAAGTTCCCCAGCACTAAATGGATTGGCAAAAGTGCAAGTTTGGCGGGTTAGGCCAACCACTTATTCACAAAGTTTCTCAACCCTCACCAAACCCATAATAAGGCGTTAGTCCCAATGCACAACTTTTGACTAGTGCAACAGGCAAAGATTACATATTCTCTATTGCTGTTGGCTTGAAGTCACACCTTTGTCCCAGTCAACCAAAAACATTGATTTGATTGGCATTTTGTAGTTTCTTTGCCCTTTTTTACATAAAATTTAAGAATAAGTATCTGTTTATTTCAGCACTATTTTAACAATTATAAGTGATTGTGCTTATTATTTTTTCTCAGTTTTTCTAATTGGATTGGGACTTTCATTGGTTTTATATCTGGACTTTAATATATTTTTAATGGTGCTTAAACCACTCACTCATTTCTCTGTGGAAATACGAACTGCTTATGCCATAGACACAAGTGGTAGAGCAGAATTTTCACACTGACGTGTGATGTACTCTAACAAGATAATGTATTATTAAATGTCTCCTTCTTGATTTTAACAAATGATATGTTGACATGAGTTTCTGAACTTGCCACTTTAGCAATACTAAATCACATGTCTGCATTAACTGATTGGGTGCTATTGACTTGACCTACAGGCACTGTTGATGTGGAGGCCTCAAGAAAGCACCCAGAAGAGGGAATCCCTCTGGTGCTGATACTGGAGGGATTCCCTTTGTTCCATTTCAGGTTCTGCTGCTGGGAAAGAAATTCCCCAGCAGCCCAAAGTTTCTTTTTTTTAAATGAAATCAGCACACCTTCCACACTGACATAATTAACTTAAAAATGAAAGTGTTCGTGGACATGGGAGAATTTCCCCTTTCCACTGGTGTCTTTCTCTAGTCCAGTGGTTCCCAAACTTTTGACTCCTGAGGACCCCCATTGAGTCACCACTGGAAGCCAGGGACCCCCAAGCAATTTGTAGGATTTAAATTTCAAACATTAAAACAGTAATTCGGAAAAATAAACACACGTGTGCACACAAAACAAATACTCGAATTACTGAGGATTTTAGGGGCATATTTACAAGACCCTATCACCATAGGAACATCACTTTTTGCGACGTTGCCGTGGCGATAGGGGCTTTGCCTGCCACTTAACGTGGCTTAACGGTGCCTTGTACGCAAGACCCCCTTTCACCCAATGCTTAGCATGAAAGGGGTGGGCAGTGGGTGTTGCGGTGGGCGTTTCCCCTGCAACACCCATTGATTTTGACGCTGCCCCCTACTTATTACAAGGGCAGCTAAATGGGATGCAGCACCAAAATTAAGGCCAGGGAAAACCTGGTCTTAACTTAGCGAAACAAGGAGAAATGCTTTATTTCTCCTAGTTTTGCAAAACGCCTTGGATTGTTTATGTTCAGGAAGGTGACCCTTCCTGAACATCAACAATCTTTTAAAAAAACGACATTTTGTAACTTTCATGTGTGCTGCATTAAGCAGCACACATAGAAGTGACAAAATGACATTTCAAGATTGTTTATGTGCAGGAAGGGGCACCTCCCTGTACATAAACAATCTTCCCCTGCACGAAGACACCCTTGTACTATGGTGCAAGGGTGCCTGCGTTGGCGCTACACTGTTAAGTGTAGCGCCAGCACAGGGGAAACGCAGGGCTGCACCATATTCTTGTAAATATGGTGCAGCCCTGCGTTTCTGAAGTGGTGGAGTGTGTCGTTAAGCCAAGGAGGCTAACGACACTCTCCGCCACTTCTGTTGTATTTTATATTGAAAGAATTTGCAAGAAAACGAAAAAGGTTAATGGGAAGGTTGGTGCTGCATCTCTGTGACTAACTTTTAAATGGTTGGTTTCATTTTGCAGTACGAGGCTCCTGCTCTTGCCAGGGCCAGACTGGAAACCCAAAGCAGCCCTGGCAAATGATTTCAGACCAGTCCCCATACGGTGCACACCAAGTGCAGTGAGTGAGCCTGACCACTACAAAGGGGCTTTGGGAGGCTCTTCCCCCCAAAAAGTTTAGGAAATAATGGTGCAGTCTACAACACATTTATCATTTTATATTGAATTGTATTAGCTTTTAAAGAATAGTAAATGAAGACCTTACTATGCACCAGGATACGACAATCGTTTTGGGGATCTTCAATGATTCCCGCACTATCACCCTCCAACAGTGCCTCTCGTGTCTCCATAGACCCTCGGTCACGTGTATCTCATTTTTTATAGCATCTCTCATACCATTGTAGGATGTCAGAGCACTTTACATTACACACATATAGAGACAGTGAATCATACGTGTAAATCAGTGTATAGAAAATGTTACATAAGGCAAAGGGGCCTACAAGGTGTAGAATTCACGTCATTCATACTGGTAGGCATTTTTAAAGAGTGCTTGGTCTGGAGAAGCCCAAACTCAGGATTCAGAACATAACACAGTGGTTAGCATTCACTTTAACAATAAAAATGTATTTCCACCCAAATAAACCTTTTTAGCAGCATCAGGATAATGAAAGACTGGGAAAAAACATAAGTAACTAACTTGTACCTTGCAGTTTGTAAGCAGCTCTTTGATGACAGTTTATAGGTTACTGTGCTAGATTACGATTGTCACTTATAAACTGCACAGTAAAAAAAGAATCTCTCTGACAAAAGCAGTAACCCACTGACCTAAGCATATAAAATACTGTTTTTTAAAATGCATGGTACATGTTCTTTGCAGTAGGCATATTAACCCTCTGTGCTACATTAGATAAGTCAAAGCTGCCACTGGACAAAACTCATCTCTCTCCAGCAGGTACATTAATCACTGGCGTGATCTTGACACTTTTATTGTTCTTTGAAAACTGCTAATTATACAAGATACTTTGCAGTGCTTTTAAAACTGCTGCCTGCGAACCCCCTGGGAATGTGTCAGGGACCCCTGGGGGTCCGCGGACCACAGTTTGGGAAACACTGCTCTAGTCGATCCCTGCTTGGGGATCACTGCAGGTGGGCGATCCCCAAGCAGGGATCCATCCCCTAGACACCAGGGATTTCTTTTGCGGGGGGAGTGGCAATGAACTAATGCTTCCCTACCTCAGGCATAATAGTCTTTCTTGACACCTGGGTGGGGTAGAAAGCCCACTAGACAGAAGAGAAATATTTAGGCACCATTATGGAAAGGGGTGAGGGTGTCCCACCAGGCATTGGGCCAAAACTCCACCCCAAAATGGATCTTGATATCTCTCTGCCTCCCCATTGGGGCTTACTCAAATCTGTCCCACTGGTGGGGAGGCTGAAATTCCTCTAGACAGCAGGAATCTTTTCTGGAGGGAGCAACTCCCTTGAGTATGGGCCTGTGCTCCCCCACACCTGGGCACAACAGTCTTTCTGCCCCCTCAGGGAGTGGATGGGGTGTTTTCTTCCAATATGCCCCGTGGGGGCAGAACACCCACTAGACACTAGGGAAAACAAATATGAATTAACAAAGGAGGTGGGAGCAGTCCACCCAGGCATCTGGCCAAGTAACCACACCTAAATGTGCCTTGCAGTCTTTCTGTTCCCTGAGGACAGACTTAAGGGGTTTTACTACAAATCTGCCTCTTGTAGGAGTAGAATGCCTAATAGACACCAGGGAAAGTTTCGTGGGGAGATGTCCCCTGACCACCATAGTCTTTATTCCCCCTTGAGAGGGCAGATGGAGGTATTACCCCCAATCTTCACCATCTCAGGGGAGAGCAGAAAGACCACTAGACACCAAGGAAAACATGTGAATTCAAAGGGCAAGAGGCGGCCCACCCATTCATCAGATCGAGTCTCTAAACTAAAACAGTCTATATAGTCTTTCTGCCCCACCGGGGGTGAATTGGGAGAGTTTTACCCCAATCTCCCCCCCGGGTACAGAAAGCCCATATACATCAGGGAATTGGTTTTTTGGGGGGGAGCCATCATGAGCATGGGCTTGTGCTCCCCCACCGCCTGAGCACAAAAGGCTTTCTTGACCCCTGTGGGGCAAATGGAGTTTAGCTACAATTTTCCCTTCTGGGGCAGAAAGTCCAGTAGACACCAGGGGGATAAATAGGCCCCCAAAAAAGAGAGGCTGGGCTGGCCCACCCAGGCATTATGCTGTGTTTCACCCCAAACTGAGTACAATAGTACTTTTGAATAACAATTTTTGGCTAGTCGCAAAATCCGAGTGTAAAGTTACTCAATGGTGTAAGAGTAAATTACATGTGTAATTTTACTCAAAAGTGTCAGCTACCTTTGTGAAAGGCCCCTGCAGTTTGTGAATAGCCCTTAACCCCATCACTTTGATGGAGACGTGTAAATTTGCATTCAGATTTTGTGAATAACCAAGAAGTAGTAAACTTACTCAAAACTGTAAATTACTCAAAAGTATAATTACCTTTGTGAATTCAGCTCACAGACCTTTAGTTGTTGCTCCTTTCAAACCCTGTTTTTTTTCTTGTTTTTCTTTGTTTTAATTTTATTTAGGAGGTACAGCCCCAAAAAACGCAATTTCTCTAGATTCCCGCTACCCTATTTCCAGCCTCACTACTCCTTCCCTTCCAATCCCTTTGAGTTCATATAGTTGTCTCAGGATCAAAACTCTCTTATAGCTCCCTTTTCCCATAACCGTTCTTTTCTTTGTTCTGGTTTCGCAATGGCCCGCACCTCCTCCTTCCTCTAGCGCTCACATACACTTTGCCTGCCTCTCCATATATGTTACTTTTGTTTTTTTTTTCAATAAATGAATTTACCTAGTTTACAGCAGCAGCAGCATCTCATTTCAGCTTTTGACCTTTGGACTGTGCCAGCTAACATCCTAAAAAACATCCGCTTATAGTGGCTACTTTTTGATCAGTTGAAAGGAAACATTTGACTTCTTTCCAGTAATACTTTACTATTCCATACACGTTTTGGGAGCATTGTAGCACATTTTCACATATTGTTTAAATGGGAAACAGCCTTAACAACGTGGGCTGAGCCACGCGTGCCATTTCCCCGCGAGCCGTACCACATTTGCCTTAACCACACATGTGCCTTAACAATGCATATGCATGGTTAAGGCAATGTGCTTTCTAGTTGCTGAGCGGAAGGGGAAGACAGGAAGAGGAAGAATTGGAAGACTCTGGAGTCGGGAGAGGACATGGTGAAGTAAGTGGGGCTGGGGCTTAGTCTTGGGGGTGAAGGGGGTAGTTTTTCGGGGTGGGGTAGGTTTTAGGACAAAGGAGGGGGTCGGGGTAGTTTTTAGGGTGTGGACTGTTCTTAGGGCTAAGGGCTCTAGAAAAAGGGACAGTTTACAGGGCAGGGAGCAGGGTTGGGGTAGTTTAGGGATGTAGGGGATAGCTTTTAGGGCTCAGGGCAGGGGGGCTGGGGTCGGGGTAGTTTTTGGGATGTAGGCTTATTTTTTAGGGCTCATGGCAGGTGGAAAAGGGACAGTTTACAGGGCCATGAGCAGGGTTGGGGTAGTTTAGGGATGTAGGGGATAGTTTTTAGGGCTGAATCAGGATAGTTTTTGGGGCATGGGCTTAATTTGTAGGGCTCAGGGTAGGTGGAGAAGGGACAGTTTACAGGGCAGGGTCGGGGTAGTTTAGAGATGTATTGATCATTTAGGGCTCAAGGCAGAGGGGCTGGGGTCGGGGTAGTTTCTGGGGTGTGGGTTTATTTTTTAGGGTTTTGGGCAGGGGAAGAAGGGACAGTTTACAGGGCAGGGTCAGGGATGTTTAGGGATGTAGGGGATAGTTTAGGGCTCTGGGCGGGGGAGCTGGGGTGGGTATAGTTTTTGGGGTGTAGGTTTAATTTTTAGGGGGCAGGGCAGAGAGAAAAGGGAGAGTTTACATGGCAGGGGTATGATCTATAGCCCGCATGCCCCTTTACCCATCATGGCTTTAGCATGAAATTGCGTGATAAAGGCATGTGTGGTAAAGGCATGCGTGCTAAAGATGCGGTCGTGGTAGAGACCTTTTGGTACAGGCATGCGTGGTTTAGGCATGCGTTGTACCATTATACAATCATATGGGAGAGGATGTGGTCTGACGGCTAGACTGCCGACTTTGGAGCTGGGAAACCAAGGTTCGAGCCTCGGGTCGACTCCACATCCTGTGATTCTGGGCAAATCACTTAATCTCCCCGTGCCTACCAAAAATATGAATGTGTCCTTGTGTAATGTAACTGGTGCTCATGTAAAGCGCTCCAATACCTTCAGGTCGAGTTCGTGCTATATAAATCTGCAAAAAAAAAAAATGCAACCTGTTTAAATTGATTATGTAAGATGTGTTTGAAAAGTGCGTGCATGAATGCATGGCTTATCTTCAGGAAGATGAATTATATACTGCCCTAATATTGATTTTTGTGTGTCTAGATGGTAGTGCAAATTAAAGTGCAGTTTTTTCATTTATAGCAGAACAATATCAGTTTTCCTAGCAAGTGCCCAATCAGTGCTTGATTAGAACTCGAGAGCAGATTCTTAACATGTATGGCATCATAAATAATTGTCCGATATCATGCCTGATCCTACAGAGGCGTGTCTCCACACGTCCCATGTCGATTTGTCAATAATCTTAAATCTGGCTGAGGCTTGGATTTTAAAAACAGGTGCAGAGTTTCAGCGCCAATGTGTCCTTCGCTGAGGTGACTCCCAAAGGGACCCAAGATGTTGCCACTTAAACTGAATATTCGTGACCGTGGACAGACGTCCACAATTATGGATTTGAAGAGGTTTATATTTCCAAGATGGCATTATCGACTCAGGTATTGACTCCTTAAAACCGTTGGTAGCGTGACATGGATTTAAGAGGCCGCAGTCAAACGTTTTCTTAATTTTAGATGCTGCGCTGAGGAGTATGGTTTAATTTTGGGAGCATGTTGAGAGGGACTAGAGAATTGATTGGATTAGAATGAAATGTATAGCTTTCTTTGCTCCACTGACAGGTGCTAAAGGTCAATGCAACATCGAAAAATAAAACTTGACTCCCTCTTTGAAAGCAGGTTGTCACAGCAGGGCATTCTGTAAAGGTATCAGTTCTAAAATATGAGAGCTTATTTTTAAAAACAGCAAAGTTCTCTCCTTTGTTTGGATGATGGCGTACAGTAAGGTGCAGTATTAAAAGGTGTATATGTAGATTAAATCAGCAAATATGTTGGGCTACTTTGAAGTTTCTTGGTACTATGTACACGTAAGCTCCATTGAACTTGTCAAAGTAAACAGATTGTGAAAAGCACAGGCTCACATCAAGCAACACAAATACAAATTCAATGTACGGTAGTTTCAAGAAGCAAATTACTGATATTGGAAGAGAAATTGTTTTGAAAGCTGGACTGTGGCATTTGAGGAGATGAATACTTGTCGACGATCAAATAACATATTTTTGATACACAAAATATATTTGACGTGACAAGTTTGACTAGTTTGAAATGAAACAATTCTGTTGAACTTTAATGTCGGTTTACAGTCGTTGAACAAACCTATAAGAGTGTCAACTATATTTATTATGTTTAACCTGGGTGTCCTTCATCAGAGTAGGAACTGTCAAAAGGCATTTGTGGTCATAGGAGTGTATTTACTTAAACTATCAAAATTGACTCTCTTTTTTTAAACTTGAACATGTAAATAAATGTATAGTCAAGTGTTGTGATGGTAGATAGGAGTGGCGTATTTACAAATGCGTTAATACCATACGGCATGGGAGGTGCTAATGCTGCTGAAAAATTAATGTTTTTTACAGATTCAGATCGCTTACGTGCTTCTTGCAGGTTACACAGCAACACCCCTGGTTATTGTTTGGATTGCACATTTTAGTAGCATAAAAATGACATTTGCAATACAGAAACAATATTTGTTGCTTTTTTACTTGCGCTAACCTTTGGCTGCACCCATACCTAGTGTTACTGTAGGTGTCTCTGTGCCAGAGGATAACAATTATTAACACACTAAGGGGTATATTCACAAGAACGTGTGATAACTACTGCAAGAGTAGCGCAACGCAACTTCCAGCATCGCAGCCTATCGCGGGAAAATAACCCCGTGACAACGTGGAATTCACAACACGGCGGTAGCATTAGATAGTTGGCCGACACCACGGCCAATGCTCGCGACACAACCACCTCGACGGAGATAAAAACACAAACCACAACGTGAAAAAATCTGCGATGGGCCAAAGCGCGATAAGAAAACAGTGACAACCAGCGCGAGGGCAGCAATACTCACGCGCAATGTGGGAAAAAGCACAAGAACAGCATACGGAAAATGGCACAGAACAAAATACATCAACAGCGGAGTACCACGGATGCACCCTGGCCAACTGCAAAGGACAACATGCACACCACAACATCCAAGCACTGTGGAAGAACAGAACCTACAGGCACACCGCATGAAAGAGACCAGTGGCAGACAAATCAGAGCCGCAGGAGCAACACACCCACCGTGCAGCATACGCACATAAGCAGAAGTGCACCCCGACATTGACAACATCCCGGTACGAACAGCAACACCGCCACAACTGAACACAGGACACAACTGGTTTGGAAAATGTGCACAACATGGCAAATCACATCTGAAACCCCAGGGATATGTAACACGACAATGTACAATTCCAACCTGTAACCTGCAAATATGTTTTATTCACACATGCAGTGCAATTGGACATCTACTACTGTCCCATGAATGCCACGGAAGGTCACAAAGTGACGTGCTCATGAGAAGTAAGTGGCAATGATGGAGTCCCTATGGGCCAATCCTGCCGCAGCTGCAGTGGGATGTGGGCCACCTGCCCCATCACCACCATCATCGTCCGGTACCTCTGGAACTGGGATCCATGGGGCCCTGGTGCGAACACAGATGTTGTGCAACACACAACATGCAAAGATCCTCTTGCACACGACATCTGGGCTGTACAGGAGCTTCCCACCAGTGCCGTCCAGGCACCTGAAACGTGACTTCAACACGCCAAAAGTGCGTTCAACGATGCCCCTGGTGCGTATGTGGGCCGCATTGTACTGCCTCTGGGCGGGTGTGTTCGGGACCCGGAGGGGTGTCATCATCCAAGGGCAGAGTGCATATCCTTGATCACCTGTGACAGTGCAGGGAGAAAAGAGTCAATACTTGGTTCGGCAGGATGTGATGGCAGGCCCACCAATTCAGTGATGCCTGTGCTGGCTGTTTGTGGGGTGAGTGTAAGCCAGCCCTCAGGTAGTAGCTGGTGCTGGCAACTACACCAACAGTCATCAGGCACACAGACATGCAATGTCAGAACTACAAGGGGGGATGACTCAAGTCGCACAGGGCTAGTCGCCCCAGATGCACAGCGGCCGACACGGGCCCACCACCACGGGACGCTGACCTGCGGGAGACTGGGGTAGGGTCATGAGGGCAGAGCAGTGCCTCACATGTGTCATGGCTGCATTCCGCATCTCCACACGTTCAGCTGTTGTGTGGCTGTGGTGCCATGTGAAGTCTGTATTGGGTGCAGGGGTAGCCAAGGTTGACCATGGAGTGGTGTAGTCGTGTCTGGTAGGTGGTCGTGTAGTTTGACATGTCGGATGTGGTTAGGTCACGTGTGCATCCCACAGTTGTGCTTTGTGCGTTGGTGGCTGTGGGATGTGTGGTGTGTTGATTTGGTACTTACCAACGAGCAGTCCCGTGCCATATGTGCCATCCTGGAAGCGCTGGTTGATGATGGACTGTCGGAAGATGAAGGAATCATGCACACTGCCTGGGTAGTTGGCGACGACATTGGTGAACATTCCCCGGTGGTCCACTATTGCCTGCACATTGATGGAATGCGTGTGCTTCCTGTTGCGGTAGTGGTGTGCAGTATCCACAGGGGGCACAAGTGGGACATATGTGCAGTCGATTGCCCCCAACACGGCCGGGAATCCGGCTATGTCATAGAAGCCTTGCTTAGTCTCCAGCTGTTTCTGCGCAGTGTTGGGGAAGTGAAGGTACTGGGGTTTGAAGCTGATGATGGCATCCAGGACAGGTGTGATGAACTTTGATAGGGCTGGCTGTGAGACCCCTCCGACTCAGACAGTTGTTGGTTGAAAGGTACCAGAGGCCAACATGTGCAGCACTGCCAGCAACTTTGTCTGCGGAGGGATGTTTGTTCTCCGCTGTGTTGGGGCCGTCAGCCTGTGGGCGATGTGGGTCAGGATGCGTAGGATAGTTGTCCTTTTGAGCCTGTAGTGGGCAATGACTTCCGCGGGCGGTAGGTTTGTGAGAGAGGTGCGTTTTTGGTAGGTCCGCTGTCTTACTCTACGCTGCCTCTGTGGTGGTCCGGGGGGGGGGGGCGGGTCCGGGTCCTGGGGGTGGTGGCGGTCCTGGTGGTGGTGGCGGTGGGTGTTGTGGCCCTGTTGGGGCTCCTAGCTGCATGTAGAGTAGCTCCATGGCGTCGTTTGTTCTTCGGGTATGGCTGTGTGTGGGACTCCGTTGCCTACTGCAGGTAGACGTCCGTCTTTGCACCTGCTTGAGGCAGGTGTTTTATACCTGCGGCTACCGCGCCTTATCGCCTGTTTTGTGTTCTTATCGCCGATGTGGCTGGTCGTTGTGAATGTTGAGGTCTGATAATGTCTCGTCTTTTGGCACAGGAACGCCCACTCTGCATCTCATTAGCGATATTTGCGGGGGTCCTCTGTGGCGATGTTTTTTGCGGCTGCTATCGCGGTTATACTGGTGCTGTGGGCTGTTGACACCAGCTTGTGAATGGGGAGGTAAATTTATCACGACTTTGGCTGTGATAAAGTGCCGTTAATTCGGCGATAGCTCCTTGTGAATATGCCCCTAATTTGTTGAGATCTCCACTGACGACAATGAAATTATTGAGATGCATAATGAGTGATACAGACCTTCTGCTTCAACATTTCAATATGGGTGGAATGTTCTAATAGACTTATATTTCTTCTGCCCAGGGTTATAATGGTCATTAAAGAGTCTCACCCTCATAATAGGCCCTCGCCTGTGGCTCTGGCCTATAACGCTAGTTTGGAGCCTTAAACGATCAATATTGCCCTCAGCAGTGGGCCATAATGCTTAATAAACTCCTGCACTTACTGAGGGTCTCTTAATCTCACCTATGCATTTATTTTTAATCTCTGCTTTTTCCCATTTCCACTGCATTTGTTTCTTCCTTTTTTCCTTCTTTCTATCTTTTTTTGCCTTTCTCTCTCTATCTCTCCATCAAAATCTGTTAAGTAAAATAAGTCCTGATTTCCAAAAACATAAGAGGTACCCACCACTTGCAAACACCTGCAGAAACTAAGCACTGCCTGGTGGCCTGGCTCCCATCTAACATTCTCTAATGTCTTTGTTTAATTTCTTTAATCTTTTCTTATTTATCATTGAAAGTGTTATGACAAGTAAGGCGAGGGAGAGGACAGCCAATACCTCCTCTTTGTTTGTTCCCCACGTTTCTGGAATAATAGCATGCTTTTCTGTAAAAAAGGGTCAATTGGAATGTGTCCAGTGCCTCTCTTTATCTGATCTATCATGGAGTGTTTGCTATTTGGTGGAGTACCAAGCTTATCCAGCCCGTACATTCAGGTGCATCTTGTTGCCCCTGTTCTTAGCTTCCTGCCTTAGGGAGAGTTACATATTACTCAGGTTTCCAAGTTTGGTTTCTCTAGATGTCACATAGCAGACGCCAGCAGTTGACCCTGCTGAAGGTCGAACGTTTATGACTGCCAGTGGAATGGTGGCTGCTGTTAGTGTAGACAACAGAAGTTATGGTGATCAATTCGTTAGAATGATCTTTAAGTCAAGCAGGGACCAACACCCCACCAATATGTATATTTGTATGTGGAACCCCCTGCAAGATCAACTGTGAGTCCCAATTCATTTTGAATATTATCTGGGATTTTAAGAGAAGATTTGAAATTCATCCATCGTGTCATCGTTCATGATATCATCAACTACCACTCTTGTTTCTATTAAATCTCTCTGGGCCTCATTTATGAAAAGTGTTGCATCGCTGGTTGAAAACAGCGATGCAACACTTTTCAGTGCTCCCTCCTTGCGACACCATGGATGCGCCGTATTTACACTACGTTGCTCCATGTCGCAAGGATTGACCAGATATGTCAGGAATCATAATGTATCTTGTGGTGCAGTAATGACACAGTGCTGGAATATGTCGCAAAACAGATGCAACTCCAGCAATGTGTCATTACACATGGGCGAGTCCCATGTAAAAGGGCCTGCATCAGACCTTGCGCCTGCTGTGAAGCAGGAGTATGGATTTGACGCAATTAATTCGTAGAAGCGGTGCAGTGAAATCTCATAGATTTCACTGCGCCACTTCTATGAGCCTTTTTTATGGGGGGACGCCCACCCTGCATACATTATACCTTACGCAGGTATAATGTAGCGCAGGGGTTTACAAAGTGACACATCTGCCTGGATGCGTCACTTTGTAAATATGGCACAATGTGGCGCATTGTTTACGCCACCGCAGCGTCCCAAAAAGCGACGCAATGTTGGCATAAGGCCTCATAAATAAGGCCCTCTGTTTTTGTTAAATCTGATTAAGTAGCAGTAGTCGCACTGTTTATTATGTATAAGTAATAATTCTCTGCTGCCATGGTAAGTCACTCACTTGCTCTAAACAAGGATTTGTGCTCAGGAGTTGGAGCAAAGTTTTGTTTAGTAGTTTCTTGATTTTTGTTAAAAAGATAGCGTAGTGCTGACTACAAGCTCACACTGCTTGGTTGATTGTTTTTTCAGGATTAGGTTTTTATCCTCACCTAGAGTTGCCTGCCTTCATTGACCTCCCAGCTCCAATAACTCTTTTTGCTTCTATTGCACTATGTATTCAAAAAAATGAATAATAAAAAGGAATTGCATCCAATCTGCTGTTGCTACTGCTTGCCTTAACACAAGGGCAGAGAGTCCTGTCCATGACATCTGTCCCTCCACCCGGTTGGCATGCCAGTGTTGTACCAATCTAGCGAACCTGTGGTACTAAGCTTGCCTGATGCTCTATTAAAGCTCCTGCATGTTTCCTTGTCTTCTCTGCCCCATTTTCCTCTCACTAACTTGGACTCGACTTGGAAGCAGGAGGGATCAATATAGGGTTTATAATGCAAGTGAGGTGTGGCATAACAGTCAGGTACACGAAAAATCCCGTATTTGCCCGATCACATGTGCAATTCTCTTATACATTTTGAAATAGAATGCCTTACCTCTAAAGCGAGGCTCTTCCTACCTGCTTCCTTGTCATCAACCTCACACTAATCAATTCAATATACCAGAATAGCCTATGCCAGTTTTACCCTATTGGTTTAGTCTGTGGCTGCAGAACAATGGTGTAGCTGTGGTGCCATGGGTCCTCAAATGAGGGCAGAAAATGTGCCTCTCTGCATCATAGATGTTAGTTTATTTCACCCGTGGGCCTCTCACACCCATGGGCCTTGCTGTAACTGCATATCCTGCAACAGTGATAGCTACATCCCGTGGACAGAATCGACTAAACGGGTGCCATGAGGCTGCTTAAGGCCTGACTTGTTTCTCAGAGGACTGCCCTGCCGCTAACAGAGAACTGTCCTGCTGCTTGAGGCCTGCTTTGCTCCCCAGAGGACTGCCTTGCTGCTAGAGGGATACCCTGCTGCTTGAACCCAGGACTACCAGAATGACTCCAAGGGCTAATTGGCTTGCCTCCTGTAGGAGCTAGAGGGACATAACAAGTTCCAGAGACCCCTAGGCCCTGGCCCCTTTAAAGTGGTGTTAGAGGTGCCGCTCCTGCCTAGCTGTAAAAGTTGGAACTTAAAAACAATTTCACCAAAGGTTGGAGAAGAACCGACAGAAGACTGGGACCTACCTGCCAGCGGATCTGCCAAGGTGCCTTGTCGGCCTGCCTGACTTTGCGGTAGCTCCCGCTACATTCTTCTCTGCAGCAGCAAATCCTGTTCAGAGGGAGTGATGGAATCCTTCTCGTGGAGCCCTCTGTGGTTACAGCTTGCAGCTTCAGTTCACTGGAGGTTTTCAACTTCCTATAAGTTGTCTGTCTGAAGGTAAAAAATTTCACCGGGCTCAACGGCAACAGGCTTCTCATCAATGACGATGACCTCCTCTGCCTGGAAAACCATGCTTCTCCCGCTCGGAGCTTTTTACCATTATTGACGAAGACTTCACTGAGACCTCGTCCAGGGTTCACCAGTGATGACAACTCCTCCTCAGCCACAGTCTACTGCCTTGCCCTGCTGAACTCTACCTTCTAGTGGACTTTTCTTCAGAAAACTTTTATGTCTAAAGGTAAGCCGAGACCGGGCCCAACTCACCTCGTGTATCCGATCCAAACTCCATCACAGTCGTCCTTAACTTTTTACTTTGCCCCAGTTCTTCATGACCAGAAACCCTTGGTTGACACTTGGATCTGTTAGGCGTTAGATGAAACTAAAAATTCACTAAAAATGTTTCACTAGCAATATTCCACTAAAAAAGAAATGCAAAATATTAAAAACATTTTTAAATGCTAAAAACTCCAGTTCTACTCATTGGTTTTAATTAGTTTTTGTGTCATTTTATGTATTAAAATGTTCTCTATTTTTCTAAATTGGTTTGGGATTTTTCTTGTGTTCCATTTTTACTTTATTACTGTTTCTGTGTTTCATAAATACTTTCCATTAAGTTAACCCTGACAGTTTTTGTGCCAAGCTACCTGAGGGTTAAGCGCTGGTTAATTTTGTGACTTGTGGTTCATCCTGAGAGGAATTGTAGTTGTTGCTTTCACCCCCCTCAATCAATAACCCAATTTCTTACTGCAACAACCTGACAAGCCATTGCAGTTACCCACGGAAGTGACGAAATTCCATTTGTGGTAGACTATCATCTATCAGCTCCTAACTACAAAACATAATGCCAAAAACATTTCTCTTATTATTCACCTGTAAAAAATTACAATAGTTTTTTTTCCAAAACTGCCAGTCAGACCCCGAGTTTATGAGCTCTTATTTAGGGGTGGGCAGAAGTCGTGGAGTTTCACTCTGCAGAATTCTGCTTTGTTACAAAAAATCTCTGTGAGATTCCACAGAGTTCCTCCAATGGGCAGAAAAATGAGCAGCTCATGCTTCTCGTGCTGCAATTTAGCACCGGTAGTGCAAGCAGCACTGAAAAATCAGCACGAATGGCACCATGCCCACAGAGTAAGAGCGCACAGCCATTCAAGTTGATTTTGCTACCACTCAAGTAGAAAATCTATCTTAGTGGCAGTAAATCCACTCAAGCGGCAGCCCTCTGACTCACACAAGGAGATGCCAAATCGTGCTCTCATTTTCTGCAGCCTCATGGGAGAACAATTCTGCAGCTCGGTGATTGGCAGAATTTAGCTGGAACTCCATGTTAAAGAGTAATGTGAAGTGACCAAAATTCCACCAGTGCCTCAGACAGAATGAAACATTCCACCCACCCCTACGCTTATTGTGAGAGCTGAACACAAGTAAGCTGTTACAAATTCAGGGTTTCATTGCTGTGATTCTAAAGGGTGCACTACATGTGAATACCTTTTACAAACAACATCAATAAATTGTTTTGCTATAAGAAAAACCTATGGAACAAGACAACGTGTTCGACCTGTCAGCCTTAGGGTGGTCTCCCCCCTAACTTTTTCCCTTCATCCTCCTATTTTCCTAAATTCATTTTTGCTAGACTTAGGACTATGTGCACTTTACCACTGCTAACCAGTTCTAAAGTGCTTCTGCTCACTCCCTAAAACATGGTAAAATTGGCTTTCACCTGACTGGCATATTAAATTTACTTATAAGTCATTAGTAAAGTGGCATATGTATACCTAGGGCCTGTATATTAAATGCTACTAGTGGACCTGCAGCCCTTTTTGTGCCACCCACTTAAACAGCCTCTTAAAAAATATCCCAGGTGCGCCATTGTAGCCTGTATGTAGTTTTAAACAGTCTTAGCAATATAACCCCCTTATCAAGCTTAAAAACCCTTTTATTACAAATGTCATCTCTAAGGTAGGCCCTAGAAGGACCATAGGGCAGGGTGCATTATGATTAAAAAGTTGGACATGTACTTTTAAGTTTTACGTGTCCCGGTAGTGAAAAACTCCTAAATTAGTTTTTCACTACTATGAGGCCTACCTCTCTTATAGGATAACATTGGGTTACCTTATTTCATGTAATAAGTGCTAACTTTTGATTGGGAACAGGGAGAAAAGTCATGTTTTGTGTCTGAGAAATTATAAGTTAAAATCCTCTTTAATGCTAAACTCAGATTTCAAGTCACAATTTTGAAAAAGACACTTTGAGAAAGTTTACATTTTCCAGCCCTAACTATTTGGGGCCTGATTTAAAAAGGGCCTCTGTAGGAAAGCACCCCTTTTGGCATGCTTACCACCCACTTTGTACCTGACTCTGATGCATCTATGACTGAATGTGCACTGGGTTCCTTCTAACCGGATTCCCAGTGCCTGTGTTCTTTCCCAAAACTGTACCTTGGTTTCCACAATTGGCACACCTATGGCTCACCTATATGCCCTTGTAAAAGGTACCAGTGGTACCAAGGGCCATGTGACCAGAGAGGGACTCTGAGGGGTGCAGAATGTATTGTGCTACCCTAAGAGACCCCTCACCAAACACAGGTGTACTGCCACTGCAACCTGCGTGTTTTGGTGCAGATAAAAGTGAAGAGTCGACCTGGCACACATCCCTGTGTGCGAGGCCTACTCGCACTGCAAGAGGCATAGGTAAGTCACCCTTACAGCAGGCCTTATAGCCCTAAGGTAGGGTGCACTATACCTCATGTGAGTGCATAACTGCATGAGCGGATATGCCCCTATAGTTTCTAAGTCCATTCTTAAACATTATAAGTGCACAGTGAAGCCATACTGAGTATATGGGCTGGGAGCTTGTCACTACAATTTCCACAGCTCCATGATTGCGTCACCGAATTTCAAGATGTTTGGTACTGAACATTTCAGATTAATAAACCCACACTGATGCAAGTGTTAGATTTATTAAAAAATGCACCCAGAGGGCATCTGAGGTGCCCCCTGAAATCCTACCAACTCACTAGTGTGTGCCTGACTGGTCACCACCAGCCTGCTACCTCTAGACATGTTTCTGACCCCCTGAGGTGGGAGTCTTTTGCTCTCGTCGGTCAGAAGCAAAGCGTGCTCTGGGTGGAGGTGCTTCACACGTACCCCCGACCAGGATCAGCATAGAAAGGCGGTGAGCCTCAAAGGCTTCCCATCCTTTGCTATGCTGACCAGGGCCTCTCCTGCTAGTGGAGATGCCCGCCCCTCTGACCAAGCCCCATTTTTGGCTGCAGGGTCGGTGGGAAAACTAGTAACCAAAAGCGGTGTGTCCCCTCTCAGTCAGGGCCACCACTAAGGTGCCATGAGCTAAAGTGACCCCCCTCCTTTGAGAATCCTCCATATTGTTTTGGAGGACTCTAGCCAATAGGGTTAGGGATATGCCCCCTCCACAGAGGGAGTGGACATTCAAAGGGTGTAGGCAGCCTAAAGGTAAGCAACTCATTGGCTACAATCTTCTGACCCCTTTAACGCCCCTAAAATTAGTTTTTAGGGCACCCCTGAACCTTAATCCTCAGATTACTGATGACTTACGAAGAAGAGGACAAAGAAGAGCCAATCCCTGCACGACAACAAACTCCAGCCACTGTCTTGGTCTCAGTCCTGCCAGCCTGTCTGGGAACTTCAAACTTTAAGGCTCCCACGACTTGTCCCTCAGACCAGCAACCTCCAGAACCCTGGGAGGACTGCCTGCATTCCATAAAGACTCCTGATCTCCCATGGACAGTGGACATGTCCAAAAGAAAACCAACTTTAAAGACCAAGCTCTGCTTGAGAAACCACAAAACTGACTACCACGGCCTGAGTTCCAGTGGCCCACCAGTCCAGCAAAGGATCCCCAGTGCTTCTGAGCAAGAGTCCACCATGGGCTGAACCCTGCTGGACTCCACATTGACACCTGCAGCCTCTGCACGACGATCCCCAAAACTGCGACCTGTACCGGTAAGCTGCCAAAGGTGGTTACTGCCTTCCACATTGGGCAGACCATCACTTTGCCCACCTTCTTTCCGCATCCTTCCAGAGAGGAAGAGAGGCTCCACCGTCTGGACCCAAAACGTGCGATTTCTTTCTATCTGAACCGCACACAACACAACACGGGAGACCTAGGTGTCAGAGCTGAAGCAGGAGTAAACAATTCTGGACACCTCTGTACCCGGAGCCCCTGGGCCTTGGCGAGATCAATCAATGGTGTCCAGATACTCTCTAGCACATCCCAACTTACTTGTGCAGCTGTAGGTATCCTTCGATCGGCCTCCTGAGCTGAGCCTGCAGCCTTTTTCCAACTTCCAGATTCCCCATTGGTTTGATTTGGGTGCCCAACTCTGTGTTGGCACTCTGCACCTGGCCGTCACTGTGCCGCTGGAAGTGTAAGTTTGGTTCTTCCTTGTGCCCCCTGTGCTTACATTAACCCACGGAGACTAGGTTACCAAACCGTGCTGCTTACCTGTAAGTAGTACCACTTCGATTGCTCCCTTTCTCCATTGGCTGGAAGTGCCATCACTGGAAGGATGGGGAGTGAAGCTGGGCACATCCCCACTTGCAAGCCAAAAGGCTGTGCCCTGAATTATCACAAATAACTTCACACTAGCCCATTGTGCCTGTAGCCAGGCTGGGAGGCATGAACTTCCAATCTTTAGAAACTTCTCCAACTTCAAAGGTGACACCAGGTATAAACCCTCAAAACAACTCTCCAGTTCTATTTCTATACCTGCTGCATGACTCTCAGAGGACTGCCTGCTGCTATGTCCTGCTGCGATTCTCAGAAGACTGCTTTGCTGTATCTAGAAGGTCTGCTCTGATGCCTGAAGCCTGTCTTGAACTATCTGAGGCCTGCGCTACTGCTTGAGCCCTAGTCCACAGTGTGAACCCAGGACTACCAGAGTAACTCCAACGGCTAGTTGGCTGGCCTCCTGAACAGAGTCTCAGGGACAGAAAAGGCTCCAACCATCTTTAACCCACACCTAGACCCAGCCTGAGCGAGTCCTGACCCTCCAAGTGGTGCCTCTCTATTCTTGGACCCTTGGAAGAGGTGCTAAAAGTGGTAGATAGCCAGAACCCAAAAGTTGGGACTTGGAAGATTTTTGGCTCAAATGTGCGATGATAACCAAGAGGAGACCAGGACCTACCTGCCTGTTGATCTATGCAAGGTGCATTGCGGGCCGGCCTCTCTGCAGCAGAAAATTCTGTTTAGTGGCTCTTTGCAAAAGAGGTACCAGCCTTGTGGAGCCCTTGTCAGCTGCAGCCTGCAGCTTAGTCCTGCTGGAGATTTTTGACTTCCAAAAAAGAGACAGCACATAGAAATTTTCACCACGACTTCGTCCAGCAGTTCTCCGATGACAACACCTCCTCTTCTGGTCACTCCCTACAGCCTTGCCCGCTGAACTTTACATTCTCAGACATTTTTCCACAAAATTCCTCTAAGTCTGAAGGTAAGCCCAGACAGCGCACAATCTACTCCTTGTATTCGACCTGCGCTCCATCACAGTTAGCCATAACTTTTTACTTTGTTCCGGTCTCGTGCGATTAGATGTCCTCTGTAGACGCTTTGATCTCAGCAGCTCCCTACGCCCAAAAGCAATGCCGGCTCCTGCAGGAGGTGGGGAGCTGGTAGGGACCACAGGGGCATTGGGGCTCTCCCGCAGTCCCCAACACAGAGGCCATGCCCTGGGGGATGGGGTCCCTGGGGCCGAGAATGGCCCGGGAAGAGAGCCACTTGGCTCCCATCCCCTTTTTTTATTTTCAAAAGACAAATGGCCTGGCCCCGGGGGATGGGGTCTCCGGGCCAAATTTTTGGCCTGTGCTGCCCCCCTTCCTTAAAATAAATATAAAAAAAGACCAAGCCCCAGGGGATGGGGTCCCGGGGGAGAAAAATGACCTGGGGAGCTGCACAGTCCCCCCTCCCCTATGAAAATAAACCATAGAAAGGCCCAGCCCCAAGGGACCCTCAAGAGGTAAGGGAACTTCATCCCCCAACCCAGAGTGTGCCACGAGGTGTGTTTGCAGAGTGGTGGAGAAGGGGGTGGCCTGCGACCACCTCTCAACAATCCCACTCTGTGGGGTTTACTGAAGGTAACAGGTAGGCTAGTTGGCCCCTAAGGATCCCCAGCAGCAAAGGGAACTTCATTCCCCAACCAAGAGCATGCCAGGAAGCGCGTTTGCAGAGTGGTGGGCAAAGGGGGTGTGGCCTGCTATCAGAACTTAGCAATCCTGCTGTGTGAGACTTACTGGAGGTAAAGGAGGGGTAGTTGGCCCCCAAGGATTTCTTTGGGGACCAACTACCCCATCTGTTACCTCCAGTAAGTCCTACACAGTGGGATTGCTAAGAAGTCTTTGGAGGCCATGCCCCCTTTGTCCATCACTCTGCAAATGCGCCTCCTGGCACACTACTGGTTGAGGATTGAAGTCCACTTTACTCCTGAGGGACTTTGGGTGCCAAGAAGCCCTCCTGGTGCCTCCTGTAAGTCCTACACAACAGAATTCCTGAGCACTGGTCCGAGGCCCAGCCCCCTTTCTCCAACACTCTGCAAACGCGACTACTATTTAAAAAAGCATTTGCAATGCAATAGGTCTCGCATTTGCGAGAGTTAGAGCTTTTGGCCTTGTAAATGTAAAAGTATTTTACTAATGTTTTTTGGAGTGGAGTGGATGTATGTTGTGTGTAGTGGAATTATGTGGTATGTTGTGCAGTGAAGTTATGTGTATAGATAGTATGTGGTATTTAGTGTATAGGAATTATGTAGAGTGGGACTATGTGTTATGGAGAATAATTTTGTGGTATGTGTTGTGGCGTGGTAACCTCAGGTTTAGTCTTCCTCGTTTCCAAAGAAGCTAAACTATAAACTCAGTGAGACACAAAAAAAGAGGAAACCACTGAGGAGCACTTCTGGACCTAGTCAGAGGTATGAGCAGGGCCACTGGAATTAAGCGACTGTTCAGCCGCAGTGATTTTTCCATAATTATACATTTTCCGCATTTGCCACATAATCCATCATCTGCCGCATAATCTGCAGATTTGAACAAAAAAAACTTGTTTCTAGCTCAAAAGGCTCACGTTACCAAAAATGCAGCGACAAGTGTTACAGCATGGTGAAAGGCCCTTTGCAAAGCTGAAATGATCACCTGTTACTTATTGCTAAATGTGGTTGTTAAATTGGTACTAATGGTGCACAAACCACTCTTTTTTAGGTCGAGCCTAAACAGCGTTTGCGCTGTAGGCGATCTGTTATTATCTACTTTGTGGGGTCTGACTCCTCCTTGGCTTAGGATTGGCTTTGATTGGCTTTTGTGTGTGTAATTTAAAATTAAAGTGTGCTAATTGGCTGAGGCTTAGACCATGTCCCACCTTTTTTTAAAAGTTTCCTCCCCTGGAGTATTGCCGCGGGTACGAGCAGGGACGCGCACGCAGGGGTATCCTACTTTGCATGTGAGATACCCCCATATAAACAATATTATCACAGAAAACAGACCATCATTCGTTTTAAGTCCAACACTCGAACATTCAATATAGCCAGAGACCCGCACTGAAACACACCAAGGTGCACTCATGTAATGCTGGCCTTCGCCCCAGGTGTGTTCATGCCGCATCATTAAGAGACCCGCTCTGTCCTGTTTATAATATGATGACATGCTCGACAAAGGAAGATAAATTAAATTAAAGATTCTAAGTAGAGTCAAAGTTTGGACATATAGTAGTCATTACGAGAACTCTTTCGGCCAGGAGTTTTGCTGGGCAGAATATGGACTGTGCTAGGAGGATCGATTCTCTTAAATATTACATTCATGGCTATCTCAATGTACAAGTTTTCTGTCTGTTCCTCACAAAGATTTCTGGCCGTGGTAAGCTGTTCATTGCTTCGACAGTTGCATAGGTTTTTACAAATCTCCTTTCCTTTAGGCATTGTTTTAATGGGTGTTTTGTTGCCTCCTTGCCAATGCCTGGACTATGATCTGGTGTGGACTACCTTCTTGAATCACACTGACACGCTCTTTTTAAGGTTTAGCATTCAAGACCTCTTTTATATACTTTAGTATATACTTATATATGTATGTACGTTGTGGGCTCTGGAGATCAGCCCTAGGACTTGTCTGCTTCCGCTTAGGGACTTTTTTTCTGTTCAACTGCCTCTATTTACCTGTATTAATAGAAAACGACCAGCAGAGGTCAGTAAAATACCAGAATTGCTTTCTGCTTAGGGACTTTCTTTTTTTCTTTTTCTGGCAACTGCCTCTATTTAACTTTCTTGATAGAAAACGACCAGCAGAGGTCAGTAAAATACCAGAATCACTTTAGCTTTCTCTAGATTCCAATCAATAGAAATTGTCTTCCATGAGCACCCGTAGACAATAATATTTTTTTCAAATCTTGTATTTTCAGTGATATGACCTTGAAGGCCCTGATTTTATATTAAAAACAGAGCTTTGGACTATACCATTTACCGCTGAAAGGCAATTTTTCTCTCCATGTGTTCCCATACCTGGCGTGTTTGTGCTTATGTTCTCTCCATGTTAAAGAACAGTAGATGTTTCAGCACCCAGGCTAATGTGCTGCATAGCTAAATACATATAAGGACCAAAAGGCGAGACCGATTGCATTGCAAATGCTTATTCTTTCTGCACCTCTCTTGCTTCTTTCTGCATTTCTCTTGCTTCTTTCTGCACCTTTCTTCTTCTTTCTGTACTTTTCTGGCCTCTTTCTGCACATCTCTTCCGCTTTCTGAACCTCCCTTCTTTCCGCACCTCTCTTGCTTCATTCTGCACCTCTCTTGCTTCTTTCTTCTGCACCTCTCTTGCCTCTTTCTGCACCTCTGCTGCTTCTTTCTGCACTGCTCTTGCCTCTTTCTGTACACTCTTCCCTCTTTCTGCACCTCTCTTGCCTTTATCTGCACCTCTCTTGTTTCTTTCTGCACTTCTCTTGCCTTTTTCTGCACCTCGCTTGCTTCTTTCTGCACTTCCCTTGCTTCTTTCTGCACCTCTCTTGCTTCTTTCCGCACCCATCTTCCCTCTTTCTGCACCTCACTTGCCTCTTTCTGCACCTCTCTTGCTTCTTCCTGCACCTCTCTTGCTTTTGTCTGCACCTCTCTTGTTTCTTTCTGCGATCTCTTGCATCTTTCTGCACTTCTCTTGCCTCTTTCTGCACTTCTGTTGCTTCTTTCTGCACTTTTCTTTCTTGTTTCTGCACCTCTCTTGCTTCTTTCTGTACCCCTCTTGCCTGTTTCTGCACCCGTCTTCCCTCTTCCTGCACCTCTCTTGTGTCTTTGTGCACCTCTCTTGCCTCTTTCTGCACTTCTGTTGCCTACTTCTGCATCTCTGTTGCTTGTTTCTGCACTTCTCTTGCTTGTTTCTGTACCTCTCATGCTTCTTTCTGTACCCCTCTTGCCTCTTTCTGCACCTCTCTTGCCTCTTTCTGTACCTCTCTTTCCTCTTTCGGAAGTTCTCTTGCCTCTTTCTGAACCTCTGTTGCTTCTTTCTCCACTTCTCTTGCCTCTTTCTGCGCCCCTCTTCCAAATTTCTGTACCTGTCTTACCTCTTTCTGCACATCTCTTGCCTCATTCTGCAGTTCTCTTGCCTCTTTCTGCACCTCTATTTCTTCTGTCTGCACCCCTCTTTCCTCTTTCTGCACCTGTCCTGCCTCTTTCTGTACCTCTCTTGCCTCATTCTGCAGGTCTCTTGCCTCTTTCTGCACCTCATTTGCTTCTTTATGCACTTCTCTTGTCTCTTTCTGCACCCCTTGCCTCTTTCTGTGCCTTTGTTGGTTCTCTCTGCACCTCTGTGGCCTCTTTCTGCACATCTCTTCTACTTTCCGAACCTCCCTTCTTTCTGCACCTCTCTTGCCTCTTTCTGTACCCCTCTTCATTCTCTCTGCACCTGTCCTGCCTCTTTCTGCACCTCTCTTGCCTCTTTCTGCACTTCTCTTGCCTCTTTCTGCACCCCTCTTGCCTCTTTCTGTACCTCTGTTACTTCTTTCTTCACTTCTCTTGCTTCTTTCTGCACCTCTCTTGCTTCATTCTGCACTTGTCTTGCTTCTTTCTGCACCCCTCTTCCCTCTTTCTGCAGCTCTCTTGCTTCTTTCTGCACCCCTCTTGCTTCTTTCTGCACTTGTCTTGCTTCTTTCTGCATCCCTCTTCCCTCTTTCTGGAGTTCTCTTGCTTCTTTCTGCACCCCTCGTGCCTCTTTCTGTACCTCTGTTGCTTCTTTCTGCACTCTCTTGCCTCTTTCTGCATCCCTCTTGCTTCTTTCTGCACTCATCTTGCTTCTTTCTGTACCCCTCTTCCCTCTTTCTGAAGCTCTCTTGCTTCTTTCTGTACCCTCTTGGCTCTTTCTGCACCTCTGTTCCTTCTTTCTGCACTTCTCTTGCCTCTTTCTGCACCCCTTCCCTCTTTCTGCACCTGTCTTGCCTCTTTCTGCACCTCTCTTGCTTTTTTCTGCACCTCTCTTGCTTCTCTCTGCACCCCTCTTGCCTCTTTCTGCACCCCTCTTCCCTCTTTCTGCACCTGCCCTCCCTCTTTCTGCACCTCTCTTGCATCTTTCTGGACTTCTCTTGCCTCTTTCTGCACCCCTCTTCCCTCTTTCTGCACCTGTCTTGCCTCTTTCAGCACTTCTCATGCCTCATTCTACAGTTCTCTTGCCTCATTCTGCACCTCTATTGCTTCTTTCTGCCCTTCTCTTGCCTCTTTATGCACCTCTGTTGGTTCTCTCTGCACTTCTCTTGCTTCCTTCTGCACCTCTCTTGCTTCTTTCTGCACCCCTTTTCCCTCTTTCTGCACCCCTTTTCCCTCTTTCTGCACCTGTCCTGCCTTTTTCTGTACCTCTCTTGCCTCATTCTGCACCCCTCTTGCCTCTTTCTGCATGCGTGTTGGTTCTCTCTGCACTTCTCTTCCTTCTTTCTACACCTCTCTTGCTTCTTTCTGTACCCCTCTTGCCTCTATTTGCACCCCTCTTCCCTCTATTTGCACCTGTCCTGCCTCTTTCTGTATCTCTCTTGCCTATTTGTATACTTCTCTTGGCTTTTTCTGCACCTCTGTTGCTTCTTTCTGCACTAGTCTTGCCTCTTTCTGCACCCCTCTTCCCTCTTTCTGCACCTGTCCTGCCTCTTTCTGCACCTCTGTTGCCTCTTTCTGCACTTCTCTTTTCTCTTTATGCACCCCTCTTCCCTCTTTATGCAGCTCGCTTGCTTCTTTCTGCACTCCTCTTGCCTCTTTCTGCACCTCTGTGCTTCTATATGCACTTCTCTTGCTTCTTTCTGCACCCCTCCTCCCTCTTTCTGCACCTGTCTTGCCTCTTTCTGCACCTCTCTTGCCTCATTCCGCAGTTCTCTTGCCACTTTCTGCACCTTTATTGCTTCTTTCTGCACTTTTCTTGCCTCTTACTGCACCTCTGTTGGTTCTTTCTGCACTCGTCTTGCCTCTTTCTGCATCCCTCTTCCTTCTTTCTACAGCTCTCTTGCTTCTTTCTGCACCCGTCTTGCCTCTTTCTGCAACTCTGTTGCTTCTTTCTGTACTTCTCTTGCCTCTTTCTGCACCCCTCTTTCCTCTTTCTGTACCTGTCTTGCCTCTTTCTGTACCTCTTTTGCCTCATTCTGCAGTTCTCTTGCCACTTTCTGCACTTCTCTTGCTTCTTTATGCACCTCTCTTGCTTCTCTCTGCACCCCTCTTGCCTCTTTCTGTACCCCTTTTCCCTCTTTCTGCACCTGTCCTGCCTCTTTCTGCACCTCTCTTGCCTCTTTCTGTACTTCACTTGCCTCTTTCTTCACCTCTGTTGCTTCTTTCTGCACTTCCTTTGCCTCTTTCTGCACCTCTATTTCCTCTATTTCCTCCTTTTGCACCTGTGTTGCTTCTTTCTGCACCTCTCTTGCCTCATTCTGCAGTTCTCTTGTCTCTTTCCGCACATCTGTTGCTTCTTTCTGCACTTCTTTTGCCTCTTTCTGTACCATTCTTCCCTCTTTCTGCACCTCTGTTTCTTCTTTCTGCACTTTTCTTGATTCTTTCTGCACCTCTCTTGCTTCTTTCCACACCCCTCTTGCCTCTTTCTGCACCCCTCCTCCTTCTTTTTGCACCTGTCTTGCCTCTGTATGCACCTCTCTTGCCTCTTTCTGCAGTTCTCTTGCCTTTTTCTGCACATCTGTTGCTTCTTTCTGCACTTCTCTTGCTTCTATCTGCACCCCTCTTCCCTCTTTCTGCACCTCTCTTGCTTCTTTCAGCACCTCTCTTGACTCTTTCTGTTCTTCTCTTGCCTCTTTCTATACCTTTGTTGCTTCTTTCTGCACTTATGTTGCTTCTTTCTGCACCTCTCTTGCTTCTTTCTGCATCCCTCTTCCCTCTTTCTGCACCTCTCTTGTCTCTTTCTGCACCTTTGTTGCTTCTTCTCACATCTCTCTTGCCCCTTTCTGCACTTCTCTTGCCTCTTTCTGCACCTTTATTGCTTCTTCCTGCACTTCTGTTGCTTCTTTCTGCATCTCTCTTGCCTCTTTCTGCACCTTTGTTGCTTCTTTCTGCACTTCTGTTGCTTCTTTCTGCACCTCTCTTGCTTCTTTCTGCACCTCTCTTGCTTATTTCTGCACCCCTATTGCCTCTTTCTGCACCCCTATTGCCTCTTTCTGCACCTCTCTTGCCTGTTTCTGCACCTCTCTTGCCTCTTTCTGAAGTTCTTTTGCCTCTTTCTGTACCTCTGTTGCTTCTTTCTGCACTTCTCTTGCCTCTTTCTGCACCCCTCTTGCCTCTTTCTGTATCTCTCTTGCTTCTTTCTCTACCTCTCTTGCATCTTTCTGCACCTCTCTTGCCTCTTTCTGCACTTCTCTTGCCTCTTTCTGCACCTCTGTTGCTTCTTTCTGCAGTTATCTTTCTTCTTTCTGCACCTCTCTTGCTACTTTCTGTACCCCTCTCGCCTTTTTCTGCACCTCACTTGCCTCTTTCTGTACCTCTCTTGCTTCTTTCTGCACCTCTCTTGCTTTTTTCTATACCTCTCTTGCTTCTTTCTGCACCTTTATTGCTTCTTTCTGCACTTCTCTTGGTTCTTTCTATACTTTTCTCGACTCTTTCTGTACTTAAATGGGAAGTGCAAGATGTCAAGTTTAAAGGTCTGTGTGCTCTCGTGTCTGAGGTATATGTCTACTTGTACATGTATTCTCACATGTGTTATGCACCTAAAGATACCAGCTTAAAAAGCTGGTAGCTTCTCCTATAGGTGGTTTAAACTTCTCAGTTCTGCTCTGTCATTCGGTTGCACAAGCAGATATGTCTTACGTATGTAGGTGTTATAGAGCCCCTCAAATATACTATTGAATACCCATGTGCCCTATATTATGAGCAGAAAAAAATACATACACCTTCTAATACACAAATTTACAGAGTATGTTGTTTGAAACACAGGTATTCAAGTATTTGTATGTTTATTTTTTTGTAACATGTCACTAGGTAAAAGCACAGACACATGCATGCATACCTTCTCAAACTTGGTGAGACTTACAACAGTGATATGGTTAGGATTGCTGTTTTACATTTGGTAGGCCTAACATTCTGAGCAGTCGATGAATAGTGAACCTCAAGAGAAAAGTGAGGTTTAAGAAATTTTGGGAGAAGGATTAGTGATTAGGCTACTTTGTATGAGTGTATGGAAAGGTACAGTCAAAGTAGGCCTCTTTCTGCACCTCTATTGATTCTTTCTGCACCTTTCTTTCTCTTTCTGAACTTCTCTTGCCTCTTTCTGTACTTCTCTTGCTTCTTTCTGCGCCTTTCTTCCTCTTTCTACACATGTATTACCTATGTAGGCATAGTTAGAAATTAGCATTTAAAAAAACTTAGAAATTCTCTAAAAAAACAGAGGTTTCAGGGACATTATAGTTAGATATTAGCATTTAAAAAACCTTAGAAATTTACTAAAAAACAGAGGTTTCAGGGACGTTATTGTTAGGAATTTGCATTTTAAAAAACCTTAGAAATTTACTGAAAACACAGGTTTCAGGGACGTTATAGTTAGAAATTAGCATTTAAAAAACCTTAGAAATTCACTGAAAAAACCACAGGTTTCAGGGATGTTATAGTTAGGCTGACATTTCAATCGCACAAAACCAGAGAAATTCAGCCGTTATAGTTAGCTGAGCAAACTGTAACTCGCTGCAATGCACTGCTGATGATGTCACATATTACATCACTCATGACATGGTCAGTGACATCACTGATGACATCTCAAATGACATCACTGATGACATCATTCACATAATCTCTGATGCACTTACTCATACCCCAATATAACCTATCATAAACCCACTCCAAATTTCAGACTACCATTCTTGAAACCATTGACACATTAATACCAGTACGTATATATTCACTCACTGATTCATAGGTCTACATACACATCCACTCACTCACCCATACAGGTACTCATACAGCCAGTCATTCACCAATACAGCTGCTGAGATATCCACTCACACACCCATACAGCCACTCAAATACCGTCAGTCACCCATAGAGCTACTCACACACCACCTCACTCACCCAAACAATTAATCACACAGCCACTTACTCACTCATAGAGAAACGCATACACACACTACTCATAAAGACACTAACAAATACTTACTCTCCATACAGTCGCTGACACAAGCACACACTCACTCATACAGCCACTCTCACAATCACTCACTCACACATACAGTCACTTATATACTCCAACGCTCACATATATTGCCTTTTACATATGCAGTTACTCACCTATATACCACTGAGACATCCATTCACCCACCGACACAGCCATACGCACACTCACTCGCCCATACAGTCCCTCACAGATGCACTTATGAACCCATAAACCCAGGGATTTACCCACTTGTACATCCATGCAGGGAGTTACACCCCCCTCACCCACCCACACAGACACTCAGGCACCCATGCAGCCACTTACACTCAAACTGACAAACTGATACACACATTCACACAGATTAGTCACTCACCCATACATTCACAAAGACACGTTTAATCACTCATTTATACAGTCAGTCACGCACCCATTAAATCATCCATACAGACACTCATACACCCACTCATTCTTCAATACACCTTGGTGTATGTATATATATATATATATATATATATATTACATTCTTAAACTTTTCAGGAACACTCAGTCACTGGATGATGTCATCAGTGATGTCATTTGAGATGTCATCAGTGATGTCATCAGTGATGTCACTGACCATGTCATGAGTGATGTAATATGTGACATCATCCACAGTGCATTGCGGGGGCGCGAGTTATAGTTAGCTCAGCAAACTATAACGGCTGAATTTCTCTGGTTTTGTACAAGTGAAATGTCAGCCTAACTATAACGTCCCTGAAACCTCCATCTTTTTGCTAAGGGGTCGTTCCAAAGGGTCTCCAGTGACTTTGTGGGCATCTCTCACGCAAGTCAGTCATGGTGCTTGCATCAGGTACTGAGCTGCATCACTATGAGAGCCCATCTCCACATACTAATGCCCAATACACTGGACAGGAGACATGGGGAGGCTAGAGATTCCTATCTCATTTCCCCCTTCCCACGTGTGCTGGGTACAATTGATTGTACCCATGTGGGTCTTCAGCCATCGCACTGCACACATCTTCTGTAACAGACACCAATAGCATTCCATCAATGTGCAGGGTGTCTGTGATGCCAGTGTTAGATTCATTGATGTGCAAGCACTGTTTCCAGGTAGTACCCATGACAGCTTTGCATTCCGCATGTCACCTCTTGCCCAGCAGGTGGCTGTGGGAGAATTTGGCAACATATGGGTACTGGGTAGGTACCAAGCACAAAACATGTATGATATGTATAAATGTAATGTATAAATGCCATCTCACATAAACAACCATTTTACAATAAGATTCATCATGCCGTAAGTGCTGGGAGTACCTAAAACGCTGGGCCAGAATCAAGGCCCTAGAAATCTTAGGCCAGTCCCCCAGCACCATGTGTACTGGCCCCGTCTCTCGACTATACAGGGGGGTCCTTTAGGGCAGCCTGGCCAACCCTCCATGCTCAGCTGGAGGAGCATAAGCTGCAGAGGGATGGTAAGTGAATTAACTGCAATATGTGTCTGAAAGTATGATGTGAGGGATGACCAATATGTACCATCAGGTGTCCCATGCCTCCATTTACCTATTCTGTGCAGATACAGCAGTCATTATAAGGCCAAAGGCTCGCTGTAGCACATAGAATTCACTGAGCAGAGTGCATTCTGGGAGCTGTAGTTTTTGTATGCCACCTGCGAATAGAGCAATACAAAAGGGGATGATGGACGGAGCGCTTGAGCCAATCAAACACTCACCCCCAGTCAACTGATCTGGGTTTAATCCATCATCATTCTTCAGCTCACTCCACCACCCCAGTTCAGACATGGCCATATGCAAATCAGTCTGACCCTGTGCCTCATGGGAACAGTCCAGCACGAACTGCCAAGCCATGTCTTCCCTGGACCGGAAACAAGCATCCTAGGACCGGTTTCTGGCATTCCAGCCGTCATCAGCCAGGCTTGCTTGAATCCAGTGGCAAAGTGAGCAAGGGACCCACGTCTGGGCATACCCCCGCCAACTTAGGGCGAACAAAGCGATACAAAAGGGGATGATGGACGGAACGCTTGAGCCAATCAAACACTCACCCCAGTCAACTGATCTGGGTTTAATCCATCATCATTCTTTAGCTCACTCCACCACCCCAGTTCAGACATGGCCATATGCAAATCAGTCTGACCCTGTGCCTCATGGGAACAGTCCAGCACGAACTGCCAAGCCATGTCTTCCCTGGACCGGAAACAAGCATCCTAGGACCGGTTTCTGGCATTCCAGCCGTCATCAGCCAGGCTTGCTTGAATCCAGTGGCAAAGTGAGCAAGGGACCCACGTCTGGGCATACCCCCGCCAACTTAGGGCGAACAAAGCGATACAAAAGGGGATGATGGACGGATTTGTATATAAAATTGCACTGGCAGCACCATTACCAGTGAACCAAGGGCCTTATAACGGATGTGTGCATTGGGTGAGGAATGGTGCAGACACTGTCCAGTCAGTGGATGAGAGGCCTATGGGTGTTGGATGCTGTGACTTGCATTGACTTTGGTGAGATTGGGTTCTGATTAAGACAGATCATCATGTGCCATGGAGTTAAGACAGACTTTGAGATCCTTGCCTCACTCTTAAGTGATACCAACTTCTCTAAGTGGGTCCACATACACACATCTTCCCAAAAGTTGCTTGTTTGTCATTTGTCCAGTCATGGCAGCTGTAACAACTAGCCACAACTGTTCACTAGGTTACGGCACTACCTGAGCAGCTTCAAAGGCAAAATGTGGCACTAGACTATCTGCTATTGTGAGGGAATATCAAAATGTTAGACTCCCAATTTAGCAAAGCTAATATCCGAGCCCCTACTTGGATATGTACACCCAAATCTGCATTTGTGTTGTCTCATACAATGCTACACAGCAGATGATATTTCTTTAGAAAGTCTAAGGGGCATATTCTCAAGGACTCATCGCCGAGTTAACGGCACTTTAGCGCAGCAAAAGTGGCGAAAGAATTATCACCCCATTCACAAGCTGGTGCAAACTCCCCACATCGCCAGTATACCAGCGATAGCTGCCGCAAAAAACATCACCACGGATGAGAGAGACAACTAATGCTATTGATATGCAGAGTAGGCGTTCCCGTGCAAAAACACACGAAAACACCACTTCGCGATATTCACAACGACCAGCCAGATCTGCGATGTGATCCAAAAACAGGCGATAAGGCACGTTAGCAGCAGGCATTTAACACCTGCCTTCTACTGGTGTTAAGCAGGACGGCAAACTGCAGTATAAAAGGGAGCCCAGCCCAGAGCCACATCGGCAGACCAACACATGTCATGGAGCTACTGATCATGCAGCTCGGAGCCCCAAGAGGCCCACAACACCCACCACCACCCCCCAGGCCCCCCACTCCCCCCAGGACCACTGCCCCCGGACTACCACTGAGGCAGCGCAGAATGAGACAGCGGTCCTTCCGAAAACACACCAGCCTCGGAGACTTAACGCCAGAGGACGTCATTGCCCACTACAGACTCAAAAGGATGACCATCCTCCGCATCCTGACCCACATTGCCCACAGGCTGACGGTACCAACACAGCGGAGAACCAACATCCCTCCGCAGACAAAGCTGCTGGCTGTGCTGCACCTGTTGGTCTCTGGTACCTTCCAACCAACAACTGCCAGAGTTGGAGGAGTCTCACAGCCAGCCCTATCAAAGTTCCTCACACCTGTCTTGGATGCCATCATCAGCTTGGTACCCCAGTACCGTCACTTCCCCCACACTGCGCAGGAACAGCTGGAGACCAAGCAAGGCTTCTACGCCATAGCTGGATTCCTGCACGTGTTGGGGGCAATTGACTGCACACATGTCCTACTTGTGCCCCCTGCCGACACTGCACACAATTACCGCAACAGGAAGCACCCGCATTCCATCAATGTGCAGGCAATAGTGGACCACCGGGGACTCTTCACCAACGTCGTCGCCAACTACCCATGCAGTGTGCATGATTCCTACATCTTCTGACAGTCCATCATCAACCAGCGCTTCGAGGATGGCACCTACGGAAATGCACTGCTCGTTGGTAAGTACCAACGGAACACACCACACACCTCAACTCCACAATCATGAAACTCGCAACTGTGGGAATGTACACGTTACAACATCACATACGACATGCCAAACAACATGCCCACCTACCAGACACAACAACACATGGAACTGTGGTAACAGGGGCCAGACATGTAGACAAGCCATCCACGTCATGGCACCTCTGCCACACAATAGCAGGATGTGGTGAGAGGCAGGAACCAAGTATGTGCGAGGGAGGCAAGTGACCCATGAATCAGAATGTGCACAATGCCAAGTGTGGCGCGGATGTGCTGGACAGACTTAAGTATGCAGAGCACAGACATGTCCATGTGGACATTTACTGCTGGTGTTTGTAGTGTCGTAGACAGTGGGCGCAACCATGTTACCTCAGGCAGTGGGGTAGACCCTGGACATGTAGCTATGTCACTCCCCCCCTGTAAGCGTAAGCAGAGTGGGCTGAGCCAGCGTAGGAGTGGGAATCAATAGCCCGCGGCTCAGGGCATGGTTCACTTCCGGGATGGCCACCAAGCCAACTACTGCGTGTGTCTCTGTTTCCGCCATATCCTGATCATAGGCCTACACACACGTGGCTGACCACCTTCAACGGCCAATATCACAGTGTCGTTGTCAGGCTTGTAGACATGCGCAGACAGTCATGACAATGGTGTGTCCTAGGAGTGCAAGTGTTGCAACTGCACAGCGCACACAAGTAAATAGGCTCGGGGGAGTGAGGAGCAGCTTTGAGGCAACGTATTACACATGGATGCTGCTCATTTGCCACATGCAAGACATGTCAGACATGTATCCCAAAGTCCCACACATCACACACCAATATACTAATAAGCCTGCCAACACAGAATGCCGAACCACCGATTGACACATCTCTCTCCCCTGTCATAGGTGATCAAGGATATGCACTCTGCCCATGGATGATGACACCCCTCCGAGCCCCGAACACCCAGGCCCAGAGGATGTACAATGCGGCCCACATACGCACCAGGGGCATTGTGGAGCGCTCATTTGGCGTGTTGAAGTCACGTTTCAGGTGCCTGGACATCACAGGTGGAAGACTCCTGTACAGCCCGCAAATAGTGTGCAAGATGATCATTGCATGTTGTGTGTTGCACAACATATGTGTATGCACCAATGCCCCATGGATCCAAGTGCCAGATGCACCGGACGATGATGATGACGATGAGGCAGGTGGACCACACCCCAGTGTAGCAGCAGCTGGAATAGCCCGAAGGGACACTATCATTCACAATTTCTTCACATAGGCACGTCACATGGGAACTGTCCTTAGCAATCATGGGACAGGTCAAAATGACCACAGGCACAGCATATGCAAATAAATTAATTCCTAGACACATTCCCTGTGTGCATGTCACTCTTCTGCATTGGCACATCGCTCTGACAAGTGTATGTGCAACATTTAGTGCTGTCAATTTCACCAATGGCAATTGGATGGTGGGAGTGTCACCTCCGTTATCGGGGTCCTGTTTTCCTGCGGACTGAACCGCGTCCTCCTCTTCTTCTTCTCCTTGCCCTTCCCTGGCCCCGAGGTCCCAGGCTGGTCCTCCATGGGGCTTGTGGGGTTCGGGTTGTCCTCTGTACTTGCTCCAACTCTTTCCTTTGTGCTTCGCAGTTGTTATGTCTTTTTTATTTATTTCTGTTTTTTTTGCTGCTTTTATGGTGATTTTTCCCGCCTGACGTGGGAATTGCAAGCCGCTTGTCACCGATTTTTCTATCGCGGTTGGGCCCATCGCAACTTTTTTCACGTTCGGGTTTCCTTTTTTATCGCCATCGCGGTAGTTATATCGCGGACATTTGACGCGTTATCGGGAAACTATCGCATGTTACCGCTGTGTTGAGAATACGACGTTAACACAGAGTTATTTTCCCACAATAGACGGCGATATGAAAACGTGCGTTAGCCTTTTTTGGCGATGATTATCGCACGCTCTTGGGAATATCCCCCTAAGAGTGCTGAGACTCCATATCACAGGATCATTCCAATTCCATCCGGATTGTCTCTGTCCTCCTTTTGTAGACTGGCATTGGAAAATGCCTATGTAGCAATGACAGGAAACACAGATTACAAGAATGCAAAGGGTGAGGGCTGGTCAGTACAGAAGTGTAATCCATCAAAATTCAAGTAAGATGTCTATGTGTGAGTCAAATCAGGACATCACAGTGAACATACACGTACTTTAGGCTCCAAAACACTTATATTTGTATAGTGTGATCAGAGGAGAACAAAGTCTGCACTGGCTTCATGTAGTTATGTGTGTCGTTCTGACGTGTACAACCACTACATTATGATTTGTCTTCCATTTCAGTTGTCCCAGCTGGCCAAGAGGACATCGTTGGGACACCGGCAGCCACGACCTCTCTTCACAACTGAAGAGGAAGAGGAGGAGGAGGGACCTTCAACATCAGAAGGCAAGGGAATTGCGCCTACCCGGACAGAGGAAGACCACAACTCAAGTGCTATGGACCGGGTGGAGGCTGAGGACATTTTAGGGGGGGTGAAGATCTGGACACCTCTGAACAGGGGGGTAGGAGATCGACTCTCCCCCTGACAATTCACAACATTCATTTGGCGAGGTGTCCCCGGGACAGGCCACACCACAACCTGGGCCTGCCATCAGCCCCTTACTGACTCTAGAGGCCCCTATTCCATTGGGGTCTCCAGCTGCATCCCCTGCCACTAGTCCCCCTCCAAGTGGCTGCCAAGAAGACCGTAACAGACTCTGACCCCGAGACACCACACCCCTCATGTTCAACACAAACCCCTCCTTGTATTGTAACTCCTGTGGCTGCATCCCAGGAAGTAATGGGGGCATGTGAGGGTCAGCCAGACGTTCTCTCGCATCATGCTGCAGACCTGTGATGAGTTGCATATGATGCGAGAGGAACTTACAAGAAATATAGCCACCCTCACTGCCAGTGTCACTTCCTTGGTGCAGCCATGTTGTCTGTCCTAGCACAACGTCCCTCCCAAACCACCCTCAATGTTTCCCCCTGTATGTTGCCCCACACTGTTTCCCCCCGTATTCCTCATGTGTTCCTACCCCGTGTGGTGCCTGGTCCTGCACTAGCCAGCCAGGAGCCTGCATTGGATTTGGAGGATCTGAACATTGTTGAGATTGAGGATGACCAGAAGGACAGTTGACTTGTTGGACTATGACTTTGTTTTGGACATTTATTTACTTTGCCCCTTGCATATAGACTGGTTCTCCTGATGCTTCTGGACGTGTTTTATTTATATATTTATGTTGCTCAAGTCCCCTAGTCTATTCTGTTTAAAGAACATTATTTGCTCTCCTGTCTCCCTTCCAAAGGGACTGATTTTTTTTTTTCAATCCACTTAATTTACATAAACTTATATTTAGAATCAAACTTTCTCTATCTTGTTAACTTCATTGTAAATGTTGTGTTCAAAGTATGGACATACACCTTTGGAGTAGTTATTTGCTCAGCACATGATAGCTTTTTGCACTGATGGGATTACACTTTTACATGTATCACTCACACACATTCTTCAGACATCTCTAGGCCACCACAAGGGTAAACATTTGGCCATCAGTACATAATATGCAACTTAGTCTTGTGAGGTCATTTATCTTTTATTTGCACATATTCAGGATGATATTTTTTCCTGTGATCAAGGGGGATAGTGCTCGCGACTTCGCAAAGTTGGTGGTGAGGATCGCTGTGAGTAAGTGCGTTTGTGTTGTTCCCGAGGTACAGGTTGGTGTGGTGCATCTGCCTGTACAGGGGGAAGTTCCTGGACAGAGGCTGATGGTGTCTGTACAGTTGGGGGAGTGCCTGGAAAGGGAGTGGTGGTGAATGTGCAGGTGGGGGGAGTGACTGGTCAGGGGGTGGTGGTGGATGTGCAGGTGGGGGGAGTGCCTGGACAGGGGGTTGTGGTGGATATGTACTCTTGCTGCAAGCCTGTGCAGTTTGTGGTACAGGTGTGTGGGTGTGATGTGCTGCAGGTAGATGTAATGGCTCCCCTACCTGCGTTGACCTTGAATGGAGACTTTAGATAAGTTTCAGCATGCCCTCCATCATCCCCATGGCCAAGGCATGGTGTCTTGTACTCTCTTCCCTACGGATGGATATAATGTCATTGATCTTCTTGGACATGTCTTGCAAAGATCTATTCATCCTGTCTGCAGTCTGTCCACCACCTGAAGGATTTGCCCATGTCCTTCAGTGCCTTGGACATGTCTGACAGAGTAGCCCCTATGGCACGAATGTCTGCCTCACATTAGCCTGCTGTTGGAAGAAGTCCTCCTCCAACTAGCCACCATAGCCATCTGCTAGCCCCTCAGCATATGACGGCCATGGATAAGACCTTTAGGTCTACCAGCAGGGGAGCGGGTGGCAGGTGGTAGTCTGTGGACAAGAGATTGGTGACCAGGGGATACCTGTACCTCACTAGGGGTGGTATATCCCTCAGATGGTGGAGAGAATACCTGGGACGCACTGTATAGGGAGGAGTGTGTAGGGGAACCACCACGTCTGTCCTGGATCTGAGGGTTGTGAGGGAGTGATGTCTGTGTTGGGGTGTGTGAGAGCTGTGGCTGGTTAGTGCTATGCTGAGAACAGGCAATCATGGGATTTGGAGGTAGAGGCACTTTGCTGGGCGGAGGGGGGTGGCCTTACACATTTTGGCCAGTGTAACAAATGTTATGGTCAGGGTATCTGACTCCTCATCCTCTGTGAGAATAGCCAGATAGTCTCCATCAACCTCCAATTCAACAGCCTCCTCTGGTTCTTCTTCCTCCTCCTTCTCCTCTGCACAATACTGGCAGCTGAAATTGCTGCTTGCAAGAGTAGTGGGTTCTCCTCTTCGATTGCACATCAGCCACTACTGGTGGAAGGTCCATTGACCTCACCGTCCTCATCACCTGGAAGGCAGAGGTTGCAACATGATAAGTAATTGACCTAGTATATGATGTGGTGCAACACAAAGGTTGATTCTACTGTACTTTGCATCAACAGATGATGCACATGGGACCTGGTTTGGGTACACTACACTTGACAGCTCACACCATAGCACTGAGGTGTTGAATGGAGATGTACAATGCACAAGCAAACTTACCAACTCCAGCCACAGCTCTGTGTTGCTTTGCAATCCCCTTTGATGTCAAGTACTGAACCTGGCTCCTCATAGGTGTAGCTGAAGTTATGGTCCACAATCCAGCAGCTTGAGAGGGAAGTGACACCATACTTAATGATCTGCATGACTAATATGCTAACAGGCACACGTGACACTCACATAGCTGAAATAGTATGTAAAATTTTACACACCAACTACAGATGCTATGCAGAAGGGGATTTGGATCTTTGGAATGATTTTGGAATCCATAACAGGGAAACACTTTATGGCACGCTTACCTGATAGACAGATGAGAGTGGGTTTCACTGCTGCAGCCAGGATGTCTTGCATACCCTGGGATGGTGTTGTCTGCAGCACTGATGGTATCATGCCAGCAGCTGTTATGAGACATGCATGTCCATATTTAAGTACCCAGAATGATAGCAATGAGTTAACATGTATATGTCATTGTCATAGACCATTGATATACTATTTATGGCCAGAGTGCCACATGTTTACCTCCTGAACTTTACATGTGGGCCCCTGCTCACCAGCAGCAGTTGCCAGCTGTTACCTCCACACAGCAGACATCAACGAGATAACACATTAACAGACAAACGTGTATGAGAAGGAAACTGATATTTGAAGGTAGGGGATAATTATGCTGAACGCCTCCGCCTACCTTTGGTTACACCTTCATTGTTAGGCCCATCATGCCTCATGAGTATGATGTTGTCTGTTGACAAATCTAAAGGAGTGTACATCATCTTGCAGACCAGTTTCACATTTGCACATCAGATCAAATCATTGCATTGGAGAGTTAATATGTGATATGTCCAATAGTCAGTACATTTTGTGGCACTTTTGTGCTTCCCTCCCCATAAATGTGTCTTGTATCATCAATTGATCATCAATTGATCATTAATAGGGAAAGTGTCAGTTTCTAATCCAGGGATGAACAGAGTCTGAGTAGGGGTGCCTTTCTGGTTGTTTGTCCCATTCATCCACATTGCTGGACCCTGGTACATCTTGTGATTTCCTTGAGGTTCCACACGGTAGTGAGGTATATTCGGTTGAATAATGCGTATATCACAATTTGCAAGGCTTGCACTCTCACATGTTTATAAGAGTTGAATCATCTGTAATGGGAGTCGATATTAGATAAAGATTGACAGATTATAGGATCTTGAAGCTCATACCCCCTAGATGAATTAACAAGCGCAGTTTTATTAAAGGCTCCCAAAAGTTGACGAAGCATTCAGTTGCTGCCAGTCTGCATGCCCTGTGTTTCCTTTTGACTTTGAAACGCAGCCAGAAATGTATCCCCAAGCCTTTGCGAGTACACTTCTAATAGGAACAACTCAATTTCCCTGCTGTTTGTCCCGGACTCTAGTCCATTACCCTCCTGAGAGCGCCTGTGTAGCAGAATTTGCAGAAATAACGACTACATTTCAACGTGGTAGGTAAATCAATTAGAAAGCAGAACACCCATGTTACCTGAGAAGCCAAAATATGTAGCAGGACACAAGTTACAGCAGCCAATTTTTCCCTCTTCCATGTACAAGAAATGGAAAGAGAGATCCGTAACTGTCCACACCTGTCCGGTGCAGACCACTATCCCCGTGTACGCTAGTGGTTAATTTGTCATGAGGCAGCTTGCACCAACCCATTTCTCCTGTTAGCGCCTCCTAAAACAGAACCAACTACTAACCGTGAAAGTGGGGAGAGGATGTGGCGTAATGGCCAGAGCTGACGACTTCGAAGCAGGGGAACCAGGTTAGATTCTCCGCGTTCGCCAACATCCTGTGATTCCGGGCAAATCACTTAATCTCCCTGTAAATGAATGTGTCCTTATCTGGTGGTCATGAAAAGCGCAGGTGTTGATGATTAAGTGCCAGTGCTGAATACCGGAAACCACCTGCTTAAATTAAGCATTGGACTCAAATAACAGCTGGTAGTGTCAGAGAATCTGTGAGAGGTTCAGGTGGCAGCGCCTTTTTGGGCCGTCATTCATCACCGTTTTTCTAGCAAAAAGAAAATGAAAACGTGCTATTTCATTAGCGATTGTTAACATCTTTTACGTTGTTACTTCTGTCACCCTCCATTCTCCCAGTTATGAATTCTGACCCTCCTGTTTGAGCTCTGTGTTGCTCTAAAAACTGTTCTTTTCCATTTTACATCGTGACAAAGACTTCATTAAATCTGTCCATCCAAGTGGCATTGAACTCTTTTCAAATTCAGATGTAAGGAACACATAAGACGATCTTGAACTGCTGTACGTATTGAACGGCTGCACCTAAATGCAAGCCCCATTTCTTCTGCATTGTCTGATGCATTCTTACAACGCGATTTTTACTTTGAAATACTTTCTTTGTGTTTTTTATTCTTTCAAAGAGATTGAACTTCTAAAGGTGATTTTTTAAAACATTTTGTTTCTTTCTTTGGCAGTATGTGTTTTTTTCTATATATATGTACAAAACATTCTCATTCTATAGAGGTAGTTAATGTGCTGCAGACGATGCGTTAACACTGACAATGCACCTTTCATTATGCTTCAGTGGACTTGCCCTTTATCATAAAACCCAGGTCACACATGGCAGCACGAACAGAAGCACACCATAAATAATAACCAGGATATTAGTAAAGCATCCTGTCCTCGCGGACATCTCATTCTTCTAACCATCCAATTAGGGATTTTTAAGAAAATGGCAGGGCAAGAGAGTCTGAAAGAAAGGGGCAATTTACAGCTGAAAATCAAATTCATCCATAAATATAAGCAGCAGTGAGAAAGAAGCCAAGGAACTGCATTCACTTTATGGCCACTTCGGCATTTAATTATGTAAAAGGTTTCTATCGTCATGGGATGTAGTTATGTTTTTTCTCATATTCATTTTCTCAAGGCGTTAAATTAATGCATTATAGCGAAGATGATCGGTAGCAGTGCATCCTAAGCATTGTGAGAACACATGCAAGGCGACACACAGCCATCCTGCAATCTCAGTATTTTGTCCATTGCTATTCTTTGGAGTTTCTACCAAGGCAGTACAATATATTTCACAAATATAAAGGTAGGAGTAAGTCACGACTCAGCCGAATCGCAGGCACACTAGTTGTGTGCCTGTCACAACTTACTAGGTCACGTGTATGCCTTTTGTGTGGGTGTGTGTGCGCGCATGTGAGCTTGTGCGGGAATATACTAGTATTGACTTGCCTCATTTTGAAACCATGACCACCTGTTACTAGCCAGATTTGATAGATTCCGCATTTGAAAACTGTCGCAAATGAAAGTTGTTCTAGAATATCACCCTCATTTTGGACTACAAATGTAGATTTTCTTACAGTCAACCGAAATAGATTACATAATTTTTAGATACGCACACAACTACAAACAGATGGTAAATATGTACTTACCAACAGGGCCACCAACGTCCATGCCGAGGTGATCAAGTAGCTCGACCTCGCAGCTCACAACATCCTCCCATCTGTGTTTTAGCTGGTGTATGGTGCAGTCCAAAGACCCTGCTCATATGCTACAGCACTCGCTCCCACTGCTCCTTGCGCTCCTTGGTGTGGTTGCCTTGGCTGAGCCGACCCCGTAACATAATGTCCCAGCAGCCAAAGCAGGCCCCCAAACTCTCCCTCCGACATGTTCTTTGCTCTCCTCTTCCCAAATATGGCCCTACCCGCACTTTAACCCCTTACCACTATGTAAAATGTCCCATAACCTAAACCCTACCCCATAAACTACAAAAGTCCTAAATTGACTAACGCCCAACAATACAGTGGCAAAAACAAATACAACACACAATTAACACAATTGTCATACGACAGGGACAGCACAGACACAGACGAGACCAAAATGCTCCAAATTCTCCTAGACAAACCACAAAACACCTCCTACAGCCAGCACAGATAAAAAGACTGTAAGGGATAGTGAAAGCAACTTCACACTACCTAGTTTGCAGCCTGTGGGAGCCATTGCAACATTTTCTGGGTGTATCCTGCCCGCTTTCAACAAATGCGTAGTTTTTTATGACACATCAGTACAGAAATAGCCAATGCGTGATTAATGCACAATGCTTTGCTTTTGATGCATTGGCATTGTTGCATGGATTCCGACTGACGAACAGGGTGCAATACAGCGCTATAAGGTCAATGCGTGAGTTCAGACCCACGCAACTGGCCTAGTGTCTATGATACAGTTTAGTGAATTGTGCAGTGCAGGTAAACCCACCTTGTGCTCACTTTCCTTGTTCCTCTTTTCGTACCTGATAGCCTTCATGACTTGGATGTGTTGAATGTCATTGTTAAAAGTGCTCCTATGTGGCAGTCATTGCATTCATTGTGCTGGCATTATGAGTGAGAATATATTTTTGAGAAAAACACATACATATCGTGATGTGTAGAGACATTCCAAACCTTTTTTGGCCTTATGGTTTGTAGTATTTTTGGGTGAACGTGGTTAGCTGTGGACTAGGCATTGTTTCGGGGAAATTTATTGCAGTGCTATGCAAAGTGAAATACATCATTATATTCATGAATATGCGCAAAGTCTAAATTCATAATATCTGTGTGTATTCCTGCCATAGGATGTGTTACGGATGCAATACACACTCAGGGAAGAACAGACACTGGCTGCTTCATCCAGTCTACAATGTATGTGACATCCAGCTCACTGATTAAATGAATAGATACGAAAGGTATAGTGTTAGGCTAATATGACACCTGTGATTGTCGGGCAGACATCATTTAGCAGACTAAAATGGCTAACAACCACCAATGAATGTTGTGGTACAGACACATCTGCTTCCTGGGCTTTGTGTCTGGAACAATAAGTGTGGTACATGCACAATGCACCTGAGAAAAAATATGCAGGACTATAGTTTGACCATCACGAGTCCAGCTTGAGTAGGCCAGACAACAGCAATGAATCCCAAGTGCCACTATGCATCGCAATTTACTGCATCACATTACTCTGCACCAGAGTTCCTTGAGCTTTGAATATGGCAACCATTTACACCAGATGTTCATATATGCATTTGCTGACAGATGACACCATACAAACATGCAATGTGTCAGTGAGTACCACTTTGACAGGAGTGATATTACATGTAGAAAGACCTTGACTTCTTATCTTTACTTTGATTTTCTTTGTATCCTGTGAACAGCAGCACACATAGGTGGAGCACTAGGACTCACAATATTATTTGGATTACAGTAAGATGCACCATCATGGTCACATCCATTTCTGCAACAAACAGTTGCATCCTTGCTTCATGGGGTGTGTGCGCCTGCATTGGGCCTAGCTAGCCAATCCAGCACCAGCACAGATCAATAGTCAACATATTTAAGTGTTAAGTTAGATGTATGTATGTATGTAGGGCATTTGTAAAGCGCAGAAATCACCCCCGAAGGGGTATCTCCGCGCTAGCTAGATACCGTACTAATCTATCTATGTGCTTACAAACATTGCTGTCGCATTGGAAGACTAACTGTGCTGCACTGTGTGACCATGCCCATTATATACCCATATGTTTACACTCACAGGGCATCATGTATAGAGTACTGTGATCGACATATGTAAGACTGCAACATACATCGTGAAGTGCATGACACACACTCAGTCATTGCACACTGTTTGGTATTACACTCACTTTGAGTCTGTACAGTGGCGTAACGAAACCTGAGGGGGCCCCCCTGAAAAGTACATGGAGGGGGCCCCCCACTCACCGCCCACTACTTTGCCCCACCGCCACAAAATCTGGTATATTTTGAATTGAAACCTCCAACATTTAATGAAATGCCTCTATATTCGCGTACTCAAAGTTTGAATAAGAAAGTAAGAAACACTCTTAACATATAAGCTACGCCATTTGCAACATTATTGTCAAGAGCAGATTATTTAACTGAGACAGGAATCAGAGCAATGCCAAGGAGCGGTCCTATTGTTTGAGGAACTGCCTATCGTTGAAGAACAACTACATAGGGTCTGAATTAGAATTGACATTGATGGAAAATAACTTGAAACTCTGAAAGACAAACCCAAATCTGCAATTTAACAGACTCAACTGACAATATACATGAGCAGTACACAAGATATAACCCAGTATCCTGCCAGCTCCAAGAGAAATAAACTGGTGTGAATTATCTGCATGCCACACACTTGCGTCTGTCAGGGATTTTGTATGATATTAACCACTCTATAGTATTTAAAATGAACTGAGGATGCAATTTCAATATCTACCATCAGGGCTTTATTAGTAAGCAGGGCATAAACAGGCAGGCACACAAGGCTGAGGATGAAAACTGCTTGGATGCTTCAGAACATTGATGCAGATGTGTGTCTGTATTTATCATTTCTGTATTGTAAACAAAGCTAATTACACAATTTCAGGTGCACATATTATAGACAAGTGCAAACAACACCATCAATAACGCATCATGTAGGATAAAAACAAACCATATTAGCAAGTACCTAATGACAGAATCTATACTAACTGTAACTGGTGAAGCAAAGGAAAAAGTGCAAATACTTTCAAAGTGCATAATAAAAGAATCAGCAATCCAGCAATATACAAAACTCAAGCATGTTTTGTAAAGCAATCCCCCTTTCTTCTTGCATCAAGGTGAAAACACTTTCAAAGTGTGTGATAAAAACAAATCCAGCAGTATGCAGAAATTAAGCCAGGTTGGTCAAACAATTCCCCCTTTGCTTTGTGTATGAAGGCACAAATATTTCAAAGTGATTGGTCAAACAATAACAAGCACAACAGCATACAAAAATCAAATCTAACCAGTTTAATCAGACTATGGCCCTTTGGTTTGTGAATGAAGGCGCAAATATTTCACAATGACTTTTTAAACAATAACAAGTACAGCAGGCAGCAGCATACAAAAATCAAACCAGTTTAGTCAACCAATGCCCCTTTGGTTTGTGCATGAAGGTGCAGATATTTCAAAGTCACTGTTAAAACAATAATAAGTACAGCAGGCAGCAGCATACAAAAATCAAACCAGTTTAGTCAACCAATGCCCCTTTGGTTTGTGCATGAAAGGTGCAGATATTTCAAAGTCTCTGTTAATACAATAATAAGTACAGCACGCAGCAGCATACAAAAATCAAACCAGTTTAGTCAACCAATGCCCCTTTGGTTTGTGCATGAAGGTGCAGATATTTCAAAGTCTCTGTTAAAACAATAATAAGTACAGCACGCAGCAGCATACAAAAATCAAACCAGTTTAGTCAACCAATGCCCCTTTGGTTTGTGCATGAAGGTGCAGATATTTCAAAGTCTCTGTTAAAACAATAATAAGTACAGCACGCAGCAGCATACAAAAATCAAACCAGTTTAGTCAACCAATGCCCCTTTGGTTTGTGCATGAAGGTGCAGATATTTCAAAGTCTCTGTTAATACAATAATAAGTACAGCACGCAGCAGCATACAAAAATCAAACCAGTTTAGTCAACCAATGCCCCTTTGGTTTGTGCATGAAGGTGCAGATATTTCAAAGTCTCTGTTAAAACAATAATAAGTACAGCACGCAGCAGCATACAAAAATCAAACCAGTTTAGTCAACCAATGCCCCTTTGGTTTGTGCATGAAGGTGCAGATATTTCAAAGTCTCTGTTAAAACAATAATAAGTACAGCAGGCAGCAGCATACAAAAATCAAACCAGTTTAGTCAACCAATGCCCCTTTGGTTTGTGCATGAAGGTGCAGATATTTCAAAGTCTCTGTTAAAACAATAATAAGTACAGCACGCAGCAGCATACAAAAATCAAACCAGTTTAGTCAACCAATGCCCCTTTGGTTTGTGCATGAAGGTGCAGATATTTCAAAGTCTCTGTTAAAACAATAATAAGTACAGCACGCAGCAGCATACAAAAATCAAACCAGTTTAGTCAACCAATGCCCCTTTGGTTTGTGCATGAAGGTGCAGATATTTCAAAGTCTCTGTTAATACAATAATAAGTACAGCACGCAGCAGCATACAAAAATCAAACCAGTTTAGTCAACCAATGCCCCTTTGGTTTGTGCATGAAGGTGCAGATATTTCAAAGTCTCTGTTAATACAATAATAAGTACAGCACGCAGCAGCATACAAAAATCAAACCAGTTTAGTCAACCAATGCCCCTTTGGTTTGTGCATGAAGGTGCAGATATTTCAAAGTCTCTGTTAAAACAATAATAAGTCCAGCACGCAGCAGCATACAAAAATCAAACCAGTTTAGTCAACCAATGCCCCTTTGGTTTGTGCATGAAGGTGCAGATATTTCAAAGTCTCTGTTAAAACAATAATAAGTCCAGCAGGCAGTAGCATGCAAAAATCAAACCAGTTTAGTCAACCAATGCCCCTTTGGTTTGTGCATGAAAGGTGCAGATATTTCAAAGTCTCTGTTAAAACAATAATAAGTCCAGCACGCAGCAGCATATAAAAATCAAACCAGTTTAGTCAACCAATGCCCCTTTGGTTTGTGCATGAAGGTGCAGATATTTCAAAGTCTCTGTTAATACAATAATAAGTACAGCAGGCAGAAGCATACAAAAATCAAACCAGTTTAGTCAACCAATGCCCCTTTGGTTTGTGCATGAAGGTGCAGATATTTCAAAGTCACTGTTAAAACAATAATAAGTACAGCAGGTAGCAGCATATAAAAATCCCTGTACTGTACCCTTCCCAGGAACACACACATCTAGCACAGAGTCACTGCTCCTGCGCAGCACTGCACATCTAACTGAAGTAGGCCAAGGGTGAGTCAAGCACACAGCAGTGGAACTTTAAAGTGAGTGAGCCTGTTGGCCTCACTCCAGTGACAGGGTAAAAAGGATCTGTTCACTACTACTGATCACTACACAGTATGCTGCCACCACCACGCTTGTGCTGCTTAACACCTGGCGAAGGCTGTAGCCTCCCACCACTATAAGGATAGCACTTTGGGTGCCACTCCTGGTCCAGCAAGACCGCATACCGTGAGACAGACCTGTGTCATGGCACACCCGCATGATCTGTGCTCACCTATGAGAAAAAAATCAGCATTAGGGATCCAGACAACAGTACAGTAGAGCCAGCAGGGCAGGAGTACACGTCTTTAGACATGCAGAGGACTTTTCCGCTAGATAGATAGATAGATAGATAGATAGATAGATAGATAGATAGATAGATAGATAGATAGATAGATAGATAGATTCTTTAAGGGGGGAAAAGTCATTTGTATGCAATTATGAAGGCATTTCAAGCCAGGATCAAAATCATGATTGTAGGTTTCGAAAACCTCTCTCTGAAACCATAATAGTATAGGCAAATAGCTTGTTGGGGGGCATGGTACCATAAATTGAGGTAACTCTTCATCCCCTCTTACTTTGTCTATTTTGAGTTCCTGCTAAAAAAGATCCACAGTAGGAGAGCACTAATATTTCTCTTCAAGATTAAAATATTTAGCAATCTCTTTTGAAAGCTAAAGTGGTATTTCTCACTATGGTTATAAAAGCAGAACATGCAGCAGTCATGGGTCGTCGGGTAGGCACTCAGGGTAAGCCAATTCAAGGTGTCCCCAAAACTGGTGCAGAGAAAATGAACGGGTTTAAATGAAAGGAAACATTAAGCTCCCAATTACAGGTGGTCTGGATTGAGATGTCAGGATACTATCCAGCCAGAAAGAGCAATTCCAGACGGTATATCCAGACCTGAATCCTGCTGTTCTGAGTACTGGTCTCTAGAATGTGAATTAACATGTGAACTGGGAATTACCTGGTCCAAAACGGCATCTGGAGCCTCCCTTCTGTGGACAAATCTGCTTCGATTCACCATCAGCTATTAGGAGGTGATAAATGGGTGCAGGACCAGGTCAGCCTTTGTAGGGTGGATAGGGCTTCAGGGGGTGTTAGAGGCAATGGGTTCTGATGGCGTAAGAGGGTGCCAGAGAATGGGGTGTATTCTTGGGACTGAATTCCAGAAGTAAGCCAAGAGTTTTCCTGGTTTATTAATGAAATTTGGAAGTAAGCCAGGAGTACTGCAAGAATTCATCATACCTACCCATAGCAAACCTTTTGTGAATCAGGCCATATGTGAATTGAGCTCCATGAGCCAATTCACAAAAGATTTGCTGGGAGTAGGTGAGACTTACACATATAGTACTCCTATCTTACTCATGAATTGTAGACATAAGGTAGACTGTTCCTAACTTACTCCTGCCTTCCTCACAGAATTCAAGCATAAGCCAGGAGTACTACAAAATTAAGTCATAGCAAAAACCTTTGGAGATTGTGGCCTGTATCTTTCCCTCTGCAATGTCATTACACATAGAAAAACTCTGCAAAGGTAAACTTGCAGACACATTTTTCATCCTGGCTAGCTTTGTTGAAAGTGAAAAAATATATTGCTATGCAGTAGAAATTATCACACTATGCAGAGACAAACTTTGTGGGATTGCAATGGGAAACTTTGCAAGCTTCGCAAATGGAACTAATTGGGCACTATGTAAATCCTTGCAAGGTAAAAACAGCACCCTTCTGCACTCTAACCCTTAAACCTGTTGTGCATTAAATGTCCTCTTTTGGCTGACACTATTACCCTCCTCATTCCTTTTTTGTATGTTTTGTAAAATCAATATTAATGCACTCAGAAATGAGACAAATCAATGGCATGAGTGTCCAAAACGTACTTTCAATGCACATTAATTAATTTAACTTAAATAAAGGGTCAGTACATACAAAAATAAAGTAAAATGCAACTGAAAGCTACAACTGACCACAAAAAAACTAAACACTGCACGGTCAAGCATTCCCTAAAGAGTACACTCTCTCGATATTCAGAATTTCTATGCATCAAATCTTAAAGGACCTTAAGTACGCCTCATATAATCCAGCCTATTGGAAGACGTTTACATAATTTTCCAAGCAAAGGTTACCTGACCATTTCATGCTGTTCACAGTGCAGCCGAAATGACCCCGATGAATGGACGATTACCCAGACACTAAGGCAAACAACAGCGTGTAATAAACATCTGGAAATTTCCATAGCACTGTCCATCTTTGCCTTTGGCGACACCTAGATCAAGCCTGGATTTCCAGCCAACATTTCCCAAGGCAGTTGATAGGTCTTAAAGGACAATCTTTCTGTGTAGGGTTTGTTAAAAGTTCAAATTGTTTTTTATTCAACATGTAAATAGGGGGTTGCTTTCAGTGAGCGCAAGGTGCCACGCGGAGCTGCATGCCGGACTGACATGATGCTTGCATTATGAATGAAGCACTAACGAGCGCTCTATATTCCGGCATTTTTTAAAAATACATATTGTGTCAAATTGTGTAATACAACAGAAAGCGATCACTATATTCATATGCTGTGTAGAAATATACACATTAATGTCTTTTATTTGTGGTGCTTTTTGTCAGAGCATTTTTTTAAAATATGCAATACTATTCGGTCACAATTTTCAAAGTATACGATTTGTACATTTATTTGCATGTCAGTAATATGTGCATTAGCACCAAATTTGAATTTCTGACTATGTGGCCCCGGTGTAATGGAAATATTTTAATGACTAGAGAAAGGATTTTTACCTGAGGAAATGGAAGGAGACGTGACCTAACAGTTGCTTGCAGGCTGCTTCAGCAGTGTCCACGGGAGCAGGCGCAGATCACTGTTGCTGACGTGCGCAGTTTACTCTGAGCACATGACCCACACTGCCCCACCCTGCAGAGCAATGCGTGATGGCGCGCAGGCGGCGCACTAAATGTGAACGTGCTGCACTGCGGCCGCGTGAGCCCAGCCTCTGTCTCTGAGGCCGAGGGTCTGTTTTAATAGTGGCCTGCTGCCCGTGCACAGAGCCAGCCTTTGCGGTGCATGGACGGCAGGTCATTATCATTATTAAAATGCTCCTCTGCCTCAGAGACTTTTCCCAGGCGAACCGTGCCGTGACACTGACTGCAAGTTGATATTTAAGGTATTTGGTCTCAGAGTCAAGCCAATCTGCATTGTGCTGAGGGGGCCCCCTAGACTTCGGGGGCCCCCCCCACACCGCGGGGGCTGCGTGGGCCTGTGTTACACCCCTGGCGGCATGGGGGGCTTGGAAACAAACAATATTTGCAATTCAATAGGTTTCGCATTTGCAGAATTTAAGCTATTGACATTTACAGTGCCAATAGCTCAAAGTCTCGTAAATGCGAGACCAATTGCATTGCAAATGCTTGTTTTATTTTGGTGCCGGGCCTATTTTTTTGTCCCAGTCCGACCCTGGTGGTTCTAACCCTAAAAAGAGATAATAGAGCATTTCACGTATTCACTTAGGGCAGCCCTATTGTCAAAAAACAACCAGTACAATAAAACGAACCCAATCCGGGATCATGATTAGACAGCTCTGCCAAGTGTCACACATCTCGCGTTATACTAACGCATTTTAAGTCAATATACCGCATTACCGCAAGCAAACATATTGTCACGCACATCAGCTTATTATAAAAGTTGAGCGTATTACCTGTTTTTGTGCTCCATAGAATCAGCTCCCTATTTCTTTCGTGAGGCTATCGATGCACACGTGGGTCAAAGGCGCTCAGCAGCCAATTGATGTTCTTGCAAGTTATGATGAGGCTGGCTGATTCACCCTGATTGGACACCATTTTATTTGTTAGCACAGTGATTGGTCACTACCATTACGCACATGCGTGCTCTGTGCAGCCCGACCTGCACCACGAGATTCACCGCTGCTCGGCCAGTAGAATGTGTGCTGGTAAGGGATGTTTGGCAGTCGTTTAAGTATGGCCCATTGGGACTGAGACAAAAAAGCATCTGGGTCTGGGATTGAGACAAAAAAGCATCAGAATGCTAGCAAGGGTGTTCTGGCCGTGAGACGCTGTGATATCACCTAACAACAACTGTTTGGAATTTTTCTGAGGCTCGATGGTGCCAGGTGAGCAGATCGCCATATAGGCCTGGCTTTTTATGACGTACAATTTCACTGCATTCTTGAGACACTTGGACAGATAATGGCTTTTCAGTAGCTCCGTATGAAAATGAGGCTTGCACTGCTATTCCCTTTGCTGGGCCTCTTCTGTGTGTGTGTGTGTAAGTGAAGATTTCACTGCCGCTGTCTATTTTGCTTTACTGTATGGGACTAGGAATGAAGCTTACTCCGCCTCCGCTACTTTTGCTGCTCTTCTGTTTTTGTGAAGCTTGGGCTGCCTATTCTGTGTGTCTTTTGTATGCATATGTTGCTAGCACTGCCATCCCAGAAGGCCTCTGTGCCCTTCGGGCAGGACAGTGCCTGGTGCAGAGTGTCAGGCCCAGATCGGTACCGGAGAAGCCTCTGGCTGCCGGCAAGAATAGCTACAAGGGCCGGGTCATGGTGACAGAAAGATAAGAGGGGCTTTCATTTGCACAGCTCGAGGTCCTGAGGTCGTTGCTCAGTGACACGTAGACAGTGCAGTATAAATGAGAGTATGGGAGTGTTGTGTGGGGCAATAACCACCACTGAAGCACAGAATCCACGTTAAGTAAACTATTAGTGATTGGAAGAGTTCTCATCAGTCATGCCCTCCGTAGAACACGATTCTCTACACTGGTCTCTCTCTGCAAAACATTAGACAAGCTGCACTGTAAACCATTCTTTCCGAAGATGTAGATAGAACAGGCCTCTGTGTGCGCATGTGAGACATGTTTTGCCACAGATGCACCTTACGGGAAAGAGCTCAGTCAGCCTCTCACACAAACCAGCTGAGCTACTTCAGTTGTTGTAGCTTTCAAGTGGCTGTCGACTTTTCATACTTTGTTTTAGCCAGTAGTATCAATCGTCCCAAAATGCAACATCATGTAGGTTAATAAGTTAGAACTATAACAAGGTGTTACACAGGATAAAGAACAATGTAGGAAGTAAACATTAAATAAGAGTCTTTCAGACTAAAAGAGTCAGTAGCTCTAAATATGAACAGGAGTCATCAAGACGTGGGAGCGTGGAGGAGAGAGATAGACAAGGGTAAAATTGGTGCAACCGGAGGAAGTATGGAGAAAAGGTAGAGTGTGAAATGAGTGGAGAGAAAGGAGTAATACAAGAGACAGAGGGTGATGGGAGAGTGATGGGTGGAGAGAGACTGTTTCCCTCGTCTTAATTGCTTGATTTTGCTCGTGATAAAGTGTCACTCATAGTCGTTGAAATATCACTCATAATTCCAATGAAATTATGGAAATGTCACACATAGCAATCTGAAACCTTGGCAGCTATGATTAGATAAAATGCAGCACTAAATCTAGATCATGATTGTAGGACAGTATCGACGCGCAGCAGGACAGAAAGTATAGACCTGGTCTCACGATTGTTCTGGCACAATAGAAAACTGCTTGGAAAGGGGAAATTAAATACTTGAAAAAAGTTGCACAGAGCACGAAGCAAGTAAATGTGATAAGGATCAGCAAACAAGTGTGAGGCGAGCGGAACCTTAATGAAAAGAAAAAATCGAATACAGAAAAGGAAAAAAACAAAAAACCTCAAGAAGCTGCAGTGTCTAGGATGGGAGGTGTTAGGAAAAGGGAGTTCGACCACCTCCGCACCTGTGAGTATTCAGTGATCACACGTCAAGGGCGCACTCATTGACTTCCCAATCAGGCCGGATAATTACAGCAGAGTTCGCCACGCGCTGCCACCCACAACCGCACCCACAGTCTCCCTCCTGTCTGAAACTGTTATCATGAAATGAACACCTGGGAACGGCGGGCAAGATGACGAGAGGCCTGCTTCGGTAGTGCCCACGGGAGCAGGCGCAGATGACTGTTTATTCTGTGCACATGACCCACACTGCCCCACCCTGCAGAGCAATGCGTGATGGCGCGCAGGCAGCACACTAAATGTGAACGTGCGCGCGGCACTGCGGCCACGTGAGCCCAGCCTCTGTCCCTGAGGCCGAGGGCCTGTTTTAATAATGGCCTGCTGCCCGTGCACAGAGCCAGCCTTTGCGGTGCATGGGCGGCATGTCATTATCATTATTAAAATGCTCCTCTGCCTCGGAGACTCATCCCAGGCGAACCATGCCGTGACACTGACTGTGAGTTAATATTTATTTGGTCCCAGAGTCAAGCCAGTCTGCATTGTGCTGAGGGGGCCCCCTAGACTTTGGGGGCCCCCCGCACCGCGGGGGCTGCGGAGGCCTGTGTTACGCCCCTGAGTCTGTAGCTGAACACACTGTAGCAGCACACACAATCTCTGCATGTACACACTGTTACACATTGCAGGCTTGCTGTTGTGTATATCTTTCACAGGCATGCGTCCTCCGCACATGGTGTTATCATGCCCACATATGTCAGAAAACATGATGTAGATCTGGCGTGAGTGTGTCACACAGCATCATACCTTTTGAATAGGTGAGTGAGCCATCAGTCACCACTGCAGTGAAACATGGTTGAATAGTCCATTGAACTTGTGATGTTCAATTAACAAGATGCTGCCATTCATCACTTGATCTGTATCTTACTCCTATCAATGTTAGTAGCACTACATAGACTCTTAGAGCAGGCCTTTGTGTGTGCCTCCTGGTACAAGGATACTGTATTTCCTGACACAGGCATAGGCAATGGCACACACTCAATTTACATTTAATCTTTGTGTGGATAGTATATTTGTGATCTGCTCAACTATGCAGTCATCCAACCAGGTCAGAGGTACACAACTATTGAAATGCTAAGGTAATTTCATATCTAAATCACTCCATCTGACCATATGCAATGAGTTGTATGCAAGCACATGCATATTTTTCTGACTTTTGAGAAAAGTGAAATCAGACTCTTGACATTATTCAGGTGTTCAGATGTTTGCATATAACCTATCCAATTTCTTTGTGATCTAGCCATTTATGCACTGCACAATGTCATCTGATCATGTTGAATTTTTAAAGGCCTGTGGTGCTCATTGCATTGCTGAGCAATGCATGGCAAAAGTGTATTTTATCGACTGTACCATGATGAGGTATATGTGACATTGTAGGCAGGAAATAGTTCACATGAGCTTTGTTTTGTGGCTAGCCACACATGCATCTGTGCGTTCTTTCCAAGTGACTGCTTTTACATGTTTGCATGACAGTGGGCCTTTGTCCATGGCAACTGTCACTCATGATCTCTGATGGTATCTGCAACGACATGAGTTCCAGCAAAACGCCCTTAATCAGCATGGGAACACATTGGTGAGACATACTGCAATGTGAAGTTGTTCTCAGATATGGTAGTTTGTATTCCTAACTTCACTGAGTACCATCTGTTGTACACTTTAGTGTTGCACAACACAGCAAGACTGCTAGCTGTGCAGCTCTTCACTGCTCGAATGAAAGGGGAGACTAAAAATAAATATTGATCTTGGAATGTGGCATGGCTGGCCTGTCCCTTTAATGCAGTACACTGCTTCACATACCATTTCTATATGTGTGCAAATGATATATGTGAGGCATGGTACAATGTTGGTCAACAGGTCTGATGACATGATAGTTACAATTTGAGGCCTACTTCTAGTTGACAAGATGTGGATGAGTTCATGTTTACTGGGACTGTGGCATACATGCCAGTATAAATAATGGATGCAAGCTTTTATTTCCATGTTGAACCTTTCTATTATGTTTGGACATTCTGTCCGTCAAAATACATTTAAATCAAGTGAAGAAGTTTTGCACAATGTGGGTGCGTCGCCTATTCCCAGCCACTGTATTTTGTATCCCTCCTTCATCCTCATCCTCCATTGGGTCCTACTCATCAGGGTCCACGTCCCACGAGACATTTGTCTGGGCACAGATGTTGTGGAGAATGGCACAAACTAGTATGATCTTGCAGATCATAGGGGGCAAGTATAGCAATTTCCCCCCTGACATGTCCAAGCATCTGAACCGGGACTTCACCACTCTAAAACTTCTCTCCACAATGTTCCGGGTCTTGGTCAGTGCCTGAGTGTAGTATTGGTTCACCTCAGTCAGGGGATGAGCTATTGGGGTCATGACCCACGGCTGTAGACCCTATCCTTGGTCACCTGAAAGTTAAACAGTATTTAAAACTGTCAATGCATTTGCTCTCTGTTACAGCTGCATTCATGTCCATGTGTGTTATGTATACTGAACGACTCAAACAAATTTTCCACGGTAATTCACAAGGTAACTTACTTGTACAGTTAGCCCCAGGTTTACACATTCTCTTCCAGTTATCTATTTAATAGCTTATGTTGAGCAAGGCCTGATACATTGTACACTTCTACAATCTGACTTTCATGTTTCTCCAGTTGCTTACTGTGATGGGTATTTAGACATGTTCCTGATCACTCAGTGTTATGTGCACTCACTACGTGTGAAGAGGCAGTTTATTGATCAGATATTTGTTTATTTGGCCTTCCCTAGGTAGGTTGTGACATTCCCAACATGAAGACACTCACACATACTTAGGTACATGTTGAGGCACAGATTTAGTTTGTGGCTTACGTGGCATTGGCACAGCCGTTTCATATTTCACTTCCTCTACTATGTGATTTTGGTACATACACTTTGTGCATTTTAAACATGCCCCATAGATTGTTATGCTATTTCTCGTGAGCTTTCAGCTGTATTTTTTCCAAGATAAGTTGTCATGGTGCGCTTTGATTGGCACATGTATTGCAATATGGACCATCTTTATGTGGGACACACTGACGTTGTTACAAGGAGCTGTCCAGTCTACAAGTACCCACAATACATTGGTTTTTGACATGTATGTCTATGACTCTAACTCATAGGGGATTGCATACTTCTATGTGTTCATTTTCCACTCATTGCCTTTGCTATTGTATATTTTGATTGTTAACCTGCGTACACTGTGGTGCCTTGTCCGGGTTGGAATTTATTCTATGTCGATGACTGATGTATGACATGTTTGGCCGCATTGTGTTAGACTTAGTTAGTGTCTTTATACTGGATTCATATGCTTTTCGTTTGGGCTACTTAGGCCACAGCACAGGTGAGCCATCAGATTGGTTACATCAGTCAATGCCAGCAGTCAAGACACTTGTATGTGTGTACATAGACTGTCAGTATTGCTGAGACATATTGTTGCAGGGATTCTGCTCTGGAACAGAACTATACTTGGAACTATGGAACATCAGTATGTAGGGACTGAGTCACCATACCACCTCAGTGTCCATGAGTCTGGGTCAGACTAGCTATAGGTCCTCACTTGCCCTCCTATCCTTACCAGAGAAACAAGTAAATTGCCACCCCCAAAACACAACACTCTCGACCATTTCAGGGATTGCGGTAACAGGACATACTCTCTCTCACTCGTACTTGTTCACAATTTAGATAACCAGGAGACATGAAGAAAGTTTAGAATATTTATTCAATTTATCATGCTCTGAAATGCAGTATACGTGCCACAAGTAGAAAACAACTGCATAATAAAATACTGTTAGCATGGTTAATAATCCATATACCATGAAAGGTGCTGTCGTTTTATAGGACAGACTGACTTAACCCCCTCTACCTTGCTACTAAAGCTAAATGATTATATGAAAGATCTCTGGGATTACCGGCAGACCCCGTATCTTAGCATGCACATATGGACGCTCTACATCTCAGCGGATGCAGTGCTCTTGTCTCAGAACTCTCATTCCATGTGTCTGTTGGTTGCTCATGTACTCATTTATATGATAGGACATGTGTATGCATAAAAAACAGCTGCATTCTTGTGTTATGTCTAGGTGCTAGTGCCTGCCCAGGAAGAATAATGAGGGACATTGTTGTTTGACCTTGTCGGTGGTGCTCAGACTAAATCCCAGGAAAAGAACAGAACACAAAAACATATGCCGGTTCCGTGTGAAAGTACAATGTGGCACAAAGGCAAGCGTGTTTACATAGTAACGCGTGCAAAGGAAAATAAGGCCTACAACGTGCACAGTTAGGCTAACATAGCTAAAACCACAATGAGCCATGCAAGAAACACATGACAATATGTGTTGATATTTTTTGACTGTTGGTGTCAAAATGTTATCCAGTTTTGACATTTACACATGTCTGGGGCCTACACTGACATGGCATGCCACACATGGCCTTTCCACATACTTCTTCCTGTGTTGCTCTAATATCTTTGATCATCATAGATTTACACTGCCATGTGTGACACACTTACTCATGTCTACAGTACTTTTTCTCACACCACTGACCTTGTTGACCTTTTAGTTGGTACGCCATAGAGGAGACAGTGATATCAGCCTTATCTATTGTTTTTCCATTGTATTCATGGTGCTTGTCTGTCATGCCACATGGCTTCATTAGTAATTTGTTACCCAGTGCAGTTAATGTGGTTCCATCCATCCACACAGAGTGAACTGACACATTTCTGCTTACTCACGTTCTGTCGCTACTGCCATTGACCGATTAGTAAGTTCATGTCAATCTGGGACATCATTATCTACACATTTGCAGTGCATTGTTCCCACTATATGCACATTACACTGTGGCCCAGATATTTGGGAAAGTGGCACTGTGCAGTGCAGCTAGTCAACTGTCTGCACTGCACTACGTCACTGAGACAGGGCAGTAGTGCATGGTTTTTAGGCCATGCCACACTTTCCTCACATTTCAGACTACACTGGCACACAATGTGCTACCTAGCACTAACACTGTCACTCCTGCACCATGGTGCAAGACAGCCCAAACGACGTCAGTGCAGGGAGAAAGGACAGGAATGCACCGTATTGCATAAATACGGTGCAGTCCTGCTCTTTCACTTTGGTGTATGGCAGTGCAGCAAGCTGATTTGCTGTGCTGCCCTTCGGCAAAATCCCAAATATGAGGGCCTCAGAGTGAGGCCTTATGTGTATGTGTGCCACATAATCCAGCACACAGAGGTCGCAGGAGTAACTTGGATGACTTCAGTTGTTTTTTCTTGGTGCACATCACCTGTGGAGACCATTTGATTAGTAACATTTCAAAGTTTACCTAGTATGAGATACATGACATTCCTCATGAACCATGGGAATTGCATGGAGACACCCCCACAACACCCATGGATCCCCTCACTTGCACACAGTGATGGTACAATTCATTTTTCCCAGTGTTGCATTGCTCGATTCATTTAGGGCATTCATAGGCACACAAACTGGCTTTGCGTGTCTTAAAATGTGTGACTTGTGTGACTTGGGGATTTGCTTTACACGTGTACCATCATGCATGATGCATGCATAAGGCACACCCCTCATACATATGGCCCTGTATCCATCAACAGACACAGAGATGTCATACATTTGTTACTGCGAGTAGTTATGTTACGTACTTCCAATTTACTTCCCAACAAGTAGGCCATTCCCATTTCGACCATTCATGAAGCGATTGTTGATGATGCAGCGCCTGAAGATATAGGCATCATGCGCACTCCCTGGGTATTTTTGCCAGCACATTAGTGAACATCCCCAATGGTCCACAATAGACTGGACGTTGCTAGAGTAGGTGTGCTTCCGTTTCTGGTACAGGTGTGATGTTGCTGCAGCAAAATAACCCTCCCCCACCCCGCAAATATATATGTTTTAAAACTTCTTTGCGACCGTTCATCTTTAGTAAGGTGCAAAAATGGAAATGATGAAAGCATGAATTGGCTACTGAAAATTTCTGGGTATTTCTGGAAAAGTTATTAAATACCTCAAAGTTGCAAATCTTCACCTGTTTGAGAATGATGACTTTCTTTAAGAATCAGGCCCTATGTGTTTTAGCATATCAGTCCTTAACTTTCACTTTTAAAATGGAAGCTCAATATAGTTGTTATTGCCAGTACTCCCTGGGGCATATTCTCAAGTACGTGTGATAACTACCGCAAGTGTAGCTTAACGCAACCCCACACATCGCAGTCCATCGCGGGAAAACAACTCTGTGTTAACGTGGTATTCACAACACGGCGGTACCATGCGATAGTCACAGGACAACGCGTCAAATGAACGCGTTAGAAACAACGCGATGCCGCAAAAACGCGAAACCCCAACGCGAAAATAGTAGCGATGATGCCAATCGCGATACAAAAATCTGCGAAAACCAGACACAGGCCTGCAATTCCCACGCGTCATGCGGGAAAATGCACCATGAAAGTAGAAAAAAACATACCCACAAAAGCCAAACAACAGCGAAGCACAATGGAGGCAGCCGGAGCAAGTACAGAGGACAACCAGAACCCCACAAGCCCCATGGAGGACCAGCCTGGGACCTCGGGGTCAGGGAAGGGCAAGGACAAGAAGAAGAGGAAGACCAAGTTCAGTCCGCAGGAAAACAGGATCCTGATAACGGAGGTGATAGAACACCATCAAACACTGTTCGTCACCTCCACTGTGTCACTGGCAACTAAAAATGGAATATGGCAGACCATCGTGGACAAGGTGAATGCAGTCGGAGTGCTGAAGAGGACAATGGACGAGGTCAAGAGGCGCTGGAATGATGTGAAGTGCAAAACCAAGCTGAAACTCGCAAACAACCGGAAGGCAGCAATGCAGACTGGAGGTGGCAGTCCAGCGCCACAGGAGGAGCTGGACGAGATGGAGGAAATGGTGTCCACAGTCATCAGTGGGGAGACGGTGGCAGGAGTCGGGGGCCGGACACTGCTCAACATGATCGGACACAACAGCAACAGGGTGAGTAACCACCAGGGACTGGGGGGACAGGGGGAGATGGGCACAATGGCACACATGTTATGTTATGTTAATTGATTTTTGTATAGCGCCTAATCACCGGCAGGTCTCTAAGCGCTTTTTGAGAGGGTTGCCAAAGGTCGTAAGTGGATGCATGGCAGTACAGGGGGCTAGGTTAAACAGTATCCAAGGCCTCCCTGAACAGGATCGTTTTGAGCTGTTTCCTGAAAGGGAGGAGGGCTGGTTCCTTGTGCAGGTAATCGGGCAGTTGGTTCCATAGTTGTGGAAGTAAGATGGAGAAGGCTCTGCCCCCTTTAGATGCGGTACTGCACCCTGGAGTGGCCAGACAGCAGGCCTCAGAAGACCGCAATATGCGGCCCGGAACGTAGTTCTTCAGGCGTTCTTTAATGTAGGCTGGGGCTTTGCCGAAAATTGCTTTAAGGGCAATGCAGAGACCCTTAAATTTTGCTCACTGCTTGATAGGAAGCCAGTGCAATTTGCACAGCAGGGGGGTGGCATGGGACCTTCTTGGCAGCCTAAAGATCAGCCTGGCTGCATCGTTCAGTACCACCTGTAATTTATTAATACGTTTCTGGGGAAGGCCGATATATAAGGCATTGCCGTAGTCTAGTCTGGAGACGATTGTGGCCGATACAATCATTTGTAGAGAAGCAGTTGAAAGGAGGGGGACAAGTTTCCGTAGCTGTCTCATAAGCCCTATACAAGTTCCAACCACTGTGGTCATTTGGTTGGCCATGGAGAGCTTGGAGTCGATCTTTATGCCCAGGCTTTTCACGGCAGATACTGGTGTGGGGGTGGTACACAGCTCCTGGGGCCAGAAGCGATCGCTCCAGGGGTTGTCTTTTGTGGGGATGACAAGGACTTCTGTTTTGTCAGGGTTGATTTTTACTAAATTAGCTGTCATCCAATTCACTGTGAATCTGAGGATGTTTTGAGCCAGCTCCTGGGCATGGGTGGAGTTGTCAATCCGGAGGATGAGTTGGGTGTCGTCCGCATAGTTGAAGACTCGGCAATCCATGTGGGCTAGAGCTGTCACCAGAGGCTGTAGATAAATGTTGAAGAGGAGCGGGGACAATGCGGAGCCCTGAGGGACGCCGCAGGTGAGGGTGCCCCTGTCTGATACCTGCTCCCCCAGCTAGATCCTCTGGGACCGCTCTGACAGGAAGGATTCTAGCCACTGGTGTGCCGGCCCGTGAATGCCCAGATCCGTTATTCGATCCAGCAGATGAGTATGGTTGACTGTATCGAACGCCGCTGATAAGTCTAATAAAATCAGGGCGCTCGGTTTTTTATTGTCGGCCATGATTCTGAGGTCATTGAGAACAGATAACATCACCAGCTCCGTACTGTGATGGGCTCTAAAACCAGCTTGTCGAGCCTGGAGTAGCTGATGTTCCTCCAGAAAGGATGAAAGTGTCTTGAGGACGTGTTGTTCTACCACTTTCACCAGGAAGGGGAGCTGGGAGATGGGCCTATAATTCTTGAGGTTAGCAGCATCTGCTCCCGGTTTCTTTAACAGAGGGGTGACTCTGGCCTCCTTCAGATTGGAGGGTAAGTAGCCAGTCTCCAAGGAGTTGTTCAATAAAGCGAGGATCTGCCTTTCCAGCCCGGGAAGGGCCATTCGGAAGATCCTCGGGGGGCAAGGGTCTGCCGGAGAGCCCGATTTAATGCAATTCATCAGTTGCGTCAGTGACATAGAATCCAGTTTAGGGAAAATAGTGAGTTGCTTGCAGGGGGGAGGGGTGGCTAGATTCTGGCCTAGAGCGCTCTGGTTGATGGGGGTATTATCAATCTCAGAGAGGATGTCCCTGACCTTTTGAAGAAAGAAAGTCTGGAATATGTTGCAGTCTAGAGGCTCAGCTGCAGATTTTACCTCAGACTTTTGGCTGAGTTCTTTCAGTATTCTGAAAGTCTCTTTCTGTTTGTTAGGCGCGTCTGTAATTCTCGCCTCGTAGTATTCGGCTTTCCTAACAGTGATGGATTTTTTATATGAGGTCAGTAAGGTTTTATAAATTGCCAGCTCCGCTGGGTCATATGCTTTACGCCACCGCCTCTCGGCTTGGCGGAGGCTCTGCTTCAATTCCCTCAAAGTCTCCTTAAACCAGGGGGCCCCTTTCCCTTTGTCTCTCACCCTCTTTGCTCCGGTGCCACTTTATCTATGGCTCTGCTGAGGGTGTTTGTCAGGGCTTCACTCTCCTGGTCGAGATTTCCTGGTTTAAATTTTGGGGGCGGGAGCCTGAGTAGGGTATCTACTAGGTTATCTGCCTCAATTTTTTTCCCGCTTCGCAGCTTTCTCCACTATGAGGGTGGTTGCGATAGTTGGCTGTCTATTGGGACCCAGCAGCTAATTAATGCGTGGTCCGACCATGCACAGGGGCTGATAGCTATTAGACTGGCCCGCGGTTGCGAGGTCCAGATAAGGTCCAGGATGTGCCCTTTTGAATGGGTAAGGCCATCTACCAATTGATGGAGTCCCATTGCGCACATTCCTGTCTCAAACTGGCTGGCGATCGTCTCTCTTGGTGTTTTATCCCATTGATAGTTGAAGTCGCCAACCACTAGGAGTCGTTGATACCATGAACAGAGGTCCGAAATAATCTCCGCGAAGAGATCATTAAAACTGGGGGTTGACCATGGGGGGCGGTACGCAACCAGGATTAGGAGGCAGGAGGATTTAAATGAGATTTTGACCCCTAGTATGTCAGCATTTTCAATGCTCTCTGCCACTATTTTGGTGACCATTATCCGCCTGTTAAACAGAATGGCCACGCCCCATCCCCGCGTCTTTCCTTGTCTGTTGTGCCAGAAAGCATCAAAGTCCCCTGGGAGGGCTGCAATGATGTCTGGGACTGAGGTGTTGCCCAACCAGGTTTTGGTGAGTGCTAGGATGTCTATGTCTCCATCTTGGAGGAGTGAAAAAACTTCCAGGTGATGCACAATTAAGCATAGCACATCTGCGGACAAACCATGCCCCAGACCCACAACTCCCACCAAGAGACCAATGCACACAGGCATGAAACATCTCAGCACTGCAGAAGCACAGAACCCAGAGGCACACCGCATGGAAGGGAGGAGGGCAGCTAAATCAGAGCTGCAGGGGCGACTCCCCCAAAATGCAGCACACACACATCACATGCAGAGCACATGCAGAGCACATCAACATTGACAACGAGGTGGTTCAAACCCCAACACGTCCACAACAACAGATCAGAGGACACAACAGGTGCCGCTTGTGCGTAGAAACTGGCCAATCACATATGGCACTGCAGGGAAATGTGAGTTGACAATGTACAAGTACAAACACACATCCGTGATGTAGTCGGAATGTCCACTGTCCCGCATCAAAGAGGCAGCTCCCCCCAAACAGTCACAATGTACACTGTCATGCAGTCTGAATGCAGACATGTACAATGCGTCAACATACATGTGTACACGATGTCAAACTGCATCTCCCCGTCACATTGCAGGGGGAAATCCAACACCTCCTGCAGAGCAGTCCGAACCTCTCTTCTCTGATGACGAAGAGGACCACCACACCTTCGACTCAGATGCCCTCCAACAGCTCGTGGAGAGCCTCCGCAGCCCACTTCCAGGATCAGGGCAACCCAGCTGCCACGAGGAGCCCCCCCTGCACAGTACACACAGCAGGCAGCACCCACCACCACGGCTGCCTCCCAGGACCCCCACGACGAACACATGGCCTTCCAACGCCGTGTGTTGGGGTACCAGGAGAAGCTGACTGAACAGGTGCAGGTGGGGTTCGACCACATGGCAGCCAAACTAGACGCCATACGTGGGTGTCTAAGTCCCATCAGGGACCACTCACAGTCCCTAACAGACGCCCACAGTCCACTCCATGCCCTCCAACCGACCATGGCGGACATCGCCAGAGTCCTGACTCTGCGACAAGAATGACTGTCTAGCCAGAGTTCCTCCAGCGATCTGGCCCGGGAGTTGGGACACATGCGGAGGATCATGGAGAACATGGAGCGGACGCAGGCGGAAAGTGCGTCTGCCACGGCTGCACACCAGCGAGAGGTAGCTGGGTCCCTCAATGCCCTGAAGACCTTCCTCATGGCATTGCTGCCACAAGGCCTGGCGCTGATGCATGCTGCTGCTACCACCCCATCCACATCTCCGGCCCCTGATGTGTCTGTGCCACACAGTGCTGTAGACAGTACACCACCACCCACATGTGAGGCACATGCAACAGCAGAGGACGAAGATGTGGCATTCATCTCCGCCATGTGGCCTGTTTCTGCTTGGTTCTGCCCTCTGCATCATCACCTTCCACTGTCCCCCGATGCACTCTGCGACACTCACCTCTGACCTCGACATGGACTGCCATATTCTGTTTGGTCGCCAATGACACAGCTCTCAGACTGCGGACTGAAGTCCTCCTCTCCTGATGTACCTGTCATTCCCTGAAGGACTCTGGCTGGCCCTCCATGGGCCGACAATGTGAAGTGGGGTTGGCATGGCCCTGTACTGCTCCAGATGCAACACTCCCTTGAATGTGTAATAAACATTCATATCCACACAGATGTGTCATGTCTACGATCTTTCAAGTGTGGAAGTATGGATGTATGTAGGGTCAGTGATTCCCCCTTACGTCCATGTTGCCCATGTTGTGGGACTATTGTCACAGGGTGACAGATTGCCGATTCCGGTTCGGGTGGCGCCGACACTACAACGGAGACACATCCATTAGTCGCTTCCTTGTCCAGCCCAGAGCCCCGGGGTCATTGTTCACACCCTTACGCTGGACTGGCATACGCCAGGACAGCCCACTCCGATTATGCACACAGGGGGGAACGACAGCGCTACATGTCCTAGGTCTTCACTGTGGGGTTCTGCAGCTCACAGGTCTAGTTGTCAGCATGCCACAGCCACTCCCTCACGGCTGGTGTACACCCACACCACACCCATCCAGCACTGGCGTCACAGGACATGTGACCCTGGCAATAAAAATGGCCTGGCGCACGTGCTGGACGCCATTTCCACTCTCTCTGACTGGGTGTCTCCGTTTAGTTCTCATGTGTGCATGAGGGCCTAGGGCCCTGCCACCTCACATTGCCCAGTGCCGGGGGTGACATGATGGCGTCTGCACAACGGGACTCAATCATTCAGGGTCCATGGCTAGCGGGGCACAGACTTGGTGGCACCGGATACACTGAGGCAGGCACAGGCACCCCGCCACGGGACGGTGTCTTGCGGTGCAGTGAGATAGGGGCACCTAAAGTGCTGAGCGGGTGTGCAGCCTGCGATGATGCGCCGTCCTGGCAGTCCGGACTGGCAAGGACTAGTGTGAGCCCTGCTGGGCCGCAGTGTAGGCCTGGGTGAGCGGACCTCCCGCCATGTGGCGTTGCGTCGCGCTTCACAGGGTTAGTGGCACCTCAAGCGCTGAGCAGGTGTGCAGCCTGCGATGATGCCGTGTGCACTGATGTGGTCTCTGACATTGCGTAATCAAGACCCAGATTCAGGTGTGTGACCTGGTGGCCCACGGTGCGGGGCTGCATGATATGGAGGGTGCCATGGTCGCGGGCACCGGACTTGGAGATCCCTCCAGAATGTGGTGGGCCCTCTTAGAGACAAGCCGGTGGTGGAAGGTGAGCAGTGAGGCCTGGTTGTGCAGGGGTGGGCAATCACCGCTGGGTGGCGGGAGGGGCTGGAGTGCAGCAGCCTGTGTGCGCAGGGGCGGGCAAGCGATGATGGCATGTGCAACTGTATGGACTCTGCCATTCATGTCTCTGGAAACTGTTTCAGATGAGGGACCTGGGGGACTGCTGTGAATACCGGCACGTGGTTGGAGACACACCGGTGGCAGCAGGTGAGCAGTGAGGCCTAGGCCCGCAGTGTCGGCACTCTCTCACTCTCTTTCTCTCACCCTCTCTCTTTCTCTCCCCCTCTGTCCCTCTCTCCCTCTCTCTTTCTCTCCCCCTCTCTCCCTCTCTCTTTCTCTCCCCCTCTCTCCCTCTCTCTTTCTCTCCCCTCTCTCTCCCCTCTCTCTTTCTCTCTCCCTCTCTCCCTCTCTCTTTCTCTCTCCCTCTCTCTTCCTCTCTTTCTCTCTCTCTCTCTGTACTTTGATGGGCGCATGGCACACCTTCTGATCCAGATTTCTGTTTTGCAGGCTGTGACTTACAGAATGTCCTGAGACGACCCGCCATGCCTCTTCAGATTTTTTTTTTTGCTTTGTTCTGTAATAAACGTATTGTTTGGATATTTTGATATGGGTATATGTTTCCCTTTGTCTGGCAACACATGTATGTTGGGTGTTGTGATTGTGCTAGTTCAGGCGATTTGTTTTGTTCATGATTTCGTGGGGTTGATGTGCAATATCTTTGTCCATAGGGGGGGTGGGGTGGGGGGTGCCCGGGGTAGGGCCCCGGGGGGGGGGGGAGGTGGGGTCCTGGGGGTGGTAGCGTTGGGTGTTGTTGTCGGCTGTGTTCCCTTGTCTGGTGCCGGTTGTCGTCCGACTTTACACCAGGTAGGAGCAGGTGTTAGTTTCCTGCTGCTAACGCGCCTTAGCGCATGTTTTGTGATCTTATCGCCGATCTGGCTGGTCATTGAGAATGTTGTGGAGTGGTGTTGTCACAGCTTTTGGCACGGCAACGCCTACTCTGCATATCATTAGCGTTAGTTGCCGGGCTCCTCTGTGGCTATGTTTTTTGCGAATGCTATCGCAGGTAAACTGGTGTTATGGGCTGTTAGCACCAGCTTGGGAATGGGGAGATAAATTTATCGCAGATTTGGCTGCGATGAAGTGCCGATAACTCGGCGATAGCTCCTTGAGAATATGCCCCCCTGTGTAGTAAGTTCATTGGCGTCCTTCTTTGTGATGGGAGCATGCTATCTTCAACTCCCTAGCTATACTGGCTCCCATATTGTCTGGTGACTTAACCATATTTTCCATCTCCTTTCTTATTGACACAGACTTTCAGTGAGCTAACTTTTTAATAAAAAAAAAAAATCAATATGACATTGTTACCGTGGGACATGTGGTAGGGTCAAATATTATGTTTGAACTGGGGTGGCGTGGTGAAGCAAAATAACGATGGATTAAACCCAGATCTGTGACTGGGGGTGAATGTTTGCCAATGTGCAGCATTCCGTCCATCATCTTGTGTGTTTTACATTTCGCCCGAAGTGGGAAGGATATGCCCAGACGTGGGTCCCGTGCTCACTACGCCACTGGAGTCAAGCTATCCTGGCTGATGAAGGCTGATAGCCTGAAACCGGTCCTAGGATGCTTGATTCCGGTCCAGGGAAGACATGGCTTGGCAGTTCGGTCTGGACTGTTCCCATGAGGCACAGGGTCAAGACTGATTTGCATATGGCTATGTCTGAACTGGGGTGGCGTGGTGAAGCAAAAATAACGATGGATTAAACCCAGATCTGTGACTGGGGGTGAATGTTTGCCAATGTGCAGCATTCCGTCCATCATCTTGTGTGTTTTGCATTTCGCCCTAAGTGGGAAGGGTATGCCCAGACGTGGGTCCCGTGCTCACTACGCCACTGGAGTCAAGCTATCCTGGCTGATGAAGGCTGATAGCCTGAAACCGGTCCTAGGATGCTTGATTCCGGTCCAGGGAAGACATGGCTTGGCAACTCGGTCTGGACTGTTCCCATGAGGCACAGGGTCAAGACTGATTTGCATATGTCTATGTCTGAACTGGGGTGGCGAAGCAAAATAACGATGGATTAAACCCAGATCTGTGACTGGGGTGAATGTTTGCCAATGTGCAGCATTCCGTCCATCATCTTGTGTGTTTTGCATTTCACCCTAAGTGGGAAGGGTATGCCCAGACGTGGGTCCCGTGCTCACTACGCCACTGGAGTCAAGCTATCCTGGCTGATGAAGGCTGATAACCTGAAACCGGTCCTAGGATGCTTGATTCCGGTCCAGGGAAGACATGGCTTGGCAGTTCGGTCTGGACTGTTCCCATGAGGCACAGGGTCAAGACTGATTTGCATATGGCTATGTCTGAACTGGGGTGGCGTGGTGAAGCAAAAATAACAATGGATTAAACCCAGATCTGTGACTGGGGTGAATGTTTGCCAATGTGCAGCATTCCGTCCATCATCTTGTGTGTTTTGCATTTCGCCCTAAGTGGAAGGGTATGCCCAGACGTGGGTCCCCTGCTCACTACGCCACTGGAGTCAAGCTATCCTGGCTGATGAAGGCTGATAGCCTGAAACCGGTCCTAGGATGCTTGATTCCGGTCCAGGGAAGACATGGCTTGGCAGTTCGGTCTGGACTGTTCCCATGAGGCACAGGGTCAAGACTGATTTGCATATGGCTATGTCTGAACTGGGGTGGCGTGGTGAAGCAAAATAACGATGGATTAAACCCAGATCTGTGACTGGGGGTGAATGTTTGCCAATGTGCAGCATTCCGTCCATCATCTTGGGTGTTTTGCATTTCGCCCTAAGTGGGAAGGGTATGCACAGACGTGGGTCGCATGCTCACTACGCCACTGGAGTCAAGCTATCCTGGCTGATGAAGGCTGATAGCCTGAAACCGGTCCTAGGATGCTTGATTCCGGTCCAGGGAAGACATGGCTTGGCAGTTCGGTCTGGACTGTTCCCATGAGGCACAGGGTCAAGACTGATTTGCATATGGCTATGTCTGAACTGGGGTGGCGTGGTGAAGCAAAATAACGATGGATTAAACCCAGATCTGTGACTGGGGGTGAATGTTTGCCAATGTGCAGCATTCCGTCCATCATCTTGTGTGTTTTGCAGGGTCAATATTTAACCTGCTTCTTAGATGCCTACTTTGCAGTATGTAGAAACGAATGAAAATATATCACTTATTCTTTAGTTGGGTTATTTTATCTGGCAATTATTTATCTTTAAGGACTGAAATTCAAAACCTTACCACTGGCTTTGGAATTCATGTGTCATATGCATCAGATAAACATCATACATTGTGACTATACTCACTCCCACTCTTCAGAACTTAATCTACGCAGGCCTATACTAAATTCTTTATGATTACAGCACATTATGTGAGAGTTGTTAGTAGAATATAATCTTCAAGAGTTAACGTGTGAATTGAAAGCAAAAATGTGAGACTGAGAAATAAAAGGCAGTGTTGAAAAGGAAAGATCCAAAAGAATAGACTCTGACAGATTGCCCTTTGTAATAGGCATAGAAATGTCTCTATGTAGTAGAGATTGCTGAAAGACCAGACTCTTTGCTGACAGCTCTGTACATTGTGAAACTTGTGTGTGTAACGGTTTTCTGTGAGACCGCTCCCCTTGCAAACTCCTTTTGACAAGTCGGAAGCTGTTAGAAATAAAATTTCTTCAGGCACCAAGCTCTCTGCTAACACCTCTGGAAAGAGCGAAAACTGTGCATACAATAGTTTGCTGAGACATAGGCCACTCTGATAAGACCTATACAAAGCATGATGTATGTGGGCAGTAGAAATGAATGAGGGACTGACTTCTCTGTTAACAGCACTATACAAGGTGAAGGTTCTATGTAGAACAGTTTACTGAGAGACTAGCACATCTGCAAACAATTGTCAACATGGCAAATAGGATCTGCTCAGGAACTGGAATGTGTGCTAAAATCTCTCAACATAGTAAAGTCTGTGAATAGAAGAGTTTACTGACACACTGCCCTCAGTAATACAACCATTATGCAACATGATTTCTCTATGTAGTAGAGATTAATGAGAGAATGGCCCCTCTGTTCACATCTATGTACAGAGTGAAGGCTGTGTCAAAGGGGGTTCTGAGTGACTGGTCCCTCTACAAACATCTTTCAAGATGTGCAAAACTCTTGAAAATATAATTTCTTTATGGACTGAGCACTCTGCTAACACATCTTTACAGACTGAAGGCTGTGCATACAATAGTTTACTGAGACATAGGCCTCTCAAATAAGACCTATATAAAATATGATGTGTGTGTGCAGTAGATAGTCATAAGGGACTACCCTCTATGCTAAGCGATCTATACAGGGTGAAGACTGTGTGTGAAAGGGTTCTCTGAGAGACTGTCCCCTTTGAAACACCATCCAACATTTGGAAATGTGTCCAAATTACATTCTTTTCTGGGACTGAAATATCTGCTAACATCTCTGTACAAAGCGATACCAAAGGGGATGATGGACGGAGCGTTTGAGCTAATCAAACACTCACCCCCAGTCAACTGATCTGGGTTTAATCCATCATCATTCCTTAGCTCACTCCACCACCCCAGTTCAGACATGGCCATATGCAAATCAGTCTGACCCTGTGCCTCTTGGGAACAGTCCAAAATACAACAAGCAAAGGGGAATGCCCAAATAACTCTCCTATACATGGGCAAAGAACATCAAGAAGATGAAAAACAGAATTAGTAAGGAGGGATCAATTCTTCATTTATTTCCATCTCAGGCACCATCAATTACCCTGACAGTCTCAATAATTAAATATTGCTACACATAGTCATAATTCAATAAGGTACATAAGCCATAGGGCAGGTCTCCGGCACATCACTACACACATTAATCATACATAAAAATTATATATACATACATATGTACTTTACCAAAACTAACAGAACAAATACATATATAATTTTCACAACGACATACAAGTGTGCATATACACAATTATGTACAGTACCCAAACAAATACACATACTCGAGTACACTCATAAATCTGAGTGATACATCTAGAGATAGTCCTCTTGCACATTGAGGTATCACACCTCTCTCTCATTTAATTATATGTGCATTTAACATTTTCGCCATGCTCAAACTAATAGGACTCCTCAATAATAGTTGTCGACGCGGTCGCGTTTCAGCCGGTGATTTCTTTCGGCCTCCTCAGGACAAGGGTACACAATATCTACAATAGTAATCGAAGCTTCAAATTAACATAAACAAATTTTATATACATATATTAAAAACATATATTAGACTATCCCCTTATTTGTACACACAGTACTCATTAAAAATGGAGGACAAACCAACCATACAACTACCTCCACCAACCCTAAAAGTGCAAAAAAGACACATAATACAGCTATTTCACCAAAGACACCCTAATCGCCACGTGCACCCCAAATGCGAATGATAAAACACCCAATCATAAACGATCGTGAGTGATCAAAGCACCTAATCATAACAAAAACAAAAACACAATACCTAAAGTATTGTCACAACTCTCTGGGTCAACACGACTCCACAACCAAGGGACAACATCCTTCATGTATCAGAATTCCATGACAAATCTCGGAACCTAAATGTAAAACAAACGTAAGTAAAACGTAAAAATCTCTCTCTTTTACGTTTCGTGAATTTAATCTATCTTTCATACACATATACCACGTACAAGCAATTACCTTCAGTGGCTCCCACTCTTCTTAATACCAATTAGATCCTTCAATCAATAAGCCACTCGTTCGCCCAAGTACCTAAACAACAGAGCGTGAGTTACATCTCAATCCGACTTCATGAAGCATTTCACTAAATCTGATCTCACGAAGAGAACGTTCACACAGTCTCATAATCACATCCCACATACCTGCCGAGTTCTCAACCACCACTCGATCGAATCCTATCTCACGTCGCCGTGGTCAAACTAATCCCGCGTGACCCATTATTCAAATGCTCATTACGTGCGTAATGACGTCAACAGACGTCGGCCCACAAAAAACAATAGACATAAAGGAAAGAATCCCACATACCTTACCTCCCTCTGTTAGTCCGAGGGGAACGGGCCGATAACCAATCAACCATACAGTCAATCATTTATAAGGAGTGACATATAAAAATAATAAATACTGAAACCTTCCACAACATTCAACAACACGCATCATGCGCTCATAAAAATATTTCTCTGACAACATGCCATATACTCTCAAAGAAAAAGTGAAAAGCTACCAAATCAAATAAAGAAACACCACTCACTCAATCCTACTATAAATATAAAACCAAGCACCATCAAAATCGTGCCGCTAACACCCAGGACTCAATCACCCACCACGGCAAACAGTAGTACTGTGTGACAAACAAGAGGCTTCCATTCTAACACTCTCACTATACACAAATTCTATCAACACATCACATATATATACACAATCTAAATCAATACCATGCCAACCAACAGTAATTCACAGATTATATCAATATATACATCATATACATACCAAACAGGGGGAACCCACTAATATAATACACCAAGTACTATAAAGCTCCCAAGCTCATATCTGATATCTTGTCTAAATAAGTGCCCATAGTTCATCACGGTCATTAAGACCCTCTATGGCTGTGCGATATCTCTCTATTAACCGTGCTTCTATGCGGTTTAACTTCATTTCCAAATGCACCTTGTTGCATGCCTTCACTACTACGAGTACAGACCAAACCAAGTCATCCTCACTATGTCCATGCTCGATATAGTGCTGTACAAGAGGAGCTCCTTGCGTTCTACACCTTATGCGTGATTTATGTTGCAGAACCCGCATTTTAACGGCTTGAGTCGTTTGTCCAATATATGACTTCCCACACGGGCAAGTCACAACGTACACCACATTTTTGGTATTACAATTAGAGAATGAGTACATAGTGTGTTTTTTATTGTTAATCAACACAAATTTAGAATCATTAGTTGATGGACAGGCAACACAATTATTGCAACGGTAATGTCCTACCAATATTGGTAAGCCTAGTAGGCCTCTTACATCTTTTCGGACCATTGGTTCCCGGGTAGCTTTGACTAGATGTTGTCTCAAATTTTTCCCTTTTCTAAATGAAAAAGCGGTTTTGGCATCTCCAAATGTTCAATCAATCTCCAGTTTTTAAGATAATCTGCTTCACTTTATTAGCTTTGGGATTATATGTAAGAACACAAGTCATTTGTTCTGAATCCTCTTTGATTCTAGGTGTTAATAAACTTTCCCTTGGTGTATACCAAGCCCTTTTCAGGGCAGCTCTCACCAATTTCTTCGGGTACCCTCTAGAGCACAGTTTATGTAGTAAACTTTCTGCATTTTCAAAATAGTCAACTTTGTTCGAACAATTGCGACGTATTCTTAAAAATTGCCCATAGGGCAAATTTTCCTTGAGGCTTCTAGGGTGTCCTGAGGTAAATTCTAGCAATGTATTTCTATCGGTGGGTTTAGAATACAAACTGACTTCCAACTTACCCTCGTTGTCAAAAATCCAAACATCCAGGAAATTAATCCGGACATTGCTTACCGACTTGGAAAATCTCAAATCAGGGGTACGGGTATTCAACCATATATGGAACCTTTCTAGTTCTTCATGGTTCTTCATGGCTTCCACTCCATATCAAAAATATATCGTCAATAAAACGCACCCATCTATTCAAATTGATTACAAACGGTGTTGCCTCATTAAAGATGTATTGTCTTTCAAAATGGGGTGTTGTTTCGCCCCAGAAATAGCCAACCTAGTGATGGATCATTTTGAAAGACAATACATCTTTAGAAGCCTCAAGGAAAATTTGCCCTATGGGTAATTTTTAAGAATACGTCGCAATTGTTCGAACAAAGTTGACTATTTTGAAAATGCAGAAAGTTTACTACATAAACTGTGCTCTAGAGGGTCCCCAGAAATTGGTGAGAGCTGCCCTGAAAGGGCTTGGTATACACCAAGGGAAAGTTTATTAACACCTAGAATCAAAGAGGATTCAGAACAAATGACTTGTGTTCTTACATATAATCCCAAAGCTAATAAAGTGAAGCAGATTATCTTAAAAACTGGAGATTGATTGAACATTTGGAGATGCCAAAACCGCTTTTTCATTTAGAAAAGGGAAAAATTTGAGACAACATCTAGTCAAAGCTACCCGGGAACCAATGGTCCGAAAAGATGTAAGAGGCCTACTAGGCTTACCAATATTGGTAGGACATTACCGTTGCAATAATTGTGTTGCCTGTCCATCAACTAATGATTCTAAATTTGTGTTGATTAACAATAAAAACACACTATGCAGTCATTCTCTAATTGTAATACCAAAAATGTGGTGTACGTTGTGACTTGCCCGTGTGGGAAGTCATATATTGGACAAACGACTCAAGCCGTTAAAATGCGGGTTCTGCAACATAAATCACGCATAAGGTGTAGAACGCAAGGAGCTCCTCTTGTACAGCACTATATCGAGCATGGACATAGTGAGGATGACTTGGTTTGGTCTGTACTCGTAGTAGTGAAGGCATGCAACAAGGTGCAATTGGAAATGAAGTTAAACCGCATAGAAGCACGGTTAATAGAGAGATATCGCACAGCCATAGAGGGTCTTAATGACCGTGATGAACTATGGGCACTTATTTAGACAAGATATCAGATATGAGCTTGGGAGCTTTATAGTACTTGGTGTATTATATTAGTGGGTTCCCCTGTTTGGTATGTATATGATGTATATATTGATATAATCTGTGAATTACTGTTGGTTGGCATGGTATTGATTTAGATTGTGTATATATATGTGATGTGTTGATAGAATTTGTGTATAGTGAGAGTGTTAGAATGGAAGCCTCTTGTTTGTCACACAGTACTACTGTTTGCCGTGGTGGGTGATTGAGTCCTGGGTGTTAGACGTGCACGTGTTTTGATGGTGCTTGGTTTTATATTTATAGTAGGATTGAGTGAGTGGTGTTTCTTTATTTGATTTGGTAGCTTTTCACTTTTTCTTTGAGAGTATATGGCATGTTGTCAGAGAAATATTTTTATGAGCGCATGATGCGTGTTGTTGAATGTTGTGGAAGGTTTCAGTATTTATTATTTTTATATGTCACTCCTTATAAATGATTGACTGTATGGTTGATTGGTTATCGGCCCGTTCCCCTCGGACTAACAGAGGGAGGTAAGGCATGTGGGATTCTTTCCTTTATGTCTATTGTTTTTGTTGGCCGACGTCTGTTGACGTCGTTACGCACGTAATGAGCATTTGAATAATGGGTCATGCGGGATTAGTTTGACCACGGCGACGTGAGATAGGATTCGATCGAGTGGTGGTTGAGAACTCGGCAGGTATGTGGGATGTGATTATGAGACTGTGTGAACGTTCTCTTCGTGAGATCAGATTTAGTGAAATGCTTCATGAAGTCGGATTGAGATGTAACTCAGGCTCTGTTGTTTAGGTACTTGGGCGAACGAGTGGCTTATTGATTGAAGGATCTAATTGGTATTAAGAAGAGTGGGAGCCACTGCAGGTAATTGCTTGTACGTGGTATATGTGTATGAAAGATAGATTAAATTCACGAAACGTAAAAGAGAGAGATTTTTACGTTTTACTTACGTTTGTTTTACCTTTAGGGTCCGAGATTTGTCATGGAATTCTGATACATGAAGGATGTTGTCCCTTGGTTGTGGAGTCGTGTTGACCCAGAGAGTTGTGACAATACTTTAGGTATTGTGTTTTTGTTTTTGTTATGATTAGGTGCTTTGATCACTCACGATCGTTTATGATTGCGTGTTTTATCATTCGCATTTGGGGTGCACGTGGCGATTAGGGTGTCTTTGGTGAAATAGCTGTATTATGTGTCTTTTTGCACTTTTAGGGTTGGTGGAGGTAGTTGTATGGTTGGTTTGTCCTCCATTTTTAATGAGTACTGTGTGTACAAATAAGGGGATAGTCTAATATATGTTTTTAATATATGTATATAACATTTGTTTATGTTAATTTGAAGCTTCGATTACTATTGTAGATATTGTGTACCCTTGTCCTGAGGAGGCCGAAAGAAATCACCGGCTGAAACGCGACCGCGTCGACAACTATTATTGAGGAGTCCTATTAGTTTGAGCATGGCGAAAATTTTAAATGCACATATAATTAAATGAGAGAGAGGTGTGATACCTCAATGTGCAAGAGGACTATCTCTAGATGTATCACTCAGATTTATGAGTGTACTCGAGTATGTGTATTTGTTTGGGTACTGTACATAATTGTGTATATGCACACTTGTATGTCGTTGTGAAAATTATATATGTATTTGTTCTGTTAGTTTTGGTAAAGTACATATGTATGTATATATAATTTTTTATGTAGGATTAATGTGTGTAGTGATGTTCCGGAGACCTGCCCTATGGCTTATGTACCTTATTGAATTATGACTATGTGTAGCAATATTTAATTATTGAGACTGTCAGGGTAATTGATGGTGCCTGAGACGGAAATAAATGAAGAATTGATCCCTCCTTACTAATTCTGTTTTTCATCTTCTTGGGAACAGTCCAGCCCGAACTGTCAAGCCAAGTCTTCCCTGGACCGAAAACAAGCATCCTGGGACCGGTTTCTGGCTATTCAGCCGTCATCAGCCAGGCTAGCTTGAATCCAGTGGCAAAGTGAGCAAGGGACCCACGTCTGGGCATACCCTGCCAACTTAGGGCGAACAAAGCGATACCAAAGAAGATGATGGACGGAGCGTTTGAGCTAATCAAACACTCACCCCCAGTCAACTGATCTGGGTTTAATCCATCATCATTCTTTAGCTCACTCCACCACCCCAGTTCAGACATGGCCATATGCAAATCAGTCTGACCCTGTGCCTCATGGGAACAGTCCAGCCCGAACTGCCAAGCCAAGTCTTCCCTGGATCGGAAACAAGCATCCTGGGACCGGTTTCTGGCTATTCAGCCGTCATCAGCCAGGCTAGCTTGAATCCAGTGGCAAAGTGAGCAAGGGACCCACGTCTGGGCATACCCTGCCAACTTAGGGCGAACAAAGCGATACCAAAGGGGATGATGGACGGAGCGTTTGAGCTAATCAAACACTCACCCCCAGTCAACTGATCTGGGTTTAATCCATCATCATTCTTTAGCTCACTCCACCACCCCAGTTCAGACATGGCCATATGCAAATCAGTCTGACCCTGTGCCTCATGGGAACAGTCCAGCCCGAACTGCCAAGCCAAGTCTTCCCTGGACTGGAAACAAGCATCCTGGGACCGGTTTCTGGCTATTCAGCCGTCATCAGCCAGGCTAGCTTGAATCCAGTGGCAAAGTGAGCAAGGGACCCACGTCTGGGCATACGCTGCCAACTTAGAGCGAACAAAGCGATACCAAAGGGGATGATGGACGGAGCGTTTGAGCTAATCAAACACTCACCCCCAGTCAACTGATCTGGGTTTAATCCATCATCATTCTTTAGCTCACTCCACCACCCCAGTTCAGACATGGCCATATGCAAATCAGTCTGACCCTGTGCCTCATGGGAACAGTCCAGCCCGAACTGCCAAGCCAAGTCTTCCCTGGACTGGAAACAAGCATCCTGGGACCGGTTTCTGGCTATTCAGCCGTCATCAGCCAGGCTAGCTTGAATCCAGTGGCAAAGTGAGCAAGGGACCCACGTCTGGGCAAACCCTGCCAACTTAGGGTGAACAAAGCGATACCAAAGGGGATGATGGACGGAGCGTTTGTGCTAATCAAACACTCACCCCCAGTCAACTGTATTGTCGTTTGCTTAGATATATTGTCACAGGGGCATAGTTGCATCGCCCTTACCCAATCATTCATATTTGGGAAGCTCGTTATGCGGTGAAAAATGTCTAATCTGAATCTTGTTAACAACAGTCTGTCGCATTGGCCACGCACTAAGATGAGATAGGGTTGAATATTGAGAGTTATTCCTATCATCTGATGGTGCAGTACTGTGGGCTTAACAATTTCTGCACTAAGAAGCCTCTATATGATAATCCCTATGTGCAGTAGGTTTAGAAGGACTGTCCTTGTTGTTAACAGCTCTATATGAGGTGAAGGCTGTGTATAGAAGGGTTTACTGAGAGACTTGCACCTCTATACATCATGCACTTTGAAAACTATTGTAGCATGTCATGGTACACTGACTAGCATCTCTGTGACTCACATCAACAGAGAGAAAACACTATACATAGTAAATAATATACCACATAATTTACATTCCATTTATAAAAGCACCCATGTCCCTATAACCACCTGTCCATGGAGTAAACTATTTTCAAACAAAAAAGTGTCTAATCACTATTGCAAAGCCTTTATCATTTATTTATCCGGTATACCAGCTAACATATTGTATTACATATAGTTCACAAAATACAAATACATGTAAAATGTATTATAGTTCCTATATTGCTATACTTAAACCCCTACAAATGATTGCCTACATACCACTTTAATCCAATATAGCTCTCAACTGCATCATGAAATATTGTTTTTAGAACATCTATACAGCCTAAACATAATGTTTACTACAATAATTAATCAGTTTCTTTTCCATATAGACAATAGTTTATTAAAAGTACCCTAATTATATAACAACAAATTACAACTGTCATTTACAGGCACATACATTGGTATTATCAACAATTTTAATCAGAGTTTAATAATACATACAAGTAGATACTTAGGGCCTCATTAGGATGGCGGTCAGACTTTCGTCCGACCACCATCCCTTCAGAAACGGGACCACCCAACTATTGGAATCACGATGTGACCGCCTCCAAGGCAGTCGCAATGTGTATCTTCTGTATTGAGGCGTGTGCTGCGTGCTGCAGCACACGCCGCAATACAAAAAATACACATTCTGCATATCCCTGCACTATGTGCCAGGCACCATGTGGTGCCTGCCTCATGGTGTAGGGATATGTAGGGTGCCCCCCAGGGCACATACCGGAGGCCCAGGGTGGAAGGGGGGCCCTCTAGCGGGCCTCAAAGTAACTTTCCGCCAGCCTTCTCACGGCGGGTTAACTGCCATGAAACGGCCAGCGGAAACTGACATTGTAATGCCTACGGCGGTGTCTGAGCAGGCACTGCCACCATTGTAGGCATTACATACCGTCCGACGGTCTGACGGGCTCCTTGAGCCTGTCGGATTAGTGTTGGACGGTCTTTCCACCCCAACCATTCACCTGCCATCCTAATGTGGCGGGCGGTCTTACATGGTCCGATGGCTGTGGGACCGACACCGACAGGTTGACAGTGGCAGTCCCACCGCCATCGTAATCAGTCCCTTAATTTGTTAAAAACGTAAAAATTATAATTATGAACACAATATACAAATAAATTGTATTATATAGCTTGTATTACCTGTCGAATAAGAACTTTAGTCTTGATTGTAGATCAATAAATGGCTTTTTATCTCGGGGAAAGTAGTATACCTCTGAGGATCAGAAGTACACCAGAGTTCATCTCTTTCCCCTGCACAGCAGCAGAGATAACCTCAGCTCTTAAATGGCCTGTAAAGTTTACATCTGCCAGGAACCTTCAACCACACTAGCCAATAAATCTCTGGCTTTTAAAAAAAAAATTAATAGGGGACGTCAGTCACTGGTTGAACCTCTCTGCACTTTTCTGTCAATAGCATAGCTATCTGTATATCAGAAACATCAGCACACATAATGTTTCATAAAACTTTAATTCTCCTTACATATAAATAAATAAATAAGAACAATATATTAAAAGTAAGGGAAAGAACTTTCTATCCTGGATTCAGTTTTAGAAAAACTGAACAAACCACAAATTCAAGTAAACAAAGTATTTTTTAATGTTGTATGACTCCCACAGGTGTCTTGGGGAACTCAGAGCAGACCCCCGTGTGCTCTTGCCAGAGGCTCACAAGAGCAAGATGCAAGCTTCAAATGGTGAAGCTTCTTTGAGTCTCCCATGAGTCCCTCACAAGAGCACATGTAGGTCTGTGCTGAATCCTGAGAGACACACGCAAGAGCTCTGAAAGTACAGGAGAAATTTAAATAAACTTGTTAACTACATTTTTCAACAAGTTGAATATGTCTTTGATTGTGGTTTGTCCCTTCTCCCCTTCCCCAGTACTGTGGAGCAGTTTCCAAGGCAACCAAGTCAGACCTCACTCCAAGCATGCCAGCAGTTCAAAAATTCACTGGACATGTCACTAGGCACTTTTTCACCATTCAAAAGTAATAAACAAATTGGAATCACTGACTACCTAGTGTACTATTGTACTAGCAAGAAGCTGAAGACCTGGCTCTTTGTATAAGCCTACAATCTGCCCAAGCACCTAGATATCCTCTCAGGTGATTAGTGCACTATACAAATCAATATAACATAACTATAGTATCAAAAGCTAATCAGGTGCGCGCATGAACCGCCCGCAAGATGGCTGCAGGACCGTAGCGCTCCGGCATCCACCGGGGACTTTCTACGGAACAAAACAATTATTGCCTGTTTTGACTGCATGTCGGAAGTTGTCTGAAAGCGCGAACGTGGGGAAAGCAGGAATTTACCTTTCTCGACTCTGCTTCATGCCACATTTAGGGTTAAGATCTCCTGCGTCGCGCTGTTTACTTCAGTGACGGCGGTTGCCGCCGCCATCTTCTACAGTTGGAGGTGAGGCGAAGGCAGTCCTTCCTCCACTCGGTACCTCCCACAAACGTTGCTGCTTATTTACCCAGTACAGCCTCTGAGAAAGAACAAAGAAAGCTATGTTGACAGGAAAGAGAAGTTGTGAATGGCTTCTCTAAAAGAAAAAAGAGGTTAATTTTGTTCTTTTTCTTTTTTTTTCTTTTGATCATTACCTATATAATATCAGTCTACAAACTGTAATGCTAATTCCTCAGATCATTTTGGGTCAATGGTACTACATTTATTTTTTGGTCACTCCTGGCAAGATGCTGTGATAAGGAATTTAGAGTCACACAACATATAATCCCCTTTTTTTTCAAGAGCTCTGGTAAACAGTGTTATCCTCTCCTCAAGGGCTAACTTGGTGCACTCATCTGAATTTTTTTTGGCTTTTGGTGCTGTGTTTTCCATCCACTAGTCAGAAGGCTGTCACATCCTCCACACTCATGCCCTCTGTTCCTAAGGACACGAATGCCCCTACAAAAAGACAGAAAAAAAGATCCTGGCTCTCCTACAAAGTCTCCTTTACCTCTGACCTTAGAGGACCTCATGGAAGAGATCAAGCACTTGAAACCTTTTGTTATGGAGACCAATGTCACTCTCCAACCTATTGAAGAAAAGTGGTCAACTCTAGAGTCTAGAGTGTCGGATGTGGAGCAGCAGATTAGTGAGGTACAAGATGCGGCTACCAAGATTGATGGCATGGCTAAGGAGATTGCTCTTTTGAAACAACAAACAGAAGACTTAGAAAATCGCAATAGGCGCAATAATCTCTGAGTTTATGGCATTCCGAAAGAAGCGGAGTGGTCTCAAATGCTTGCATTTCTCGGAACGCATATCCCTAAATTGGTGAGCCTCAAGGCCCAAAACGTGTGGGTGCTATAAGTTCTGATCGCCCCAGAGGAATAATTGTTCATTTTCTGGAATACACCGAACTACAAATGGTCTTATTGGCGGCCAAGCAAAGAAAACAAATGTTGTGGTCGGGTCAGAGAGTATTTATCTCCCAAGATGTGGCACGGACGACTGCAGCTCGTCGGAAGGCGTTCTTATCCTTCCGTCCTATGCTGCGATCCATGAATGCGAGTTATGGTTTGGTACATCCATGTTTTTTCAAGGTCACATACAAAGAAAAAACTTTCTCATTTGAATGTCCAGAAGACTTGAGAACATTTATTGCTAAGCACAAAGGCGAAGCCATGGACCTAGGAAAGACCTGAACTTCTTCTTTAATGGTGTTAATTTACATTATTCCTCTACTTTGGTTCCCTATATTTGATATAATTATATATATTATTCATTGAACCAATACAATTTTATTAAGGATAACATAGGTATTCCTTAATGGTTTTTGTGATATTGTTAACTATCTCAATTTTAATTGGTCTACATATTTATTTTTGTTATTTATTCTACTTTTCTTTGCAGCTATTCATGGTCTAACTTGCAGTCTCCTCCTGATGTGTTGTTCCTGATTGGTCTTGTTGTATTTTGCGGTCTTATTTGTTTATATATTTGTATCACTATATTGTTGTTTTGTTGGTTGTATTAAGAATAATAATTGCTGTCTTTATTCTATTTTTCCTATACTCTCTTTTTTTCATGTTTATGACTGTCTCCGTGGTCATTGCTACCCACTATCGACTGATTCTGGGCTTGTTGCTGTCTTCAATTTATGCGCTTCTCCGCCTCTCCACTACATTCTCTCCACACTTGATGTGCTTCATTTTCTTAATGACTGAAGACTTTTTGTCATCTCTTCTGTCTCTATCAGACTAATTGTTTCTTTCTTTATCTTCATTCCTTTTTCCTTTTTTTCATCTCTTTTTTTGTTTTTCTCTCTCTTTTTCTTTGTTTCTCTCTTTCTCTATTTTCACTATGAAGCTATGAAGCTTAGATCTTCATTGAATATAAAGGTTAGATTATTGTTTGAGATATTTGTGTTTACATGGTTAGTTGTTTTGGTCCCTTTATATATTCATTGTAATTCAATATGTATGTTAACGCATTATAATGGTAAATAATCTGAAGGTTATTTCCTGGAATGTCAAAGGCTTATGGAATCCTATTAAGAAGCAGTGAGTGGTTACCCATTTATCCCGTCTTAAATATAATATTGCTCTCTTACAAGAAACGCACTTACTCGACAAAGACCTAAATTCGTTGCGTAGAAACTGGGTTGGTCAGGTATTTTGTTCTCCAGCACTTGATCATAAAAATGGGGTTGTTGTTCTGGTACATAAATCTCTTCCTCTGGTAGTTGAGAGGGAGGAAAGGGACGCATAGGGGCGATGGTTACTACTACATGCTACTATCCATGATACACCTATCTCTATTCTAAATGTTTACGGTCCTACTGGTATTGATGTGCAATTTTGGGTTCAAATGTCAACAATGTTATGCTCCTGCCCAAATGCAAATCTTATTGTTGGGGGGATTTTAATCAGATTGTTGACCCCTTTCTGGATGGAAAGTCACAGGTTAAATATGTTCAAAACAAGATCCAGAAAACGTTTACAAGATTTATTCATTCTAGAGGGCTAGTTGATGCCTGGAGACTGTACTCTCCGGACACACTGGAATACACCTTTTTCTCATCTACTCATAAATCACATTACTCCATTCTATTAAACAATTAGAACATGAATATTTCAGAACTAAAAAAGAAGATGTGTTACAGCGCTTAATGAGCGTTAAATTTGATTTCAACAAGAGATCAACAGAGGAAGCTGCTGGAACATTGTTGAAAATTAATTCTAAGTTCTATGGAGGGCGTAATATGGCAGGCAAATTACTTGCTAATTATCTGAAGATCAAATCCCAGAAGGCAAAAATAGTAAAGCTAACAGACGAAAGTGGAACTCCTCATTTTAAAAACACTGAAATTCTAAAATGTTTCTCTGGCTTTTATACAAATCTCTATACAGCAGATCACTCTCCCACGAATGAGGAATTGGATACTTACTTTCATTCTCTCTCACCCAAACAACAACAGATACAGGATCTTTCCTTTTTAGATGAGCCCATTTTAATCTCTGAGCTAAAAACCACTCTTAATTCTCTACCAAAAGATAAAGCACCTGGTCCTGATGGTTTTTCAGTTGAATTATATTCTTGCTTTTCACATCTTCTTCTCCCGCATTTACTTACTCTATACGAATATTTTCTTTCACAAAATAAAGCCCAGGGTACTTTCTTGGAGGCTATGATTTGCTTAGTTCCCTAAAAAGATAAAGATCCTTCCTTGTGTGCCAATAATAGACCCATTTCACTTATTAATTTAGATTGCAAACTCTTTGCTAAGATTTTATCTATTAGGATTTTGCCTCTTATTTCTGATATGGTTGGGTTTGAGCCAACTGGATTTATTAAAGGAAGGCACATACCAGACAACTCTAGATTGTTTTTGAATATTTTACATATGGCCTCCACTAGTAACACGCCTACGGCTGCTGTAACCTTAGATGCCGAGAAGGCATTTGACCGTGTCAACTGGACATTTATGATGCGGGCTCTCAAATGGCATGGGTTTAATCCAACTTTCCTTAAATACATTGTTATATTGTACTCTTCTCCAATGACTTCTGTTTTTTTAAATGGTATTCAATCCTCATATTTTCCCCTTTTTCGGGGTACCAGACAAGGATGTCCTTTATCTCCTTTGCTTTTTGTCTTAACCTTAGAACGTTTTTTGCATACATTACGAAATTCCTCTGCGTTTCATGACTTTCGATGTAAGGATACTGAGTTTAGATTCACAGCGTACGCTGATGATGTGATCCTTTATGTTTCTGATCCTGAATCATCATGACCGGTCTTTGCTAATCTTTTATCATCCTATTCTAAATTATCTGGTTATAAGTTGAATTTCTTCAAATCCGAGGTACTTCCCCTTAACAAATATGGTCTGAAAGACATGTTTAATGATACTGGACTTAAATGGTCTCCACAAATTATTAAATGTTTGGGAATTAAATATTCTATTTCCTTGGCCAAGACTATTCAGATTAATTTAGACAATGTTCAGAATAAAATTAGTCAAATGACGGAAAAATGGTCACCTCTATATTTGTCTTGGTGGGGCAGGTTAGCCACGATAAAGATGATGTTTCTGCCTGTCATTAATTTTTATTTGTCCATGTGACCTGTTAAACTTCCCCTAAAATTTTCAAGCTGCTAAATAGATTGATTTCTGGGTTTTTATGGAAGGGAAAAAAAACTTGCATTCCCTTAGCATCTCTTTGTAAACCTAAAGAGTTGGGTAGTGTAGGTTTTCCGAATTTTCAACAATATCATACTGCTTTTGTTTTACAGCAGGTTCTGCCTTGCATCGGAGATGAAGACTCTCCACCTAACAATGAGGGTCATTATGCTGTCTGGCGGATCGCCGCCGCCCATATGGCGGTGGCGATCCGCCCGCCATTCTCATCCGCCCGCATAACATTTCCCCCCGCCATATTACGATGGCGGTGGGGACCCAGGTGGACGGAAAGACCGTCCGCCGCTTTTCCGCCATTCGACTTGTCGACCGGGCGGAAAAGGGCTCTAACATGGTGGCAGTGTCTGCAAGACACCGCCATCCAAATTAGGATGGTGGCGGAGCAGCCTTTCCATGGCGGTGTTGCCGCCATGGAAAGGCATGTGGTCTTTGCTTCTGGGGCCCGTTGCGGGCCCCAGGGTTTTGGGGGAGTGGGGGTGCACATGGGGGTACCTATGGTACCCCCTACATTTGAATGCACAAGGTGGCAGGCACCGCGCGGTGCCTGTCACGGTGTGCATTCAAATGCACAACATGCGTTTTTCGCTTTGCGGCGGGTGCTGCTGACAGCACTGCCCGCCGCAATGTGAACAATATGGGATGCCACCGCCACCGTGGCATCCTAATACCCATTGTGGGACCGCCGCACCTCTTGCGGGCGGTCCCGTTTGCCATTGCGGTGGCGGGCGGACTTTGTCCGCCCGCCATCGTAATGACCCTCAATATTTGACATAAATTGGAGGACTCGCTTATGTCACCATTTCCTTTTCATTCTTTAATATACTTTCCAAACCCTCCTCGGGCATTTTCTGCTCCGACTGTTAAACACTCTAGTATGATAGCCTCTCATGTTCTTAAAAGTTCTGCCTCTTCGGTTCAAGAATTTTTAGAATCTTCTATTTGGCATAATAAGCTCATCAAAATTTTGAATCGTACTATCTTTTGGAAACAGTGGGTAATTAAAGGTATAATTCAAGTTAAGCAGGTAATGTGTGCTATGACTCCTCTATCTTTTCCCGAAATTCAATCTAAATTTGCTATTTCCACCACCTATGCTGTTAGATAAGAATCCCTTAAAGGTGCCCTCTTACAAACTATTTCTATACGTAATCAATCGCAACCTCCCATTGGTTCTTCACCTCCTGACCCAATTACATTGTCGTCATCACTTAAGGCATCATTTATATAAATATTTGCATTACACTACGCCTTCTCGTCCCAAATCTAGAATTGAGTTAATATGGGAATCTAATCTTCAGCATCCCTTTTCTTTAAAGGTCTAGGGTGAATGTTTGGGCGTGAAACTGACGGATAACATGTTATGGGATATGCAGATTGGCAAATGTGCATTTAAGCTGTACCAAAGTAGCTCATGGATATTAAGAATACATAAATCTACACTGACAAGATTGGCCTCCCCAGCTTTTCAGATCTATAATGTTCAAGCATTGGGGGCGGTGTTTATGGCGTTGAGCTTTGTTGTCATCTTAAAGCTCCTTGTCTGACCAAACTGGACAAGCACTTTTTTAAACTATTGGTCAGGATGCCTTAGAGCACATCTCTGTTGCCACTGCATATAGATATGGGACATGAGTTAAACCTATTGAACAGAAAGTAAAACACTAGACCACTTCTTTACTTGTGATGGATCTGGCACACAGAGGAGTTGACATCAAATAGAATGCCCCTTAAAGACGTACCCACCCTTGACAGCCATTATAAGATACTGTGGTTAAAATATGTTTGTTCACAGTTTTAAAAAAAAGTATTGGTTTTATGTTGCAGAAATACATAATGTGAGCCGCAGACCCAGGTGACTTTTTAATACAATCCTTGATTTTAAGTGCACAACAAAATTTGAGTTATTTTTACATATTGATACGCCATTGCTTTCTAAACAGCTTTATATAAAATTCAGGTATAAGATTTTACTAATCAATGGTTTTCATAGTAAATGGTCATCTGGTCTGCCAAATGGTGACAAATGTGCCAATTTGAACTAAAATTTGAGTCCATTCAACATGTCGTGTTTTTTTGTAATGCTTATGCTAATTTCTGCAGGAAATGCTGTATGCTTGGGGTGACCCAGTATAAAATTGATATACGAATTAGAAGACCCGACAAGTGAAAATATTGCCTAGAATCTCCAGGTTTCTTAAATCTATGTGGCGCTTTTGGAGGAAAAATTGTAACAGCAATAGTATCATTTTGTAGTGTAGTAATTCACTTTTAACCGTGATTTTATATTTTGTCCAAGTTTATCTTGTTACAGTTTAAATTGTAATGAAAAATTGTCAATGTATTTGTGATTGTTTAATGGGGTTATTCCCCGAATAGACATATACATGACTTGACTTTACCAATACGTCCTTGGCCTCCCTCATCCATCTATTCTTCGTAACAATTACACATTCACACATTCATTCAAGCATGATTTCTCATTACCACACGTACTAAAATGACCAATTAACAAGGAGAAAAGTCTCTTGGAATTTTTTTTGCATTTACCAATGGTTACTTCATAGTTTATTTACTTTAATTTATATGTATCTACATTTCGTTTGAGTTCTTTTTTCCCTTTTGGCCATCATTGTCATTTGTGGAGGTGACTCTAGACCTCTAAACTTTGTTTTCTCTTTTCCTAACCACATCATCCCACCACCTCTGTAGTATTTATCATTCATTCCAAGAGTTAATAGTACTAAGAAAGCAGTTCAGTGCAGCGTAGCAAATTTTAATGTAATGCGTTTTAGTTGCTAAGGTACCATGCTGGCATAAAAACACAGGTTAAACAGTTTAATTACTTTTCTACGCTGTCAGTCTGTCTACACATGGAGAAGTAAAAACAATTATGTGTTCATGCTCATGTTACAGAAATGTTTCATAATGTGTCTGCCACCCACACAAGTGTGTGACTTTATTCTGGCTTATCGTATTTAAATTAAACTACCTGCCACTCTCGGTTTAATCAATATGCATTATGCATTTTTCTTTTAATCACAGATATTGTTATTTCTTCAAGGACAAATATTCAACATTGTACATTTTAATAAAAATGTAAGGCTTCCATACCTCATGTAACCTCTCTTCTAAAAGGCCATGATCATATTTTGTTAAACTTTTATCTTGTTGATGTTCCTGGATTTAAAGCAAAGAGGCATATTTACAAGAAATGACGTAGCAGCATCGATGCGATGCGTTAGATTTCTAGCAAATGCCTTAATGACCCAATGGATGTGCTGTATTTACAATACAGTGCTCGATGGCGCAAGGATTCACGGATGCATCAGAAATTCTGTCGCATCTTTTGGTGCTAAAGTGACACATTGCTGGAGTTGGTCGTAAGACTGATGCAACTCCAGCAATGCGTCAGAACTGAGAGGTGAGTCCTGGTTTGAGAAGGCTTAGGGATTTTGATGCTGTCAAGTCAGAGAGTGAAGCAGTGAAAAGTATTAAATGTCACTGTGTCAGTTCAATCTTTCTTTTAACTTGGGAACATTTACCTAGCATACATTATACCTGACACAGGTATAATGTGATGCAGGCCTCTATAAACTGACACATTGGACCCAATACATCAGTTTGTAAATATGGAGCAGTGTGGAACACTGTTTGCGCCGCCGCTGCGTCAATATTTCTTTTGCTGCAGTGGCGCTAGCTCATCGTAAATATGCCCCAAAGTGTCAAAAAATCAAATTGTAACCAGTATACACTGCTTCCCATGGCCTGCCTGGCACTCCTTAGTCCTTCTAACAAGTTCATCCAAAAGGACATTTTCAAATTCAAGTAATTCATAATTTGCAAAATAATACGCAGATTGGCCAATGTTTTGCCACTAATGAAAAGCAGTATAGTTTAAAACCGAAGGACCTGATTTAGAGGTTGATGGATGGAGTAAAGGCAGTCGGAGTGGTGGAGGATTTACATATGCTACCCTGCTTTTAATCTGCCTGCCAATTTTAGTTGGCAGTTTATTCAAAGCTATTTCAAAGCTTGGCATGCATCAGTTATTGGTGACTTACGCTCACACCAAACTATTAAGATGTTTTACTTTTCTAAAAAAAAACTCCTAAAGTGGAATATAAAATAAAAAATCGTTTATTTGTGTAACAAATGATTAGAATTGCCTCTGGTCATGACACCAGAGAAAATGTGTTCAGTAATTAAAAGGGAGGTCTGCTCTTTTCATATAAATGAATGGGGCATATTATCAAGAAACGGCGTTAAAATTATCGCCGCTTTGGCGGCAGAAAACTGCCGCTAAAGCGGCGATAATGGGCTTGAGAATATGCCCTTGAGAATTCCAATAGAAGCCCATGTTCTGGTGTCAACATGGGCTTCTATTGGAATTCTCAAGGGCATATTATCAAGCCCATTATCGCCGCTTTAGCGGCAGTTTTCTGCCGCTAAAGCGGCGATAATTTTAACGCCGTTCTTGATAATATGCCCCAATGTGTCCTAAGTTCGAAATCCTATCAAATTTAAGACCTAGTTAAAGATGTTCACATTGTCATATTAAATTGAAATATCATGAAATAAATAAAGATGAAAGGGCAATGTGTAACTTGCATCACATGACCAAATAAAAACTAACTGCCCTAAACACCATGGGATTTTTCCGCATGATATAGGGGTACTTTTCGGTATTTATTATCCCATATTCCTGGCTGTGATGGACAGTAGAAAAAAAGCGACCACTGTAAATATGGCAGACAGTCAGATGGCTCCATCTGCATAAACCTGTCAGTTCACCCATCTCATAATTCGGCAGACAGACCAAGAGTATTGTGGACAGGGTACTCTGTCACCATTGTGATTGAATACCCTGCCTGAAAAACTCCAAACCAGGTCCTAAATGTCCCTGTTTCTACATGAAGGCTGATACAGGTGCATGATGTGTAATTCTAAAACCAGTAAACATCTACAGAATTACCTACACATTCCATGTTTTTTCTGTGAGTTGATACATTTTCAAACTAATGTTTTTGACTCTGTAGGATTACTGTTTAAAACTGTTTCCCTATTTCTTTTAACAGGCTACTTTAGGAAACGCTACGTTGAAAATAATAATGGGCCAGATAGGCCAGATGTTCAAAGCATTTTAGTGGACACAAATGATCCAATCTGTGTTTGCAACCTTTAAAATGATTTTTTTATGTACCAATCCCATTTTAGGAGTCAGAAAAGTTTTTCCGACTTCCTAAATGAGATTCCGAATGCATGTTGATTACAAAACATTGATTTTTTCACCGACACCTTACGGGGGTGATAATGTATTTACAAAACCCATCTACTTTGTGAATGTAAAAAAATAATTTGTTGAAGAGCAAACAGCAGTCCAGAGGAACACTGCCAACTCCTAAACAAACAAACAAAAAAAAACGTACTTCGAGGAAAATGGGCTGCATGTAAAAAAAAAATAGCTTGCTTTTTTAAAAAGCAATCACACATATGGTGGTCAGCAGGCCACCATTACTCTTATTTCCTCGAATTGTAGTGAGATGCAAATTGCAACCTACCTCGATAATGTTAAAGAGGTATGTATGATTCCAACCCACTATGATTCACATTTTAAAAAACTGACCTATTAGTACATAAGTCAACTCTTTTCTTTACTGTCACAAAATATTAATCGCTGATTGCAGCTGTTTTTTGTGACCAAATATTCATACATATTGCCAATATTTTTTAATTTATGTATCGAGATATATTTGCAAAGCACATCTATTCGAGGACACCATCGACTTTTACATGCCAAAAAGAGACAAAATGGGATGACTACAGATGACGAGGATGAGAAGGAACTTTATTGATTTGGGAGTTAGTGGAGTAAGAGTAAATGACTGTTCAGTTCCTTCTGGAGGTGCAGCCAGAAGTTCAGAAGCTATCAAGCAATCAAGGGAAATGTTTAGGGAAGATTTTCTGACTCTTTGAGGAGTATCTGGCATACATTGGGATTTGCTGCTCAGAGACGTGAGTCAGATTTAATACTTGTCAGTGCTACTTTGGTTGCTGCACTGCTTTGAGCAAGGGGAAGAAAGCAGTGCAGAGCCATATTTATTACAAAATATACTGATACTGCTGTCATCCTCTGTGCTCACACACTAAAAAGGCTGCCTAGTGCCATACACCAACTTTGCCTCGTGGTGCAGTGGTGTGTGTGTGATGTGTAGCATAGGATTTGTACTGAAAACATACCCTTCCAGCACAAAATGCTATGCCTAGAAAATTCGGAAACATTCCACACATTGCATGTGTGCTATGCAGTGCCATACTCATGCAAAGTGTGAAATGTTTTGGAAAAAATGTTATTACATTTCTGTTTGTTAGCACCTGCTTGAAGGAGGTGTTAATTTTGACCCAAAGCCAGTTTGGTTATCTTTGCAGCCTGGGCTTTGCATGAAAAACAGCGTCTGCTTGCTCCAAACTATCCAAGTAACACATAAGTAACTGCCTATTGATGCAACGAGTTGCAAACCTGCACAATGCAGAGCAAATTACTGTTGGTGCTGTGAAAAGGGCAATTATTCAGCGCAAAATACCTTTTGCTATGGGAAGTAAATAACAGCGTAAGACTTTGGCTTGCTTGTCACATTACGTGACTTTGAGATGGCAAATGTCTTTGCAAATCTTGGCTTTGATGCCTAAGAGCCTACATCGGACTCGAGGGCTGCAGGAGTGACCAGGAGGAACTTTCAAGCAGATGCAGAAAATGCCCAACTATAGCTTTCAGCCCTGCCTCACTCATGGATTCTGTGAACTAAAGAAGTGACTAAGAGCAAAGGAAAATCCTTGAACGGGGTGACATAGCAAATCAATCTATGCAGTGAAGCAACATCAAGCCTACATATCCGGCTTTGGCCTGCTCAATGGTTTTAATCAATCAATCTCAGAATTTGTAAAGCGCACTACTTACCCGCGAGGGTCTCAAGGCGCTGGGGGAGAAAAAAAGGGGGGGTGCTGCTACTGGTCGAACAACCAGGTCTTGAGTAGCCTCCTGAAGGTCAGCAGGTCTTGGGTCTGTCGTAGGCTTAGTGGAAGGGTGTTCCAGGTCTTGGCGGCGAGGTGGGAGAAGGATCTGCCGAGGGAGAGGTCGGCGGAGCGGAGTTGGCGGTTGGGGACGTAGAAGAGGAGTCGTCTGTTGAGGTAGGCTGGGCCAGTCTTGTGGAGTGCCTTGTGTGCGTGGATGAGGAGTTTGAAGGAGATTCTCCTGTCGACGGGGAGCCAGTGCAGGTTCCTCAGGTGGGGGGTGATGTGGCTGTGGCGTGGTACATCGAGGATCAGGCGTGCGGAGGCGTTTTGTATGCGTTGCAGTCGCTTGATGAGCTTGGCCGGGGCTCCCGCGTAGAGGGCGTTCCCATAGTCGAGTCTGCTGCTGACGAGGGCCTGGGTGACTGTTCTTCTCGTGTCTGTCGGGATCCACCTGTAGATCTTGCGATGCATGCAGAGGGTGTTGAAGCAGGAGGATGAGACTGCGTTGACTTGCTTGGCCATGGAGAGCGTTGAGTCGAGGATGACTCCCAGGTTGCGTGCGTGGTCGGTGGATGTCGGGGCTGCTCCCAGCGTCGTTGGCCACCAGGAGTCGTCCTAGGCTGAGGGGTTGGAGCCGAGGATGAGGACCTCTGTCTTCTCCGTGTTCAGTTTTAGTCGGCTGATCTTCATCCAATCGGCGACGGCCTTCATCCCTTCATGGAGGTTGGATTTGGCGGCGAGGGGGTCCTTGGTGAGGGAGAGGATCAGTTGAGTGTCGTCGGCGTAGGAGATTATGTTGAGGTCGTGCTGTCTGGCGATGCGTGCGAGCGGGGCCATGTAGATGTTGAACAGTGTTGGGCTGAGGGACGATCCCTGGGGTACGCCGCAGATGATCTCGGAGGCTTCGGATCGGAATGGTGGGAGGCGGACTCTCTGGGTTCTGCCGGCGAGTAAGGAGGTGGCCCATTCCAGGGCCTTGTCTCGGATCCCTGCGTTGTGGAGGCGTGCGCGTAGAGTGCGGTGGCAGACAGTGTCGAAGGCGGCGGAGAGGTCCAGCAGGATGAGGGCTGCGGTCTCACCGTTGTCCAGCAGGATCCTGATGTCGTCGGTGGCGGCGATGAGGGCAGTCTCAGTGCTGTGGTTGCTGCGGAACCCCGATTGGGATGGGTCCAGGATGCTGTTTTCTTCGAGGTATCGGGTTAGCTGTTTGTTGACGATCTTCTCGATGACCTTGGCTGGGAACGGAAGCAGGGAGATGGGCCGGAAGTTCTTGAGGTCTCTCGGGTCCGCCTTGGGTTTTGGAGTAGGGCGTTGATCTCTGCGTGTTTCCAGCTCTCTGGGAAGGTCGCGGTCTTGAAGGAGAGATTGATGATGTTGCACAGGTGGGGTGCGATGGAGCTGCTGGCTTTGTTGAAGATGTGGTGCGGGAAAGGGTCTGACGGGGAGCCGGAGTGTATTGTGCTCATGGTCTTGATGGTGTCCTCGATGTTCACGCTGGCCCAGGCTGGCAGGGGATCATGGTCGATGGTGTGCGGCGGGTCTGGTGCATCGATCTTAGTTGGGGCTGTCTGGGTGTTGAAGCTGTCGTGGATGTCGGCGATCTTGCGGTGGAAGAAGGTGGCGAGGGAATCGCACAGGGGTTGCGACGGTGGGATGTCGTTGGTGTTGGAGCTGGGGTTGGAGAGTTCCTTCACGATGTTGAAAAGCTCCTTGCTGTTGTGTGCGTTGTTGTCGAGGCGGTCTTTGAAGGAGATTCTCTTGGCGGACTTGATGAGGTGGTGGTGGTTACGGATGGCGTCTTTGTGGGCTGCGTGGCTGTCCGGTGTCTTATCACTGTGCCATTTCTTCTCTAGTTTCCGGCAGGTACGCTTGGAAGCTAGGAGTTCCGAGGTGAACCAGCTGGCTCTTTTGGTGGTGTCAGCGTAGGTGAGTTTTTTCAGCGGGGCGAGGGTGTTGGCACAGTCGTCCATCCATCTTCTGAGGTTGCAGGCAGCGTCGTCGGTGTTGGATGGGTCGGAGGGAGGGCTGCGAGCGAGGGTTGCCCGTAGTTGGTCTTCGGTGACTTTGCTCCAGCAGCGGCGTGGGATCTGTTGGGTGCGGTGGTGTGTGATGGGTTTCTGGAAGGTGAAATAGATGCAGCGGTGGTCGGTCCAGAGGAGTTCCGTGGTGTGGCTGAAGGAGACGTGGGAGCTTGAGGAGAAGATGGGGTCGAGCGTGTGGCCGGCGGAATGGGTCGGTGTTGTGACGAGCTGGCTCAGACCGAGGTTGGCGAGGTTGTCGATCAGGGTGGTGGAATTGCTGTCGTTCTTGTTCTCCAGGTGAAAATTCAGGTCTCCGAGGAGGATGTAGTCGGTAGAGGTCAGGGCGTGCGTGCTGATGAAGTCGGCGATGGAGTCGCTGAACTGGGGTCGGGGCCCAGGGGGTCTGTAGACAAGGGTGCCTCTAAGGGTGGTGTTGGGGTCCGTGTGGATCTGGAAGTGCATGTGTTCGGCGGTGTTGAGAGTGTTGTCGGTGCTGGTCGAGACCCTGATGGTGTTCTTGTGGACGATGGCGATTCCTCCTCCTACTGCATTGACGCGGTCTCTGCGGGTGATCTTATAGCCGTCTGGGATGGCTATGGCGATGTCGGGGGCGGAGGAGTCGTTCATCCAGGTCTCTGTCAGGAAGGGGACGTCTGGTGATGATGTGTCGAGCAGGTCCCAGAGCTCGACGGCGTGTTTGCGTGCGGAGCGGGTGTTCAGTAGGATGCATCGGAGGTGGTTGCGGTCCTTCTTGGCGGGCGCCTCGGTGGCTCTGAGGCTGGTGTAGCTGCAGTTCCGGCAGGTGAAGGGACCATGGGTGCGTTTCGGGGCGGCCTTGAAGCAGTTGTGCATCCGTCCGGGGTTGAGAGCGTGGAGTGTGGTGGCATCGTATCGGCGTCGGTCCTCGAGGCTGGTGCGGGGGGCGCACGGCCCAGGGGTTCTGGCGCTGGGCGCGGTCCAGGCACGGACAGGCGCAGACGGGCTTGCCTTAGGCGCGCCTTCGGCGCACCAGCGGCACGGCCGCGCAGCGGCCGCCATGTATGGGGAGGTGGGAGGGAGGAGCAGCTGGGAGGCAGGGGCAGCGAATGGGCAGTCAGGGGGGCGGGGCCGCAGGGGACGCAGCGGCGGGAGTGGAGAGAGGCAGCGAGGGGTACAGAAGGCAAGAAGGACACAGGGAAATGGGGGCAGCGAGGGAAACAGAGAGAAAATGGGCACACAGCAATGGGGGCAGCGAGGGAACAGAAGAGAAAACGGGCACCCAGCAATGGGGGCAGCGAGGGAACAGAAGGAAAAAATGGACACAATACAGTGGGGGCAGCGAGGGGAACAGAGAGAGAACGGGCACACAGCAATGGGGGCAGCGAGGGAACAGAAGAGAAAACGGGCACACAGCAATGGGGGCAGCGAGGGAACAGAAGGAAAAAATGGACACAATACAGTGGGGGCAGCGAGGGGAACAGAGAGAGAACGGGCACACAGCAATGGGGGCAGCGAGGGAACAGAAGAGAAAACGGGCACCGAGGCCACAAGCAGAGGGCGAGCTTACCAGCAGCATCAGCGGGCAGGACACCACAGGCGGAGCTGTGTGGCGGGGGAGCGACCTACCTGGTAAGGTCAAGGGTCGCTCTCCTCACCGCGCAGCGGCCGCCATATATGGGGAGGTGGGAGGGAGGAGCAGCTGGGAGGCAGGGGCAGCGAATGGGCAGTCAGGGGGGCGGGGCCGCAGGGGACGCAGCGGCGGGAGTGGAGAGAGGCAGCGAGGGGTACAGAAGGCAAGAAGGACACAGGGAAATGGGGGCAGCGAGGGAAACAGAGAGAAAACGGGCACACAGCAATGGGGTCAGCGAGGGAACAGAAGAGAAAACGGGCACACAGCAATGGGGGCAGCGAGGGATCAGAAGGAAAAAATGGACACAATACAGTGGGGGCAGCGAGGGGAACAGAGAGAGAACGGGCACACAGCAATGGGGGCTGCGAGGGAACAGAAGAGAAAACGGGCACACAGCAATGGGGGCAGCGAGGGAACAGAAGGAAAAAATGGACACAATACAGTGGGGGCAGCGAGGGGAACAGAGAGAGAACGGGCACACAGCAATGGGGGCAGCGAGGGAACAGAAGAGAAAACGGGCACACAGCAATGGGGGCAGCGAGGGAACAGAAGGAAAAAATGGACACAATACAGTGGGGGCAGCGAGGGGAACAGAGAGAGAACGGGCACACAGCAATGGGGGCAGCGAGGGAACAGAAGGAAAACGGGCACCGAGGCCAAGCAGAGGGCGAGCTTACCAGCAGCAGCAGCGGGCAGGACACCACAGGCGGAGCTGTGTGGCGGGGGAGCGACCTACCTGGTAAGGTCAAGGGTCGCTCTCCTCACCGCGCAGCGGCCGCCATATATGGGGAGGTGGGAGGGAGGAGCAGCTGGGAGGCAGGGGCAGCGAATGGGCAGTCAGGGGGCGGGGCCGCAGGGACGCAGCAGCGGGAGTGGAGAGAGGCAGCGAGGGGTACAGAAGGCAAGAAGGACACAGGGAAATGGGGCAGCGAGGGAAACAGAGAGAAAACGGGCACACAGCAATGGGGGCAGCGAGGGAACAGAAGAGAAAACGGGCACACAGCAATGGGGGCAGCGAGGGAACAGAAGGAAAAAATGGACACAATACAGTGGGGGCAGCGAGGGGAACAGAGAGAGAACGGGCACACAGCAATGGGGGCAGCGAGGGAACAGAAGAGAAAACGGGCACCGAGGCCACAAGCAGAGGGCGAGCTTACCAGCAGCAGCAGCGGGCAGGACACCACAGGCGGAGCTGTGTGGCGGGGGAGCGACCTACCTGGTAAGGTCAGGGGTCGCTCTCCTCACCGCGCAGCGGCCGCCATATATGGGGAGGTGGGAGGGAGGAGCAGCTGGGAGGCAGGGGCAGCGAATGGGCAGTCAGGGGGCGGGGCCGCAGGGACGCAGCGGCGGGAGTGGAGAGAGGCAGCGAGGGGTACAGAAGGCAAGAAGGACACAGGGAAATGGGGGCAGCGAGGGAAACAGAGAGAAAACGGGCACACAGCAATGGGGGCAGCGAGGGAACAGAAGAGAAAACGGGCACACAGCAATGGGGGCAGCGAGGGAACAGAAGGAAAAAATGGACACAATACAGTGGGGGCAGCGAGGGGAACAGAGAGAGAACGGGCACACAGCAATGGGGGCAGCGAGGGAACAGAAGAGAAAACGGGCACACAGCAATGGGGGCAGCGAGGGAACAGAAGGAAAAAATGGACACAATACAGTGGGGGCAGCGAGGGGAACAGAGAGAGAACGGGCACACAGCAATGGGGGCAGCGAGGGAACAGAAGAGAAAACGGGCACCTAGGCCACAAGCAGAGGGCGAGCTTACCAGCAGCAGCAGCGGGCAGGACACCACAGGCGGAGCTGTGTGGCGGGGGATAACTTTTTATTCACATTTAAAACAAAGTACACGTCCCATGATCAGTTCTTTATAATCTGAAACAGTCACAGCCAATACATGTTTCGTGCCCCACCAACCGCTTTTTCAGGGCTCATGTGAGGAAAGTGAAGAGAAAAGTAATTAGCGGATTAAAAAAATAGGATGCTTCCAAAAAGGTCTCATAATCAGAGCATGATAGATTGTGTAGATGTGTCTTTTATCCTCGATGAATTGCTGTCATAGGGTTCACTGATAGAATATCGATGTAACAAACATCGATGTTCTAAATATCGACAAAAAATATCAACGGCAAAAATATCGACTCCAATACCTTAACAGGTAAGTACAAAACAATTGAATCAAAAATATCAAGGTAAAAAATATAGATGTAAACAATATCGATTTAAAAATATATATAAAATAATATATTGTACAATAAATATATTAAATATTAATATTATTTTTACAAAATAAATTACATTTAATATACATTTTAACTAAATATAGCAAATAAACCTAATTTAAAAAATATAAACACACAAACATAAAAATGCATACATATACATATATGTACTTAAAAATAATGTAACTATTATCTTTATTTAATTTTTAAACTTTAACATTATATAAAAATAAAATATATATATATCAATAATTAAAAATTAAAAAAACATTCTATAATAAATTAAAACATTAAACTATTAAAAAAAAATTAAACTTACATTTCCCAATACAATAAGTGCAACAGTAGGGAAAGTGTTGAATAGCGGAATAATGAAATTTACTATTCCAACTCCAGTGAGTGCAAAGTAGGTAAAGTGTTGGATAGCGGAGGGGTAAAAATTGCTATTCCCACTCCAGTTATAGCAACAGTAGGGAAAGTAATGGATAGCGGAGGAGAAACAATTACTATTCCCACTCCAAAGCGTGCAACAGTAGGCAAAGTGTTGGATAGCGCAGGGGTAAAAATAACTATTCCCACTCCAAAGAGTGCAACAGTAGGGAAAGTGTTGGATAGCACAGGGGTAAAAATTACTATTCCCACTCCAAAGAGTGCAACAGTAGGGAAAGTGTCGGATAGCGGAGGGGTAAAAATTAATATTCCCACTCCAGTGAGTGCAAAAGTAGGGTAAGTGTTGGATAGCGGAGGGGAAAAAATTAGTATTCCCACTCCAAAGAGTGCAACAGTAGGGAAAGTGTTGGATAGTGGAGGGGTAAAAATTACTATTCCCACTCCAGTGAGTGCAAAAGTAGGGAAAGTGCTGGATAGCGGAGAGGTAAAAATTACTACTCCAACTACAGTGATTGCAACATTAGGGAAATTGTTGGATAGCAGAGAAACAAAAATTACTAATAACACTTAAACAATTGAAAAAAACAAAAAATATTACAAAATTTTAAAAATCATAAAAAAATAAAATAAACAATATTAAAAAAATATATATATATATTAAGCAAATAAAAAGAACACATATTATAATATTAATTACATATAACAAAAACCTACAAGTAATATATTAAAAAAATTAATAAATACATTTACAAACCATAATTATTTAAAAGTAGCTAATAATAAAAAACAAAACAAATATTTAAAACATAAATGTATTTATTTTATTTCCTACCCTATAACACCACACCAATAACAAAACACTTCAATATTTTTAATTAAATGTATTTCCATAATCAACATAATTAATAATCAATAAAAAAAATCTTATTAATAAAACAAAAATTTGTTGAGTACACATGCTTTAACACTATAATATCCACAACACACACCTAAATTAAACTATACAATAATAAAACACAATTAAATATTATTTTAAAAAGAAAAACTATTACTATTAACAGCTAATAATTAAATATTTAAAAATGTATTTAATACCCACCTTTTACCCCTTTCAAAATGAAAAACAACACACAAAAAAAACAATTACACTAAATAAATATCAAATAATTAACATTAATTAAGAACTATTTAATTATTAAACACAAAATACTTACCACCCTTTACTCCTATAAACACCACAACACACCCCTAAAATTATTTACACAATTACCATAATTAATTACTAATTAATTAATTAAAATTGAAATTAATTAACAACTAATTATTAATTCATCAATTAAAAATAAATTACTTCCCACCCTTCCCACCCTTTACACCTATAAACACCACAACACACACCTGAAATTCATTACACAATTACTATAATTATTTACCAATTAACTAATTCAAATTAATTAACAACCAATTATTAATTAATTAATAATAAATTACTTTACCAGTTTTACACTGACATCTCAGTTAAACAAATAATAAATAAAAAATATTCAATAAATTTAATGTAATTAAATTGCTTCCCACCCTTTTCCCCTATAAACCCACAACCCGCTACGGGACTAAAAATGCAAAATTCAAATAAAAAAATATTAATAACTACTAAAAATAATCAATTAATTTTATATAATTAAATTACTTCCCACCCTATCCTCCTATAAACCCACAACCTGCTATGGAACTAAAAACACAAAAATCAATTTAAAAAAATTAATAACTACTAAAAGATTTAACACATATATTAAAAATACAAACAAATCTTATACAAAAAAACATACATCATATGCATATAAAATATATACTAAAATACATAAGATTAATAAAAAATAGATATCTTTAACAACTATATATTTGCAAACAATATTGTACACTTCGATATTTTTAACCTCGATATTACGTACCTAAAACCGATATTCTTGACCACGAAAATTTGTCTGTCGATATTTGCAACCCACGATTTTTTTAACTCGATATTTGTGTAAATCGATATTTTTGATTCAATATTCTGGCTCTGCACCCAGTCATAGTTGTCCCGTACTAAGATGATATTTCAGTGAAAAATAACTGCCAATTCCATTTAATTATATCATCTCCACGTCTTATATTCGTCCTTCAATCTATATCATGGTTTTAAGTTGCCCCTTGAATCCGCATGACTTTACTCTCAACCTCCAATTTCATTCAGGTATAAGGTGCAATTTAAAACCATGATATAGATTGAAGGAGCGTAATATGACTATAGCCTTAGACCATGCCCTGCTTGTGAACCAAAAAGCAGATGAAATCCCAATGTAAAAATATAGGGGGTTATTTACAGGCTCCTTGTGTCGCTGGTGCATCACTTTTTACCATATAAAAGTGACGCACCGGAGGTGCAAGGGGCTTGTAAATAAGGCCCATATGCCGGTGTAGCCTGCTTGGCTTACCAGAGCATTGCACAATCATGTTGGCCTGGAATCCTACCTTAGTTGTGGCCAACTGAGATATGATATTTTTAATTGCCATTTTACTTTTCCTAGGTGCTTTTTCCAAAAAGTTTGAACATTCTTATCTTCTGTTGCCCTTATCCACTGTTGATTGGTTGGCTTTTTTTGCTTATATATTTTTTCTCTAGTTTTACAAATTGATTTGCCAATATTTTTGTCAGCACTGCTTGAAATGATCTTGGAATTAGCAATTGTCTGCTGCCTGTGTTACAGCTAGCAAGGTATTCTGTGAGAAATATGTTGAGACCTAAGCAGGGTGTGTTTAATAAATTAGTATGGGTCCCCATTCCCAAATTAGTCATATACTTTCTGACATTGCTAGTAATCAGTCAGGTAGGATTTTGTCCAGCATTTACCTTTCAGATGTTACCAATCGAGAAATTAAATACCTCTTTCCCGATTTAGGGGAAAACATTTACTTTTGATGTTAAATTGGTAAGAAGTGTTTGAGTTAATTTTTGATAGTCATATTTCTCAAATGTGCATTTTTTCACATTTTTGCACCCTAATTATTTATGTTTGAGCATGAAGGTCAATCTGTCTAATTTCTCCCACTTTTCATTTGCAGAAATGAAGGCCATGTACAATGTAGAAGAGGCTGGACTTGTTATAATTCCAAGAATGAGTATTATGAGATGGCTCTCATGTCTTGGCCGGAGACTCATCAATGACAAATCACTTCACAGGAGAACGAGGATGAAGAAATTGATGAGGTACAAGTGCAGAGGGAAAATGTACCTCAAAGAGCAGCTGCACCCATGTTATCCAGGGCCAGGAGTACCTTGTCCTCTAAAAGCTTGTCCTGATCAGAGCTGAAGCCTTGCAGATTAGCACATGAGTAGAAGAATGCGGACATGGACTTGAAATTGCAACTGGGTTCTCTTGTCCAGGAGGAGAAAAAGGCCATCCTAGCAGCTAAGGAGAAGAAGGCACCAAAGGCTTTGGAACAGAAAAAGATGGCAATTGCCCTTGAAAAGTTGAGATTGCCAGCTAAGGAGAATAAGGCAGCTATTACCCTAAGCTTCTCTGTAGAAGCAGACAGCAGCACCCTTACAGTGGATGAGAGGACAGTCACCTTGGAGGATCAGAGGAATGACACATTAGGAACTTGAGGTCCACAAGGGCATCACAATACAGTAAGGAAGGTGGTAGCACAAATGAGGTACCAAGGAGGAGGTCATTTATGCAGTAGCCTCCGAAGGCTATTGTCCCTAGCTATGTTATTGGTGATGATATTGACAAGTGGTTTGCTGGTTATGAGATTGTCTTGAAAATGCATATGATAGGTATGATAGGTATTAGGAAGTGGGGAGTTGAAGTGTGCCACGTTGGGGAAGAATACTATACTGAATGGTTAATTCCAGGTTAATTCCAGGTTCATTATACACTGATGGAGGCAAACCTCATTTCCAGGTTTGGTCTTTACTTCTGAAAACAATTTCACAAATTCAGGGATACATATAATGATTCTAAGATGTATTGGGAAATGTTGTTAGATGGGGCACTGAAGTTTATGAAAGGCTGATTGACTGACAACAAAAGAACGCCTATAGTAGGCTGCATAATTTGTTGCAGAGTTGTGCGACCATCTGATAGATTGCGAGCTGAATGATACTACAGGATTTGGGAAAGGGGCTAGCTTCTGGCTCAGCACTATAGTTTTCAAGAAGGCTGCTAAGGGGATTAGAAAAAACTGTGGTTATGGCACCAAACATCAGAAAGGTGGGTGAAAAAGGAAAATAAGAAGGAATTCTGTAAAAGGGACTGAATGATCAACAAATGACGGAGAGTCTCAATTCACTTCTGGGCAGAAGGGGGCACTTAGAAGTGGAAGCAGCCAAAGTACACAGTGAAGGCTTGGTGGAATGATTATTTCTGGACAAGCCTGTTGCTCTAACCCAAGTTTCCTTGGGTGAGGGAGAAGATAAACCCAGAGCTTTCATGCTCGCTAAACAAAAAACATTGGGGGATATTCTCAAGAACGTGCGATAAACATCGCCAAAATAGGCTAACGCAATTTTCAACATCGCCGCCCATAACGGGAAAATAACTACGTGTTATCGTCTTATTCCCAACACGGCGGTAACATGCAATAGTTTCCCGAGAACGCCACAAATGTCCGCGTTACAACCACCACCACGGCGCTAAAAAAGGAAACCCAAACGTGAAAAAAGTTGCGATGGGCCCAACCGCGATAGAAAAATCGGGGACAAGCAGCGCGAGGCTTGCAATTCCCACGTCAGGCGGGAAAAATCACCATAAAAGCAACAAAAAAAGAAAGAAAAAAAAACACATAACAACTGCGAAGCACAATGGAGGTAGCAGGAGCAAGTACAGAGGACAACCCAGACCCCACAAGCCCCACGGAGGACCAGCCTGGGACCTCGGGGTCAGGGAAGGGCAAGGAGAAGAAGAAGAGGAAGACGCGTTTCAGTCTGAGGGAAAACATGATACTGATAACGGAGGTGACAGAACACCATCAACATCTGTTCGTCACCTCCACTGTGTCATTGGCAACAAAAAATGGAATATGGCAGTCCATCGTGGACAAGGTGAATGCAGTCAGAGTGCTGAGGAGGACAATGGACGAGGTCAAGAGGCGCTGGAATGATGTGAAGCGCAAAACCAAGCAGAAACTCGCAGACAACCACAAAGCAGCGATGCAGAGGGGGTGGGAGTCCTGCGCCACAGGAGGAGCTGGATGAGATGGAGGAACTGGTGTCAACAGTCATCAGTGTGGAGACGGTGGCAGGAGTTGGGGGACCGGACACTGCTCAACATGACCTGACACAACAGCAACAGGGTGAGTAACCACCAGGGCCTGGGGGGACGGGGGGAGATGGGCACAATGGCACACATGCACAATGGAGTATAGCACACTGCACAACCACAATGACTCTGGATCATATCCCTGAACTCCTTGCCATACTGCAGCACACATAGTAACAGCAAGTAGTCCCCCATCCACAATGTGCCCAGAGGGGCCCTCCCCACACATCACCAATTTCACAACAAACCCATGCACATGTGCTGAACCCAGCCAAGCTGCGGATCCGTTAGCCCCACTGACAATGCAAGTGACACTGCATGACGATGAGCATGTCTGCAGGCCACTCATCATGACATGTTGCACGACACCGAGGTGGCTGAGTGTGGTCCACATCCGGATAGGAGCAGGTCACACACTGACACATCCACGTGCACAAACAACCCCTGATGGCAACAAGACATCTGCGGACAAACCATGCCCAAGAGTCCCAACTCCCACCAAGAGCCCCAACTCCCACCAATAGCCCAATTTACCCAAGTATGCAACATCTCAGCACTGCATTAGCACAGAAGTCAAAGGCACACCGCCTGAAAGGGAGAAGGCCAAGCAAAGTCTGAGCTGCAGGGGCGACTCTCCCACAATGCAGCACACACACAAGAATCAGAGCACATGAACATTGACAACAATGTGGTACAAACTGCAACACTTGCACAACAGAACAGAGGACACAACTGCTGCCGCTTGTGTGTAGAAACTGGCCAATCACATTTGGCATAGCAGGAAACTGTAACATGATAATGGACAAGTACAACCCCACATCCCTGATGGTGCACATATGTCCACTGTCCCGCTTCAAATAGGCAGCACATCCTAAACAGTCACAATGTACATTGTCATGCAGTCTGTTCTGATACTTGGCCAATGCGTGAACATACATGGAACACACTGTTAAACGGCATCTCCCCTTTACATTGCAGAGGGAGAATCATCTACTCCTTCAGAGCAGACCGAACACCTCCTCACTGATGACGAGGAGGACCACCCCACCTTCAACACCGACGCCCTCCAGGAGCTCATCGACAGCTTCGGCACCCCACCCCCAGGAGCTTGTCTCCCAGGCCCCCCACGAACAACACATGGCCTTCCAACGCCGTGTGTTAGAGGGCCAGAAGGAGATGGCTGATCAGGTGCGGGTGGGGTTCGACCTCATGGCAGCCAAACTAGATGCCATCCATGGGTGTCTACGTCCCATCAGGGACCACTTACAGTCCCTAACGGACACCCACAGTCCGCTCCATGGTCTCCAACGAGCCCTGGCTGACATCGCTGGAGTCCTGACTCAGAGACAAGAACACCTGTCTGGTCAGAGTGGCTCCAGCGATCTCAGCCGGGAGATGGGACACACGCGGAGGCTCATGGAGGACATGGTGCGGATGGAGGCAGAAAGGATGGCTGCCACGGCTGCACATCAGCGAGATGTAGCTGGGATCTACCATACCCTGCAGATCCTCATCATGGCATTGCTGCCACAAGGCCTGGCGCAGATGAATGCTGCTGCTCCTACACCATCCACATCTCCGCCCCCTGATGTGTCAGTGCCCCACAGTGCGGCAGACATTCCACCTCCGGCACCTGATGTGTCACTGCCACACAGTGCTGCAGCCGAAACACCACCACCGCCAAGTGAGGCACATCACACATCAGAGGACGAAGATGCAGATGAATCTGCCTTAGTGGTGAGGAGGAGGCGGAAGCATTCATCTCCGCCATATGGCCTGTTTCTGCTTGGTACGGCCCTTTGCATCATCACCTTCCACTGTCCCCAGATGCACTCTGCGGCACTCACCTTGGACCTCGACATGGACTGCCATATACTGTTTGGTTACCAATGACACAGCAATCAGACTGCGGACTGAACTCTTCCTCTTCCGATGAACTTGTCCTTCCCTAATGGACTCTGGCTGGCCCTCCACGGGGCAACAATGTCAAGTGGGGTGTGCATGGCTCTGTACTGCTCCAGCTGCTACCCTCCAATGAATGTGAATAAAGCATTCAAATTCACACAGATGTGTCATGTCTATGAACCTTTAAGTATGACAGTATGGATGAATGTCGGGTCACTGATTCGCCCTCGCATCCATTTTGCACATGTTGTGGGGCTTGGGTCACATGGTGCAACATTGCCAATTGCGGTCCGGGTGGCGCAGACACTACAACGGAGACACACGCAATGGTTACTTCCTTGTCCAGGCCAGAACTGAACCACGCCCAGATCCCCGGGCTCATCGTTCACACCCCTACGCTGGGCTGGCATACACCAGGCCAGCCCACTCCGCTTACTCTCACAAGGGGTGACGACACACCTACATGTCCCAGGTCTTCCCCGTAGTGATCTGCTGGTCACTGGTCTAGTTGTCAGCATGCCACAGCCACTCCCTGAGGGCTGGTTAACACCCACACCACACCCATCCAGCACAGGCGTCACAGGACATGTGACCCTGCCAATATAAGGGGCCCACCACAGCACATCCCCCACTGCCGGAGGTGACATGATGGTGTCCGCATCACGAGATTCAATCATGAGGGGGCCATGACTTGCGTTGCACTGAGTTAGTGGCACCCGATGGCCTGTGTCCGGCACAGGCCGTGGCGATGACTTGCGTTGCACAGAGTTAGTGGCACCCGATGGCCTGCGTCTGGCACGGGCCTACCGCCAGGTGGCGATGACTTGCGTTGCACTGAGTTAGGCCCACCTGAAGAGCTGAGCGGGTGTGCAGCCTGCGATGATGCGTTGGTCTCGGTATGGCGTCCAGCGAATCAAGACTCGAATTGAACTGTGTGCCCTGCTGGACCGCAGTGTACGTGCAGGCAGCAGCCAGCACACACATGACTCCACGGTGCGGTGCCGCAGGGTGCGCTGGGGGCCTGTGGCGCGGAAACCAGCGACCGGCTGAGGCGGTTGCACCGGCACATGGAGGGCCCTCTTGGAGACACGCCGGTGGCTGCAGGTGAGCATTTAGGCCTGGGTGCGCAGGGGCGGGCAGTCATCCTTGGGTGGTGGACCGGTCTGGGGACCAGGGCTGGGGTGCAGCAGATGCACAGGATCGTGCAGGCACCACCGGTCACGGTGGTGGCCACGTGGCTGGGTGGGGGCGCCGCCCTGGCAGACACGAGCCTGCATGCGATGACGAGATGTGCGTGGGTTGGCTTGGGACGTAGTCACCTCGTCTCCAGTGTGAATACGGCCATTGAATGTGGTCGGGCACGTGTGTGTAGGCCTATGGTCATGATATGGCGGTCACAGAGGCACACGCAGTAGTTACTGTGGTGGCCATCCCGGAAGTGGACCACGACCAGGGCCCCGGGCTATTCATTTGCGACATATGCCGGCCAAGGCCGCTCCGCTCAGGCTTACAGGGGGGACCACATGGCTACATGTCCAAGGTCTTCCACACTGCCTGGGGTAACCTGTTTGCATCCACTGTCCACTACACTGCATACACCAGCAGTAGATGTCCACATGGACCTGTCTGTGCTCTGCATACTGCAGTCTGTCCAGCACATCTCCGCCACACTTGGCATTGTGTCCTTTCTTATTGCTGGGGCACTTGCCTCCTTTGCACATTCTTGGTTCCCACCTCTCCCCAAATTCTGCAATTGTGTGGCAGAGGGGCTCTGCCTTTGTGGATGGTTTGTCTACATGTCTGTCCCCTGTTACCACGGTTACTTGTATTGTTGTGTCCGGTAGTTGGGCCTGTTGTTTGGCATGTTGCATGTGATTTTGTTAGGTGTGCTCTCCCACAGTTGTGAGTTGTGTGGTTGTGGAGTTGAGGTGTGTGGTGTGTTCAGTTAGTACTTACCAATGAGCAGTTGTTGTACTTGGCCCTTTTTGGCAGGTTCACCCCTAAACTTTTTGCCTTGTATGTTAGTAGTTTTAAGTCTCTGGGCACTTTAGCACTGTGGTCCAGTGTAAAGTGCGTGCGCGCTGGAGTGCGTGTGGTGAGATTGTCCTGCCCTCCCATAGGAATGCATGGGGGATATGTGTGTCCATGGTAATTCCTGGTGTGAGAGGAGTGCAGGGGCGAGTTTAGTATGTGCGAACTCGTGAGAATAAATGCTGCGCAATGGTGTGCGCAGATTTATTATGACTGGTGTAGAAATGCCACTTTTAGAAGTTGGCATTTATGTGTGCTCTGTGTCTGCCTGCCTGATGTGAATTGCATGTCTGGCTTGTGAGTGACAGGGGCTGGGAGGTGTGTGTGGCTCCAGGAGGGGCAGGGTGAGTCAGCGCAGGGCTGAATAGGGAGATCTGCATCTAGATGGGAGGGAGGAGTTACACCTGGGACCTGAATAGGGCTGTGCCTTCCCTCCACAATCCTGGCTCCACCTCCTGTGGTGCGTCTGATGTCCCTGGCCTGTCTTGTCAAAGGGGAGAGGAGCTTGCCAAAACAAAGTGCTCCAAATCCCCCTGATACCAGTTCTGACTGGTATCTCCAAACCCTGCACCTTTAGACAAGGGAAAAGGGTGTATAAAAGAAGGGGCTGTGACCCCATGAAAATGTTCAGTGTTCCTGTGCAGTTCGGGTGTGCTGTTCCTGCCGGGGCGTGCTGCTGCTGGGGCCCAGGGGGCTGCCATGAGGGCTTGCCTCCCTGGGCCCTGCCTTGCCCCTGGAAGATCTTTTATTTGGGACCCTCTTTGCTTTTCTTTCCCTAAAGACTTCTTGGGATTCTAGCGCCTTGGGAGCGCTGTGCTTCATTTCTTGGTTTTTCCCCAAGAAGAAGGAGAGCCTGAGCGGTGCAGCGCTGAGCTACCGTCTACGGAGAGGGAATCCCCAGCGTAGGGATTCCCCCATGAGGCTGAGGATCGCGGGAGCCCACCCCGCTTATTTCTATAGTTTAATTGTGGGTGCCCACCCCACATGGCCGCATCCTTTTTATTTTTTATTATGCGGGTGCCCACCCCGCGTTTTTGGTTTTCATTACGAGGGAGCCTACCCCTCATTGCCGCCGAGACCAGAATCACCGCTGCGGCCCGAGTCGCGGCATGGGCGGAAGTCAGGCAGAGTGGCCTGGCCTTGGGCGGGACACTACAGGAAGTCCCGCCCGCCGCCGGAGAAGCCCCGCGTGTACTGAAGAGGGACCTGGTGAAGCGCGAGTTGCCTGGCCCGGGTGAAGCGGAGTAGTGCTGCAGTTGCTGGCAGGGCTCCCATGTTGGAACGAGGAGCCCCGCGTGCGGCAACACAAGACCGGGAAGAGAGGAGTCCTCCCTCCCGCCAAGAGCCGGTGAGTTGAGACGGCTAAGGGAGGGGGAGGCTAGGCGCATTGTTGGTGCCGATCGCGGCATTGTGAGGGCATTGGTGCTGAGTGGTCCCGCAAGAGAGCGGGCCACTCCAACGAAGGGGGCATGTTTTGTTTTAGAGCCTGTGTGGCTCCCACCTTGCGGTTAATTGTTTTTGAGCCCAGTTCCGCTCCAACGAGGGGGGCAATTCTTTCCAGAGTCCCAGAGTGGGGCTCATAAGGCTATTACCGGGCCCGTGCCTCTTCCTATTTTATGGCCATTCTTACAGCTGCCCCGCCTGCTAGAGGGCAGCTGTACCAAGGGGGCATTTGTTTGTTAGAGAGTCCCAGAAAGGGGCTCAGACGGTGCGTATAGTGCCAGTGCCAGGCCTGCACCGATTGGGGCAATTTTATGTAAAGGAGCCCAGCGGGGCTGAGGAGGCACAGATGTGCCAGGGCCCCTTTATATGGTTCTCAGCTGTACCGCACCAGCGCGGCCAGCTGCAACGTTTGGCGCACCTTTATTCAAAAGGCACGGTGAGTGCCAGGCCTTATTACTTCACAGCTGCCCAGCAAGTAGTGGGCAGCTGCAACGTTTAGGCCCACAGTTCTTTTGGGGGCATTGTTAGGGAGACAGGAGTGAGATGCACTCCTCTGCCCCATACTTCCACAGCTGCCCAGCAAGTAGTGGGCAGCTGCTACGTTTAGGCTATCCTTTCTGTAGGGGCCTGTCTTTTGCCCTAGGAGTAAGATGCACTCCTTGGCCCCTATCTTTCCCAGCTGCCCAGCAAGTAGTGGGCAGCTGCTACGTTTAGGTTTGCGCAGTTGCGCACCCTTGACTTTCGCTGCGTTGGCAGCGCGCCCTGACTCTGTGGACATAGGGCATTTGAGCCCTTTAGAGATGGCCAGTTGGCCAGGGGGACAGTTAGGTTTATAGGGCGCCAGGCCCTAATCTGATCTATGTGCTGATGTGATTTTGGGTGCTAGGAAATGTAATCATGTAGTATGATTTACGCACCCTGTATTATACCTCTAATGTACTGTTATGATTATGAGGTTTTGCATAATGTGTTTATGCTTGTGATTTTATTATTACCTAATGCGTTTAGGTTGTGAGTTATTCTCTACCGTGATTTACGCCCCTAATGTGAGTTATACTTAGGAGGTTAGGGTCTAATGTGTTTAGACTTATGAGAGGATTGCATAATGTATTTATGCTGGTGAGGTTGGCGCAGAATGTAATTCGCGCCTGATGTGATACTGTGCATAATGTAGTTTATGTTACAGGCTGATGCTAAGTACAGTGGTTACCAGTGATTACTGGTTGTACGTTCATGATGTATTCTACATTTATTATAAGTACTACATATACTAAGTTCGCTTTGTGCTGGTTCTGACAGTGGTCCAGTTGGCCCTGTCAGGTGTAAATAATCCCTTGTAAATATGACCCCGTGCCAGGTGGCACAATGTACATTATGTGAGTACTATTCTAATGTGTTTTATGATAATACAAAGGCTATTTTTATATATAACCTTGTGTGGAGTTCCTTTTTGTGGTGTGCCTAGTATGTTGTTGCTGTGGGTGTGTTGCGCAAACGCTTTACACATTGCCTCTGGGATAAGCCTGACTGCTCGTGCCAAGCTACCAAGGGGGTGAGCAGGGGTTATCTTTGGCGTGTAACTCCCTCGCCCTGACTAGAGTGGTGGTCTCTGCCTGGCTTTGGCGCAAGCCTTAGCCAACCAGAGATCCCATTTCTAACATTGATTGTCAGCGGTGGGGATTAGGACTTGCGTTTGCGCAGTACCACAGCGACAACTGGCTGCACTACAAAGCTCTGCATTTTAGATAGTCACATGGAAAGGGATTATTGTTTCTGAGTTTGTTTTAAGTGTCATTTCTTTTTGAAATGTGTTTCTTGTGCACTATGAGTTGGGTGTCCTGCCAAGGACAGAAACCAGAGAATCTGGAGGAGTGACTGCCCTTGTGCAGACTGCTATTGGGTTGGCCTAAAGCTGGAGGAGGGACTGCCCTTGAGCCATTGTGCTGGTTCTTGGGTTGGCCTGCAGCTGAGGGAGGGACTGCCCCTGTGCTGTCTGTTAGTTCTTGGGTTGGCCTACAGTGGGGACTTAATTGGTATGGAGTCACTAGCTCGGGAGGGTAGATTATCCCCTAAGTGCAGTGTGAGTTTTCTGGATTCCCTAGTAAGGGTGGGATCCAGTGGTGGCAGCAGAAGTGTGTCCAGTGCATGAATTCCCGTCCCGTTCCCAGAGTATGGTACCTGGTGCTCAGTAAGAGGGGTGCAGGTTGAGATTCAGGGGCAGTAGATACTGTCTCACCGGTCTGGGGGGGGTGTGTGTGGATAAATGGTGTGTTGCACTGGACGAGTGAGTGTGAGTTCTCTGAAATAAGGAGCTTGCTGAATACTTGGGTGTGAGTTCTCTGAAATAAGGAGCTTGCTGAATACTTGGGTGTGAGTTCTCTGAAATAAGGAGCTTGCTGAATACTTGGGTGTGAGTTCTCTGAAATAAGGCGCTTGCATGGGGGAGTGAGTCCAATAAGAGTGGCTCGGATATCTTCCGGTCCTGTGTGGTGGAAGAGGTTCAGCGTAGCCCAGCTAGGTCCCAGTGTAGCGGGAGGGGTGTAGGGGCTCACGTCCTGTCTCAGAGGAGAAGGAGTGAGTGTGCCCGAAACCCAGTCCCAGGGCCTGGATGGTTTCTTCAGGGAACACCAGGTTGGGGGCCTAGGCTGTACTTGTAGGCCATTTGAGGAGGATCTCCCAGTGTCTAGAGAACGTGGAGCCTCTGTAAGCAGAGTTCCAGTAGTTCTGGTGTCTGGCGGTGCCACTCCCCTTGGGAGGGTGCAGAAGTCCAGAGTGAGGGGTGAGAGGGGAAAAAGTACCCAGTGGAAGAGCCAGTGGGTCAGGGGCCAGCCAGCAGGGCTGAGTCGCCAATGAGTGACCATGGTGATGCCACTTCTGCCCTGGGTTTGCGCCGGGCAGACTGTCACACGACCCATTAGTTATGTGTCACCCTCGTGAAGTCCTGGTTCACCGGGCATCTGACCAAAGGGTACGTCCCTGGGTTGGGGAGCCAGTAGCAGGTGTTTCCTGATCTGGACAGCAGGGCGGCTGTAATCAGTGTCCTGGCCGGTTTTGCCTTTTAGGGGGTACCACTCCAGTTGGGAGGGTATCGGACTCTGGAAGGGGGTGCAGAGGGAGGGAGTCCTCGCCTCTGACCCCGGTGCAGCCGGTGAATTTATTTCCCAGGTGGTAGACCAGTGATGGAGAGAGGTCCTGATCTGGTGGGAGAGTTGTGTTCTGGTAGGTGCTTCTCCTGGGAGAGCGTGAAACGTCAGAAGTAGAGGTAGGGTGAGGAGATGCTTCGCCCGTGACCTCTGGTCAGCCTGAGGGTGCGGACCCTAGGTTGAAGGATCAGTGGTAGTTTGGAACTACACTGAGAGGGAGAGAGGAGAATGGCTATTGTATGCCAGGGGTTACTGCCCCCCACTCTGGATTGGCAAGGACCAGTGGCATCTGGGTGGCCTAGGGCCTGGTCCTGGCCGTGGACAACTAAGGAGTACCGGTGGGGTAGCCTAGTTGGTCCTGAGTTTTTTTTCTTAGATGGATTCCATGGGTTCCAAGTGGCGTAGAACCGGAGGGTGTCCCTGCAGTGCGGGCCCGCGTCCGTGTTCTATCGCCCCAAGCAGGGAAGCCCAACACGGTGGTGATTGGTCTGCCCTGCGTTTTGGCTGGAAGGGGGTTGTGTTGGACTTGGCCCTTTTTGGCAGGTTCACCCCTAAACTTTTTGCCTTGTATGTTAGTAGTTTTAAGTCTCTGGGCACTTTAGCACTGTGGTCCAGTGTAAAGTGCGTGCGCGCTGATTGCGTGTGGTGAGATTGTCCTGCCCTCCCATAGGAATGCATGGGGGATATGTGTGTCTATGGTAATTCCTGGTGTGAGAGGAGTGCAGGGGCGAGTTTAGTATGTGCAAACTCGTGAGAATAAATGCTGCGCAATGGTGTGCGCAGATTTATTATGACTGGTGTAGAAATGCCACTTTTAGAAGTTGGCATTTATGTGTGCTCTGTGTCTGCCTGCCTGATGTGAATTGCATGTCTGGCTTGTGAGTGACAGGGGCTGGGAGGTGTGTGTGGCTCAAGGAGGGGCAGGGTGAGTCAGCGCAGGGCTGAATAGGGAGATCTGCATCTAGATGGGAGGTAGGAGTTGCACCTGGGACCTGAATAGGGCTGTGCCTTCCCTCCACAATGCTGGCTCCACCTCCTGTGGTGTGTCTGATGTCCCTGGCCTGTCTTGTCAAAGGGGAGAGGAGCTTGCCAAAACAAAGTGCTCCAAATCCCCCTGATACCAGTTCTGACTGGTATCTCCAAACCCTGCACCTTTAGACAAGGGAAAAGGGTGTATAAAAGAAGGGGCTGTGACACCATGAAAATGTTCAGTGTTCCTGTGCAGTTCGGGTGTGCTGTTCCTGCCGGGGCGTGCTGCTGCTGGGGCCCAGGGGGGCTGCCATGAGGGCTTGCCTCCCTGGGCCCTGCCTTGCCCCTGGAAGATCTTTTATTTGGGACCCTCTTTGCTTTTCTTTCCCTAAAGACTTCTTGGACTTCTAGCGCCTTGGGAGCGCTGTGCTTCATTTCTTGGTTTTGCCCCAAGAAGAAGGAGAGCCTGAGCGGTGCAGCACTGAGCTGCCGTCTACGGAGAGGGAATCCCCAGTGTAGGGATTCCCCCATGAGGCTGAGGATCGCGGGAGCCCACCCCGCTTATTTCTATAGTTTAATTGTGGGTGCCCACCCCACATGGCCGCATCCTTTTTATTTTTTATTATGCGGGTGCCCACCCCGCGTTTTTGGTTTTCATTACGAGGGAGCCTACCCCTCATTGCCGCCGAGACCAGAATCACCGCTGCGGCCCGAGTCGCGGCATGGGCGGAAGTCAGGCAGAGTGGCCTGGCCTTGGGCGGGACACATACAGGAAGTCCCGACCGCCACCGGAGAAGCCCCGCGTGTACTGAAGAGGGACCGGGTGAAGCGCGAGTTGCCTGGCCCGGGTGAAGCGGAATAGTGCTGCAGTTGCTGGCAGGGCTCCCATGTTGGAACGAGGAGCCCCGCGTGCGGCAACACAAGACCGGGAAGAGAGGAGTCCTCCCCCCGCCAAGAGCCGGTGAGTTGAGCCGGCTAAGGGAGGGGGAGGCTAGGCGCATTGTTGGTGCCGATCGCGGCACTGTGAGGGCATTGGTGCTGAGTGGTCCCGCAAGAGAGCGGGCCACTCCAACGAAGGGGCATGTTTTGTTTTAGAGCCTGTGTGGCTCCCACCTTGCGGTTAATTGTTTTTGAGCCCAGTTCCGCTCCAACGAGGGGGGCAATTCTTTCCAGAGTCCCAGAGTGGGGCTCATAAGGCTATTACCGGGCCCGTGCCTCTTCCTATTTTATGGCCATTCTTACAGCTGCCCCGCCTGCTAGAGGGCAGCTGTACCAAGGGGGCATATGTTTGTTAGAGAGTCCCAGAAAGGGGCTCAGACGGTGCATATAGTGCCAGTGCCAGGCCTGCACCGATGGGGGCAATTTTATGTAAAGGAGCCCAGCGGGGCTGAGGAGGCACAGATGTGCCAGGGCCCCTTTATATGGTTCTCAGCTGTACCGCACCAGCGTGGCCAGCTGCAACATTTGGCGCACCTTTATTCAAAAGGCACGGTGAGTGCCAGGCCTTATTACTTCACAGCTGCCCAGCAAGTAGTGGGCAGCTGCAACGTTTAGGCCCACAGTTCTTTTGGGGGCATTGTTAGGGAGACAGGAGTGAGATGCACTCCTCTGCCCCATACTTCCACAGCTGCCCAGCAAGTAGTGGGCAGCTGCTACGTTTAGGCTATCCTTTCTGTAGGGGCCTGTCTTTTGCGCTAGGAGTAAGATGCACTCCTTGGCCCCTATCTTTCCCAGCTGCCCAGCAAGTAGTGGGCAGCTGCTACGTTTAGGTTTGCGCAGTTGCGCACCTTGACTTTCGCTGCGTTGGCAGCGCGCCCTGACTCTGTGGACATAGGGCATTTGAGCCCTTTAGAGATGGCCAGTTGGCCAGGGGGACAGTTAGGTTTATAGGGCGCCAGGCCCTAATCTGATCTATGTGCTGATGTGATTTTGGGTGCTAGGAAATGTAATCATGTAGTATGATTTACGCACCCTGTATTATACCTCTAATGTACTGTTATGATTATGAGGTTTTGCATAATGAGTTTATGCTTGTGATTTTATTATTACCTAATGCGTTTAGCTTGTGAGTTATTCTCTACCGTGATTTACGCCCCTAATGTGAGTTATACTTAGGAGGTTAGGGTCTAATGTGTTTAGACTTATGAGAGGATTGCATAATGTATTTATGCTGGTGAGGTTGGCGCAGAATGTAATTCGCGCCTGATGTGATACTGTGCATAATGTAGTTTATGTTACAGGCTGATGCTAAGTACAGTGGTTACCAGTGATTACTGGTTGTACGTTCATGATGTGTTCTACATTTATTATAAGAACTACATATACTAAGTTCGCTTTGTGCTGGTTCTGACAGTGGTCCAGTTGGCCCAGTCAGGTGTAAATAATCCCTTGTAAATATGACCCCGTGCCAGGTGGCACGATGTACATTATGTGAGTACTATTCTAATGTGTTTTATGATAATACAAAGGCTATTTTTATATATAACCTTGTGTGGAGTTCCTTTTTGTGGTGTGCCTAGTATGTTGTTGCTGTGGGTGTGTTGCGCAAACGCTTTACACATTGCCTCCGGGATAAGCCTGACTGCTCATGCCAAGCTACCAAGGGGGTGAGCAGGGGTTATCTTTGGCGTGTAACTCCCTCGCCCTGACTAGAGTGGTGGTCTCTGCCTGGTTTTGGCGCAAGCCTTAGCCAACCAGAGATCCCATTTCTAACAGCAGTGCATTGCCATGGGTGCCATCCTGGTAGCTCTGGTTGATGATGGACTGTCGGAAGATGTATTTATCATGCACACTGCCTGTGAAGTTGGCGATGACATTGCGGAGCTGTCCCCGGTGGTTCACTATCGCCTGCACATTGATGGAATGCGTGTGCTTTCTGTGGCGGTTGTTGTGTGCAGGGTCGGCAGGGGGCACAAGTGGTACATGTGTACAGTCAATTGTCCCCGACACGTGCGGTAAGGCAGCTATGGCGTAGTTCCCTTGCATGGTCTCCAGCTGTTCATGCACAGCATGGGGGAAGTGGAGGTGCAGGGGTATCAAGATGATACAAACCGTGATGTTTATAGGTGTGATGAGTCATGCATGATGAGACTGTTACAGATGTTTGTGTGGTCGTCACCTTCCTTTTCTTTCCTGCGGAGGTTACGTGCACATGGACTTCTGTTACAGTATGTTTGGACTGGATTCATCGTACCTGTATGCATTCCGGTTTGTCCAAGTGCAATACACTTTGCCAGGTTACGTTTGTGACTATGAGGACGCTTGACCATTGTCACCATTTCTCCAACAGGTTTCTGACTACTGATTTCGGGATGTGGAATGGTGTTTGGGAGTTCCCGCAGCATTTACAGTTTTTGGATCCACACGTTGCCCTGGTGAAGTTCCCCGTTGGGAATGGAACGCGTTGGCTGAGCTTTTCGTCTTGTTGTTTATGTATTTGTAATAAAGTTCTGTTTTTCCACTACCGTTGACTGCTGGACTTCATGACCTGGGTGGGAGGGCACGGGGGTGGTTGCGGTAGGTGTTGTGGCCCTCTTGGGTCTCCTAGCTGCATGATCAGTGGCTCCATGACATGTGTTGGTCTTCAGATGTGGCTCTAGGCTGGGCTCCCTTTCATGCTGCAGGTTGTCGTCCTGCTTGACACCAGTAAGAGGCAGGTGTTGGATACCTGCTGCTAACGCGCCTTATCGCCTGTTTTTGTCCGGCATCGCAGATCTGGCTTGTCATTGAGAATATCGCAAAGTGGTGTTTTTGTGTGTTTTTGCACGGGAACGCCTACTCTGCATATCATTAGCGTTAATTGTCGCTCTCATCCGTGGCGATGTGTTTTGCGGCAGCTATCGCGGGAAAACTGGCGATGTCGGCAGTTTGTACCAGCTTGTGAATGGGGCGATAAGTCTATCACCACTTTTGCGGCGCTAAAGTGCCGATTAATCGGCGATAAGTCCTTGAGAATATGCCCCATTGTAGGTTGTGACTGCACATCAAAAGAGAGTGAGTTAAGGCTTGAGAGACACGGGAATCAGTATGACTACTGTCAGGTTTCAGTTGGTGTAATAAGAGCAGATCCTTCCTAAAATGTGTCACCATGTGGTGAATTGTGACAGCCAGGCCAGCTACCATGCTAGTGTGATGGTTTCTTTGGAGTAGAATGGGGTGCTGTCTCTGATCTCTGGAAGGCAGAATTAAGCCATTCCATACTTGTTTTTCTATTTGCAAGGGAGCAATTTAGAGCAACCTGCCTAGAATGTGCACAGATGTACAGTCCTTGCATTCTTATTTCAATTGGGGTATCCAAAAATACTGAATGCCATGATACACCTGAGGAGTATCTTAAGCAGTCCCTTTTTTGAGGCCTTTATAAGTATTACTGACTTTGTGCTGCTGTGACCTCTGTCTGTCTGTGCATTCCGCCCTATCATTCAGGCATCCTCAGTACAATGATTCAAGGAACTGATATCTTAGACAACCTAGAAAGTACATCAGGTACTCTTAATCACATTAACTATATCACAACACCTTAAAAATATTTTCCATCGTCATGGTGCACATTAAAGTTGAATGCAATACATTTAGCAATTATACTATACTATCATATAACGGTCATTATACATGTCTGACTGAGGAGCAGATATTGACATATTCCTAATATTGTGTTGGCTCCTTGTTATAGCATTTTAGAGATGCAAGAGACACTTTGACTGTATCCCAAACATATGTTAGTGCATCAGCCTCATCTACTCCATTGTTGGTCTGCTTTCTCTATGCCGAAAACATCATAGTCACTCAAAGGAGATCAGTTATCAAGCCCACTCTCTGTGTGAAGCTATAATGTCTGGATGGCCCTGGATGGCTATCCATTATAGGGGCACACAGTGTATTAGTTTTAAAACTTACCAGGGTTGACGGGGGGTCCCTAGAATCAGAGAGAAAAACAATCCCTGCCAGGACTGGTACCATGATTCCGACCATATAGAATCAGGCTATTATGGCTTGCAAACTTCCTGAAATCCAGAATAGTCTATGAGTGTTTTTGGGCCTCTCATAGGTTTGTCAAAGGGTAAAGGAGCCTTTGTTAAACCTCCCACTAAGCTGATATTCAAAAAGCTACCCAAGAAGATGGTCTGCACAGCACAGTGTCAATAGGCCTTTGACATTCTGAAGAGTTATGCACCAGTATGAATACACATGCTTTCAGCAAGGAGTTTGTGGTAAAGGTAGATACTTAATATGCTTCCTCTGCTAACCTGATGGAATGAACAACCATCTGATAAAATCTAAATTGGCCCCAAATTCAAAGGTAAATCTTGCAAGTGGACAAGAAAGCAAATCTATCTCAGTGGTGAAGCAAATTCTGTGACTGCAAAATCCACTCTTTTCAAGATCTGAGCTTTAGACACCAAAACCAATGGCTTCATTAGGAGCTTGACAATGTCCTAGTAACTACAATAAAGTCACATATGAAGACAACTATTGAAAAATAATGTAATGAATTAAATTTCCCAATACAAATATAGTAAATCACTATGATTTGGAGGTCGGCGGACTGGGTACTCTATCCCAAACATGATGGATAACGAGTGCATTATATCCAATGGCAATTGTACTACAGTGGACAGGATATCCGTCACGTTTGTAACAAAGGAACCAGTCTGCTAAATCATGCCCCATATCTCTTATGTAGCCTTGAAATTTCTCCATCACCATTAATCCTTGTGTTCCTTAAAGTACAGCAAACATGTGACTATTCATTCAGCAAATTACATTTTTCATTATCCACTAACCCTAATTGGACGAATTATTCATATTAGATAGACCTAGTTTAAATAGTCAAAGTTGTTTGACTTAATGATATGTTATGCTGTCAGCACAAGACATTCTTATTCTTTCAAAACACAATCAGAAATGGTGCTAGTGTCCAATTATGATCTGATTTCTTTATTTATTTTATCTACAATGTATGCAATGTTCTCAAAGATAACTGCATATTCACAATCTAGTGTTTTCTCGAACTTGTTACAATGCAGTTGGGTAAATATTAGGAAAAACCCCAACACTTTCAAAAAGGTTGTTTTCAAATAATTTTAAAAATTAAATCCCCCCAAAAATTGTTATTTTTGTAAAAATGGATGAGAACTGCCTCTGATCATGTCACTTATTGGAGAAAATCTGTTCAGTAATTAGAAGGGGGGACTGCTCTTGTTTAATATAAAGAAATGTTCCCATGTTTTAAGAGCACCTCAAATTTAGGCCCTTGTCAAACATGTTTAAGTTATTGTATTAAATTGAGATGCCCTGAAATTTAAAAAAAAGAGAGGAATGGACAATGTATAACTTTGCATCACAGAGCTGTAAAAAAAGACAATGGGGGATAGTCTCATCCTATAATCCTTGGCTATATTACCTGCAAGGCTAGATGTCTTCTCATTCTATTCTGAACCACAAGTGAGTGTTCGCCAATCGTTAACCAGAAGAAATGTCACTCAATGTTTCACACACACAGGGGCATATTCTCAAGGACTCATCGCCTATTTAGCGGCACTTTATCGCAGCCAAAGTGGCGATAAATTTATCGCATCATTCACAAGCTGGTGTTAACAGCCCATAACACCATTTTACCCGCGATAGCAGCCGCAAAAAACATCACCACAGATGACCCCCGCAACTATCGCTAATGAGATGCAAAGTAGGCGTACCCGTGCAAAAAGCCGCGAAAACACCACTCCGCAACCTTCTCAACGACCAGCCAGATCGGTGATAAGACCACAAAACAGGCGATAAGGTCCGTTAGCAGCAGGAAACTAACACCTGCTCTGACCTGGTGCAAAGTCGGACCACAGCCTGCACCACAAAATGGAGCCCAGCCCAGAGCCACACCTGAAGGGCAACAGATTCCAAGGAGCCACTGATCATGCAGCTCGGAGCCCCAACAGGGCCACAACACCCACCGCCACCACCCCCAGGACCCCCCCTGGACCTCCCACAGGCCAAAGACATGCCACATCACCTACACGGAATCATGTACCAAATAATCCGCCTGATGTCCGTAGGTCACAGCCTGCAAGACAAAAATCATGATGAGAAGGTGTGTCTTGCGCACATCAAAGGACAGAGAGAGAGCGAAGGAGAGAGAGAGAGAGAGAAAGAGAGGGAGCGAGAGAAAGATGGACAGAGAGAGGGAGCGAGAGAAAGACGGTCAGAGAGGGGGAGCGAGAGAAAGACGGATGGAGAGGGGGAGCGAGAGAAAGACGGACAGAGAGGGGGAGCGAGAGAAAGACAGACAGAGAGGGGGAGTGAGAGAAAGACGGACAGAGAGGGGGGAGCGAGAGAACGACGGACAGAGAGGGGGAGCGAGACACAGATAACAGAAGAGATGGACAGGGAGAGAGAGTGACGACAATGCGCACCCAGGCCACACTGCCCACCTGCTGCCACAGGTGTGTCTCCAACCACGTGCCTGTATGTAGTGCAGTTCACCAGGTCACACATCTGAAACAGATCCGTCATCTGAAACAGAGTCCAGACACATGAATGGCAAAGTACATACAATTGCACAAGACATCATCACCTGTCCGCCCCAGCGCACCCTGGCAGATGTACCCCAGCCCCTCCCGCCGCCCAGCGGTGCATGCCCGCCCCTGCGCACCCATGCCTCACTGCTCACCTTCCGCCTTTGGCGTGTAGTAATGATGGCCCGCCACGTGCCGCTGCAAGCCACATGCCCGGGGCCCGCGGACATGGCACCCTCCACATCATGCAGCCCCGCTCCGCAGGCCACCAGGTCTCACATATGATTCTGGGTCTTGATTTCGCCATGGCAGAAGACATACCAGTGCACCGGGCATCATCGCAGGCTGCACACCAGCTCAGCCCTTGAGGTGCCACTAACTCTGTGATCCGGGATGCGATGCCACGTGGCGGTAGGCCCGCGCTGCCCGCTTGCTCTGGCCTACACTGCGGTCCAGCAGGGCACAAAAATCCTGAGCAGTCCGGACGGCCTGGACGGGGCATCATCGCAGGCTGCACACCCGCTCAGCACTTAAGGTGCCCCTACCTCAGTGCACCCAAAGTCACCGTCCCGTGGCGGTGTGCCTGTGCCGGCCACAATGTTTCCGGTGCCACCAAGTCTGTGTCCCAAAGTCATAGACCCTGTATGATTGGGTATCGTGTTGCGGACGCCATCATGTCACCTCCGGTCCTGGGGAATGTGAAGTTGCAGGGCCCGAGGCCCTCATGCCTACATTAACACCACACGGATGCACCCAGATAGAGTGGAAATGGCGTCGAGCACGTGCGCCCGGCCCTTTTCATTGGCAGGGTCACATGTCCCGTGACGCGTGTGCTGGATGGGTGTGGTGTGGGTGTAAACCAGCCGTGAGGGAGTGGCTGTGGCACCTGTGAGCAGCAGATCACTACAGGAAAGACAGGGGACATGTAGCGTTGCCGTCCCACCCTGTGAGCGTAAGCGTAGTGGGCTGGCCTGGTGTATGCCAGTCCAGCGTAAGGGTTTGTATATTACCCCGGGGCCCTGGGCGTGGTTCCGTACTGGGCTGGACAAGGAAGTAACTCATGCGTGTGTCCCTGTTGTTGTGTCAGCGTCACCCGGACCGCATTGGGCAATGTGTCACCCTGTGACCCCTGTTCTACGACATGAGCCACATGGACGTAAGAGGAGTCCAGTGAGCCTACATTCATCCATACTTCCACACTTGAAAGACCATAGACATGACACATCTGTGTGAATATGAATGTTTAATGCACATTCAGTGTAGTGTTGCATCTGGAGCAGTACAGGGCTATGTAAACCCCACATGACGATGTTGTCCCGTGGAGGGCCAGCCAGGGTCCTTCAGGGAATGACAAGTCCAAAGGAAGAGGAAGAGTTCAGTCCGCAGCCTGATTGCTGTGTCAATGGCGATCAAACAGCATATGGCAGTCCATGCCATGGTCCAAGGTGAGTGTCGCAGAGTGCATCGGGGGACAGTGGAAGGTGATGATGCAGAGGGCAGTACCAAACTGAAGCTGGACCTATGGATGAGATGCATGCTGCTGCGTCCTTCTTACCACGGGGGCAGAATCATCAGCATCTTCGTTCTCTGCTGTTTCATGTGCCTCACGTGTGGGTGGTCGTGTTCTGTCTCCAGCACTGTGTGGCAGTGAAACATCAGTGGCCGGAGGTGGAAGGTCTGCCGCACTGTTTGGCACTGACACTTCAGGGGGCAGAGATGTGGATGGAGTGGTGGGAGCAGCATGCATCCGCGCCAGGCCTTGTGGCAGCAATGCCATGAGGAGGGTCCTGAGGTCATTGAGGAACCCAGCTACCTCTCGCTGGTGTGCAGCCGTGGCAGCCGCTCATTCCGCATTCGCCCGCTCCATGGTCTCCATTAACCTCCGCATGTTTCCCAACTCCTGTGTGACATCGCTAGAGCCACTCGGACTGGACAGTTGTACTATTCTCTGAGTCAGGGCTCCAGCGATGTCAGCCATGGTCCGTTGGAGAGCATGGAGTGGACTGTGGGTGTCCGTTAGGGACTGTGAGTGGTCCCTGATGGGACTGAGACACCCACGTATGGCATCTAGTTTGTCTGCCATGCGGTCGAAGCCCACCCGCACCTGTTCAGCCAGATTCTCCTGGCACCCCAAAACACGGTGTTGGAAGGCCATGTGTTCTCCGTGGGGGTCCTGGGAGGCAGCAGTGGTGGTGGGTGCTGCCTGCTGTGTGGTCTGTGCAGGGGGTGGGGTCTCCTCATAGCAGCTGGGCTGCCCAGCTCCTGGAAGTGGGCTGCGTAGTCTGTCCACGAGCAGTTGGAGGGCGTCAGAGTCGAAGCTGTGGTCGTCCTCTTCGTCTCCAGAGAAGAGAGGGTGAGGCTGCTCTGCAGGAGGTGTTGATTCTCCCTCTGCAATGTGAAGGGGAGATGCAGTTTAACAATGTGTCCACATGTATGTTGTCGCATTGTACATGTTTACATACAGATAGCATGACTGGGTACATTGTGGCTGTTTGGGAGGAGCTGCCTATTTGATGGGGGACAGTGGACATTTCGACAATGGACGTGTGTGTGTTTGTACCCAAGCGGCACCAGTTGTGTCCTGTGTTCTGTTGTAGGTGTTTTGCGGATTGTGTCACATCGTTGTCAATGTAGATGTGCTCTGCATGTGAAGTGTGTGCTGCATTTTGGGGGAGTCGCCCCTGCAGCTAAGATTTTGCTGCCCCTTATCCCTTTCATGAGGTGTGCCTTTGACTTCTGTGCTTGTACAGTGCTGACATGTTGCATACTTGGGTACATTGGTCTCTTGGTGGGAGTTGGTGGTCTGGGGCATGGTTTGTCCGCAGATGTGCTCAACTTAATTGTGCATGTGTGCCATTGTGCCCATCTCCCCCATCCCCCAGGCCCTGGTCGTTACTCACCCTGTTGCTGTTGTGTGGGGTCCTGTTGAGCAGTGTCCGGGCCCCCAACTCCTGCCACCGTCTCCCCACTGATGACTGTGGACACCATTTCCTCCATGTCGTCCAGCTCCTCCTGTGGCGCTGGGCTCCCACCTCCAGTCTGCATTGCTGCCTTCAGGTTGTTGGCGAGTTTCAGCTTGGTTTTGCGCTTGACATCATTCCAGCACCTCTTGACCTCGTCCATTGTCCTCTTCAGCACTCCGACTGCATTCACCTTGTCCACGATGGACTGCCATATTGTATTTTTTGTTGCCAATGACACAGTGGAGGTGACGAACAGTTGTTGATGGTGTACTGTCACCTCCGTTATCAGGATCCTGCTTTCCTGCGGACTGAACTTTGTCTTCCTCTTCTTCTTGTCCTTGCCCTTCCCTGACCCCGAAGTCCCAGGATGGTCCTCCGGGGGGCTTGTGGGTTCTGGTTCTCCTCCGTACTTGCTCCGGCAACGTCCATTGTGCTTTGCTGTTGTTTGGCATTTGTTTGTCTGTTTTTTTCCTACTTTTATGGTGATTGTTCCCGCCTGACGCGTGTGGATTGCAGGCCTGTAGCTGGGTTTCGCTGATTTTCGTATCGCGATTGGCCTCATCGCAGCTTTTTTTGCGTTAGTGTTTCACATTTTTGCGGCGTGGCGTTGATTTTAACGCGGTCAGTTGACGCGTTATCTGGGGACTATCACATGGTACCGCCGTGTTGTGAATACTTGGTTAACAAGGCGTTACTTTCCCGCAATAGACTGCGATGTTGAATGTTGCGTTAAGTTACTTTTGCGATGGTTATCACACGTTCTTGAGAATATGCCCCACAGATGGTAGTGATCAGCCTGTTGGTATACTGAATTCAGAGCGCTGCATCCGGAATGGAAGTTTTTGCAATGTGCCTCAGCAACACAGCAACACATACCACCAATAGTGTGCTAATCTCAAGACTTTCTGTCACAACCCATAATGGAAATAGTAAGTTAAGTTCAGTAAAACAATAAATAAATTAGAATTCAAATCACATAACACTATGGGGCCTATTCACAGACTGCATTTTGTGGTATATTAGTAGTACTGCAGTTGTACTACTGACATAATACAAAATAACATGCAATAACCTACGTGTGTTCACCTTCTCCTATCTTTTATGAGCAGGGATCTCCAACCTGGCTACACTTAGGCATACGTTTTAGTAGTAAATGTGGGAGGGACAGAGGAGTGGATGTAGAATCGGGAATATTTACAACTAAAGGAGAATATTTATAACTAAAGGGGTGCAGTTTTGGAAGGATTAATGAGGGGCTAAGGGAGGTCTATGAAGGGGTTTAGGGAGGGACATGCAGCCACCCTCAAAAGAGTAAGCCTCTTCCTATTTTCAAACTGCAGTTCTAAAATTGCTTCAGCCAAAGTGGTCATAAATGTACTCCAGCTCAAAGCTACAGTAAAGCCAGTACCATTCTTGGCCACTTACAGGTACTTCAAAACCTTCCCATAGAAAATAATGGAGGTAAGGACTTAAAACAGAACCTCTTAGGAAATAATGTTAAAATAAAATATTTCATTTTTGTAAAAATATATATCAATTATTTTAATGTTGAAAACTTGAATATAAATTATAAGTATTCGTTTGGTTTAAATTAATGTAATTATTTTTTTAATTTAAAAATAAATGTGACTTTATTTTTTTTGAATAATTCAATTAAATTATTTTTATACATAAACTTCAGAAACTTTTAATACATAACAACTAAATTTCAATCAATCAATCAAATAATTTTTATTTGGACCATAAAAGCACAGGATTAAAATCTTTTACATCTTTTAAAACATAACTATCACATTATTTCTAAAAATATGCCATAATAAAATTAATCTGTAAAATGCATAAGTTCTCAATTTAATCGCAGCAACAATATAGCTAAGTTCAGCAACACAAACTTCAAATGATGATAATCTTTGCAAGTAATACAGCTCCTCTTTATAAGAAATGAAATGCTTATTTAAAAGACCTGGGAAGCAAAAGTGGAGACTAAAAGAATCATATAAAGTGCAAAAAAGCATAAAGTGTGCAGTAGAATGGGCGGTGACAGAATCACTAGGTCAACATGGAAGGGATGCGAACCAAGTGCCCTCTGATTGGGAAGGCCACTAAAAAGTGAACTTTATTCAATCTCAACCTAGTAAGATAAAATCTATGCTCAAGATTTTTTATCCATTTTAAGTAGGGTTCCGTATAGGAGGATGTAAAAATCTGCATATCCCTGATGACTGAGGGCACTAGGGACGAGGGCACTAGGGGCTTTTCAAATCTAATTCCCTCTTTATATGATTTAAAGCTCCCTTTGACTTTCATTTTAAGGTTGGGGCTGATACATTGAGGCGACTCAAAAAGATGACTATACCCCACGCTGTAAAAGGTGTTTCATACATAGGCCAGCCATGGGATAGCAGTCATATCATATTATCGAATTATAAACAATCTACCAACATCTTCCTTGAAAATTCTGCCTTTGGGGAGCTCAATAGCTTTAACACAATAAAAGTGGTGCCATGGAAACATGTGACAAGGCATGACACCATTCAAGTTCTCAATAAATTAATCCTTGCTCAACCCTTGGTAGCTAGGCTGTGAGCAAACAGGCTTAACTTAGGACACAGGTGTGTAAACTATTTGAAAACACCAATACAGTAAATAAGTTATACACAACACACACAAAAAATCCAACACCAATTTATAAAATAAGGAACTATTTTTATGATTAAAATGACACCAACATGATAAATATCCAATGTAGGGAACTGGTGATATGAACTTTTAAATATTAAATGTACAAATGTGCTTTCTAGTGCTTAAGAGCATAAAGCGCCAACCGGCATTTTCTTGTCCCAGAAAGCACAAGTTTACAAACATGATATGGAGAAAAACTCTCCTGGAGGTTCAGGTCTCAGTAACCCAACCCACAGGTGTGGCTAACTGTGCCTAAAACTCCCCTTCAAGCCCTTCTCCTAATTCAAATACAGGGGCTCCCATCTGGCTGGGGGGTGCAGGAAGTGGGGGTGGACCAGGGTCCTGACTGAGAAGTGTCTTTCCCACTTTGAAGATCAGTTTGGCTTGCCAGCCCCCTTCCTGTCCTGGGCTTTGCTGTTGCAGATCTCCTCCCACCAGAAGTCTCTATTGTCTCAGCCCAAGCCACTTCACACCTCATCAGAGCAGCTTGGCTCAGCCTGTCAAAGGGTAGCCAATAAGAAGAGGCTGCTAGAGGGCTAGTTTTACGTAACTTTAGGAAAGCAGTTCTAAAACTACTTTCTTGCAATAGTTATAATAAATCCAACCTTGACAAGTTGCTTGATTTATTGCAACTAATATTTTCACACTTTGAAGTATTATTTCAGCTCACTCCCGTCAGAAGATAGACTTTATTAATGTTAAATAAAGCCTCCCCATGTTAGCCTATGGAGCTAATTTATCAAAATGGGGAAAAATGAAATTGCCGGTTTTTCCCCTCACCGTCTCATATAAAACATATTTTATAATGTTCCTGCTTATTTAACATGGCACCCTGCCCTTGGGGGCACCTAGGGCAGACCATATGGGTGACTTATATGTAAAGCTAAGGTAGTTTTAGACTTCAGAAGTGCGTTTAATTTCAAAGTCGAATTTGGACACAGTTTTATTTAAAAAACAGCCTGCAAAGCAAGGCTGGATTTTATAATGACCGCAGGCACCACAGCAGTACACTCTTAAGTGCATTAAATTTACTGAGCCTCTAAACGTACATGCCCTACCATAGACTAGGGATTATAGGTAGGTTGTCAGCACCAATTGTAATTATACCTAATTACCATATAACTTTCAAACAGAGCACTGGCCCTGGGCTTTGTTAGTAAACCCCAGGGCACAATCACAGTGAGTAACCTCCAGTATCAATTGCAAAATGGGGGTGACCAGGGCAAAAAGGAGGGCCTTCTCACACCTTTGAATTGAACTTTATTTTTTGTCAGCACATATTCACCCAGTCCTAGAATAAATGGATGAGGAATTCCGAAATCATGTTCAATTCTCTCAAGGTTTTCTATGATAATTCCAATTGTGGCTTTCTGTGATATAGTGACAAACAAGGCTTCCACCCCCAGGGTAACCAATATTTTAAAGTCTGAATCAAAGAAAATATCTCCCATCCTTCCACAAGTGTGATGATCACTCTTATGTCCTTCAAATAGTTGAAAGTTCCCACAACGGTTTGTATGAGTGAGAAATCTAAAAATGATTAAATGTGTTCCAGCAAATTCTTAATCCCTGACACAAGAAGACAATAAACTGTATTAATCAAATTGCCATGAATCTTTGGTAGACCATATATTGGTGCAAATGTATGGAGAATGAACATTTAGGATTTCTTAATGTGAAATCCATGACTCCTATTTCCGTTATTGTAGTGATCAAATTTGAACTTCAAAAGTTGAATCCTAACAACTGCTTTGATCAAAAAGTACAATTCCAGCCTCCCTTTCTACTGGTTTTATTATAAGATACAAGTTGCTTTGCAATGATTTGAGAATCCTTTCTTTCTCAGCTGAAAGGCTTTTTAGTAATTATTTTATTTTTGAGACATAGGCTACACTCTCTTTTTAGTCATTTTCTCAAAGACTTTCATCTCTGAGTCAGGGATCAAAACGAGAATCAGGGTTGTCATACAGACACTCGCACTAAGAAAAATAAGGTCAGTCACAGGTACTTATTGACAAAACACTCACCAAGCATGCGCTGCCAAAGTACATCACTGGGGCAAACATACACAGACACGAAAACGTTAGAAATCATGCCAAAACATAAAGCAGGCCTTTTACAGCTGGGGAAGAGAGATGTTAGTACTTCTGGGCTGTAAGGCCTGAAAACACTCACTTACAATTTACACTTCTGGGGCAAAAGAGACAGTATCAATTACATGGTCATCAAAGATAATATTTGATGCTTAGCAACAGCAATTGTTGGGCTATCTCTGCTTTGACCTAGTTCATACCCCTTTGATGTTATTGCACTTTTATTATTTTTCCCTTCCTTTGTTTCTTTAAGAATTTGACACTGTCAGGCAGGTCTTTGTGGTTTTCCTTTCCCTTTCAGTGTTGCTGGAGTTGCCATCCTTGGTAGATGCTCTCCTAAACCCATTTCCAGCAAAAAAGCATTCAACCTGATGCTTACATCCAGTCTGTGTCTCCAGCTGGTAGCTGAGGGACTAGTCATGGTATATCTTTATCCCTTCCTAGGTTAGCCACAATTCTTTAAGCATGAGTTTGAGTAATTTTATTACAATTGATGAGATAAACAAATAACCTGCAGTTTATTCACTATACAGACATCCAAAGATTCTAATGTGTACCTTTGAATACCCTGAGATTACTGAATCACTGTGTTACACCAAAAATTCACTTGTTTCTCTCTCTCTCCTCTCCTTCTTTCCCCTTGGTACCAAAATCCTTAGGGTTGCACACTATATAGGTTGGGAGGTTGCTGTCATGGGGAAGAAAGTGCAGACAGTCCTCACACCTGAGAACACAAAGCGACTCTTAAATTCTGACAGTTTGGTAGCATCTCCTCAAGGAGAGAAGGACTCTACGATCCTGTCACATCCAAGTGCCTGTCATCAATCATATCTGAAAAAATCTCTTCAGTCAAATTTTTCTAAACAGATTAAGTATTTCCTCAAAACTTTGGAAAAAAAACAGTTCTTCAAGATTGTAAAAATTCTAAACTCTTGCTGAGGACTGAGTTGTTTGTATCCTCTAAGGTGTATGTGTACATGTGTATGTGTACATGTCAATGAGGAGTGGAGAAGTGTGGCTCAATGGTTAGAGCGGCAGACCCTGATGCAGAGATCTGGCCCGGGACCAGGGTTCAATTCCCACCTCGGCGGGTCTTGGGCTCAATTTCCTCGGACCTGATAATTCTCGCCTCGGTGCCTATTCTAATCATGGGTCCCACTCTGCAACTCTGGGCAATAGCTTGCTTAATCTCCACAACGGCCCCAACAGCACTGAGATGCCTGGCTTCACCCTGGGGGTGCCCAGGAGTGGACATTTCACAGGGAAAAGCCAGGAAGGGTTCCACAGCGGTATGCGTACAGCGCCTGGACTCCCCTTTGGGGGTATGGGTGCGCTTTACAAGTACAAATTTCATTTCAATGATTGGGTGCAATTATCATTGTCATTCTGATTATTCACATTTTCCTCTATCCCTTTCTTTTGGAGGCCATCCGTAGTTTGATCTGCACTCTGATCATTCATGAATACATTCATCATCTCTTTGTCCCCTGTTCATTTATCCACCCTGGAAACCCTGATCTCTGTCTCTGTAATTATTGGTCACATTAGCTTGGCTCCTTCTGTTGTATCTGTTGTATCACCTGGGAATTTGGTTGCTACTATTTCCTGTCCCATTACCTGAAGAGTGATCTTTTTGAATTCCTTGTAGTCATTTCAATTTTTTCTAGTGTTTTCTATGCATCACCCAATGCATGTTTTGCGCTCAGTCTCTTTTCTCCAGATTCTTATACGCCTGGAAGACCATCTCTTCATTATCTGCATCAATTATAACGTTCATTCAGTCATTTGTTGGTGATGTGCTACCTTGTTTCTTTAAAAATGTAATTGTTTACAAACAGTCAGAGTTCTATGCAGACATGTGGGCATAACTACACTCTACGTAACTCAAGCATGAATTTTCCATGATATTCATTTTATTCATATTTATATTTTCTTAATTTGTAATAGTAAATCATGTAATGAAACAAAACAAATATTATTTAACTAGCTCTACATATGAATAAAATGGCCTTAAATAATCAGCGGGGATTGAAAACGCTCATTTACAAAATTAATGAAATCATGTTTGCTGTAGTAAAGAGACATGATTATTAAGAGTGATGTTGTGGACCTGAAACAGATAATTAAGTGACATTGAGAATTGTATTAAATTTGTATTAGGCCCTTTAATCCATCGCAATAATTTTATGATGTTTCTTTATCTGTGCTTTTATTGCACATTTTTGGATACTGTGGCATGTAAATACCTCTAGGAGCAGATTATTGTTAAATTGAGTGTCCTGATGAAGGAGATCCATAATTATGTGGAGTCCCATTAATTGCAATGACAGCGCACATGGTAGCAAGGCTGCACGCTGCCTAAAAATAACATTGATAACACTTTAGAACTGCAAAATAGAATTGGCTTAAGAGATTGTGAGGGTATTATCTCTAGCATATTGTTCTTGTGCCCCTGGCAGTGCTGCATAGCAAATATCCTATCCATATGAAGAAAAATAGATATCATTACAGCGTCCATTGTTAAAATAAAATTAAGATTTAAGATTTGTTTGATTTATTTTAATAATATTTACATTTTTAATGTATATAGGTGTATGAGATCATAATATAAAATGGCCACAAAGAATTCTTGTCCCACACTGATAAAGTTTGATCAGATGTAGTAACAGGTATTAATTCATAGTATAATAATTCTTTTAGCAAATTGAGGGGAGGGTCTCAACATCCCCTCAAGTGAAATAATTTCTATTTTCAAAGCCCTACTATTCTATATGCCTCTGCAATTGGCTGTTTCTACAGTCTCAATTCTTTTGCTTACTTTGCTCTGATAGTGTTCTAATAAGTGGTTTAACGTTTGTAGACAGCAGTCTGTTTGACTAGATTCTTCATAAAACAAAGAAGCAAGCAAACAGACAGTGAATACATGAACTGCTATAACTTATACTAAAAGGGGACTTGAAGAAATAGTAAATGTTTAGTCTGAAGCAGGTTTAGTACAACTGGTGCCTTCAGTCTCACCAAAGTTTAAGGCACCAAGACGGAGTATTTGTAACACCATCCCAAATATTAACATGAGATTGTACTCACCTAGGCATTGGGCCTTCTCAGTGGCGGCTGGTGGAATTTGAAACTGGTGCAGCGTATGCAGAACAAATCAACGTATGTGAGCGAGTGCAGCGAGCGAGCCCAACGGCATTTTTTTGGTGCAATTTTCAGCACTATTTCTGTGATAAATGGACTAAAAATTCAGTTCTTCTAGGCATTCATAAAAGAAAACTCATACATTATTTCAGAGAATTTCTGGGTTGCCAAGCAAGTCTGACTTCTGAAGAGGGCTAGGGTACTAAGCAAGACTGCTTTGGCTCTACCCTTTCCAATAGAAAACACTAGTTAGTGATGTGAACAAGTTCAATGGACAAACCTGGTGTCTAGGGAGAGTCCCTCTCCAGAGAAAGAAATGTAAAAAAGATTGGCAAATGGTGCATTTTAAAGCAAATGAATGCAGTGATAAAGCAAGGCTTATTAAGCAGTGGGAACGTATAGTCTTGAAATATTAAACACATTAAAAACTGCCCCGTATCTTCTTGCATTAATTTGTTCAACAGTTACTGTAATATGTAAATTGTTCTGCATGACAACTTTAGCCCTTTAAAATGTATGCTTGCCCAGTGTCTTGCACTGCATGCAGCATTAACTTTGGAAAAATATGCTCTAACCAGACTTCGGGAAGCACCCACAGCTGCTGGCTGTAACCAGTCATATAGAAATATGTGCAGGCAGGTCTTTAAGTGAGATGAAAAATGTGGGTGCTCCCTTTAAAGGAACATGCCAAATACATTTCTGTGATTCCCATAGTGTGCCATCAGACCGGTATTTTGGTTTCTCTCTGAGATGTAATTTTATCCAGATAAATGGCACAGCAAATTACATACACCTAAAGCCTGTCAGTATGATTGGCTTTGTCACTGGGTGTTAGCTGTTTAAGATAAATGAGTAACAACAATGATTTCTTATAAATAATTAACATTGAAAATGTTTAAATACTGAACTTCTGAAATAGTGAGTCTGTGAATTAAATAGCATTGAGGCCTGTGGAAGGAGTTTTGGCCTTCAATTATGTGTGCTTTATGTTAGATATGTATCCTCTTTTTCTCTGCATATCTTGTCCATCTGCACATCTTCAACCCCCTCTCTTTCCTCTTCAGCATCCTCTTTTCACTCTTCACCGAATGCCCTTCCTCACATCTCTGTCACTTCCCTGCCCCCAACATGCACTGCACTCCCTCAAATATAAGCACCTTAATTTCTCTTACTTTTGCCTTGCAAATATTCTGCCATCAGTGTACCCCCTTCACACACATTTCCACAGAATTTCAGTTGCAAATGAAATACACAAACATTGTTCTGTGTGCTCTGCAGAGAGGCCAACCCACTGACAGGCACTTTGTTTGGCTTTAGCCTTAGCACCTGCATGCTCAATCAAAGCCCCTCATAAACACCTGGCATGGCTCAAGCCGCAAAGTATGCACAGAAAAAAATACAGATAAACAACAACATTATAAAATAGCTAACTCGTGGGGAATGCAAGATTAAGTAAACATGTAAAATAAGAGAGGAACTAAATCGCTAAAGTGCATTCCCTCGACGTTTTTAACATTCATTGTTTGCAAGTCAATCCATGTTTTTGGCATCAGTGTTAACTTAGGGGCATGTACACAGGGCCAGTTTTAATGCCATACATCAGAGGACTGGCCACTGTAAGCAGTGCACATGTTACACAGTAAGCACATATCTCTTGCTTTGGGCCTGACTCAGATATTTGGATCCATTTCACAAGGGAGCAAATGCCGCAGCTCCACTTCTAAAGAATACCATCTCTATTGGCTAAAAATACCAAGTGAAGCAGACCATTAGACACCATTGCACGCTGGCATGATGCAACTGTATTCAGATGGAAATGTATCTATAGAAATTCATTAAATGCCATTAAATAACAAATACTACGAACTGGATCTATGAGAATCCATCTTTGACTGGTCTACAGGGATTGTGTTCGATTACTTGAAACATTTAATATATCTGGTAAAGAGACATATAATTATCGTTTATCCACCTTCAAGATGAAAAATAATAGAGCTATTTGTCCTGGATGTTTTCATGGACTGTTCGCACATCTACCACACCATGTGCTACTTATCTCAACAAAAGCAGTATTTTCACAATGTTCATTCTATAAAATTCGACAGAGGGCAGTGTTATTACACGCTAAAGGAACCGAGAGCCAATCTGCTTCAAAAGATGTTACATTGCGCATTACATCTTCGCAGAGCAGGAGGGTGGAAAATAAAAACACTTTCATCTCGTAGTCTGAGGAGTTTAAAGCAGTATTTAGCCCGCCCTTCACAGCCGCATTCCGGCACTCCTCACGGCGGGTGTGCTGCATGCCTTTCGCACACAGGCACCCCTTTTACACTGGACCATACCCGGGCACTGCCACCTCCCATACTCATGGCCTCACATTTTACATACTTGATAACTGACTACCAAAAAAGGAAACGAGCGGCAGATTTTAAGAGGGCGTCGTTGAATAGCTGTGTTAATAGGCACACAAACTTCTATGTTCTTTTTATTCTGCTCTCTTAATGTCTGTACAGCACTCTGACGCGCCATTGACGCGGGTTAGTCCCGAACAAAACTACAATAAATACATTCCCATAGCTACGCTTTCGTTTTACTTTTTATTTGTAAACTCATTTTCTGCCTGGAAAAAAACCAGGGCTTTGCAAATATTCCCCTGCGAACATTGAGTGGTTTGCAGAATGTGACCTTATGCCTCACTGTTGTTGTTACTGGCTGTGTGACACAGGACGCGCTATCTAGCGTGCATAGTAAACTCTAGTCAACAGGTGCACAGCTGACAGTGATGCACGAAATCTGAGTTATTTCTATGGAGGCATCTTAGAAACAAAATACCTCGCATTTCATGATTTCATTTACTTAGTAAGTGAAATCATGAAATGCACTGCGTTTCTTTTCTACCATGAGTCCATTTACAACATACATACATGCTGTGTGTGCATGTTGTATATGGAGGCATGGTCGAAATCAGTGAGCTACCAGTCGCGGCTCGGAGTCGCAATACTCGCGGGGGTCTCGCGGGGGGTGGGGGGGACGGTTTAAAAATAAAGTATAAGTATATTAATAAAAGAAAACTTACCGGGTCCACGCCGCCTCTGCTGCTCCTGGGCCGGGGTCCCGACTCCCACGTTGGCGCCTGCCTTCAACGTCTTCGGAGTGGATGGCAACCCCTCTCAGCCAATCCAGACGCTGCATTAGCAGCGCCAGCATTGGCTAGAGCAGGGATACTCCCCGCCCATTAGGAGACCGGGGGCTACTGCATGAAGCAACCCTCGGGTCCCTCACTCTCCTAATGGGAAGACTCGAAGAGTAGTAGTAGTGGGCAGTGCGCATGTTCGGGGCTGGTCGTAAAAATGACTTGCCCAAAACCGAACATGAGCACCACTGCCGCGCTGTTAGTTACAGTAAGTCTGTGTCTGTCAGTCACTCAAGTGCTGCCGCAGCCCCAATCACCCGCCCCCTTCAGCCTTCATCATCGTCCGATTGCCTCGCAGCCTCGGGCGTGTCCAGTGCATGCATTTCCGCGCGTCGCGCGACCGCTGCGCGAGACTCAGAGTTATTATTAACTGCCACTGGAAGAAGTTGCACGAATTTAGGCGCGCGTGAATGGAGCCATGTGGCATTAGTGGGGCAACGCCCCAGCGCCCCTATGGACGCACCGCCACTGGGCCTTCTCAAGACTATGTAAAAGAGACTTCAGAGTGCTCCTTAATTGTAAGGAACCCACAGTAGGGAATGCATATAGACTCAGGTGAGAAGCAAGCCCTGTGATGAAGCATTCCACCTAAATAAGTGAGGGTTATTGACGTTCTTTTCCAGACAAAATCTGAGTAGTGTTTTAGACATTTGTGCTAATTAGCATAGATGTCAAACTAGAAAGATGTCAAAATGTGAAATAAATATATTGCAGTCCCTCTATTTCATTAAAATGCTGTATATCTCGATCCATGTTTTACTGTTACTCCTGTAGTGCTTTTGACTTTCTCACGAAGTCCAGTAGTAAACCAGGAGTACTCCTACCATAGAAAATGTTACTGCAAAATCTACATGAATCAGGACTATGTGCTTTTATCTCAATCGTCATCATGTCCACTTTTGAAGAGTCAGAGGACCCTACGTACATCACCTTTACCTAAGCAAGACAATGTTTTAGCTCACAGCCCAGACCATGTTCCATCTTGTTCAATTCGCCCTCCACATTTTTGCACAGATTGTGGAGTAAAGAAAATATACATCGCCACATCTATCATGAGTATGTTGGTCCATGAGTCCTTAGCCAACACTAGGAAAAAAACGTATTGTTTTTAACAACCGTGGTGGACAGATCCTTACAGTGGATTTTGATACTCTGGAATTTTCCTAGTGAACTGCAGGTTTGGAGCTGGTTTCATAGCAGGGAGGACTGCCATGACTTAACCACACCCATAAGCCTGCATTTTAGTTGTGGCCTACTGAAGTGGGGGAGGGTGACAGTGTTTAAACATGTTTGCCATGGAAGGATTTTGGTTTCATGTCCAGTCCTGATGGTGGACTTAATGTATTGATAACAATTAGAGTAACTGTTATCCCTATCCCTGGTTTCAGGGACCATTACAATAGTGGAAAGAACAGAAGGTAAAGAGGAATTAAAGGCCACTATTAATTGTCTGTGTTGTTTGTCAGTGTCATTGATTTAGCAACTCACCAGCAAAGAGGTGCCTGCGGGTGGGCTGCAACATTCAACATTGTGATCTCTTTGGTCGGTAAAGGGGGTATGATGTCACTTCCACTACTCCGGCTTTTTGTTCATCGACGTTCATGGTTTAAATTAGGAGCTACACATTTGCTAGTTCTCTCTCCTAAAGTGTTGCAACTATTTTTTAGATTTGCAACACTATTCTCTGTGCTGGCTTTATCCAACAATGCAACATTTTATCCCTTCTTTCCGTACTTCAGCTTTTGTCACGCGGATCAGAGTGTTTGTGTAAAAATCCTCTTACATGCTTCAATTACACGGAGAAAAAGTTGTCTAGATCTTTTGTAACTGTCAGGCTCAGTTTATTGGTGGGGACTTCTTGTCTCAAAACGGAATGTCAATAACTTCTTTAATCGTTTGCACAGTTATCTAAGAGGTGGTATAATTTAAGCCCCAACTTGCTACTTTTGTTTTGTAGCTAGCATTTAACATTTCTAATAAACTTCTTTTTGGTTCTGCGTCAGTTGCTTTGATTTCTTAAGTTTGCTCGAGCTGTGGGGAACTCTAGGTGTAACACTTAGGGCCCTATTACGATTCTGTCGGTCTGAGGACCGCCAGACTCGTGGTGGCGTGGCAGTGGTGGATCGAGACACCGCTGCACCGGCGGTCCGACCGTCCCATTAGGAGTTGGCCAGTTGGACTGCCCTGGGACCACCGGCTCTGCCAGGGTTCCACTGTTATCTGGCGTTAGAGCGGTGGTCAGAGGCCACAATATGCTTGGTGGGACCGCCGTGGTCCCGCTAAGCATATTACGCGTTTCCTCTCCCCCAGGGTTTACATGGATGTTATTCCTCCATGTAAACCTTTGAGGAGAGGAAACAAAGGGGACCCTACAGGACACCCCTGTGCCTCAACCGCATGTGGATGCACCGAGGGCGGCATAACATGTGCGCCCTGTGTGCATGCACATAAGTTCCTGCACGGCATGGACTTTCGAGTCAATGCCATGCAGGAACCTTGTAGTGCGGTCCCACTGCGGTGCCTTTTTCAAAGGCACCACGGCCTTTAAAAAGAGGCATCGCCATGGGACCGCCACGCCGCCCACCTGCCAGACTACTGAACAGTCATAACCTGGCAGGCGGGTGGCGGCAACCTTCGGGGGAGTGGTGGCACGGCGGTTTGCAGCGCCGCGCAACCACTCTGCCAAAAAGTAATAATCTGGCTTTTAACAGATTAACAATGAACTACGAAGGCAGTTTTAAATCAAGTTATGCACATGACTTCCGAAATTGTGCACGAATAAGAATGCAACTGCTACTTGTATAACATGTAGATTAAAAGAAATTAGATTTCACAAAGAAGTAACGTTGGATCCTCGCTCGCCCTCCCCTACAATGCTATTGGTGCTTTAAATTAGAATTAATTTCTTTGAATATAGGAAATAAAGAAGAACTGTTTTATCAGCAAAGAAAACTCAATCAATTTCATATTTGCCTGTATATGTTTAACCGTACAGCAGACACGGCACAAAACCCCAACATGCTACTCTAATACTGTTTCGCACAATCCATAATGCCCTATTTATTTTCCATAATGCAAATTATTTAAATGTTTTTACCATCTTATTGAGTTTTTAAAACATTTATGGAGTTATTAATGTAGTTTTCAACCTTACTTCTCTGCAAATAATTGTACTTAAATAAATACATTCACAACTAACCTCAATCTAACAATACACCTTTTTAACGTCATATTCATGAAAAACAGGCTCAAGGAACCCTGGTTATTTTAGACTCAATGCATTCTAGCAGCAAATGTAGTGTTCGGGCATTTCTAAAGAAAGAAATCTGGGAGTAAACAATTCAATTATTTTTACGGACTGTCAGTCAGTCTATGCAAGGGACAGAGAACAACACTTATGTGTTAATGCTCGTTTAAAAAAAAAAGGATTGATAATGTGTCTTCCACCCACATAGATGTGACTTTGTTCTAAGTTTCAAAAAGGTTTATTTTAAAGTACCTGCAAATGCTGGATGAATTGAAACGCATTGTGCATTTAGTTGCAAAACAAGGCTTCAACAAAGAGTTGAGAGTGAGGGTGTTGAACGAGTCTTTACAAGATGATTCCTGTAGATTCTTAAAATAGTATGCATGAATCCAGTGACTAACCTGGGGAGGAGATGCGTCCTAGCAGCTCGAGCTGCTGAACTTCGAAAGCGAATAAACAGGTTGGAATTCTGGCCTTGTCTCAACATCCTGTGATTCTGTGCAAATCCCGTAATCTCCCTGTGTCTAAAAAGGAAACAAATGCGTAATGTAGTCTGTTCCAGTTGTAAAGTGCACCATTACCAGTGGCGTAGGTAGGCCTCAGGCTGCCCGTGGCGGCCCCTGCGTTTGCCGCCCTCGCGGGGGGGGGGGTGCGGCCGATTCTTGCGGCCGATTCTTGCGACGGCCGCAGGTTAGAGAGGGGGAGGGGGGCCGGCTGTCGCCCCAAAACTCGTGCCGCCTGGGGCGGTCCGCCCCCACCGCCTTCGCCAATTTCAATGCTATACAAAACTGCAAACAAAAAGTGGATTCTTGCCCACACATCTTCAAA